>JAFFSR010000207.1:0-1200000 GCA_017163975.1 Anastatus disparis | reverse complement strand
TGTCGAAGTGGTGCGTCATATCTAAAAGTCGAAAAAACTACTTTTTTAACGGTTTTTTAGTGTTTTTTTGCCACTTACGCCTCACTAAAGCTAATTTTAATAGATCTGATAGCATTTTTAAATTTTACGGTAAAAAATACGTCGAAAATTTGTACTCTACTTGTTAAAAATACTTTTATACTATTTACTATAAATCGAAAACGAAAAAGTAGTCTGCTTTAAGCATGTCAGAAGTACTATCTTTTCTTCTATGGTGTTTGAATAGCCATTAGTAATCTTCGTATCATTGAATTATACATTTTTTTTGTGTATTTTTTCCTGTAGAATGTAGTGGTGCCATAAGTTTTACTTTAACTAGCTTATGGAAGGGTCCAAATAGCAAAAGATAGTCTTTTCCGATTTTTTCAAAAGTTTTTACTGTATCCAATCTTCAAATGAACAGATAATATATTAGTTTTATATTTGAATTGATTATTTTAGATAAGCAATTATTTTTATAAAGAAAGTATTAAAAATTATATAGAACTTTTTGTTATTTTTATTCTGTAATTGTAGAAAATCAAATAAAAAAATATTTTATATAAAAGCAATGATATATATTTAAAAATCAATTAAGAATTAAAAAAGAGTTTTTTATAAAAAAGTTATCACATTTGATATTAAGTAAATCATTACGTTGCATGCATTGTAGAAGAATAATAAAAACAGTAAACATAATACATAATTTTTTTTATTCATTATAACAATATTTATTAATATTTAGTCATTATTTGTGAGTATTGATTCAGTCTTCATCTTCACTGTTTTCTTCTATTACGGGTTCGATTTGTTGTACATCGAAGAGTGTAGTTAAGACTTCAGTTGGTCTAAATATACGAGATAAGTATCTTGCGTAACTTAAATAAAAAATAATAGCTGCTAGATGGGAGCAGCACCCAATTGTTCTGACCCCGTTTGCACAATTGCAGCAATATCTCTTAATGCCATTGATGCCGACCGTTTTTGAGCAGTACTGTATATAACATTTATACTTTTTTCTTCTGACGTGCTTCGATTGAACCGCAAATCTTACAATATCTGGCTGCTCTTTTGAATAGCTGAACAATAATGAACCGTAATCTTCTAGAATTTCTGCCAAATAGGAAACTGATTGCGATAACTGATAAGTACTAGTAAAGAAAATTTTAAGATCTTTTAACGTCATTTTGGGAAAGTCAAGTATTTTCTTCGATGATAACTGCTGAAAAGGTACGGTCTTTCGATTCCAATTGATATCATGGACTTCAAGCGCCAAAGTATTTCGAACATTTTTTATGAAGTTGATTCTTTCGATAATTTTTACCAGATTTACTGCATCGGAATTGAATCTCTTGCCAAACGTGTTTTGCAAAAAGCAAGCAATCTTACAGAATTATCCGGCTCTTGGAAGAAGACCATTGTGGAATTGATGGTGAAGTAGCTCATACTTTTGGCCGATTATTCCATGTATCACTTCAACCACCCATCTAAGTTTAGTCACTAGACGAGACCCATTAGATTCTTCAGTGGTAAGTTGAGGTCGATTACCTTTTAAAGCGGGCATTAAGACAGTAAATTCCCGTTCCTTCAAAAAATCCACTACATCTCGAAATCCTCGATCAAGAATAAAAATATCTTGTTTTTGAAGAATCTCATTTAATCCATCAGGTTGCTTTAATATAGTTTCCAATATTTTAGCATCGTTATAATTTGCAATATAAGGTCCAGTACAATCCACAATACAACCGTTTGTTGTGTAAATTGTAAATGGCTTGCATAGAGAAGTTTTTTTTTGTCCTGAATACGATTTCCGTTGGTAAGCATTGTTGCTGCTTTTTTAGTGGCGTAAATAGGTTCCGTCACAGATCAAGGCTAATTTATTGTCTACACTATACTGCATTTTCGCTACTTTAGCTGTTTGGATAAAGAGGAATTTCCGAGAATAAGCTTTGATCCTAAAATGTTTTGGCAAAAATTTCGTTTTCAAAACAATTGAGTACGGAAGCGATGGAACTTTGAACTATATATTCTTCAATGCCAAAAATTGCAGAGATACATTTATTGGAGTTACCAGATCTCATCTTAAATAAAAAAAGTACCAACGCTTGCGTTAAATTTCGTTTTTCAGTAGATCTCATGGTACTTATTTTATTGCGCAGCTGGAGAATATCATCCCACGTGTGGCCAGTGAGAGCTTTTACGCGTTCTTCCGAAACTTGAAAATTTTCAATTTGGTCATGAACCTGAGGATTCATGTTATCTGATATTTTGTTCATAAATAGTGAAAGTTTTGAAACTTGAATAACGGATTCCTTTGAAAAAATATTTAGTTGTAAGACTTCATCTTGATAAAATCTATTCTTTATTAGATGAATCTTACAACATTTATTTTTATTAGGTATAAAAATTTTTCTGGTAACAAACACTTGGATACGAGCTTCAATAGGCACATTTTGAATATTGTTGACAGATTTACATATAAAACAGTATCTGTGACTTATGCTTACTCTGGGAATGTACATATGAACATATTCAGTGTTTGGTTTAACGGATGGTTCATAAATTGAATAATCACTAGAGATTTGACCGTCTAAGGAATCAGTAAACTCCTGACTAATTGCTGGTGTTGTATTTTGAGAGGAACTATTACTTGATAATCTAAATTACTAATCTCTATGGGTATTCGGAGCCCTTAAGTGATGTAAAGATAAAGGGTGGCCGACACACTTAACTTATTCTACGATCTTAATAACTACGCGGCAGTCGGACGGAGTCCTTTAATTAACGTAATATGTAATGGGTGGACGACACCCTTAAGTTATTCTAAAGTCTACTATTTACACGCGGTCGGACGGAGTCCTTTAAAATATGAAACAAGTAATGGGTAGACGACACCCTTAAGGGGATGTAAAATGGACACTACACCTGTACTCATTAATATTCACTATCTTTACATTTTATTGCAAAATTTTCAATAAAAAAATGCATTAGCTTGTAGTATGTACCATGAAGATTATTCGGTCAAATTTTTAAATAAATACATTCATTAGTTATTAAGAATTTTGGGTTCCAAAATTATTTATTAAAATTTTGTACAGGAATCCAAATATCTTAAAAGCTAATGAATGAATTTATTTGAAAATTTATCTAAATAATCATCATGGTACATACTACAAGCTAATGCATTTCTTTTCTGGAAATTCAGCAATAAAATGGAAAGGAAGCTAATATCTATAAGTACAGGTGTAGTCTCCGTTTTACATCTCCTTAATATATTCTATAAGTCACGTAGTGGCGGACGCGACAGCTGTGGGTGGACGAGACCCATAATTAAGCCAGTTGCAATATATGAGATAGAATATAATATTTTGGGTGGACGTCACCCTTAAATTCAGTGGCGCAAGTTCGGCATTGCGGCGACGGCAAAAGATTGTGAGTGTGCTCTAGGTAGCATAGATTTACGCCTGTGTACTCACTTGACGTAACTCTAGTACTGCCAGCACATGCACTGTAGTGTAGACCTGTGTGCGCACTTGGTCTACCCTCATGTGCAAGAGAGAGAAGCTCTGCCTAAGCTGTGGTGCTCCACAAGCCAAGGTAGCAAGCTACTACTTGTCTCACTCTCTCTCTTAGCCCTGTGTGCTCACTCAGGTAAAGAGAGAGTGGAGACCGTAGTCTACACTGCTCTGCTCTGGTTAGCTTCTCGGCCTCTTATATACTCCGGCCTCATTTTTCCTGATGCGCGTAACGATATTCGAGGTCGCCGCCTAACGGCTGGCTATATATATATATATATATATATATATATATATATATATATATATATATATATATATATATATATTAGACAGGTCGTTATTTCCCGAAACTTACTAAGCATTGCTCCCAACCCTTAGATCGATGTGTTTATACTAAAAATTGAAAAAGCAGCTGGAATACCTTGTTGGAATAGAGATTTTAACCTTGCTGAATCGCAAAAAACCGTATTTTTTATTGTTTTTTCTTATTTTTCTTTTTTCTACATACAGCTATGACTGAAAAATTTTTTTTGAGACCCTTTTTCACACTTTTTTTATTGCCGTAAGTTAAAATAATATCTTATGGGATGATTTTAGAGCCAAGAAAATTTTTTTTTCCGAATTGTTGCTCTTGAAATATTAAAAAATTTTACTCAATCGGGTTTACTCTTGTGTATTTTGAGGTTAAAAGTACTTTATGATTTTTTTTCATTCAAACAACCAACATAACTTTAAAGTAGGTTTAAAGATCTTCAATTTCCTCTTTTATAAAAGTTTCTAGGTGCTTCTTATACTGAGATATGGCCATTTAAATTTGATAGGAAATTCGTAGAATAAAATCTGTCTTTATTAAAAAAAAAATTAGTTCATGTGTCATCTATAAGGTTAATGTGTAGAGAGTATTAATTATTTACTAAAAAAAAATCTTTTTATTTTAACATTAGATACAGCGAAAACTTTTGAAAAAATCGGAAAAGACTATCTTTTGTTCTTTGGACCCTTCCATAAGCTAGTTAAAGTAAAACTTATGGCACCACTAATTCCTACAGGAAAAAATACACAAAAATATGTATAATTCAATGATAAGAATATTACTAATGGCTATTCAAACACCATAGAAGAAAAGATAGTACTTCTGACATGCTTAAAGCAGACTACTTTTTCGTTTTCGATTTATAGTAAATAGTATAAAAGTATTTTTAACAAGTAGAGTACATATTTTCGACGTATTTTTTACCGTAGAATTTAAAAATGCTATCAGATCTATTAAAATTAGCTTCAGTGAGGCGTAAGTGGCAAAAAAAACACTAAAAAACCGTTAAGAAAGTAGTTTTTTCGACTTTTAGATATGACGCACCACTTCGACAAATCTGAAAAAAATCTTACATTTTAAGATCATTTTTTCAAAACTTTTTACCAAATATCTTTTTCACACCTCTAAATGGCGAGTTTTTGGAGCGATTTTAAGATTTTAGAAACTTTTTTAGGTTAGGTCGCCCAGTTAAAAATTCAAGGTAAGCTTTTTTTTGTGGGTATTTATGCAAAAATAATGTAAAAATTTTTCCAGACTGGGTAATAATAATTAAGGTGTCAAAAACCAAAATTAATGAAAAAACACGTTTTTTGGTGGTGGGGGGAAGAAGGGGGGGGGTTGATAATCTTAAAATTCATTATTCGATATATGTCGACCATTCATGCAACCAAATTCCAGTGTGTGTGTGTGTGTGTGTGTGTGTGTGTGTGTGTGTGTGTGCGCGTGTGTGTGTGTGTGTGTGTGCATGTGTGTGTGCATTTCGTACAAGTATCATCCAGGCGGGATCTGTTTTAAAATGGGTAGATTTGGATGTTTCGTATATAGTCGCTAATTTTTGCTTAAATGTCTGCAAAATTATGTTGGATATGATAATTTCGATATGCGTCAGTTGAAAAAGTTGTGCTGAATTCGCTATTAAACAAATAGTGAAAAAATCTCGAAAAATACGATTTTTTTAATCCTTCTTTTATTTATAGCTTCTTAAATATACATTTTAGAGAAAAATGTAAGAGGAAAAAAAAGTTAGATGATAAAATTTTAAATGAAATATTGAACTTTTGAAATGAAAAATTTCATTTTTTATGTTAGAAAAACGACAACAATTGCGAAAAAACTGCCCAAAAATTAATATTCTGTTAAATGATTTTTTTAACTATTTAAATTTATCATATGATTTTAATATTGGTTGATTAGGAGAGTCTTAGGAATTTTTTAAAAAATATAGTTAAATTTATGCTTATAAACAAATTGAATATCTCTTTCAATTTTGAATTAAATGAAACCCAAAAACTTTTGTTTGAAAATACTCTGAAAGGCGCTCATTTTAAAAAAAGAAAAGTCAAATGCCGCTCAATAGTTTTCGAGCTATGACTCACCAAAGTTAACTTATGTTTATTATTAAACAATAAACAATAGAAAGTCAATTAAAGCGTCATTAGCTTTATTTGTCCAAGCACTTTTAGGTGAAAGTTTTCAAAACATGCTCTCTTTGGAAAGACATGAAAAGTATCGATTAAAATTACTCTGATCACTCGAAAAGTCGTTGAAAACGTAGAGGATCACGTGATGGAGCAAGCTGATTGAAAAGTGAAATCAAGATCTAAAAACTACAGCGCGCTCTAGAAATGTGATTATCTCGGCTTGTAATGGTCCGATTTTGATCTTTTTTTTTAAATCGATGTGCAAGTCAAGGAATTCAAATATTTTATGATAATTAATTAATTATGCGTATAATTTGTTATATTAACATAACTTTAAATCATGAGATAAAAAATTTGAATTTTTTTCAACATTTATTCGTCTATTTTACATAAAAAGTGCTTAATCTTATGTCATTTTATCTACTAAATGAGAACTAATTGATGTTAATTTTTTATATTGTTTAAACAAATTAGAGAATTGAAAAATTGTAAATAATTGAAAAAAATGTTAAACAATTTTAAAAGTATCATCATTTCAATCGTTAATGTCTATTATAGTATATAAACATTGTTTATTATAGAACATAAAATATATAAGAAATTTATCATACCTTTACGCAGTTTGAGACTCCTGTTTAATTCAAATAAAATGTTTGAAATGTATGAAAAAGAAACATTTGTCAGAGTTATTTTAATCGATACTTTTCATGTCTTTCCAAAGAGCGCATGTTTTGAAAACTTTCACCTAAAAGTGCTTGGACAAATAAAGCTAATGACGCTTTAATTGACTTTTTATTGTTTATTGTTTAATAATAAACACAAGTTAACTTTGGTGAGTCATAGCTCAAAAACTATTGTGCGGAATTTGACTTTTCTATTTATAAAATGAGCGCCTTTCAGAGTATTTTCAAACAAAAGTTTTTGGGTTTCATTTAATTTCAAATTGTAAAAGATATTCAATTTGTTTATAAGCATAAATTTAACTATATTCTTTTAAAAATTCCCAAGACTCTCCTAATCCACCGATTTTAATTTTTCAAAGTGCATTTGAAAGCTTTAATAGTCTGCTATATGTAAATAAAATAAGCACCCATCTAAAAGCATTATTTTATTTGCAAAGAAGTTTTCAAATTTTTGCATTTTTTTGCGGGACGCTTAATTGTTAAATTATTGTGAAGCAATGAACAAACCGATTCTAATGAAATTGGCTGGGCTGTTTTATTTCAAAAGTTTAATATTTCATGTAAAATTTTATCATCTACTTTTTTTTTTCCTCTAAAATTTTTCTCTAAAATGTATATTTAAGGAGCTATAAAAAAAGGATAAAAAAGTCGTATTTTTCGAGATTTTTTCACTATTTGTTTAATAGCGAATTTAGCACAACTTTTTCAACTGGCGCATATCGAAATCATCATATCCAACATAATTTTGCAGACATTTAAGCAAAAATTAGCGACTATATATGAAACATCCAAACCAAAACAGATCTCGCCTGGACTATAACTGAACAAGAACCTATTAACTCGTTCTAACCCAGAGAAAGCCTCCCCACTTGTACTTCCTCGGAGATGAGTTTGTTCACCCGTCATCGCCGACCTCGACAACAGATTATTGTATTGTCATCGGAGACCAAGGTCTGTGCCAAATTTCAGAAATTTCCATCGACAAAAAGTGTCTCAAATCGAACGTGCAAGATTTGATTACAGACAGACAGACAGACAGACGTGAAAGCAAGCTTAAGAAAAGCGTGTAAAAATTGATTCTATATTAAATGGTTTGTTACAATTATTATTGTAAATATTTAAGAAGATCTTTCGATAAAACATTAGGGCAAAATATTCGAATTATAATTTGCATATGGTTAAGATAATAAATCCAAAACCTTGGATAATATATAGGGCTATTACACGCTAGAAAGAGAACAGGAACAGATATAAGAAATATGTTGCTTCTATATCTATATATATATGAGAAATAAGCGCGTTGTTCCTAGCAACAACTCGCTATTCCTACAGGAACAGATATAAGAAATAAATTGCTTCTATATATATATATATATACATATGAGAAATAAGCGCGTTGGTCCTAGTAAAAACTCGCTATTCCTACAGGAGCTGATATAAGAAATAAATTGCTTCTATATATATCTCCCTATATTATATAGTTATATAAAAAAAAAACCTCCTCATCTAGCCCTCATTTTTCCTCTCCCTCTTTTGTATGCTTAAAACATCACAATCCACCCCTCAAAATAATGTAAAAATCTGTCTAGAAATGATCTTTTTTGAGAAAAAAAAAAGACACCCCTTTACGACCCAAGTCACCCCTCTACTACCCAAGTCACCCCTCTTGCTACCCCTCGTACGTCACTCACCCCCCCCTCAGATAATTTAGCTAAATTTACCTTATTTTATCAATGTATTTGTTACTCATTCTCTATACCACTACTATCACTCTTTCCACTACTACCCCATCACTCCTACCCCTCATTTTTTTTTCTCCTCCAAAAAAATTAAAAGTCACCCCTCAAAATAACGTAAAAATGTCTCTTGAAATGTCTTTTTTTTTTTTAAAAAAAAGATTCCCCCCTCTACCCCAGTCACCCCTCTCCTACCCAAGTCTACCCTCAGTCCACAAATCACCCCCTCACTGCCCAAGTCACCCCTCTTGCTACCCCTCATGTCCCTAATACACTATTCATAATCATTTAGTGTTTATTTTTATATCGTTAATTAAATATTTAAATTTTATCAATATTTTTTTAAAAAACCTTCTTGTTTGATGACTTCAATACTTTAGAGACCAAATTTGGTTATAAAAAATATTGGTATTTAATTATCTTAAATATATTGATTCTTTATTTTATTTTTAAACGTCAATTATTTATTTGAAATATAAACTATTGAGAAAAAAGTTTTTTAATATTATATTTATGAAATACTTGCTTAAGGCTATGTAATGGAATATATATTTAATACATAGTTAATAATATTATAAATTATTGATATAATTATTTTTTAACTATCAAATAATAACTACGTTTATTAAACAACTTTCCACACCACCCATACTGAGACAAAAAAAAATAAAAAACTTCTACTTTCATCATTTAAGCTTACTTTTTTTTGGGTCTAAGCTGTATTTGCCTAAAAGTAAAGTACATTTTACTTTGTCTTGATTGTCTTGGTCAGAAAAACTTATTAAAAATTTCCTACATCTAAAAGATTCTTCTTTCAGGTTAGCTTAAATTTGTTTTCTTGTTGTCTTGAGTTTATCTTGTGAAAGTTTTAAGTAGAAGTTTTTATTTTTTTTATCAGTTTAACGAGGTATTGTCAATGGCGCGTTGGATTTTTTTTTGTTTACAAAGAAAAATTAAACAATAAAAGTGGTACCCTTCGCCAGTAGCCCTACATAACCACTTTTAAAATAATATAAATTTAAAAAATTTGTTCACGTTTCTTTAAATGTCAAAAGTAAAAATGTTATTGTAAGTTTTTTATTAATTAAAAAGATAAAAATTATAATAATTATTAATTCATTTATTCATAAAAAAGTAAAAATAAAAATTATATTGTTAATGTAAAATTTTATCTTTCATACTCTTTATACAAATAAATAAAGTTATATAATTTTTATTTTATTTTTCTCTAATATTTTCAATATTTTAAGGAATATATTTATATCCTTTTCGTTTGTTTATATTTAAACAGTTATAATATAAATTATATAACAAATTATAAATTTTTTATATAAAGAGTGCGATATTAATTTTTTAATATTTAAATAAACAATTTAATCAAATTTAATTCTTTAAAAAACGATTTTATATAAATTTATAATATATTTTTAATATATTTATTTTAAAATTTTAACTCTAGTTATTATGATTTTCTTACCTATTTTATTGTTTTTAATATATATTTAAATCAATCTAAAATAAAATAAATCATAATTAGTTAATTTATAAAGAAATATTAAATTATAAGTATTTTAAATTTTAATTAAATATTATTTTAAAATATAATATTAAAAAATAAACTTAATATAAACTGATTATAATATAATAAAAAAATGTACTTATCTAAAATTTTAAAGATTTACGAACTTATAAAAATGTAACTTATAATACTTATAAAGAAACTGCTCTTGCAATGAATTTGATAGAACACGAAAAACAAATTTATTATATTTTTGAAGAAGCATGCCATGTTATGTTACCAGTACAATTACGTAAATTTCTTGCATGTTTTTTATCATGTGAAAATATTTAAGGTAACATTATTTGGGAAAAATATAAAAAATTTTTTTTTGAAGATTTCAAAGAAAATAAAGAAAACAAAGCTTTATCCCATATTAATCAAATATTAAATTCAGAACAAATGTCATGTGAAAATTTTGGTTTACCTGAACCAAATGAAAACTATATCGAGGAAAACGAAGAAATTAATGATGAAATTATAATTTTTAGTAAAAAAAAATTTGATAAAATGTATAAACAATTGAATAACGATCAAAAACATATTTTTGAACTAATAATAAATAATAATCATTAAATTTTTTTCATAGATGGACCAGGAGGTTCTGGAAAAACATTTTTATATAAAACATTAATATATTATTTTATAACAATAAAAAAAAATTCTTATCAATGGCTTGGACAGGTATTGCTTCAATTTTACTACACAGTGGAAAAAAATTTGTAATTTTAAAAAGATTTTTAAAGATTTTATATTTAAAAAAGAGAGAGAGATAAAGAAATATAAGGAAAAGGATAAAATGATGGATGTTGGCGTGGATCAATAAAATCATAAACAAACTAATCTCATTTGATAATATTACATTATCGTTCAAAGGTGAACGTAAATGAATGATTACGAAAAGAGCCGATCATTTTTTAATATGAGTAAATCATAGGAATAAAGCCGGTTAGTAGCTCAGTCAGTAGAGCGTTGGATTCGTAATCTCGGGGTTCTGAGTTCGAATCCCGCTCTCGGCAACCGATTGATAGAAGCACCACTGTACGTTACATGTACTTTGTTCACAAACACACTAACGAGCTCCTCTTTTGCTGATTAACATCACAAATGGCATAAATTTAGCGACGTTAAAGAAAAAAAAATTCACAAATTTTTGGAGTTGCAAAAGGAGTCCATGACATTTGAGTCTCAGATTTTCTTTTAACTTTGAGATATTTTTTCTTATATAAAATTATGAAAAAAGCCTTATTTCTAAGGTGCTACTCTCGATTTTTGCCAAATTATCAGCAGATTTATCTAAATTTTTAAAAACTTACATCTTTTTATAATTATACTTTTTTCAAAGAAATTATTCTAGAAGGTTTTTATTTTATCACGTGAGATCTCATGTGAATTCTCATATGAGATCTCATGTCATTTTTTTTTTAATAGGGAACTGCTGATAATTTGGCAAAAATCGAGAGTCGCACCTTAGCAATAAGGCCTTTTTCATAATTTTATATAAAAAAAAAATATTTCAATGTTAAGAGAAAATCTGAGATTCAAATGTCATGGACTCCTTGTTAGCAGAAATTAATATTTACAAACTAAAATTTATCTTGCATTTAAGGCATTTTTATTGCATAAAATAATAATAATGCTGATATTGGCATTACAACTCGCGTCTTTTGCTAACTAAAAATACATTTGTTTATATCTATATATATATATATATATATATATATATATATATATGTAAACAACATGGCCGTTTGATATAGGATAAATATGCAGAAACCTATGGAGAATATTTAGTTTTAGTTGATTATTTTACTAATTAAAAATCCGATTGATGAAAATCCGATTTAAAATGGTACAACTAACAAATGTGCATATTATAGTCATTTAGGATTGCATTTTTTAAAATTATAAGTTAAATAATCAATTAAAATTTAATATTGTCCATAGGTTTTTGCATATTTTTCCTACATTGAGCAGCCATTTTTTAGCTAGCAAAAGGCGCGAGTTGTAATGCCAATATAATTATTAAAAATATGAGATTATTTGAATAACTAAGTACACACATGTTTGTAAAAATAACAAACTCCGTGTGTTAATTCTACAAAAATTTTTGTGCTGATTTTAAAAGTACACAAAAATTTTTAAATTACAAAAATTTTTATGTTGATTTTACAAAGATGTTTGTAAAATTTTAACACAAAAATTTTTGTACAAAAAAAAATTTGACGAATTACACAAAATTTTTTACTGTGTACCAAAAGGTTTAACCAGTCACCAAACTTTTAGATTACCGTTAGACTTAAACAATATTGAAAGTGCATTTTTAAAATTTGATTCAGATAAGAAAAAATTAAGAGAAGCAAATGTAATTATATGGGACGAAGCATCAATGATTCCTAAAAAAGCTTTAGAAATAGTTGACAAAACATTAAAAGATGTCTGTCATAATAATGAAATTTTTGAAGGGAAAATTATTATTTTAGGTGGAGATTTTCGTCAAATTTTACCTGTGTTAAAACATGGAAATAAAAATACAATTCTAGAACAAACTATAAAATATTCAACCCTATGGCCCATGTTTTATATTTTTAAATTAAAAAAAAAATATAAGATCTAATAATGAAAATTTTTCATCATTTTTATTAGATATTGGAGAAGGAAAAGTTGATACATTTATTATACCAGAAAAATGGAAAACTGATAATGTTTGCAATAAAATTTATCAAAACATTAACAATAATTATTGTTTTTCGAAAAATGTTATTTTAAGTACACATAATGAAGATGTGAATATTTTAAATAATGAAATATTGAATTTAATTAATAATGAAACAATGACATATTAAAATATTGATTATGCAACATATAAGGGTGTTGATCAAACAGATGATAATATTCATTTAAATTATCCAATAAAAATGTTAAATAATATAAGAGAAGGATTACCTCCACATGAACCTAATTTAAAAATAAATGCCATAATAATGCTAATTAGAAATTTAAGTATAAAAGATGGATTATGCAATGGAACCGCGTATTATATTAAGCACAAATGAATCATCCTCTTTACCATTTATTTTATATAGAAAACAATTCCCTATTGTATTAGCTTTTGTTATAACTATAAATAAATCATAAGGTCAAAGTTTTGAAAACGTAGGAATATTCATAAAAAACCTTTATTTTCACATGGACAATTATATGTTGCTCTTTCAAGAAGTAAAAATCTTTCTAAAATACATATTTAAAATGAATTAGAAAATAAAAATGAATTAACCAATATAGTATGGAAAGCAGTACTAGAAAAATAACAAAAAAAAAAAAACTTTAATTTTTTTAATATTAAAAATATATTTATATTTCTTACATACTAATAAAACATTTGTTTTTTTCAGATATAACGTAATAAAACAAAAAATAAAAACATACTTTAAATTTTCTATTTAAAAAAATTAATTTAAAATAATAAAAAAGAAAATAAAAACAAACTTCAAATATTTTATAAAAAAAATAATAAAAAAGTTATTTAAAATATAATTTAATTAATACTAATAATAATTGAATCATTATAAAATGGAATGGGATCCAGTTTTAAATGAATACATTGTTGTAGAAAACTTACAACATCAAGAAGAATTAGATGATTTAAATAACCAAATAAACGAATTTGAACGGTTTCAAAAGCAGTACGAAGAATATATGGAAAATTTGAATGAAAATACAGATTTATCTAGATTAAATAATGCAATTAATAACTATATCGGAATTGAAAATGAAAATCTTCATTTTAAAAATTGGAACAACGTAACATATTATTATAAATATATGACAAATAAAATTATTCAATATAAGTTAGAAATACGTGATCCAATAATGGAATATTATATCACAACTCATAATACAATATATTATAAATATTTATTACGTATTGCTAATATAATTTCTTTTATATTATAAAATATAATATAAAATATATTTAAGTAATAAATCCATAAAAATAATAAATATATCTTTTATAATAACAAAAAATTAATCAAATATATTAAAACAGTAATTTAAAATATATTTCATACATCAAAAAGACTTAATTGCATTAAGATATATTTAAAAAAAATAAATAAAATTTACTCACTTTATAATTTTATTTATGACGTACATGGATTAGTAATTAATTGTATTAATATTATTATAATTATGATACAGGCATTAAACGTTAAATAAATCAAATAAAATCTTATTATAACTTAAACATTTCTAATTGAATTTAAATATAATAAAATGTTTAAAGAATAAATAAAAAATTATTTTATGAAACAAAAAAAAATTAATAAAATTCATATCATTATGTATTATATTATATTGATTTTTTTAATTAATAAATAATATTCAAAATTATTTATTAATAAATAAATAATCGATAATTTAAAAAAAACAAACATGAAAATACATTCTATTAATTATATAATTTTTGTATTAATAATGTGCGCTTCTTAACAAAAATATATTTAATATTGTAATATTAATATGAGACATGTAAATAAGATTCCCATGTTCTCGCATGTTCATATTTTTTTACACAGTGTAAAAATAGATCACATAGTTCCCGCAAAAGTGTGACTTATTTGCAGATTTAAATTACATAGTTTTAAAAATGCCAAAGTCAAGGTTCATATTATTAAATCATGATGATAATGTTTGTATTGATAAGTTTTTCTTACGAAATATAAATTCATATTTAATCTCAAGTTGATAATTTGACCGTACTTAATATAGCTGTACCTGTGAAATGACTTATTTGTCTAAATATTTCCTTTTATTCAAGCAATATAATATTGAAAAGATTTTATCACATATAAAGTATGAAATATCAACAAAATCATGAAAGAAGTATTTAAATACCTAATCTAAAATGTGGATTCGTGCAAAAATATGATGCGAATATTTGTAAATCTTATTTTTCTGACTTGATTGCATAATTAAATTCATAAATAAAGTTATAGAATACAATTTCATAATATGAATAATAATACAAAGTCTGCAAATGAGCTACAATTAGCCAAAAACGTCGAAAAAATGAGTTTTTTGCATTTTTAACTATGGCGCACCAACAGGAAATGTCTGGAAAAATTCAGGCAAGTAATTTCAAACAAAATACAAGTTTTTTGCAAGAATTGGCCCTGTACCGCATTTCTCGTGAAAATAGTAAGGGTTTGAATTTTATCCTTTTAGGTTATATAGCATCATCAAATCTTTATGAAAAAATTCTACATGATTTGTAACCATTTAAGCTATAAGCACGATTTTCTTGGGGGTTTTTTACCGACTAGATGCAGAGAAAAAAATAAATAGTGAAAAAGTCATTTTTTCCATGCTGTGGACAGGGGGAGGGGGGTCGCGGTCTGCAAATATGACAAAAACTATTTTTTTTATCCAAAACAAAGTTACAAGGTCAAACAAAAATTTTAGAGACAGGGCAAAATTGACTATCTTAAAGGGGGGTACCCTTTAAATTTTGTTAAATCAAAATAAAACACTTGAATGTAGTCTTTCTAAATTTAATTTTATTTCTATTTAATTTTATAAAAGATTACCGACATCACAGTTTTTCAAATTTCTTATCCTCAATTCAAAAATGTTTTAAATATCTCTTTATTACTGCCTTACATTTTAAAACATCGATAAAAAAACGAGAAAAAACAATGTTTGATTGATAGATTTATAGAATATTTTTCAATTCATTATGTTACAGTCAACGTAGGTATTCTTTTATTTAATAATCTACGTATAAAAATAATAGTTATTTTTTCTGCAAATACATTTTTAGCAATTCGTGTAGATGAATAGATTTATTAAAAGATCATTGAAAATTTACCTGAAGAAAACTTTTGAATAATTAAAATTATTTAGTAAATTTTAAATAAAAGTTATTAAAAAAATTGCAAATACTTTGATATTTTTTTAAAGTTATAAAAGCAAGATGGGGGTTGGCACGTTTGCGCGCAGGAGGCTTGCCCCTTAGTATGTATATGAATATATAGTTTGAATCCTGGCCACGTACCGGTTCGAATACTGGTCAGGTACCTTTAACTTTTTTTCGAAAGAAAATTAGTGTATGTGCCATTTATATCGCGACTCTTAAAAAATCCGACCTCATAGGGTATCGGTTGATTATTGGTCTAGCCTGATGTAATGTGTTAAACGGGTACCGGGCTGAACTCCCTCGACTTCACCATATAAAACAGATTAATCATATAGAGGACAATATTCTTTATATATTGATCTTTTTTAAAACAAGAAAAAAAAAAATATATATTCATATATATATGTATATATATATATGAATATATCTGTCTATATTGGAAGTTTCCGGGATGAAATCTGGTATGTAATGAAAGTTTCCGGGATTTTCGTGTCTTTCCTGGCTTTCCCGGAAAGCCTGTGTATGTAATGATAGTTTCCGGGCAGATTCAGCTTAATTCACAATGTGAAAAAATGATAAATTTATATAGAAGGATGATTATTTCTTTAGTTAGCAAGCAGAAAACAAGTTCTAAAGGTCCTCTGAACCAATCAGAGACACAGGTGATGGATAAAAATTAATTTACACAGGTTTGGGAACCAAAAATAAAACTTCCCCCTCGCCTGATTGTACAAAACCTTTACAAATCCCGGAAAGTTTCGTTACATACAGATATATATATATATATATATATATATATATATTACGTTAAAGGGATGGTTTCGGGACGGGGTTTTTTCCCACCGAGTATACATAATAAATAACCCACGAAATTTTGAAAATTTACTAAAGAAATAATCATAAATCAACCTTAATCGCAGATATAGATATAGAAATCATATGGCAACTTCCAGGACATGTCCTGGAAGTCGAAAATGTCCTGGAAAGACCCCCTTAAAAATCAGGAATATCCCGAAACGGTATACTTCGATGTAGATATTCATATATATATATATATATATATATATATATAAGACATTTCACACCAACTGGACGAGCAAAAATATAAAAATCGCTGAAACTCTGAGAATATATGGTTTGTTACCCAAAATGTGTAAAAAAATTTTCAAGGATTTAGATTGGAAGGATCAAGAGCCATAGATCCTTGAAATTCGGAACAAAATTTTTGGAAAAGTACCAACTTTATGATTTTTTTTCTGAAAGTCTTGATGTTTTAGAGAGAAATTCGTAAGAATACTTCTTGTTGTAAATGAAGAGGAGAGTTAGCATGATTTTCTACAGACCTAAATTTTGAAGTTTTCCATTGGTTCTTACATGTATTACATGGTAATTGAAATTACTTATTGTTTGCCACTTCAGAAATTGCTTTACGAGAGCTTATTTTCTTCTATTTTTTATTAACTTCAAAATAAATTTTTGATTGTGTAAGAAAAAGCGACCAATAAGGAGTTATGACAGTTTGAAATATATATTTTAATGTATGATTTATTTTTCATATTGAATATAAATGTATATTTTCATGTAAGATTAATTTTTATACTGAAAATAAATTATACAAAAAAATATATATTTTGAACTGTCATAACTCTTTATTGATAGCTCTGACTTACATGATCAGAAATTCATTTTAAAGTTCATGTAAAATAGAGAAAAATAAGCCCGCGAAAAAAAATTTCTGAAGTAGCGAAAATGAGTAATTTCAATTACCATGTAATACATATAAGAACCAATAAAAAACTCCAAAATTCGGGTCTGTAAAGAATCATGCTAACTCTGCTCTTAATTTACAACAAGGAGTATTCCCATGAATTTCTCTCTAAAACATCAGGATTTCCAGGAAAAAAAATGATTAAGTTGGAACTTTTCCAAAGATTTTTAAAAATTTCCAAATTTTAAGGATCTATATCTCTTGATCCTTCTAATCTAAATCCTTGAAAATTTTTTTACATATTTTGGGTAACAAAGAGAATATATTCTTAGAGTTTCAGAGATTTTTATTTTTCTGCTCTTCCAGTTGGTGTGAAATGTCCCATACACATATATATACATACATATATATACATACATATATATATATATATATATATATATATATATATATATTTAATCATTAAAAAAAGTATGTTGTAAAAAGAACTAAAATGAAAATTATTTTAAGTTATTTCTAATAATTGAAGACTTCTAAGGAAAAAGGGCGCATCTTCAAAAATTATATTTTGAGTAAACTCAATTTAAAATTTTATGCTAGTATACTATTGAGATAAATTAACGAAGTTTCTTAAAACTTATATAGATTCAATGTACACTAATCAACAAATAATAAAGCATATTTTTAATGTTAAAATGAAGCTCATATAAAAAGTTTACAAAAAAGCAAAATGTTTGACATACGCCCTTTTTCCATTTAATAGGTTTCTGAATAGTGAAAGCAAATCAAAATTTTTTTTTTAATCTATGTATATTTTTCAATACAATTTTATGATATATTTTAACCGATTTTAACAAAAAAAAATTAATTGTTGCAATAAATATTACTATAAATTAAAGACTTCTAAGGAAAAAGGGCGCATCTTCAAAAATCATATTTTGAGTAAACTCAATTTAAAATTTTATGCTAGTATAATTTTATACTATTGAGATAAATTAACAAAATTTGTTAAAACTTATATAGATTCAATGTACACTAATCAACAAATAATAAAGCATACATTTCAATGTTAAAATGAAGCTCATATAATCAGTTTACAAAAAAGCAAAATGTTTGACATACGCCCTTTTTCCATTCAATAGGTTTCTGAATAATGAAAGCAGATCAAAAATTTTTTTTTAATATATACAGTGGACTCTCGATACAAGAGATCGCAATATAAGAGAATTCGAGCTATTTCCCCTAAATATGTGCGTGGGCTTAAGTATTCGTGTTCTCCCACCACTATGAAAGTGAGAGGGATAGAATATCAAATAGATATATCAAAATATAAACAAAGAAAATGTTTTGGAACTATAGTTAAGGGGAATTCTCATACTGACATAGAGTTCTACCTTATCTACATTTAAATTACACAGCCACACAAAAAAAAATGTCAAAACCCACGGACCAGACCATATATACCTTATGTTTTTGAGGTCGCTGATTCCGAATCCGTGGTCCATTTGACCCCATCACCTCAGGGTCAAGGTCAGGTCAAGGTCAAATTTACAAAATTAACGGCAACCAAGGTTTAACAGTATACATATATGTTTTTGAGGTCGCTGATTCCGAATCCGTGGTCCATTTGACCCCATCACCTCAGGGTCAAGGTCAGGTCAAGGTCAAATTTACAAAATTAACGGCAACCAAGGTTTAACAGTATACATATATGTTTTTGGGGTCGCCGAATCCAAATCCGTGGTCCATTTGACCCCATCACCTCAGGGTCAAGGTCAAATTTACAAAATTAACGGCAACCAAGGTTTAACAGTATACATATATGTTTTTGGGGTCGCCGAATCCAAATCCGTGGTCCGTTTGACTCCATCACCTCATAGTGAAGATTATTTGAAGGTAAAATCGACAAAATTCTTGTAAAACAAACCAAACTTCATGCCATTTATTTTTTCTGACTATACCTTACACGTTTCCCATCAAATGATCGGTGCAAAGGTTTCGTCGGCCAGCATACTAGCATCCCATCTACCTTGATAACGCTTCTCCATTACTTTAATGTCTTGGTGAAAACGCTCTCCCTGTTCTTCGCTATAATCGCCACAGTTTTCAGGAAAACTATCCAAGTGATTGTGCAGAAAATGTAGTTTGTAATTCATTAGGCAACCCATATTCCCATAGTTCTCAAGCATTTTAGATACAATTACTTTGTAATTTGGGCTTCTGCGATTACCCAAAAAGTTTTCAGTAACTTCCTTAAAGCTAAGCCATGCAGCTTTCTCAATGTTTGTCATGGAACTAATGAACTGGTCATCAGCCATCATTTTTCTAATTTCAGGACCGTCAAAAATACCTTCCTTCAATTTTGCATCTGATTTATTTGGAAATTTACTTTCCAAGTATTTGAAGCACTGGCTATCTTTATCTAAAGCTTTAACGAATTGTTTCATCACACCAAGTTTTATGTGTAATGGAGGAATGAGAACTCTTTTCGGATCAACCAATGGAGTAGCTATAACGTTACTCATTCCGACTTTGAGAGATTTTCTTTCAGGCCATTTATGATTTGTATAGTGCTTTGCACGGTCTCTACTATCCCATAAGCACAAGAAACATGGCGTCTTTGTAAATCCAGACTGCTGTCCTAACAATATTCCAGAAACTTTCAAATCACCACATATCCGCCATTTATGCTTATCATACTGAATATTTTGTATTATAATTTTGAGATTATCGTATGTTTCCTTCATTGTAGTGGAGTGCGCTATAGGAACTGAGGCATAGTGGTTGCTATTGTGTAGTAATACGGCTTTTAAACTTCTTTTTGATGAATCTATGAACAATCTCCATTCTTCGTCTTTATACACATTAGGTTTAATTTCATTCATTAAACCTTTTACGTCTTTACAATATACTATTTTATCACCATTATGATTCATTTCTTCAAAGTATGGTTCGAAACTTTTGCTTCTTGTTCTGTAAAAAGATACTTTAGTAGATTTTGCCAACTGATTCATGCCTTTTAAAGCTAAAGCTAAATGTTCTGCACCATCTTTAGGTAAGTTAAGCTCTCTAACTAGGTCGTTTAGTTTATCTTGAGTCCATAACTTTACGCTTTTGTCTTTTTGGCCCGCTGGAAGGAAAATATCGTCATCGTCATCATCATCATCATCATTTTCAATTTCTTCATCACTATAGCTTTCATACGATTCATCTTTTAAGTCATTATTATCAATTCCACCCCCATCAATGCCGCCACTGACTTCGTTATCTTCTTCATCATTTTTTTCATCGTTGGTATCTGATTCAATAGATAGCCTCTCAAGAAGATCGAGCTCTTCATCGCTTCCCGATTTTTCGATAGGTCTTTTTACAGAAATAACATCAGCATAATTCACTGTTGCTTTAATTTTACTATTAAGAGGAGGTCGAGTATATCTGTCCTTTTCTAATCAAAGAATTGATTTTTTAACAAAAATTAATAATTGTAGCAAAAAATAAGAAGAGAGCCCCATCTCGTATAATAAAAAGCAAGATTCTCTTTTATGAGGAAAAATTATTTTTATCGCTTCGTTTTTAAGAAAACCTTGAAAAACTGAATTGTCCATCCTAACCTCTATTTTTTAAGTTTTTCAAGGTTTTCTTCAAAACGAATTGATAAAAATAATTTTTCCTCATCAAAGAAAATCTTGCTTTTTATTATACGAGATGGGGCTATCTCCTTATTTTTTGCTACAATTATTAGTTTTTGCAAAGAACTTAATTCTTTGATTAGAAAAGGACAGAGATATACGACCTGCTCTTAATTCCAATAATTTCGGTATTACAGAAGTAACATTCCTCTCTTCTATCTGTTAAACCTTGGTTGCCGTTAATTTTGTAAATTTGACCTTGACCTGACCTTGACCCTAAGGTGATGGGGTCAAATGGACCACGGATTCGGAATCAGCGACCACAAAAACATATATGTATACTGTTAAACCTTGGTTGCCGTTAATTTTTGAAATTTGACCTTGACCTGACCTTGACCCTGAGGTGATGGGGTCAAATGAACCACGGATTCGGAATCAGCGACCTCAAAAACACATATGTATACTGTTAAACCTTGGTTGCCGTTAATTTTGTAAATTTGACCTTGACCTGACCTTGACCCTGAGGTGATGGGGTCAAATGGACCACGGATTCGGAATCAGCGACCTCAAAAACATATATGTATACTGTTAAACCTTGGTTGCCGTTAATTTTGTAAATTTGACCTTGACCTTACCTTGTCCCTGAGGTGATGGGGTCAAATGGACCACGGATTCGGAATCAGTGACCTCAAAAACATAAGGTATATATGGTCTGGTCCGTGGCTTTTGACATTTTTTTTTGTGTGGCTGTGTAATCGGAAAAAGGGCGTATCTTGAGATACGCCCTTTTTCCTTAGAAGTCTTCAAATGTATTCTTCAATTTATTTACAGTTATTTACTGATATTTACAGTATCTACATTTTAAAAATGTATAAACGATAATAAACAATCATTATTTATCTCCAGCCTAACGCTTTTCCATTGTTATTTACAGTTTCCAATATTTTCTTATAATCATTTGTTTATTCACAGTATTATTCTACTTTAAAAAAATAATTTTCATACAAGGTGATAAAATATTTTTTGACACTCCGTGCGAGAAACTCGATTTCACGCACGCTGTACAAAGTGACACGTGCGAAAATGGAGCTTCTCACACGTCGTGTCAAAAAATAGTGTTTGATACTCGTGCGAGAAAGTGATTTCTTACTCGTGTGACCTTTTCACCCTCGCTTCGCTCGGGCGCAAACCGCCACACAAGTAAAAAATCACTTTATCGCACTAGTACCGAAATATACTATTTTCAAACAGCGTGCGAGAAGCTCGACTTTAAATGCCTGTATTTCATTTGAGAAGTATACGATTCACATACTCGTACGAGAGGAAAAATGCTGTAGGCTCTGCGTGCGAAAGGAAATATACCCTACAATTTTATAGTACGCGACTCGTATCAAACGCCATCTATGAATTCCAAGGTACTATTATAACGCGCGCTACTGCACCGTCTCATTCTCCAACCGTTTACAGTAGAGATTACACTTCATACAAATTCGAGTGCATTTATTTAATATGAGTTCAGAAGAAAGTGACAGCGAAAATGATTTACCGCCTTAAATAAGTGAGATGGCAAAAGAAATAAGTTTAAATTTATTGCCTGATCAATCAAAACGGCTTTATGTTGCGACTTATAATCAATTTAAAGAATGTCGTAAAAAGAAGCAAACGTCATCGTTAGCCGAAGAGTTATTTTTAATTTATTTTAAAGAACTATCTGAGACAATGGCTCCATTAACGTTATGGGCTAAATTTTCTATGCTGAAAGCAACAGTTAAAAATTTTCATAATATCGACTTAAGCCTTTATTATCAATTAGTAGCGTTCTTGAAAAAAACCAACGGCAAATATAAGAAAAAAAAAGCTAAAATACTTTCGTGTTCTGAAGTAAACAAATTTATTAACAAAGCTCCTGACGAAATATACTTATGTTATAAGGTAAATAAATAAACTTATGTTCTAAAACAAAGTATACTTATGTTATAGGCTTATATATATATATATATATATATATATATATATATATATTTAATTATAGTATATAACGTACTAATATTATATATAGGGTAAAAACAAATTGTTTATAAAAATGTATTTTTTTTTGATAATTTAGTAATGTTTTGTCCTTGTTTTTAATTCTCAGGTTATTTTGATTGTTGGAATTAGTGGTGCATGCAGACGTAGCAAAATAGCAGATATAACAATGGAATACGTGAAGGTTAACCCGGCAATGTCAATGATATTGATTCGAATTCCGAAAACCAAAAACAATATTGAACGATCTGTCACAATTACAGGAGATTTTTAATTAAATTAAAAATTAAATTCATCATAGGACTAATTGAGAATTAAATTCATCATAGGACTTTGCGGGCTACGTACTTTAGCCTATATGTTTCAGCGAAATATTTTTACCGATAATCAGATACTTGATATAGTTAGTCGTTGTGTTAAGAGCAGAGGAATGCAAGATGCACCTCAAGTCAGACATCTCATGTTACATCATCGTGTCACTACAGGTAAGTTATGCATATTTTCTATCATGAATCCAATAACTAATCTAGAAATGCATTTTAAAATCACGAAATCGTAGCCAATAATCGTTCAATAATCTATATCTTTTTTATTTACCACCGGAGAATTTCGCGGCATGAGACTGTTATGTTGTAAATAAAAGAATATATCCAAAAATATATTTTACAAAAAAATATTAATTGCCAATATCGGGCCAATACTCGATAACTTACTTATTTACGGTCAAAAAATTTTGCAAGCTGATACTTTTATGTTGTAAATACAATGATAAATCCAAAAATATATTTTACAAAAAAATATCAATTTCCAATATCGGATCGATAATCTATGGATTTTTTATTTATGGTCGGAGAATTTCGCGGAATATGACTTTTTTGTTGAAAATAAAATAATAAATCCAAAAATATATTTTACAATAAAATATTGATTACCAATATCGGACCAATACTCGATAACTTACTTATTTACGGTCAAAAAATTTGGCAAGCTGATACATTTATGTTGTAAATACAATGATAAATTTTTTTAAAAATATATTTTTCAAAAAAATAGAGATTTATAACATCGGATCAATAATCTATAGATTTTATATTTATGGTCGGAGAATTTCGCGGGATAAGACTTTTTAGTTGAAGGTAAAATAATAAATCTAAAAATATGTTTTACAAAAAAATTGATTTCCAATATCGGGCCAATACTCGATAACTTCCTTCTTTACGGTCAAAAAATTTTGCAAGCTGATACTGTAATGTTGTAAATACAATGATAAATCCAAAAATATATTTTACAAAAAAATATCGATTTCCAATATCGGATCAATAATCTATAGATTTTTTATTTATGGTCGGAGAATTTCGCGGGATAAGACTTTTTTGTTGAAAATAAAATAATAAATCTAAAAATATGTTTTACAAAGAAATGATTTTTGATGTCGGGCCAATACTCGATAACTTACTTATTTACGGTCAGAAAATTTTGCAAGCTGATACTTTTATGTTGTTAATACAATGATAAACCCAAAAATATTGATTTTCAATATTTGACCAATACTCGATAACTTACTTATTTACGATCAAAAAATTTTGCAAGCTGGTACAATTATGTTGTAAATACAATGATAAATCCAAAAATATATTTTACAAAAAAATATCGATTTCCAATATCGGATCGATAATCTATGGATTTTTTATTTATGGTCGGAGAATTTCGCGGGATGAGACTTTTTTGTTGTAAATAAAATAATAAATCTAAAAATATGTTTTACAAAAAAATGATTTTTGATGGCGGGCCAATACTCGATAACTTACTTATTTACGGTCAGAAAATTTTGCAAGCTGATACTTTTATGTTGTTAATACAATGATAAACCCAAAAATATGTTTCATGAAAAAATACCGATTTCCAATATCGGATCAATAATCTATAGATTTTTTATTTATGGTCGGAGAATTTTGCGGGATAAGACTTTTTTGTTGTAAATAAAATAATAAATCCAAAAAGATATTTTACAAAAAAATATTGATTTCCAATATTTGACCAATATTCGATAACTTACTTATTTACGATCAAAAAATTTTGCAAGCTGGTACTATTATGTTGTAAATACAATGATAAATCCAAAAATATATTTTACAAAAAAATATCGATTTCCAATATCGGATCGATAATCTATGGATTTTTTATTTATGGTCGGAGAATTTCGTGGGATAAGACTTTTTTGTTGTAAATAAAAGAATATATCCAAAAATATATTTTACAAAAAAATATTAATTGCCAATATCGGGCCAATACTCGATAACTTACTTATTTACGGTCAAAAAATTTTGCAAGCTGATACTTTTATGTTGTAAATACAATGATAAATCCAAAAATATATTTTACAAAAAAATATCGATTTCCAATATCGGATCGATAATCTATGGATTTTTTATTTATGGTCGGAGAATTTCGCGGGATAAGACTTTTTTGTTGTAAATAAAATAATAAATCCAAAAATATATTTTACAAAAAAATATTGATTTCCAATATCGGACCAATACTCGATAACTTACTTATTTACGGTCGAAAAATTTTGCAAGCTGATACTTTTATGTTGTAAATACAATGATAAATCCAAAAATATATTTTACAAAAAAATATCAATTTCCAATATCGGATCGATAATCTATGGATTTTTTATTTATGGTCGGAGAATTTCGCGGGATATGACTTTTTTGTTGAAAATAAAATAATAAATCCAAAAATATATTTTACAATAAAATATTGATTACCAATATCGGACCAATACTCGATAACTTACTTATTTACGGTCAAAAAATTTGGCAAGCTGATACATTTATGTTGTAAATACAATGATAAATTTTTTTAAAAATATATTTTTCAAAAAAATAGAGATTTATAACATCGGATCAATAATCTATAGATTTTATATTTATGGTCGGAGAATTTCGCGGGATAAGACTTTTTAGTTGAAGGTAAAATAATAAATCTAAAAATATGTTTTACAAAAAAATTGATTTCCAATATCGGGCCAATACTCGATAACTTCCTTCTTTACGGTCAAAAAATTTTGCAAGCTGATACTGTAATGTTGAAAATACAATGATGAATCCAAAAATATATTTTACAAAAAAATATTGATTTCCAATATCGGATCAATAATCTATAGATTTTTTATTTATGGTCGGAGAATTTCGCGGGATAAGACTTTTTTGTTGAAAATAAAATAATAAATCTAAAAATATGTTTTACAAAAAAATGATTTTTGATGTCGGGCCAATACTCGATAACTTACTTATTTACGGTCAGAAAATTTTGCAAGCTGATACTTTTATGTTGTTAATACAATGATAAACCCAAAAATATGTTTCATGAAAAAATACCGATTTCCAATATCGGATCAATAATCTATAGATTTTTTATTTATGGTCGGAGAATTTTGCGGGATAAGACTTTTTTGTTGTAAATAAAATAATAAATCCAAAAATATATTTTAGAAAAAAATATTGATTTTCAATATTTGACCAATACTCGATAACTTACTTATTTACGATCAAAAAATTTTGCAAGCTGGTACAATTATGTTGTAAATACAATGATAAATCCAAAAATATATTTTACAAAAAAATATCGATTTCCAATATCGGATCGATAATCTATGGATTTTTTATTTATGGTCGGAGAATTTCGCGAGATAAGACTTTTTTGTTGTAAATAAAATAATAAATCCAAAAATATATTTTACAAAAAAATATTGATTTCCAATATTGGACCAACACTCGATAACTTACTTATTTACGGTCAGAAAATTTTGCAAGCTGATACTTTTATGTTGTAAATACAATGATATACCCAAAAATATATTTTACAGAAAAATATCGATTTCCAATATCGGATCAATAATCTATAGATTTTTTATTTATGGTCGGAGAATTTCGCGGGATGAGACTTTTTTGTTGAAAATAAAATAATAAATCTAAAAATATGTTTTACAAAAAAATGATTTTTGATGTCGGGCCAATACTCGATAACTTACTTATTTACGGTCAGAAAATTTTGCAAGCTGATACTTTTATGTTGTTAATACAATGATAAACCCAAAAATATGTTTCATGAAAAAATACCGATTTCCAATATCGGATCAATAATCTATAGATTTTTTATTTATGGTCGGAGAATTTTGCGGGATAAGACTTTTTTGTTGTAAATAAAATAATAAATCCAAAAAGATTTTTTACAAAAAAATATTGATTTCCAATATCGGACCAATACTCGATAACTTACTTATTTACGGTCAAAAAATTTTGCAAGCTGATACTTTTATGTTGTAAATACAATGAAAAATCCAAAAATATATTTTACAAAAAAATATCGATTTCCAATATCGGATCAATAATCTATAGATTTTTTATTTATGGTCGGAAAATTTTGCGGGATAAGACTTTTTTGTTTAACATAAAATAATAAATCTAAAAATATATTTTACAAAAAAATATTGATTTCCAATATCGGACCAATACTTGATAACTTACTTATTTACGATTAAAAAATTTTGCAAGCTGGTACTTTTATGTTGTAAATACAATGATAAATCCAAAAATATATTTTACAAAAAAATATCGATTTCCAATATCGGATCAATAATATATAGATTTTTTATTAATGGTCTGACAATTTCGCGGGATGGAAGTTTTTTGTTGAAAATAAAATAATAAATCCAAAAATATATTTTACAATAAAATATTGATTACCAATATCGGACCAATACTCGATAACTTACTTATTTACGGTCAAAAAATTTGGCAAGCTGATACATTTATGTTGTAAATACAATGATAAATTTTTTTAAAAATATATTTTTCAAAAAAATAGAGATTTATAACATCGGATCAATAATCTATAGATTTTATATTTATGGTCGGAGAATTTCGCGGGATAAGACTTTTTAGTTGAAGGTAAAATAATAAATCTAAAAATATGTTTTACAAAAAAATTGATTTCCAATATCGGGCCAATACTCGATAACTTCCTTCTTTACGGTCAAAAAATTTTGCAAGCTGATACTGTAATGTTGAAAATACAATGATAAATCCAAAAATATATTTTACAAAAAAATATTGATTTCCAATATCGGATCAATAATCTATAGATTTTTTATTTATGGTCGGAGAATTTCGCGGGATAAGACTTTTTTGTTGAAAATAAAATAATAAATCTAAAAATATGTTTTACAAAAAAATGATTTTTGATGTCGGGCCAATACTCGATAACTTACTTATTTACGGTCAGAAAATTTTGCAAGCTGATACTTTTATGTTGTTAATACAATGATAAACCCAAAAATATGTTTCATGAAAAAATACCGATTTCCAATATCGGATCAATAATCTATAGATTTTTTATTTATGGTCGGAGAATTTTGCGGGATAAGACTTTTTTGTTGTAAATAAAATAATAAATCCAAAAATATATTTTACAAAAAAATATTGATTTTCAATATTTGACCAATACTCGATAACTTACTTATTTACGATCAAAAAATTTTGCAAGCTGGTACAATTATGTTGTAAATACAATGATAAATCCAAAAATATATTTTACAAAAAAATATCGATTTCCAATATCGGATCGATAATCTATGGATTTTTATTTATGGTCGGAGAATTTCGCGAGATAAGACTTTTTTGTTGTAAATAAAATAATAAATCCAAAAATATATTTTACAAAAAAATATTGATTTCCAATATTGGACCAACACTCGATAACTTACTTATTTACGGTCAGAAAATTTTGCAAGCTGATACTTTTATGTTGTAAATACAATGATATACCCAAAAATATATTTTACAGAAAAATATCGATTTCCAATATCGGATCAATAATCTATAGATTTTTTATTTATGGTCGGAGAATTTCGCGGGATGAGACTTTTTTGTTGAAAATAAAATAATAAATCTAAAAATATGTTTTACAAAAAAATGATTTTTGATGTCGGGCCAATACTCGATAACTTACTTATTTACGGTCAGAAAATTTTGCAAGCTGATACTTTTATGTTGTTAATACAATGATAAACCCAAAAATATGTTTCATGAAAAAATACCGATTTCCAATATCGGATCAATAATCTATAGATTTTTTATTTATGGTCGGAGAATTTTGCGGGATAAGACTTTTTTGTTGTAAATAAAATAATAAATCCAAAAAGATATTTTACAAAAAAATATTGATTTCCAATATCGGACCAATACTCGATAACTTACTTATTTACGGTCAAAAAATTTTGCAAGCTGATACTTTTATGTTGTAAATACAATGAAAAATCCAAAAATATATTTTACAAAAAAATATCGATTTCCAATATCGGATCAATAATCTATAGATTTTTTATTTATGGTCGGAAAATTTTGCGGGATAAGACTTTTTTGTTTAACATAAAATAATAAATCTAAAAATATATTTTACAAAAAAATATTGATTTCCAATATTGGACCAATACTTGATAACTTACTTATTTACGATTAAAAAATTTTGCAAGCTGGTACTTTTATGTTGTAAATACAATGATAAATCCAAAAATATATTTTACAAAAAAATATCGATTTCCAATATCGGATCAATAATATATAGATTTTTTATTAATGGTCTGACAATTTCGCGGGATGGAAGTTTTTTGTTGAAAATAAAATAATAAATCCAAAAATATATTTCACAAAAAAATATTGATTTCCAATATCGGACCAATACTTGTTAACTTACTTATTTACGGTCAAAAAATTTTGCAAGCTGATACTTTTATGTTGTAAATACAATGATAAACCCAAAAATATGTTTCATGAAAAAATATCGATTTCCAATATCGGATCGATAATCTATGGATTTTTTATTTATGGTCAGAGAATTTCGCGAGATAAGATTTTTTTGTTGTAAATAAAATAATAAATCCAAAAATATATTTTACAAAAAAATATTGATTTCCAATATCGGACCAATACTCGATAACTTACTTATTTACGGTCAAAAAATTTTGCAAGCTGATACTTTTATGTTGTAAATACAATGATAAATCCAAAAATATATTTTACAAAAAAATATCGATTTCCAATATCGGATCAATAATATATAGATTTTTTATTAATGGTCTGACAATTTCGCGGGATAAAAGTTTTTTGTTGAAAATAAAATAATAAATCCAAAAATATGTTTTACAAAAAAATATTGATTTCCAATATCGGACCAATACTTGATAACTTACTTATTTACGGTCAAAAAATTTTGCAAGCTGATACTTTTATGTTGTAAATACAATGATAAATCCAAAAATATATTTTACAAGAAAATATCAATTTCCAATATCGGATCGATAATCTATGGATTTTTTATTTAGGGTCGGAGAATTTCGCGGGATATGACTTTTTTGTTGAAAATAAAATAATAAATCCAAAAATATATTTTACAATAAAATATTGATTTCCAATATCGAACCAATACTCGATAACTTATTTATTTACGGTCAAAAAATTTTGCAAGCTGATACTTTTATGTTGTAAATACAATGATAAACCCAAAAATATGTTTCATGAAAAAATATCGATTTCCAATATCGGATCGATAATCTATGGATTTTTTATTTATGGTCGGAGAATTTCGCGGGATAAGATTTTTTTGTTGTAAATAAAATAATAAATCCAAAAATATATTTTACAAAAAAATATTGATTTCCAATATCGGACCAATACTCGATAACTTACTTATTTACGGTCAAAAAATTTTGCAAGCTGATACTTTTATGTGTTAAATACAATGATAAATCCAAAAATATATTTTACAAAAAAATATCGATTTCCAATATCGGATCAATAATATATAGATTTTTTATTAATGGTCTGACAATTTCGCGGGATAAAAGTTTTTTGTTGAAAATAAAATAATAAATCCAAAAATATATTTTACAAAAAAATATTGATTTCCAATATCGGACCAATACTTGATAACTTACTTATTTACGGTCAAAAAATTTTGCAAGCTGATACTTTTATGTTGTAAATACAATGATATACCCAAAAATATGTTTCATAAAAAAATACCGATTTCCAATATCGGATCAATAATCTATAGATTTTTTATTTATGGTCGGAGAATTTCGCGGGATATGACTTTTTTGTTGAAAATAAAATAATAAATCCAAAAATATATTTTACAATAAAATATTGATTTCCAATATCGGACCAATACTCGATAACTTACTTATTTACGGTCAAAAAATTTTGCAAGCTGATACATTTATGTTGTAAATACAATAAGTTTTTTTTTAAATATATTTTACAAAAAAATATAGATTTATAACATCGGATCAATAATCTATAGATTTTTTATTTATGGTCGGAGAATTTCGCGGGATAAGACTTTTTAGTTGAAGGTAAAATAATAAATCTAAAAATATGTTTTACAAAAAAATTGATTTCCAATATCGGGCCAATACTCGATAACTCCCTTCTTTACGGTCAAAAAATTTTGCAAGCTGATACTTTTATGTTGTAAATACAATGATAAATCCAAAAATATATTTCACAAAAAAATATCGATTTCCAATATCGGATCAATAATCAATGGATTTTTTATTTATGGTCGGAGAATTTCGCGGGATAAGACTTTTCTGTTGAAAATAAAATAATAAATCTAAAAATATGTTTTACAAAAAAATTGATTTGCAATATCGGGCCAATACTCAATAACTTATTTACGGTCAAAAAATTTTGCAAGCTGATACTTTTATGTTGTAAATACAATGATAAATCCAAAAATATGTTTCATAAAAAAAATACCGATTTCCAATATCGGATCGATAATCTATGGATTTTTCATTTATGGTCGGAGAATTTCGCGGGATAAGACTTTTTTGTTGAAAATAAAATAATAAATCTAAAAATATGTTTTACAAAAAAATTGATTTCCAATATCGGGCCAATACTCGATAACTTATTTACGGTCAAAAAATTTTGCAAGCTGATACTTTTATGTTGTAAATACAATGATAAATCCAAAAATATATTTTACAAAAAAATATCGATTTCCAATATCGGATCAATAATCAATGGATTTTTTATTTATGGTCGGAGAATTTCGCGGGATAAGACTTTTCTGTTTAACATAAAATAATAAATCTAAAAATATATTTTACAAAAAAATATTGATTTCCAATATCGGACCAATACTTGATAACTTACTTATTTACGATTAAAAAATTTTGCAAGCTGGTACTTTTATGTTGTAAATACAATGATAAATCCAAAAATATATTTTACAAAAAAATATCGATTTCCAATATCGGATCAATAATCAATGGATTTTTTATTTATGGTCGGAGAATTTCGCGGGATAAGACTTTTCTGTTGAAAATAAAATAATAAATCTAAAAATATGTTTTACAAAAAAATTGATTTGCAATATCGGGCCAATACTCAATAACTTATTTACGGTCAAAAAATTTTGCAAGCTGATACTTTTATGTTGTAAATACAATGATAAATCCAAAAATATGTTTCATAAAAAAAATACCGATTTCCAATATCGGATCGATAATCTATGGATTTTTCATTTATGGTCGGAGAATTTCGCGGGATAAGACTTTTTTGTTGAAAATAAAATAATAAATCTAAAAATATGTTTTACAAAAAAATTGATTTCCAATATCGGGCCAATACTCGATAACTTATTTACGGTCAAAAAATTTTGCAAGCTGATACTTTTATGTTGTAAATACAATGATAAATCCAAAAATATGTTTCATAAATAAAATACCGATTTCCAATATCGGATCAATAATCAATGGATTTTTTATTTATGGTCGGAGAATTTCGCGGGATAAGACTTTTTTGTTGAAAATAAAATAATAAATCTAAAAATATGTTTTACAAAAAAATTGATTTGCAATATCGGGCCAATACTCAATAACTTATTTACGGTCAAAAAATTTTGCAAGCTGATACTTTTATGTTGTAAATACAATGATAAATCCAAAAATATGTTTCATAACAAAAATACCGATTTCCAATATCGGATCGATAATCTATGGATTTTTCATTTATGGTCGGAGAATTTCGCGGGATAAGACTTTTTTGTTGAAAATAAAATAATAAATCTAAAAATATGTTTTACAAAAAAATTGATTTCCAATATCGGGCCAATACTCGATAACTTACTTATTTACGGTCAAAAAATTTTACAAGCTGATACTTTTATGTTGTAAATACAATGATAAATTCAAAAATATGTTCTACAAAAAAATATCGATTTCCAATATCGGATCAATAATCTATAGATTTTTTATTTATGGTCGAAGAATTTCGCGGGATAAGACTTTTTTGTTTAAAATAGTGTAACTTTGATAGATATGATATTAAAAAATTTTCAGACCCGCAAAACATGATGGAGGACAGTGGTGGGGATGAATCACTGATGAATCTTTTGTCAGCAGAAGAACAGCTGGTTAGTTCGAGAGATCCTGCATTACTGCCTTCCACCGAAGAAGTACGAGAAGTTATCAATTCGTTAGATGATCACGTGATTTATGATCATAGTACTCCAAACACGATGTTGAAGGGGGTAATTGCTGATACTACAGTGCCACCACGACCTAATGAACCGTTGCCTGGTTGCTCTCACTGGAATGACCAGGATGCACGAACGTCGAATAAAATAGTTTCACCTGAAACTACATTATCTGCAATATCGACACCAGGTACAGAAGATCTCGACTATTGAGATGAATGTAATTTTATAATTGTATTAATTCTTATATATTACTGCTCGGTATTGCAGAAGAATGTCTTCAACAGGGAGATGGTACTTCTGCTCAGGAACACATTACCATTCATGAAGAAACTTCACGATATTACAAACAGTTCAAGCGTCAAGGGCGACAATTAAGAGTGTCGATATTACCTCCGCCAGCTAATGCAAATTTATATGGCTGGTTGGAGGCTGCTATAAACGATTTATATCGTCACGTGTGTGAATATGCACAACCATCAGATTATATTGGCATGACTATAAGCTCTAAACGTTTTGTGCACGGGTCTCTATGGATTTCTTTTAGACTGCTTCGTGATTTTTCACCGGTAGATTTACTTGTACTGATAGCTAGTATAGCGCAGAGTAATGATGGTTTCGAAATTGACGATGTTTTGAATGTTAAAGTTAGTACCATGACTAAACCAGAGGGCCGGGGTCGTGTGTCTCTCACTAGCGAATCAGTTTTTAAGAAATCCATTCTAAATATTGAAAATAGCGATAGTCTTTGTCTTCCACGCTCGCTAGTCGCTGCTCACGTATACGCCATACGTGGTCGAACGCGTAATGGAATCAGACATCATACAACACAATATCAGAAAGTGCAAGCATTGAAACTTGTAAGAGCTGCGAGAGTTACGATACCCGAGACGGGCTGTGGTATAGAGTAGATTAAATTATTTCAAGAATATTATGCACTCTTTGGAGTCGCAATCGTTGTTTATTCATTTCAAAATTTTGCTCGTGGATATAGACCGCTTTACGATGGCACACGTTTCGTACACGACGTTGGTAATGTCCTTAGACATACTCTAAATATCATGTATCATGAAAATTCCAGACATTACTAGCCAATTTTAAATTTACTCGCAGCGGCTGAGAGTCGAGGCTACTGTATACCTTGCAATAAAAAATTTAGTCATACGAAAAATCATAAATGTGAACAAAAATGCTATAAATGTTTACAGAAGCCTCCTTGTGATATAAATCAGGAAAAAATAAAATGCTTTCAATGTAGCAGAGATTTTTACGGTACCGTTTGTTTTGAAAATCATAAAAATTCAAAATCTTTCGATAGTTCTCGGTCGGTATGCGAGAGTATAAAAATTTGTCGTGTATGTAGCAAAACAGTGCGCATCAACGATAAAGAACCACATGATTGTAATACTTTTTTCTTTATTTGTACCAACAACTAGCTTTTTACTTTTCCCTAAAGCCACTCGCTTTTCTTTTTTAATAAGCTGTCTTTCGCTTATAAATTTTCCTTAACGTCGCTTTGATTTAGGCATTTTGTTTTTCACAGCGCAAGACTTGTTTATTTTCGAGGTTAAGGTAAAAAAGGTTAAGTTTCGTATGCGAGTCAAACGTCACCACCCAAGTTTCGGTTGCTTCGAGCAATGCTGTCAACTTACTTAACCATGTGCAATGTTGTCACGTTTTCCGATCATTTCTAAAGAGCATCAAAAGAGTTATTTATAATATATTTAATTGTTTTGCATTACCTACATAAATTAATATGAAATTCTGAATGAAAAGAATAGTATTTGAGTATCTATAACATCTTCTATATTATAATTACAAAGTTCAGATTTTCAATGTTTGAGTTGGTAATGATTTCTTGCAGAGCAGTGCCACTGTTGTGACTGTCCCTTGCCTTTACCCCTCACGGCGGTATACAACCTCCTTAAAACTTGTTAAGCTTTTCCAGCCATATAGCTAAAGAGCGGAATAATGCTGGCGTCAGTCAGCTATATGGCTAATCAGCTAAACGATTGGCTAGCGCCAGCACGATACTGCTCGCACACGCACGCGCCTCCACCGCCGCCGCCCCCCACTCTTGCTCATCACTACTAATGATCGTATATGTAGAGTGGTTCGAGGATGTGATGAGGTTAGTAGTAGAAGTTTAGCAGCGGCGGTAACATGGACGTTTGCAGGTGTGTGCATCCGTGGACTTTCATGATTTGTGGACCCAGCTCGTGTGGTAAAACAGTATTTGTGAAGAATTTTTTGCATTACATTGATCGCATGATTGATACAAAATTCGAGCGTATACTCTTGTATTACACCGAGTAGTAGGCAATTTACAAGGAGTTGGGTGAGGGAATCGAATTTCACGAGGGTTTACCAAAGAGCGAAGATTATACCAATCATCCACGACCAAAACTCTTGATTCTCGACGATCTGATGAGAGAATCGTCCAGCAGAGTTATAGTCAATCTCTTTACCAAAGGCAGTCATCACAATAACTTGAGCGTCATCTTTATCTTGCAAAATCTCTTTCATCAAGGTCAGCGAGAAATCTCTCTAAACTCTAATTACATCGTGGTATTTAAAAATCCGCGCAATCGAGCGCAAATAAATCATCTGGCGCGTCAAGTTTGCCCCGAGGAGCCTCGTTTTTTGCAAGAGGCATATCTCGATGCCACAGCAGAGCCACACGGCTATTTGTTCATAGATCTGAAGCAGGATACGCCTGAAAATGTGAGATTTCGTACTTGTATATTTCCTTTTGACAAACATCAGTACGTTTATGTGCCTTGTTGCACACCCATAAAAGCTGGTGTTCGCTTGAATAATGTACCAGTCGTGCGATTGTAATGGAGCCGGTAAGACGTAGTCGTAGCAGCAGACCAATTCCAGAAAAGGACTGGACTCAGCTACATTTCTTGTGTAAAAGCGAACTCTATAAAGTTACGGCTATAGTACGCGAAGCAAATTCTAAACTTATAACGTACATTTGCGAGTGTGCTTTGAACATTTTACGTGGAAATATTCCACTCAGCAAGAATTATAAGAGACAATTGCGAAAATTCGCACCTCTGTTGCGGAAACTCGCTAAACTGGGTAGTTTGGAGATAAAAAGGAAATTGATGGTAAAATCAGCATATTTACTGCGGCTAATTGTGAAACCTGTTTTATCGGCATGGAGTACGCAAGAAAAATGATTTTAGTTCCGCAAGAGTGTTTGAAGCAACAGCATCAGCAGCAACAGCATGACATAGCAACTACCAATCATACAACACCAGCATCCAGTGTCCAGACACCTGGTACAGCCACGACACGCCTCGACGAGGAAATGAGTAAAATTTTACATTCTGCGGGTGATGAGCGCCAAAAATCTTTGCAATATCAGCAAATCTTGCAGCGTTACTTGCATCTAAGAGAGGACGAGAAGGATGAGAGTGGGGGTATAATACGTCCACACGAGACAACATTATTAGAAACGGGAACGACAATGGATAGAGGCAATAATGACGAAATCGACGACAAACAGATTGTCGCGTCGTTACCGCAGAAATTTCGAAGCAATGCTAGACATCTCATTAGATACTTGCGACAAGCTGGTAATATTAAATGGGATAGTCGTGGTATAATCAAACTAGATGGCGCTGTTGTCAAGGGTACTTATATTGTCGATTTGGTGAACGAGGCTATGAGAAGTAGAAAAAGACCACCACCACGCGGATACAAACAGTTTGCACGCGTCTTGCGACAAGTTAGTAAACCTCGAGAAAATATTTTGATAAATAAGACATATCACATGTACAGCTATATTAAGTACGGTTAAAATATCAACTTGAGATTACATATGAATTTATATTTCGTAAGAAAAACTTATCAATACAAACATTATCATCATGATTTAATAATATGAACCTTGCCTTTGGTATTTTTAACACTATGTAATCTAAATCTGCACTTAAGTCACACTTTTTCGAGAGCTATGTGGTCTATTTTTACACTGTGTAAAAAAAATGTGAGCATGCAAAAACATTGAAATCTTGTTTACATGTCTCATATTAATATTACAATATTAAATATATTTTTGTTAAAAAGCGCATATTAATTGCAATTATTTTATGACATTTGCAATCGTTTTAAAAATCATAAATAAAGTTTGAACTTATGTCATGTATTGTATTATTTTATCTCCAATGACATAGGTACGAATCCAGTAACGTAACTCAAGTAACAATCGTTAGGCTGGAAGTTATAGTCTTTACTCAGTTCTCAGATATCTATCCATGTTCTTAGTCTTTTTTTATAAGAAGAACAAGGATAGAATATTTGAGAACTGAGTAACAACTACAACTTCTAGCCTTAGACTTGAGTTGGGTCTATGAATTCGAGCCATAAGAAAACATTATGGCCCGAATTGATAGTTGTGTCTTGAGTATTAAGTATGACTTTAAACTTAAGTTTCGTTACTTGAGTATCAGCTGTTACTTCAATTGAGTGCTACATGAAGAGGTTATCACAGTTAGTTATGAAACAAAATCACACAAATAAGATAGTGGTATAAAACATTAGGGCAAAATATTTGAATTATTATCTGTATATATATGAAGAATAGCGAGTTTACCCTAAAGTTTTATCGAAATATCTTCTTAAACATCTACAATAATAATTGTAACGAATCATTTAATATCGAATCAATTTTTATTATACAATGTTATTCTAATATTGTAATGTAGCCTATGAAATAATATTATCGTTACAAACTAAAATTTCGTTAGAAATAAATTCTTACCTAATATATAAAATTAATAAATATAGGATTTTATTTTTTATAATAATATTCATAATACTGTTTCAATACTAATATTCGTTATTCTATTTACAAAATATTTTACATGTTACTTTTTTTCGGCCCAAACTTAGGCCCGAATTCATAGTCGTGTCTTGAGTATTAAGTATGACTTAAAAATTAAGTATTGTTACTTGAGTATCAGCTGTTACTTCAATTGAGTGTTACATCCTTACTGACGACTATCTTATTTGTGTGATTTTGTTTCATAACTAACTGTGATAACCTCTTCATGTAGCACTCAATTGAAGTAACAGCTGATACTCAAGTAACGAAACTTAAGTCTTAAGTCATACTTAATACTCAAGACACGACTATGAATTCAGGCCATAATGTTTTTTTATGGCTCGGATTCATAGACCCAACTCAAGTCTAAGGCTAGAAGTTGTAGTTGTTATTCAGTTCTCAAATATTCTATCCTTGTTCTTTTTATAAAAAAGACTAAGAACATAGATAGATATCTGAGAACTGAGTAAAGACTATAACTTCCAGCCTAACGATTGTTACTTGAGTTACGTTACTGGATTCGTACCTATGTCAATGGAGATAAAATAATACAATACATGACATAATTTCAAACTTTATTTATGATTTTTAAAACGATTGCAAATGTCATAAAATAATTGCAATTAATATGCGCTTTTTAACAAAAATATATTTAATATTGTAATATTAATATGAGACATGCAAACAAAATTTCAATGTTTTTGCATGCTCACATTTTTTTTACACAGTGTAAAAATAGACCACATAGCTCTCGAAAAAGTGTGACTCAAGTGCAGATTTAGATTACATAGTGTTAAAAATACCAAAGTCAAGGTTCATATTATTAAATCACGATGATAATGTTTGTATTGATAAGTTTTTCTTACGAAATATAAATTCATATGTAATCTCAAGTTGATATTTTAACCGTACTTAATATAGCTGTACTCTTGAAATGACTTAATTATCAAAATATTTTCTTTTATTATAGCAATATAATATTTAAAAGTTTTAATCACATATAAAGTAGTGAAATATCAACAAAATGACGAAAGAAGTATTTAAATACCTAATCTAAAATGTGGATTCGTGCGAAAATTCTAAGCCGAATATTTAAATTTTATTTTTCTGACTTAATTGCATAATTAAATTCATAAATAAAGTTCTAGAATACAATTTCATAATATAAATAATAATACAAAGTCTGCAAATGAGCTATAATCAGCCAAAAACGTCGAAAAAATAAGTTTATTGCATTTTTAATTATGGCGCACTAACAGGAAATATCTGGAAAAATTCAGGCAAGTAATTTCAAACAAAATACAAGTTATTTTTGCAAGAATTGGCCCTGTACCGCATTTTCCGTGAAAATAGGAAGAGTTTGAATTGTTTTTTCATCCTTTTAGGTTATATAGCATCATCAAATCTTTATGAAAAAATTCTACATGATTTGTAATCATTTAAGCTATAAGCACGATTTTCTTGGGGTTTTTTTACTGACTAGATGCGGAGAAAAAAAATAAATACTGAAAGAGTCATTTTTTCCATGCTGTGGACAGGGGGAGCGGGGTCGTGGTCTGCAAATATAACAAAAACTATTTTTTTTCATCCAAAACAAAGTTACAAAGTCAAACAAAAATTTCAGGGAAAAATTGCCTATCTTAACGGGGGGTACCCTTTAGTTATACAATTAAAAATATATAATATTTATATAACTGTTCATCAGTAGGTAAACTATGGGGATTCTAACGCATGGGGATTCTAACGCATGGGGGTTCTAACGCATGGGGGTTCTAACGCATGGGGGTTCCAACGCATGGGGGTTCTAACGCAGGAGGATTCGAGCGCAATGATTTTAACATGATAATATTTTAAGAGCATTTCGAGCGCAGAATTGTTTATACTTTTTTTCAACTATATATGTATAACAAGTATATATTTACATATACTTGCATATACAACGATGCCCTAGCATATATATCGATATACTTTGATATGTAACGATATACTTGCGTATGTATCGATATACTTTGTGACGTCATACATACGTATAACGCACTTTAGTTAGTGTATGGTGATTAGAAACACCATACACTTCGATATCACGCCTTGACTTACTCTCAGATACGATTTCAAGTGTTTCACGTTAATCGTGCGTCCGAGTATGACAAGATGGATGCCGAGTTTTTACTATCCCGAGCTTAACGCGTGCTTAACCGCTACACGTACAAACTCGTTATACCTTTTTGCTTTTAGATATTAATCGTAAGAGAGTTAGATTTCACTAGACCGTACACTGGCAAGACGTCTTGCTTGCCAGATTCGGGTCCTTATGTTCAATCTAACTCATAAGTTTTATGTCATTGATAGGGAAAATAGGATGCAGATATTCAAGGAAATCATCATTTGTGCCTCTCGTATCGACAAGTCGCGCGTGAATTTACAACGCGTATATTTATGTACACTTGAAGATACGTGCATGAACCAAGCTAAAAACTTTGCGATCAGCACGTAAATTCAAGGTTTATGAATTTTGCCTTTTCGGCTATAATACTTTATATTTTAAATAGTGAAGGTATGACACAACACTTCACAAACTTAATTTATTTTAAATCACTAAGATTTATTAGGTATACCGCAGACTTTACACGCGTATATTTAATGCAAATCTTATCCAAGTTCACACAGGTACGGAGCACGTAATTTGTACTCTTCCGCTGTCCTTTGAACTTGCATAAGAAACAAGATTCTATTTGACTCGTATTTAGTTTTAATAAGAACTTTATTAGAAGAGCGTCGACACAAGAGTGCCTTTGCTCTTATCCTCAATTATACATGATACGTCGGTTTCTCGGCGCTGCCACACCGCTGGTACCATCTCCCATCTCTCACAGTCCCACTCCTTGTTAACGCTACAAGAGAGAGGGATACATTTACAATAGAACTTATATGTGTAATATACGAATTCGTACGTTTATCACTGAGCCTGCACGTATATGTTGCTAACATGGGCGTATACGTGCGCGCTCGTGAAGACGCATTCGGTACTTTTAATATCCCCATTCGCTACTGATTGAGACCATGCTCATCTTAATGCGAGATATACTAATGAGGTTTCAATGCCCCCCGAAATAAAATTGATCTTGTTTGCTTAAAACTAATGCATTTTATTTCATAAATACGAGTTTTTTAGTTTTTCGCATTAAAATGACACTGTATCCATCAGTTTTTTAAAGATTATTCACATCCTTTTAATTTTCTTTCTTTTATATATATTTTTCTATTTTAACTTTTATTTTTTCAATGGAATATTGCTTTTACAACTTTACTTAAACTTATTATTCGAATTTCATTACAATAGACGCGTTGCATTTTGTATGCTAAATACGTGTGGGATATTACGTGCCCCCCAAATAAAATTGATCGTGTGCACATTTATCTTTATTTTAATTTACATTATTTACAAGTTTTCCAAAATTTTAAAATTTAATGTTTATCTGTACAAGTGAAATGTGAGCGATCTATTTTATTTTCTAGATTAACGCGCACAGACAAATTTCGCATACAAAATGAATTTAACTTTCTTTTCTTTTGCCTTTTATATAACTTATATTTTTGAAATCTTATTACTTTTTAAATTACTTTCAACTTTAATTTTAGTTACTTTAATATTATAATATCTAATTTGTTTTTTCTTTTTTACCTTTTAATACGTCTTTGCCGTTTTCGCAACCAGGTGTCAAGATCTTGTTCAGGATCAGCGATGTCTTCTAAGTTTGCTGGAATTCCCGTTCGTTGTAGGCGTTGATTGTGTAGTGTGTTGCCCTGACAATAAGTGATATTAGTTTTCTTTTTATTTTCATTGTATGTTATTAGATATATTTCTTGATCGTCTTCTTCACAGGGTATCGTCTCTAATTCATTATTATTATAAATTTTTTCTATTTTCTTCTTTTTTCTGGATGTTTTTGAACCCTCTGTTTCTGTCTCTGTGCCGCTTTATATTTGTTTTTTGCCTGTGTTTTTCTTCCTGCTTCTGCAACTTTAAAATTTTTTCTTTGTTGAAAGCGTTGTGCTGAAGTGTGTACCTTTTCTTCGTAATTTATTGTTCTTTTTTAGTATTCGTCCCATATTATATCGATTGTACCTTCCTGAATTTTTTCTTCACACACTTGTGTGATTACATGCTTACACTCGACGTATAAGTCCGGACTCGTGGCACAGTGCCTGAACTTTTTAGGGTTGGTTATGAAGTTATCTTTTTTTTTGTATTGGTACGCATTAACCCTGTACATTGTAGAAATCGTTAAATTTTTACCACAACACTTTCAACTTTTTACCTCTTATTATACTACACTTATTACTTAATATTAGGGGACTACACAGAATTATTTACACTTATTCAATTTAATTTCTTTTTAACCTTTTAACTTAAACAATTATATTTAAAGTAGAGTTTTTGAATTTTTGCTAACTGCTGAGATTTCTTAGAATTCAAGGTAGATGTTGTTAGTCCAACTATTAGTTTGTGTCTAATCATGACCTTTGTTATGATTTATCATATTACCTATTGATTTATATATGATACTTATTTATTTTATGTGTACGTTTAGTTTCGTATTAGGTGTTTGTGTACATATTTAAATTTTAGTTTGTGAAAAACGGTTTGAGGTTATTTAAATGAAATTTTCCTCTTTCCTCGTTTTTCTCATTTAGGACCAAGTATGTGTCTGTTGCTATTTTATCTTTTACTATAAATGGACCCTCGTATACATGAAAAAATTTAGCTATTTTATTGTTTTCTGTGTTTGATACATTTAGTGCTTTTATTAAGACTTTTATTATTTTAATTAAAATTTTAAATTCATAATGATTTTTTCTCATATTTTGTACATTTGCACGTTTTTTTCTATCTTTGTGCATGTTTTCTCTAGCTAAATAGATTTTTCTGTCATAATCTACATCATTCTCTTTTATGTTAAAATACGTGTGCCAGAATCTATCTGGTTTTTTATTAAAATGTAATTCTAATGGTGTAAATTTCGTGGTTTCATGATGCACAGAATTCATGATTTCTTCTATTATTGGTACATATGATGCCCATTTTTTGTGATTATCTATTAAGAAAGTTTTAAAAAACCTCGCTAACTCTCTGTGAATTCTCTCCACAATATTACTTTGCGGGTGACGGATAGATGAAAACAACATCTTTATGTTTTCATCTTTAAACATTTTTTTCCACTTTTTTCCTGTAAATTGAGTTCCATGGTCTGTTATTATTGCTTCTGGTTTTTCGTATTTGGGTATATAATCTGTTAGCAGTGTTTTAATTACTGTTATAGTATTTGCCTTCTTTATGGGGTACATAACTACATACTTGGAGAAAGTATCTATTGTAGTTAATATGTGTTTAACACCACTTGTAGATGTAGGCAATGGTCCAAAAAAATCTATTGACAACATTTGATTTTTATTATTAACTAAAATTGGTTCTACCTTTGATTGATATTTTACAGTGAGCCATTTTGTTTTTTGACATGTTTCACATGTTTTAATTATTAAATATGTTTTCTTCCTTAAATTAGGAGCTTGAAAACTTTCTGTTAATATTTTAAGTGTTTTCTTTGGACCTATATGTCCATATATTGTATGTGTATTTATTATCATGTCTTGCATTAATGCTTGAGGTAATATTATTTTATTTCCATTTATAGACTTTTTTATGAATATATCATTTGAAAATTCATAAGTCTTTTTTATATTGTTATTATTTTGCATTTTGTTTAGTATTTTTGTACAATATGCATCATTTCGTTGAAAATCTTTTAATTTTCTTAATTTTTGCTTCAAATCATTTTTAACATTTAATTTCTTTATTATTGCAGCAATTATTATCTCATCTTTTTTGTTTATGATTTCTGGTAAGTTCTGACAACTTAAGAAATCAGCTGCATTATTTTTATTTCCTGGTATATGTTCAGGGTGAATATTGTAGTCTTGGAGAGCCAGACTCCATCTTTTTAGTCTTTCATTGCTGAATTTGCATTTATTTAAGAAAGTTATAGCCTGATGGTCTGTTTTTAAAATTATATTTTTAGCGCCTTTTAAATAGGTGTCTAATTTTTGTAAAGACCATACTATAGCTAGTAGCTCTTTCTCTGTTGTGAAATAATTAATTTCACTACTTTTTAGCGTTCTGCTAATGAAACATAATATTTTTATAATTGTTGTCATCTTATTGTGACAATATTGCTGCAATTGCGTAATCACTCGCATCAGTAGTTAATATAAATGGCTTTGTTGTATCAACGAATTTTAAAATGATATTTTCGTCAAACAAGCCTTTTATTTTTTCAAAAGTTTTTTGCTGTCTATCTGTTCATATATATGGAACATTCTTTCGCAATAAAAATATCAATGGTAATATCTCATTTGCATATCCTTTTGCGAATTTTGTATAGAAGTTTACAAAGCCTAAAAAAGCTTCTAATTGCTTCTGATTTTTTGGTACTCTGAAATCTTTAATAGATCTTATTTTATCAGGATCTGGCGCAATGCCATCAGCTGATATGAAATGACCTAAGAATTCTATTTTGTTTTTGCAAAAATTTGACTTTTGAAAATTAAATTTAATTTTGTGTTTTGCAGCTTTTTTGAATAATTCTTCTAGATGAAGTAAGTGTTCATTGAATGATTGATGATCTAATATGTAGATCATCTACAAATGCTAATAGGAAATCTTACATATTATTTATTACTTCACCAAGACCCCTTAGTAATGCTGCGCTGCTAGTCTTAATTCCGAAAGCGGTTACATTGAACTCATAGACTTTATTGTCTATTTTAAATGCTGTATATTTCTTGCTATTTTCAGTCAATTCGACTTGCTAATAACTGCTAGTTAAGTCTAAATTTGTTATAAATTTCATTTTCTTACATCGTAGAAATATTTCTTCTATCAATGGCGGTGCTTCATAATCATCGAAAATTTTTTCGTTCAGCTTTCTAGCATCCAAACATAATCTTACAGATCCATGTTTCTTTATTACTGTTACAATGGAATTAATGTATGGGCTATTTGATTTTCTAATAATTCCTCATTTTAGCATTTTTTCTATCTCATCTAATACCTTTTGACGGTGATGTATCGGTATAGAATATGGCTTTGAGTAGAATGGTGCATCATCTGTTGTTTCAATTTCATACTTATATGATAACAAACGTCCCGGTGCATTACTGAATACTGATTTATATTTCGAGATCAGATTTATTAACTGAATCTCTTGTTGAGGTGTTATATTTTCACCTTGTTTTATTTTTTCACAAATCTCATCTTCTGTGAGAGTGTGAGTTAAAAAATGATTTTCTATGTGAGAGAAATTCATAACTTCTCCATTATTTTCGATAACACATGTCTTCAAGTCAATCAGGCTCTCGTGTGTTTCGATTATTTGAATGTGAGCGTACTCACTGAACTTTTGCTCATTATATTTTATATTAACGTATTCATCGTTAATAGATAATAGTATTTCTTCGTGCAACGTGTTTATTATCATATGTACTGATTTCTGCGTGTCATATCCTAAGATACAATCTCTTATAAAATTTGGTATTATTAGATATATTAAATTTATTTTTTGCCCATTAAAATCTGTGTTAATTAATATTTGTTGTTTTATTCTTTTCGATTTGGAGCTTGTTGCTGTTTTAATATATTTGCTGTTTTAATATATTGGTAACCTTGGACATGTTTCTAAATGATGTAAGTTCTCATTAAAGAATTTTTCCGAAATACAAGTAACTTCACTTCCAGTGTCGACTAATGCTTGTGTAATTTTTCCTTGTAGTTTTTTTCTGATTTCCCGACATGTTGTTATTTGTTGATTTATTGTTGTTTCATCTTCTTGTTCTATAGTACTTATTTTACATTCTGGTGGTATTGGGGTATTGTTGTTCGTTGTACCTGTTACCCCTTCTCTCTTATTTTCAGATACAACTTCATTTAGTTTTCCTGCTTTCTTCTCATTGTGATGTTGTCCATGTTAGGTATTTCGTCCTTTTCTCTGCTTGCTTCTTTTATTTGATCTTGATTTACTGGTTGTTTATGTACTTCGCGTTGTATATTTCTGTTTCTATTAGATCTTTCTATTATTCTAGCACTATTTATTTGTTCGTTTCTATTATATGGTTTACTGTATTCTTGTTTTTGATTATTGTATGCGTGACTATTTGCATTTCTGTTTATATTTTCTCTTCTAGCATTGTATGTGTCTATTTCTTAGTGCTGTTGCTTTTGCTGGTTTATATCTTGTTGTTGGTGTTTTTGCTGGTTTATATCTTGTTGCTGTTGTTGGTTATATTGGCTTTGTTTATTTGTTTCTTGATATTGTTGCTTATATGGATGTTGAGGGCTTTTTTGTTTGTATATGTTTCTATCTCTTTTGTTATAATTTCTATCATAATCTGCAAGTATTTCAAATAGTGTGTTTTTGTTTTTTATTTGTGAACACTTCATAGCTTGTTTGATGTTTCTATCAAAATGCTTACTTATTTTAATAGTCAATTCCTCATCTGAATAATTTAATTGCAGTTCCTTTGCAAAGCCTAGTATCTGTGTGGAATATGTTACACGACTCATTTTGCTGTTTTTATAATACTGACCATATTCTACTTTTCTTTGTGTTGACCTTTGAATTTCCTCGTTCCAGTAACGTTCTAAGAATATGTTTTTAAATTGATCAAATGTTTTTACTTTATCTTGGTAAATATACCACCATGCATTTGCTTCCTTTTGTAGCACATTTTGCAGTAGTTGCAATGTTTTTTTCTCCACTAATCCTTTTAAGTCTATGTATTGTCTTAGTTCATTAAAAAATTTCATAGGACGCTCATCACTTATCCCTTCATATTTAGGCATTGGTATTTTTATTTTTGTATTAGGAATTTCAGTTACTTGTGTACGTGTGCTGTTCCTATTCACTATTGCTTTAAGTTCTTCAATTCTTTCCTCTTGTTCTTGTGTAGTCTTATTTATTTTTTGTGTTAAATTGTCCTGTATTTCATCTATTAATCTTTTATTTTCATGTCTTAATCTTTCATTTTCTTGTTTTAATTCTTCTTTTTCCCTTATATATTCCTGTTTTTGCTTTATTTGCTCTTCTTTATGTCGTTCTAAGCGGTTTTCAAGATTTTTATTTTCTTTTCTTACTTCTTTTAGAGCATCGGTTAATACTTTGAGCTGATCTTTTATCGACATATCTTTTATAGTGTCCTTGTCTAAGTTTACATTTACTATTCTTTCCCAATCACCTGAGCTGTTTAAAGAATTTTCAAGACTGTCATTTTGTGTAGATAGTATTTTAAGCTCTAATGTAACTGCTTGCATCCATTCAACTAAATTAATGTTCAATTTCTTTTTTGTTTCTTCTTTTTCTTGTTGTTCTTGTATCTCTTGTAGTATAATATCTGATCTACGCGTAGACGGCATTTTGATTTATTATTTATTGACGTGTGCCAATTACGATAAAATAATTAAATAAATGTTTCTTGATATAGAGTTTGTAAAAAAAAATCAAAGATGTCTAAAAAGAAAATATTTAAAAGTTTAAAATTCTTAATTTATAATCAAAAGTTCTAATATAAATTGAAAACTCTTTTCTTTAAATATAAAATCTTTTGATATTTAATATTCAAAATTTGCTTTGCTTTTCAAATTTAACTATTTAATTGTTTATTAACTATCGGTTTGTTAATCTTTGTTTACTTATTTTCTATATGTCTGTGGCGTTAATTTTACAATCATTTATTTTGAATGTTAAACATTCAACGTTTAATCTATTACTATGTTATGTTTAAATTACCATTTATCAAAATTAAATTTAATTATTAAACGTTCAATGCTCAATTTATTTCTCAATAAAATTTAAAATGACAAATTTTTACTCATAGTTATATTATTTAATTAGTTATAATAAATTGAAAACTGTTAATTGCTGTTGTCAATTTATTTTCTAAATATTGAGTACCACTGCCAAAGTTGAGTGTCATTGCTTTTAATTTTAATATTTTATTTTCTTGTCATGTTAAAGTTTATTCAAGATAATTCGGACCTAACATCGATTTACTTTTGTACGTTTGTTTACTTTTGCGCTGTGTTTCGTATGTATCATTTGATGTGCTTTGCGAAACGATTTAAACGCAAATTTTTTTCTGTACGTTAACTTTCTCTTTTCAAATTTTAATCTGTTTTCGATGTATTATCGCAAAGCATTTCAAATGATTATACTTTTATTCTCTCGCAATTTTCAATTTTTCTATATCTTTTTCTAGATCGCATAAATGCTCTATCAATCTAGGCATATTATGGTTGAATCTATGGGCTATTAAATTGATTTTTTTAACTAGATTACTTTGTCTTGTTACTATTTTATCTAATTTTTCGCTTATATGCTCTAAGTTTGCCTCGTTTTTCTTTATTTTTATATACGCGAAACCTATATTTTCATTAACCTTTGTTAATATTTCCGCAATTTTGTTTGCTTCTATTATGAAATATTCTTTTTTTCTATCATCTTTTTGGCTTTTTCTAACTTTATTTTTGTTTTTTCTAATATTTTCTCTATTTGTACATTTTTGTTGTTCTTTATTTCTTTCGATTTTAAAATAAATTCTGCCGCACTTAATTTTACCATTTTATTTAAAATAGATGTTTATAGTTCATAGTTTTATATTTTAAATAGCCAAATAGATAACGAAAAAAAACAATATTTTAATTAATTTAATAAATAAGAAAAAATTCTCTCTTTTATAAATTTTTCATACGATTCTAGATGTTAAATTACGTATCAAATTTAAATTTCTTAATACAATTTAATTTCTTAAATTTCTTTTTCTATGTTAATTTCTTTTTGTTTAAATATTATCTTATTTCGCTTTACGAGCGTGCTTTTATAATTTACAAATTACAAATTCTTTTTTATTTTTAACCTTTATACATACGTATTATATGCGTTTAAGACGCGAATTGTGACGCAGATACAATTTTGTTTTTAATTATTTACATATGCTTTTATTTCGTAAAAAAAATTTTTATACGTCAAATCTAATGAATTTTAAGTTATGGGTTGTATCCGACCGGAGGACGCCAGTTGTGACGCAGATACAATCTGGCTTTTACAATCAATCAAGCGAAATTCGTATTTTAATACAATTTATCTATTTAAAACTCTCTATCTATTTTTTAGGTTAACAAATGTGTTCGAGTTACGTGGGCGCCAGTTATGACGCTATATTCGCTTGTAACGCACTTTAGTTAGTGTATGGTGATTAGAAACACTATACACTTCGATATCACGCCTTGACTTACTCTCAGATACGATTTCAAGTGTTTCACGTTAATCGTGCGTCCGAGTATAACAAGATGGATGCCGAGTATTTAATATCCCGAGCTTAACGCGTGCTTAACCGCTACACGTACCTTTTTGCTTTTAGATATTAATCGTAAGAGAGTTAGATTTCACTAGACCGTACACTGGCAAGACGTCTTGCTTGCCAGATTCGGGTCCTTATGTTCAATGTAACTCATAAGTTTTATGTCGTTGATAGGGAAAATAGGATGCAGATATTCAAGGAAATCATCATTTGTGCCTCTCGTATCGACAAGTCACGCGTGAATTTACAACGCGTATATTTATGTACACTTGAAGATACGTGCATGAACCAAGCTAAAAACTTTGCGATCAGCACGTAAATTCAAGGTTTATGAATTTTGCCTTTTCAGCTATAATACTTTATATTTTAAATAGTGAAGGTATGACACAACACTTCACAAACTTAATTTATTTTAAATCACTAAGATTTATTAGGTATATCGTGGACTTTACACGCGTATATTTAATGCAAATCTTATCCAAGTTCACACAGGTATGGAGCACGTAATTTGTACTCTTCCGCTGTCCTTTGAACTTGTATAAGAAACAAGATTCTATTTGACTCGTATTTAGTTTTAATAAGAACTTTATTAGAAGAGCGACACAAGAGTGCCTTTGCTATTAGAAATATGAAGAAGTGGAGTATATTCTGAACGATCAGGGGTGCTTGAACTTTGGCCCATGATGAAATGAATATTGTCTATGATATAGGTCGGTATTTATATGAAGTGATAAGAGCCCCAACCATCGCTCTTATCTGTGAGATACAACCACCTGATATTATCTCTCGTTTTGACTTCCTTTATTCACATCCCATAGCTGAATTTTCCAGTGGTACTCGACTCTCATTAGAATATTTTTTCATGAGGCTGACGTTGTGAAGAGCACAACAAGCTTTATACATTCCATCTTGGTGGGGGCAAACGGTCACTAGCTTTATCTTATCCAATGGTGGATAACCCATCTCTGTGACATCGGTAACGTTGAACTCAAAGCGCTCTAGCCACTTTTTTTTATGCTACCCATTACTAAAATTTTGCTAGCATCTTGTAAAACCTCTTTAAGAATATTTGCTATTTCAGTGTAGGGAATCGTACCAGAATGCCAGCACAATCCGTGATGATATTCTTTGAACCATGTATTTTGCCCTTTATAATTTTCTGTGAGTCTTCGCCAAGGAAATGGTTCTTTGAAGAGTAATACTAGAGGTTTGGAATCATCGTTTAGTGGAGCTATAGCTAGCTCTTTGAGGACATAGTCATCACCGGGCTGCTTGAAGCCTTGCATATCGACCAAGTACTCCATCCTGAATGACACTCTTGAGCGTGAACATGTAATTTATAACGGATTTTCCTCCTCCCCCCGCCCCATTCAGACAAATTTTCTCACATTACCGCTCACAGGGCTGTACTCTACAATACGATCGTGTATGATCAAACAATGAGCTGATGTTCCAGGAAGAACATTAGCTCTTGATTCGAACTCCAAACTAACATCTACTGGAGCACTTTTTAGAGACTCATTTTGTTTCGAGCAGTCAATTACAATCAGAGAAATGTGTTCAATAAATTGTTGCTTTTTTAATAGCGGCTTCATATCCTTATCATAGTAAGCATGCTGAAAATTAGCATACATATCGTATAGAGCTGCAAACTGACTGGGTGATATCTAAATTCAGATTTCCATATGGATAATACTGAGAATTCAGGAACAGTTTTACATTACTTAAGTTACAATGATCAAAACGACTCGCATTAGTTGTCTTTTGATTTTTTCGACTCGTTTGAAAGCCTAATATGACGAAACGTGGCTTTTCTAACTGGTTAGAAGTTTTAACAGTCCAAACATGTTTTGATGTAGTTGGGAGTAGAGGATACTCGTACAAATCCAAACTGCGGAAACTCATAGCAATAGGTTTTTCTTTGCCAATATGATTGAGTAGCTGAAGTTTATTAGTATTTGATAACATTATGTAAGGCATAAGCCATTCTATTCATTGCAAATCAATCTTGAAATCTTCGTATCTATTTTCATGATGCGTCTGAACTCTGCATTTAAATCATTTCTCGATCTTGTCAGTATGAGTTCATGTTTTACATTGACTACAATTGTACGATAGTCTTCGGCAAAACCAAGAATCATACTCAGAGAAATAGATAAGTCAAAGAAACCTGCAGGAAAGAACTCGTGTATGGTATGCACTTGTTTATCGTTTATATAGGCACCAAAGGTTATGTTGCACTCTACTCGAATTGCGTTAACTCTAAAATGGCTACAGGTAAATCATAAATCGTGAGCGATTTTTTCTGGCAGAACACGTTCAGTAAAACCCAGTAATGAACCTATGGAATCTTGTGGTCGAAAATCAATGGCATGACTGCAGGTTATAACGCAACGTAGTGTGCTATTATTTGGCTTTATATCGATTGAAATTTGTTTTGGTGCTAAAGCCTCACGAAGATAATTTTTTATATCTTTGATTTCGAAACTTCCAGTCGGTAATACAATTTCTTCCTTACCAACGTAGAACTTGTTATTACCACTATCGATATTAGGTATTGAGTTCAAGGTCGAAAGTCCAATTAAGCCAAGAACGTAGTTCTTATCGGATGAAAGTTCGATCGGTGAAAAATACTGAGCTTCGAGCACTGATGATGTACTAGAAAAGCTTAGCGTCAATGAATCTTCCACGATTGTTCAATGGATAATGAGAGAGATAGCTAATTTGACTTTCCTTTCATAAATTTTTTACTCAAGAACATCAAACATAAATGACCACAATTAAATGTATCATAATCTTGATATCTCTCGTAGTTATATTTGACTTCATCTACTCGCAAATAAATCATTAAATCCAATAGTGGCTGAAGGTCTCCGAAAGAATCGAAATAAACGACACTTTTACCTCGCTTACGATAAGCTACCCAATGTGTGCCAGGACCATCAACACCATCAAGGTTAACGATTGCAGATTCATGGTAATGCAGTCCGCTAAATGGTAAAACATTTCGCATGAATACTCCTCGAAAGTTCGGAATTCTCAATATCTTGGCATACTTTACGAGATCAAAGTCGGTCAAAGCTCTTTGTGGTAATCTTACTTCAAGGATCTTTTTTTTTTAAACTAGACTTTAGACGAAGACTAAGTCCTGTCTTATAAGGTTTCAAATAAAGACCTTTACCTAGAGCTATTTCTTCCATTCTCTGATTATGCCTTCGTTTCTCCTCGGATTATTTCTGAGCAGCTTTGGAACCATTAACTGCTTTAGTTATTCCTGCGGCACCTCCTGCTAAACTACCAATTGCACCTAGACCAGCAAAAAGAGGAATAAGGAATGGTAAGAATCGTCCAACCTTAGATGGAATTGATAGTCTGCGTGGTACTTTGATTTTATGCTTACCCTCAGCTTTTCTCACAGCACTTCGAGCACCCTCTAAAGCAGAGAGGATAGCTTTACGAGCACACTTACTAGGTTTCATAGATCTGGAAGCGGCCTTTATTATTTTGTTGAGAGTAACAATGGGAGTCTTCTTTTTTGCCCCCATTCCAAGCTTTGATTTTATTTTTATACTGTTTGCAATAACGAATGCAGCTGCTTTTTCACCAATACCAGCGTCTTTTGATGATAGTCTTTGCCAGGCTTTTTCTCCTAGAACTTTATCAGCGATATTTCTAGCCTCTATATCTTCACAATTTTGTGAATAAGAAATATCGTGCTCCTTACAAGCTTTGTTGAGAGGATTAATTCCATGATCACCTCTAGCTAAACGTTCGGTTAATTTCGAACCAGGTCCACAGTACTGATATCCCGGTAAATGAAGTTCTATTGGAAGGCTATTGATTATTTTATTAAGCAAACTACGACCACGTATACAATATACGATCATAACACTTCGAAGGTTGAAAAGTAACTGATTCATGGGGTATATAAGCAATATATTTATACTCAATCGAGCAGTTGTAGTTTGAATCTGTTGAGATGAATTTCAAAGAACAATCTGTCAAGCTGCCGATAGTGAATTTTGATACAATCGTCAAACGAGAGAAAAAATCAAAGAAACATGAAAATTTACTTCCAGATCGTATAAGAGCTGTATTTTGTGGAACATCTAACTGTGGTAAAACTAACAGTTTATTAGCACTCATAACGCATCCTAATGGTCTAAGATTTGAAAATGTTTACGTTTATTCTAAATCTCTTAATCAAGCAAAATACAAGTTTCTGAAAGAGCTTTTAGAGCCGATGGAAGGTATGCAATACTTTCCATTTAGCGAACACAAGTCAGTAATACCACCTGACGAGGCTCTTCCAAATTCCGTAATGATTTTCGATAATGTAGCTTGTGAAAAGCAAGACAACATTAGAGCCTACTTCTGTATGGGTAGACACAAAGATGATGATTGTTTCTATCTTTTTCAGTCTTATGTTCGCATCCCAAAACATCTCGTGAGAGATAATGTCAATCTTTTGATAGTTTTTCGACAAGATGATGTTAATCTACGACATCTATACGATGATCATGTAAACTCAAACATGAATTTTTCACTATTCAAAGAATTATGCTTTAAATGTTGGAATGATGACAAGCATGGATTTCTAATGATTGCTTAAGATAGTCCACTGAACTCTGGTAGATATCGAAAAGGTTTTGACTGTTTTTCTATAAATATAACGCGCACTTGGCATTAATTTATCAATCTGTGTTTGATTGTCAGAGCGACAACATGGGAGACCTTAAACAATATACAGTTTTATTTCAGCAACTGATCCAAGCGCGTAAAGCAGTTAAACGCAAGTATGACTTGTTAAAATTTGGAAAAGAAAATACCGAAAGGATTGTTGGAGAAACTTTTAAGCCAATCATCGACCCACTTATGGAAATCGTCACTAAAGGTAAAAAAAGGCGCGAAACTTTGAAGCCAGAACCCTCACCAGGAATGAATAAGTACGATGAAGATAATGATGATACTGAATTGGAGGACACTTTTCAAAATGATTCTTCTCAATCTTTGTTTGAATCTGCAAGCGAAGATTTCTCCGAGGACTTACAATTTAGAGAAATGGATAAAATTTATGGAGTTCGCAAAAAGGGTGATCAATTTTTTCTCGGCAATTCACCGATATATTTTGAGAAAAGTTATATTCAAGTAGAGGATCAAAAGTATCAAAAGACTTTAGGTTTACAAGAATTGCTCGTTGAAAAACATCCTGTTGCAGGCTCAATAACTGATAAAGATTTGAAAAATTATCGTCAAATTCTCGAAATCACGAAGGCTCTCAAGAAACGATACAAAGACGATGAACCTATTCGTTCACATGTAAGTAAAAAATTCAGTGAAATCATAGCCCCTCTATTTTCTGATAAAAAAGGTGGATCGTTACCTCGATACAAAATCGCGCGAAAAAATACCAAGTTTGATTATGTATATTGGGAGGATCCAAATGAGCACGTTGATCGATTGCGTTTATTAGTTGCTGAAAAAGCAGCTGGTAATCCTAGCCATACAGACGAGATTCATTCCATTATCGAAGAGTTACGTGAAGCTGGCTATATATATTAAGCTGCAAGTTAAAAGTCGTTACATTATCAAAATGAGCGTCGATGTATTCGGACGTAATCTTAAACGAAGCGAAGGTAGTCGAGGACCTCCCGGAACTGGCAGTAAACTGACAAAAGATAAACATTTCGATGTGGAAAATAAGAAGTTATGCAATGTTGCCACTCCTCAGCAACCGAATTATGACGTTAATTTTAATACACTGCAAGGTTATGTTACCGTTGCATTCAACTTTTATTAAGCCGATAACCTTCTTATTAGAACAAGGCATACCAAATTGGTTACCCTCGACATAATCAGGAGTGTCGAACTTATCTATATCCCTCTTCATCATTTCATACATGTTCTCGCCTCTGACTTCGTATATGAGACTATCGGTGTCGATCAAGCATGTACGAATAGTGAAAGTCATACACGCAAGTCTTAGAGAGATCGAGAACACTTAGACCGACGTACAATGGCTTTCTAATGGTGATCTCAGTGCGAGAAAGCTATATAGCAACAAGGTTCTCGTCAAAGATAGTGCTGCTATGGAAGTTGGGCTTGGCAATTAATGCTTCAGCTCCGTAGCACGCCTCCCATTTGTTGACCAGTTTCACATCAAGGCGCTTGCGCTCATTCTCCATTGTTTTTCCATAGACTGCGTTAATCAGAAGCTTGAAAAAGAGTTTTTCAAACTCGTTCTTAGATTGTTTGCGCTTCTCGGTGTTGAGGTCTACATACGACTTCAACCAGGGCTTTTGCTCGAAACGTAAAGCTCTATGGATCTTCGTAAGAACCAAACCATTACTGAGAGCCTGTTTCTGAGCACGGTAATGAATGACGTAGCGCTCTTTCTTGGAAAGTGTGGTCATCAGCTTGACTTGTTTCGATCCTGAAGCAGCTGCATGTTCTGGGAAAAGAGGTAAGTCCTGGTGAGCATCGTGGAGAGACTCAGGATACTCGAGATCAACTTCCAATATGTAGCCGATGGGACTTTTGTCGTCAACAACCATGACATTCAGATTCTCGGGTTTTCGCACCCATTCAAAACCTCTGTATGGTAATGATTGGGTCATTGCCTAACCATAGAGGTTGTTAACATCATAGTACATCAAGTACTTTGACTCTTCATCGAGAATCCAATCATCGCCTATGTATTCGTTGTTCGCTTTAGCACAGCGATTACAACACTGGCTCACACCACCCCTGGATCCTCTCTCTACAAACATAAGCGTGTCTATGTCTGTGAGAAGTTCCAGCTTTACTGTATGCTTGAGCATAGCATCCCAAGTAAGACCAGAAGTGGTGTGGTAGTGAGCAGGATCCAGACCATATGCTTCGATACATGTCGAGCAGAAGTTCTCGAATATATCTGCTATAAGAAGTACATCGGTTTTCAGATAAAGATCCGAGTACTCTCCTAATGTCTCGATGTTGAATGTCTCCCAAACATTCTCGGCATGGTCGAACTCACTATCGGTGATGTCACTGTCTGTTAGCTCGCTGTGGAAGGCTTTTTTGCAGGGGAGTAAAACATCGTCAAGCTTCTCAGAGCAATCCACATAGTCGTAGGGAAAGACTCCTTTACGTTTCAATAATTCCATTTGCTCAGTGCTATATCCATCAGCCTGGAATTCTTTTTCAACGATATTCAATTCGCTCAAGTATGATGCTAACTTCTCAAGAGAAGATGGCATGAAGCGAAAGGAATCAATAAACCTAAAGTTTATTTCGCTTCCCTCGATATACTTGACGAATAAAATATATCGTTCCTTATTCTCAGAAATCAGGCTTACTCGACCCTTTAAATTTGCAGCGGTGGCGATTTCCTTGATTATGAAATGAGAATCATAACCAGTGAAATTGTGAAAAATCACTGGTATGAATCTAGAGTCCTTATAATTGATATTATATGACTGGTGAGCTGCTCCTCGATATCTGAAAAATAAAAAATTGATTAATGATGAGTTATTTGTTAAAATAATTTTTTTAATATATAAAAACTTACCTTCCAGTCAGATGACAATGATCACGAACTTTAACATCCTGAGGTTTTAAAGTCTTTCGACAAATGTTGCAACTGTCGCTCTTTCAAAAGAAAATTGTTCTTGCCTCGAAAGATCTGAGGGCTTAGGATTGGCGTAGGTTTCTTCTAACTTATTCCGCAATGACTCCAGTTTTGCTACAAACCATTCTGCTGGAGTTTGATCTTCGTTTCTAGCTTGTCTATAGCACTTATACTCGGAATTAGTATCATTAAAACTATATTGGATGTAGTAGCCAATACTATGAGTTTGATGCTTTTGAAAAGCTTGAACATGTCTCACTGGTTTCAATAGACTTTCCAAATCCGCGTATATGACGAAAGGCACTCTTTCATTACGCTTGTGGTTCTCGAACTTCAGAATATTGTCTTTTGTTGAAGGAAGCTTGATTTCACACTTGTTGAGTGAAGCACAATCAACTTCATGTTCCTTTAACTTATCTTCTGTTCTAAAATAATGAAGACAGCGATCACTGATAAATGTCTTCGCGTCATGACTCGTCACTTGAGATCGAATAAGACGTGATAAGGATGTCACCCAAACGTAAAGAAATCTTCTAGGTACAAAGTCAAAATCATCGTTATTCTTTTCTTCATTTTCATCATCATACTGATCTTGAATCAGTAATAAATTAATATGTCTCTCTTTTTTCTCAGCGGTGAAATGGCAGGGAGAGACATCAAATTTATTACCTATGAAAAAAAAATTATATTTTAAATTTTATTAATAATGATTTTTATTTAAAAAGAAATACTTACGTTGTTTTTTCAATATGAATAGATTAATGGAAATGTTGTTCAGCTTTTCAAACTTCGCAATCTGCTTCGAAGATACTGAAAATTCTATTCCGGTAAAATCAAGTTCTTTCTCATAAGCACGGTATTTAAATACACGCTGTGGATCGCGAGCAGGAGGGTGAAGCGCCGAAAGAATCACCCACTTAAAACATTTATTGTCATTATTTTTAACATTGATGCAAGCTTCTTTCTTCTTTATTTCTTCTGGCAAATCTGTATAAGAGCTTCCTCTTATTGCATTGAGCTTGTTGATATTTATACTCAAACTCAAAATTTGGCGGTGAGTCCAGCCAGAATTTCTCTCTTGAAATTCGCTCATGGCAATCTGACTAGCTTGCAGAATGTTCAATTCAAACCACTCTTTGAGATCAGTGGTTTGAAAGATTGCGACGTTCTTCGTATTGAAGTATTTAACTTCAACTATCTCTTCATTATTTTTACGAAGATCGTACTCAGCAGCAAGTTCAGAGTTGACTGATATATTCCTATGTTCACTAAGAGCAATCTTAACTTTTTCATCGAAGACAGAAAAAATATCTGTCATAAATTTATCTATATCAAGGTGACCTAGGTTGGTAATTACACCTGATAACATCCGTTTAGCAAAGGCAGATTGAAATTCATTCCATTCTACACTGGCGCTCTTACTATGAGCCTGAATGTCACCACCTCTTTTTGTAAACTCAAGTAGCTTCTCTCGAATTGTTATGAGATGTCTTAATGATGTCTCTCTTCTTTGTTTCTCCGATCTTGATACTGTCACTGTGATTAACTTAAGCTGCAAATCACTTTTCTATCACTTTTTCAACTAAGTCCAACTACCTTCTGATATCACTAGAATCAGCTTCACCACTTGCTGCATAACGCAAAGACTTCCAGAGTTCTTTAACGCTCGCTGTGTAGTATTCTGCCATGACTAACGCTTATTTTCACAGTAAATTTCACTTATTATAATCTTTTTAAAAGTACTTATAATTTTCAATTTTGCACTCTTTTTTCAGTAACAATATTCACTTTTTATAAAATTTTCACTTATTGCTTTTATAATTCAAAATCACTCTTTACTTATGAGCTCTCCGATGTTGCTCTTCATAGTTGCTCGATGAGAAATGATGCCTACTCGCGGTAGTAGCTGTCTATGTAGAGACTCCGAACGCATGCGATGGATTAATAGTGGGGGTAAGTTGAATGTGATTGGCTCGTTGAAGCTTTCCAATCGTGTATAAAAGTAAGAAAATTTTTAATAAAGCATCAGTTCAAATCGAGATGGAGTACATCGTGGACGTCCAGGGTTTTAAGAGCTCTTTGAATAAATTCATATTCAAGGAAGTTGCTATAATAGCTCTTGAAGATGATGCGATCTCGATGGAATCCAACCACCATATCATTGGAAATACCTTTTGAGCCAGTATAAGAGTGTTAATCGATTGTTGAAATCATATTGGCATGGTATACCCTAGAGGTCAGGAGATGTTTCTTACGAGAAGCTAGAGGATACTTTACAAGAATGTTGTAAGGGTGCTACTAAAATTTGGATTGAAGGAGAGGGAAAAAGACAATGGATATCAGAAATATTACGGAATAAGTAAGTATATTATTATTATTTATTAATTATCTATTTCTAATAATTTATTTTTATTTTTGATTGATTTGTAATATTGGACATAATGGATGTCCATCTCTTTCAATGCTGGCCAAGGAAGACGAGACTCCGACCTGTTCTCTCCATAAGTGTAGCAATCCCGTTTGCGCATTCAAAAATACGCAGATGTTAAAAGAATGGCTTCTGGAAATCTGGAAACCAAACAATTCAGGGTTGGATGAAGTTGATTGCAGTATAAATAATATGATTGTATCAGATGACGACGATGATAAATGTCCTTGTAATAAAAATTTTCGTAAAATAAATAAAGAAATATTATACTCAATATATATGTAAATTAAGTAAAAATGGAGAGATTTAAAATTAATGTAAGTTAACTTACTATTGATGGGAAGAATCTCACAGGTTAAGAGCAAAGGATGGGGCTCTTACCTTACTTAATAAAAAAAAAATTTTGTATAGTTAAGTAATTTTAAATATATTTGTATATATGTAAATGAATTAATTAAAGATGTATTTTATAAACGATTTTTAAAACTATAAATCCATTTTGAATATACTTATAAGATATATTAATGAAGAAAAAAATTCAAACTCCTTCAATGAAAAATAAAAAAAAATAGTGGAAAAACAAGAATTATCAATATATTAGTATAATCTTATAGCTCAATCAAAAGTACTATCAATTAGAAAAAAAAATTTATTTTTTTAATAGTTATACTGTATTTTCCTCTTTAAAATATACATACGTATATTCTAGTGATATACTATTAATTTATGCAATAAAAAACAAAAAAATTTTGTTTTTAGCTGACACGTGGTACACTTCCCTTAAAAAAATATGCTTATGTATATCATATAAATGATATACTATCGATTTATGCAATAAAAAACAAAAAAATTTTTTTTAGCTGACACGTGGTACACTTCCCTTAAAAAAATATGCATATGTATATCATATAAATGATATACTATCGATTTATGCAATAAAAAAAATTTAATTTTTTAATTGGTTGACACAATATTGTTCCCTTAAAAAATACCTAAACGTAAATGTGAAAAAAATACATAAAATATATATATATAAAATTTTATTTAAAAAGGATGAAAATAGGATGATCCATGTTTAAATTATTATTTGGGCCTAAAAAGGACCGATTTTGACTAAGATGTTAAGCCATCTTCAAAAGTCTCCGACTCATTCAGAAGCTTCATTCAATGAGCTAACATCGATCAGCTGTTAAGCTGCTGGCATTCAAAGTTAAGCCAAAATAGTTCCTCCGACTCACTCAGAGGATCTACGTAGCTTAACAACGTTCAATATGAAAAAAAATGAAAAAAATGAAAAAAAATGGAAAAAAATGAGAAAAAATGAAAAAAATGAAAAAAATTGAAAAAAATATAAAAAATGAAAAAAATAAAAACAATAAAAAAAAATTAAAAAAAATAAAAAAAGATTATGGCGTTCAAAGTCAAAGTTATAAAATAAACTCAAAGAGTTCAGAACGATGACGTTTCATCCAGATCTCGAAAGACCCGGGTACGGTAGCACGAGGTTGACAACTCGTGTGCTTAAGCACCGCAATCAGGACAAAGTCAAGCCGCCTTCTTAATGGGACTCTCCGACTCATTCAGATGGTCCGTTCAGCGCGACGACTCAACAGCCGACTGCCACGAGTTTTTCCAGATCTCAAAGAGACCTGGCACCAAAAACAGTCAGCACGGCTGAAGAGCTCCAGCAAGCGCGAGCTGACTGACGAAGCGTGTGTCTCTCCCGAGGTATATATATACCTAACGGCGGCGCACAGTTGCGGTGGCGCACGGAGTATACAGCGCGCGAGATATGAATATACCACGCGTAGTATAACTTTTATGTTATACCATCAAACATCTTATATTACTGAAATTTTATTTATTAAAAAAAATTTTCCTCTTATACCGAAATTCTCACTACGAAGTTAGCCGTCACTGCGAGAGCAGCGACCAATCAGCGGCGAGATGAGTGGTTATAAATTAATTAACGTTCACGAGTTAATTTCATTCCTTCCTTCTTACTCAAGTCGGAAGCATGTCTTCTTCTGAAGACAATTCTGGGTACAGAACATTGGAAGAGCAGGTAAAAGATTTTCTTTCAGATTTGGGAGTTGATTTTTCACCAGACTCCGAGCTATTGTCACCGCCATCAGTTAAGACATCGTCGTCGCAACCAGCTGAGTCATCGCTATCGCCATCAGTTGAGCCATCGTTGTCGCAACCAGCTGAGTCACCGCTATCGCCATCAGTTGAGCCATCGTCGTCGCAACCAGCTGAGTCACCGCCATCACCATCAGTCTTGCATATAATGGAGCCACCCTTCGAAGATCTTCCAACTACAGTGTTGGTGTATGATCCTTTATGCACCAATACATTGAAATTCTCATCTAGGAATTAAAAGTCTATCAAGACCCATCTCACATCAATGAAAAGGTGTACGAGGAGGTGATTATATTAGATGCTTCTCCAATAAAATCTCTAGAGGTGATAGATCTTGTCTCTCCATCACCTCCAAAAAGAGAAAGAGAGGACAAAGAAGAAGCAAAGAAGAAAATAAAAACTTCTTCGCCACAAAAAAGGAGACGGAAAGAGGAGGAAGAAAAAGAGCCTGCTAAAAAGGCTAAATTTTAATTATTTGTTTATTTTAAGGCTCTCTGGTATTTATGGATCAATCGGCCCTTTTCAGGGCAACATATATTTCTAACGTGAAACAAATTGATTCAAATTTTTTTAATTTTTTAAAAATTATTTTCCAATAAAATATTTATCAGTTCTTTTCAGGGCTATATATAAATTAAACGTTAAAATTAACGAACCAATGTTATATTTTGAATATTAGGTGTTATTTTTAAGATATTTTTTTAACTCATTTAAATACATAAGACTATATAAGTATATCGTTATATATCAAAGTATATTGTTATATATCGAAGTATATCAATATATATACAAGTGCATCGTTGTATATGCAAGTATATGTAAATATATACTTGTTATACATCGTTACATATATTTAAATAAAAATTAAAGAAAAGTTTTAAAAAATCCTGCGCTCGGAATGCGCTTAAAATATCACTACGTTAAAATCACTGCGCTCGAATCCTCCTGCGTTAGAACCCCCCTGCGCTCAAACCCCCCTAGTTTACCTACTTTCATCAAATAAAATTATTATTTTTTTAATATATATATGAAAAAATAATTATTACAATAGATTGTAGTTAAATAAAAATGTTTATTTTAATAATTATAGCGTTGAAATTTATTTTGATGAAAATGTTATTTGATTGAAATTCATAGTATTATTTTAACTATATTTTAAAAATTATTTGTCATCAATTAAAAAATATTTAATTTTTAAAATTGATAACCTATTAGTATCAAGAATTTTCTAAAAATTATAATATTTATGATATGTAAACCTTACTTGTGATACATACACTTTTTAATATTTGTGAAGAGAATTTAAGGCATGCGGTTAATATTGTAAAATCATAGAACAATAAATTCTAATTTAATTTATGTAATGGACTGTATATTGTGATGTAAGTAGATATGACTCGACAAATATAATAAATGACAGCTTAATTAGATGTAACACAAATAATCTCTTTATTGAAAAACACAAGTAAATCCTTTGTTAGCACAAAATCGTTCCAGTCGATACTTTTACTCTTCCTTTAGCGAGAATGTTTAACTCTAGCAAAACCTCCTTTGTGAGATGCTTAGGCCTTGATAGTTGTAGAGAGACGAAGCGTGAGTGACTATCCAAGAGCGTTAAGAGCGTCTGAGCTCGGCTCTCGGCCGTGACTATAAAGTACCCTAAAAGCCAAGTTTTTGATTTAAGTTTTTCAAGGTTTTCTTGAAAACGAAGCAATAAAATTAATTCTTTCTCATCGAAGAAAATATTGCTTTTTTTAATACGAGATGCGGCTTTCTCTTCATTTTTTGCTAAAGTTATTAGTTTCTGTAAAAAACTCAATTCTTTGATTAGAAAAGGACAGAGATACGTGACCTCCTCTTAAGAGGCGGTCGGAACCAAATCGGTGACTTAGTTCGGTGCTTGTAATAAATGCTTATAATAATTTATTCATTTATTAATATGGTAAAAATATAGTCATTTCCTCTAGTCATGTATATAAAGAATAATTTAAAATAGTTAAAGCCACAAAAATATATAAAATATTGTTATAAAGCGAAAAATCCCACCTAACAATCGACACGACAGTTTTTTGCATGCGGTAAATGTCAAGTCAGTTTGATATTTGTGATAAATGCTTATAATAATTTATTTACTGATTCATATGGTAAAAATATAGTCATTTCCTCTAGTCATGTATATAATGAATAATTTGAAATAGTTTAAGCCATAAAAATATACAAAATATTATCGTAAAGCGAAAAATGCTGACTTGATATATACCGAAAGTCACCGATTTGGTTCCGACCGCCTCTTAATACGTAAGTGCTAACTTCCTGATTTGGGTCGTTTCTCCAAAGGATAGCTTGATATTTACGATCTTCAGGATTAATTCGTACTTGTCGAAACATTTTTTCGACGTCAGCAGCAAAAACAAACTTATAATTCCTCCAACTAAGTAATAGGTCAAATAGATTGGGTAAGAGATTAGGCCCTGAGTGCAGAAGATCATTCAATGACGTGCCTGATTTTGACTTCGATAAACCGTTAAAAACTGTGCGAAGTTTAGTTATCTCGCTAGCTTCCTTCCACACTCCGTGATGAGGAAGAAAGTACCAATCACTAGTATTTTGGACTTGAGTTGCATTCACATGTGACATGTGTCCCTTTTCTTCGTACTCTTGAAGAAAATCATAGTAAGCGTTCTTGAGTTTTTTATCCTTAGTGAACTTATCTTCCATTCGAAACAGCATAGCTAGAGCTGCATGTCGAGAATCACTAAGATTAGTGTGATTTACGTTCATGAACCCTTTAAATGGAAGCTTAACCATGTAACGACCTTCTTGAGTTCGAGTGAAATTCTTAACGAAATGATTTTCACAATCGATTTCATCTTGAGTAGCTAGAGATCTATTAGGAATCTCCTCCTGTATCCAAAAATCCTTGAGAATTTTCTCTAAAGGTGGCTCGTTTGACATGTGTAGAGAAACTACTGAGTGAAGATTATTGGAGATGTTGTCTGTAGTGTTGCCAGAAAGTAATCAACCAATTGTTGAGCTAGTAGCAATTGGCTCATTTGATTCTCCTTTTCGAACGTCACCTTCAATAATGTAAGCGTGTATCCCAGCTCCGAGTAAGACATCAATGTGTCCAGGATCCATGTATTGAGGGTCAGCGAGTTGTATGCCTTGAAGATGAGCTGAACACAGATTGGTTGTCATAGATGGGGGCACATGCGATGAAACTTTTGGCAGAACTACTGCTTCCACCTCACAGGTAAATGTCGAGACAAACCATGGTTGGATAGTAAATTTGACCATCTTGTCGCTGGTTGCCACCACATTTCCACCAGTACCTGTAATGACAACGTTCGTTTTTAGCATTTTTAACCTTAGTCTATTACATAGAGAACGAAGATTGAGAGCAAGGATCAATTAGAACTCTAAAAATGAGATTTATATCATTTGGACCTTCAACTCTAATTAGCGCTGTAGCTAAGATTTGCTAAATCATCAAATGATGATAAATGATTATTAGAATGTGAAACTTGTTCACCCTTATCCTTTGAAGTATGAGCTTAAGTCTGCTCAGAGTTATCAGTACGGTTAATCTGATCACGATTAAAATGTAGTAGAAAATGATGCCTTCCCTTACAATGAAAACACCTTTTGGAGGAGTTACAATCCTTTGCGGCGTGCATTCCTAAACAATTGAAACATAAATGTTTTGAAGTGGCGAACTCCTTGCGTTCAGTTACTGTTTTTCCTTTGAAATTTTGACAATTGTAAATGTTGTGGTTTTGATTGCAAAATATGCATTCGCTTAGCGATGAATTAGCGACATTGTTAGAATTTGATATAGCCGAATTGGTAGATTGATGAGATGACCTTTGACACTTAAAATTATGTTGAACTTGGGGAGTGGAAGATTTACCACTTGACTCTATAGCTTCCAACATAATTATTTGCGAATCGATAAATTTTATAAATTCAACGATAGTTGGCGGTTCAACCTTGCTACCCAAGAATTTTTGTCAATCCTTGCGTGTGGTCTCATCAAAGCGATTTACAGTCATAAATATTACAATATCAGACCATTGATCTGTAGGTCTACCAAGAGTCTTAAGCGAGTTAAGCGGAGTCCATATCTCCCTTTTGAGGTTAGCTAGAGCAGAAGCTAATTCGCTTCTTATAGGTTTGGCAGAAAATAATTCATTCAAATGCGTATTGACTAATCGATGAGAATTCTCATAGTAGTCTTTTAATTCCTTCCAAGCGACTGAATAATTTTCCGGTGTAAGATTTAACCGTCGAATCATATCCAATGTCTTACCAGAAATGTGAGTTCTAAGATAGAAGAATTTGTTAGTTACGGGTATTGAGTCATTTTGATGAATTATCGACCTGAATATATCCCTCAAATTCTCCCATTCGGAGTATTTTCCTGAAAAATGTGGCAATTGAATTTTTGGCAAACTTTGACATGTGTATAAATTGGGATTCAACTGAGTGGGTTGTGTCGTGATGACTGTCTGAGGATATTGAGGTTGGGTTGATTCTAACCTTAGAGCCGGTCTGTGGCACAGTCGGTAGGAGCGTTGGATTCGTATGCTTGGGGAACCGGGATCGAATCTCGCTCTCGGCTGTTTTTCAAACGAGCACCTCTGTTATATGTGCTTTGTACGCAGTACACACTTACGAGCTCCGTCGCTAAGGGATGAAAAAGTGCAGTTGTAAAAATCAACTGACCTTGCGTCCCAGTGGATCGGGGTTTGATTCCCTAGGAAAAATTAGAAAAAATAGTTTTCGAAGTTTTCCGAGGGAATAAACCCGAAGAACACAAAACATATATATATATAAAAAGTCCCTCTGGGCAAAACTAGAATTATAATAAAAAGTCCCACTGGGCAACAAAAACAAAAATATAATAATCACTTGGTGATGGCCTAAGACGTAACGCTCATATGAAGCAAGCCAAGAGGCCAAAATAATAATTAAGAAGAAGAAGAAGAAGATTCTAACCTTATAAGAAAATCATTGAATTTACCCTTTTCGCCGTAATAAATGTCTTCTACGTCATCAACTACACGAGTTTTAAAATAGATGTGATCTGAATCATAATCTTTGGCTTTCAATGCCTTATCATGATTTTTTAAGAATGTGTTATAATATTCTTCGAGGCGTTGTAATTGGACCTGAGCCGCGCATCGCGTTTGTTCCTGTACGCCTTTGCATATAAGCGCCTTATAACAATTTGACATACGACTTCTGATATAAAGCTGAGCTTGATATACAGCTTCTAAAGTTGCCATGATGATACGAAAATAAATAAAGATTTGAGAAACACTTGTTAGATATTACACGAAAATTAATCAATCACTATGCGCCAATAGGGATAGCAAGATACTATTACATAAAATTTGATGCTAAATTCAATAAATTCCTCGAGTAACCCGATTTAACAATATCTAAAAATGTAAGGATTGACTCAACACCACGTAATAACCGATGAAATATTCACACACAATTTGCTGAATAAATTAAAGAAATTCGACGAAATGCTTAACAAGAATCAAGCAAGCTAAATGGAATTAAATAACGAAGAATTTATCCACTTTGTTATAATTTTCCTTGGTTTAAATTACCATATTGAAACTTTAGTTTAATGTATTAAATGAAATAATACGACCTTGAGTGATACAATAACATTGAGACATGTAAGTCTTTGTTCATTAGTTGCAAATAGATGTTTAAAATTTACATGTATAATATTGTGTTACATCAATTATAATTCAAAATATTAGATGTAAAATAACGATACGTATTCACCAACGTTGCTGTCCTTTATCAGAGAAGACCTTTGTGTATAGACGACGAAAACAGCTTAGGTATTTTTCAGCAGCGTAGCGAAAACTGTGATGTAAACAAAGTCCGGCTGTAGTGTTGTCTCCTTGAAGCGAGCGACACTTGTATAATAAAACCTTTTCACTGCGTGTTAGAAAGCTCTGATGATGTAGAAAATATTTTGCATGTAGTTTGATGTCGTTTTTTTCCTTTTCCTTGATTGCCTTGAAAACCTCCAGCGATGATTCAACTCTCGACGATCCGGTTCGAAGGACTATGAAGAGAATTTAAGGCATGCGGTTAATATTGTAAAATCATAGAACAATAAATTCTAATTTAATTTATGTAATGGACTGTATATTGTGATGTAAGTAGATATGACTCGACAAATATAATAAATGACAGCTTAATTAGATGTAACACAAATAATCTCTTTATTAAAAAACACAAGTAAATCCTTTGTTAGCACAAAATCGTTCCAGTCGATACTTTTACTCTTCCTTTAGCGAGAATGTTTAACTCTAGCAAAACCTCCTTTGTGAGATGCTTAGGCCTTGATAGTTGTAGAGAGACGAAGCGTGAGTGACTATCCAAGAGCGTTAAGAGCGTCTGAGCTCGGCTCTCGGCTGTGACTATAAAGTACCCTAAAAGCCAAGCGTGTGACAAAACTGAGAGGTAGGGAGCGATGGTGGCGCCGCTGTATGCACCACGTTGAATAAGCAAGTCCATCGTTTCCCAACAATTTGTATCTCATTAAAACTTTTTATTAGATGCAAAAAGAATTGTTAAGTAATTGCAAATAATTATTTTATTATTCTAAAATATTCAAAGTTAAAATTAACCAAAAAAGTGTATTTTAATCTTATGGTTTTTTTAATTTAAATTTCGTATTTCATATACATAAAATACATTCGTGAAGATATTTTTATTAGAAATAAACACTAATTTTTTATTAAGCATGTTTCATTTAAAAATTAATTTCATAATTCAAATTCATGGTCATATATTAAGGTCTGGAAATTATAGTTGTTACTCAGTTCCCAGTTCTCAATCTTTTTATATCAAATATCGTACTATCTTTGTTTTTCTTATGGAAGTAGAGTGAGAAATAATCACTGGATGGAATAAATTATACGCTTTTTTACTTTAAGCACATGTGTACATATATTTTTATATTATATTTCATCAAATAATTTTCGATTTTATTTAGTACTCAAAATAAACATAAATTAATTAATTCTTATTTACTTGAAATTAGTCATTTATACATAATACTATAATAAAAGAAAATTCAACTGAGCGACGTTAGGAGCAAAAAACTTAAATATAATTAATTCCTATTAACGTAAAACCCATTGAATTGTGTAACAATTTTCAACAGGAACAAATATAATGAAAATCATATAATATATACACGGTGATTTTAAACTACTGTATTTCCCGCGACAGGATGACAGAGGAAATGATTCTGAACAAAGTTTATATCGTAATTTTTTTTTGTCTCTTAAAGTTTTTAAACTACGGCACTTTAAAGTTACGCTTTTTCAGCCAATTAGAAAGCGCCATTGGGAATGTTTAAAAATATCAACAAGTGCGTTCCATTTCGCCCTGTGAACCACGATGTCATTGATCATTTGTTTTTTATCGTAATAACACATAACCCAACTGGGTTCGACTATGACTGTACTGCTAATGTTTACATTTGAAGTACATGACTTTGAATGATAGATGGCAATGTAAGTCTTATAATGTCGATAATATTTGTTGTTTTATTTAATAATCAAACATAATAAATGGTATAAGAATTAAATATAATCATTTTGAAATTATTAATTAAATAAATTATTCTATGAATAATAATTCAATAAAATAACGATTGAGAATTAATTAATAATTTATTAGTTACTATTCTGTTATAAACAATGACTTAATATTGAAATTTATCAGTATTCAAATTCTGATTATAAACAGTACAGCAAATAGATGTGAAATAATAAAAATATTTGAAATGAAAATATTTATCGAGTTTTAAATATTTGCAGATATTGGTATGATTATTTATGTTAATAATAATAATCTAATTTTCAAATAGTTATGACAAAATAGTCTTTCTAAGAGAATTATTTATAATTTAATAATCATAAAAGTATTAATCGTATTAGCATTCATAATGATCCAATAATCATTTCTTTTGAATCTAGATTCGGTCGAATCTTCTGTTGGGTGACCGTGCAGGAATAGTGGCTTAATTTTTACTATTTTATTCATTAATTTATTGAAATAATGATTTAAGGGTTTTGGGGGTCTAGGAATCGAATGATAAGGTCGTTTTTATCATAAAGTTGGTATTTTGATAATAAAAACTCTATTTTTTGAGATATCGAACAAATCTTGATTTTCATTTAAAATGTTGTGAGACTAAATTTATATTCCAATTGACGATTATATGACCTTTATTTATTAAATAATCTTTTTTAAATTGTATGATTTTGAGTATTTTAAATTAATTATTGAAAATTAATATTTCATTAAATGTTTTAAAAATTATCGATTTCCTGCACAAAGGAACGGAATAGAACGTGTTAAGTTACGCAGCAACTTCGCAGCGATCGACGTCACACATTCAACTCGATTGCTCGGAATGCGGGTTATGTTTCTGCTATTGTTTACAAATGCGAATACCTAGTTTTTAACCATAGATGTTAATATAAGCTTAATTAGAACTATTATTGTAAGATGTTTTTAATCAACAATCAATATTAAATATAGATAAAATGTAAACGCAATATTTAAAAAAAAATTAATTGATTCATCATATGATATATTAAATTTTACGTAAATATTTTGTTGTATATTTATTGATTGAATATAAAGTTTTGCGTGATTTTAAAAAACATAAGTGCTTTAAAACAATTTTTCCTATTAATTTACATATAATTTTAGTCTATTTCAACACAGTTTTTATAATAAAGAACAATACCGCTCAAAAATTCGATTATAAATAAATGTCTGGAATAAAAGATCATATCTTAGAAAAAGTGATGTAGAAAATAAAATATTTTCAAGTTCTCTTCAAGAACTTATGTATAGGATTATTTTCAAAGTTTTTTATCGTATAGAAATAGTAACTTGGAAATTAACCCTTTTTTAATTTTATATTTGCTCAGACAATTTTTCGAATATGATATAAAAAATATCTGAAAACAATAAAGTACCCTAGAAGAGCTTTCTAAAATGAAATAACAATTTTCTAAATGAATAAATATTTTGTAGAATGAGTTTCCGACAGTTATGAAGCTTTAAAGTTGGGGATTTTTAATGTTTTATGCAGAAAATTGGCCAATTAAACGATCCCAAACTTTGAAGCTTTATAACTTTCCAGAAACTCAGCGTAGAAAATGTTTATAAAATGCTAATGTAAGCTTTTTTACAGTACTTTATTTTCATTTAGATTTTTCTATATCACGTTCAAAAAATTGTCTGAGCTAATCTAAAATTAAAAATGTCTAAAAATAATGTTCATTTTTACGTTGATTTTTTTATACGGTAAAAAAATTTGGAATTAATTTTATACATCGATTTTTAAAGCTCTTAAATTGTACTTTAAAATCTTTTTTTTTTAATTCTTTTACTACATTGTTTTCAGCAATACGATCATTTTTTCAAGACTCTTTCTATTACACAGTAGTATCGAATTTTTGAGCGGTAAGGTAAATGTCTTAATAGATGGCCACCTTAAAAATGGTATCTTTTGGGGTCTATTATATAAAAGTGGTCTATTCTTAGGGGCTAAAATAGCTCTATTTTACCCAAGGGCAAAAAAGTAGTTTTCTCACAAGTATGATTGATTTTTTCCCTATTTCCTATAAGAAATTTACTTTTTCTAATGGCACATGAACATTTGGCTTGCGGAAAATGAATTTAGCAAACGTAAAATAAATGTAGTAATTATAAGTGCCAGTATTCGATTCTATGAACAACTCAAATAAATTACTCGACTCTACGAGTTCGTGTCTCAAATTGATCGAGTTACTCGAAAAAAATATGAATTACTCAAATTGCTCGAAAAAATATGAGCTACTCGGAGTTCTCGAATGAATCGAATTACTCAAAAAAATATGAATTACTCTAATAATTCAAGTTACTCAAAAATATAGGTGCTATTGTTAATAATATTTTCTGTAGAAACTAGTTTATCTTTCATTAATTTTTATAAAGCGGGGGGCTTTCCCTCCCCCCCTACTCCGGCAGGTTCTTTGCCACATTTTTATTTTGATTTTATCATATATTAATGCCGTTACTTTACGTATTATTAACGAATGTATACTCAATGCGGCTGAATATGACGCCCGTCGTGTATGAGACAGTAATCTATTAACCACGGAAGTAGAAGTGTTTTTGACCTCGTCTTTATTGTCGTTTCTCGAGCATAAATCACCTATTTTACTCCCGTGGCTAACAATGTAATAATCTCCTTTTTCCTTAACATGGACATATCTTTTGATTCGAAAAAAATTTTTCTAAAATAAACTGTTTCAGATTGTACAGTTTTACAATTCAATTGTAAATATTACTACGTAATTATATGACTGTAATGACCTATAATCATCACAACAGTTTTACATTAATAATATTTATTACTACGTAACTATAGTAATGACTATTATCACATCTAAATATCACTTGGGTTATACAATAAATTAAAGTTATTACCACGTAACTATAGTAATGACTGTAGTCACATGTAAATAGTAGTAATGACTAGTAATCACATGTAATAATCACTACAGTTTAAAAATCAATTATAGTTCTGACTACGTTACTATAGTAATGACTATAATCTTCTATAATTATCACTATAGTTTTACAATCAATTATAGTTATTACTACGTAACTATAGTAATCACTATTCTCACCTATAATTATCACTACAGTTTTATAATCAATTATAGTTATTACCACGTAACTATAATAAAGACTATAATCACCTGTAATCATCACTACAGTTTTATCATCAATTATAGTTATCACCACAAAACTATAGTAATGAATATAATCACCTATAATAATCAATACAGCTTTATAATCAACTATGGTTATTACTACGTAACTATAGTAATGATTACAATCACGTATAATCATCACTACAGTATTATAATCAATCAAAGTTATTACTACATAACTATAGTAATGACTATAATCACCTATAATCGTCACTACAGTTTTATAATCAATTGTAGTTATTACCATAAAACTATAGTAATGACTATAATCACCTATAATCATAACTGCAGCTTAATAATCAATTATAGTTATTGCTACGTAACTATAGTAATGACTATAATCACCTATAATCATCAATACAGCTTTATAATCAATTATAGTTATTACTACGTAACTATAGTAATGATTATAATCACGTATAATCATCACTGCAGTATTATAATCAATCATAGTTATTACTACGTAACTATAGTAATGACTATAATCACCTATAATCGTCACTACAGTTTTATAATTAATTGTAGTTATTACCATAAAACAATAGTAATGATTATAATCACCGGAGTTGGCCCGAGGAGCCTCCTTGGGCAAATGTCATCTTCCAGGGTCCATGTCCCGCTCCCGGGCGTCTTTCTCGCATCAATGCTCAGAGCAGCAATGCTATAACAAAGACGGCAAATAGAAAGCACTGACTGGTGGATGAAGCAGGTATAGTGGTAACTGCTGATGCTAACAACTACTCAAACACTTTTTACACACTACACAAACAAATACACCTCCACTCGTACACGGCACATACCTAACATCGAAAGGCCAAAGTGAGTAGGTTGGGGGCACTATAAACGGGTTTCTTCCTCCTGCGCGTATGTGCGTAGATGCCTTGGCTGGGGGCTTTATAAACGAGTATCGCCCAGTACGTAAGAATAGAATGAAGAGTCTGCGAAAGGTGTATGCATGTATAGGACGGGATGAGGACAGCTTGCAGTCCTTATCCTGTCTACAGTACGGACGGCGGGGACTTTATAAACAAGATTTCCCGGAAGCGTAAGGACAGGGAACCCTGTAGACGGGTAAATCTCCCTCTGAATGACTGAAAATCCTCAGTATGAATCGTAGAGCGTATGGGCCAATGGACACTCACACTAACAGAGCAGAAATGCCCCGGGGTCTAGTGACGGCCGTGTGTAGGCTGACTCAGGATGGGAATCCTGCCGCTGCTGAAGGATACAGGGAAAAAACCGCGTGGATGCTGCGGGCCGCCATATAGCTCAGGGGCCTGGTCGGAGCTAGCCACTCTGTACTGGCTGCCTTATCAGCTGGCGAAAAATCCATCTTCCTGTTGCATGGTGCCGGGTGGCACCCGGACTGGGTGCCGACAATGGAGAATGGGGGCTCCTCCGAGGTCACCAGCGGCGGGGCGATCCTTAAGGGGGGAGGCTGATGGACGGTGCACCAGCTCGTCCTTACCGGGAGTAGATTCTTGACCACGAACACATATTACTCGAGAAAAGATGAAGAAGAAAAATTAAACAAATATGCTGATGTCCACGAAAGAATTTGAGTTTCAAGCATCCATCAGCGCTCCGGGCATCCCAGGCCCACATACCTCAGAGGTGGCCGACTTGGCCTCGGGGGTGTGTTCAAAAAACTTAAGTGGGGAAAAACGAGGGCTTGAACGATCGCCTGCTGATATTATCAAGGAGCAAATTCAGAGGTTCTTGGCATCGATGGCCAAGATGGAAGCAGTGAAATGCAGAGTAAGGACTGTGAGCACCGTAATCTCGGATGAATGGCCTGTCACCAAGGATGCATGTGAGGTGGTAATGGCCAAGTGTGACAGATTGACTGCGCAGCGGATGACTGCGACGATGGCTGCTGCTGAGGTCCAGAAGCGGAAAAGAGAGCCGACTGGTGCCAGTCCAGAGCAGTCGATGGCCTTTCAAAGGGTCGGCGAAGGCTCTGGATGGAAAAAGGTCAGTGTCAAAAGCAAGACCAGGACCGAAAGTACGGTACCTAAAAACGGTACGAAAGAAGCGAGTGACCAGAGAACTCAGAAGGACGAGACAAAACGGAAGAAAAAGACCGGCCGCGGACAGTCCAGACGGAAGCAGGGTGCACGCAACGACGTCGGCGCCGTCTTGGTTGGACTACCCGCCAACATGACGTACGCCTAAGCTCTGCGTAAGCTCAAACAGAACGTCAAGACTGATGAGACCAAGGTGCAGGTGCAAGGCTGTCGCAAGACGAAAGACGACGGTCTGCTGAATAGGTTACGATATAAGACGGAAGACAGACTGCAATTCGAACAGCAGATCAAGCAAGCACTGGGGAGCGAGAGAACAGTACAGGACTTGACGCCGGAGGTGCAGATCGAGATTCTTGATCTGGACTGCATCACAGAGGCACAAGACGTTACTGACGCAATAAGACAGGAGACAGGGACAGAGCGGGACCCAAAGCCGCATATCTTCGGTCCCAAAGAACAAAACGTTTGTATGGCCGTCTGTGGCGTGGAGGAGAGTGCCGCTCGAATTCTGCTTCAGAAGGGCCGGATCAAAATAGGTTGGATGAACTGCCGTATATGGACTAGACTAATGGTACCGAGGTGCTACAGGTGTTTCGGCTCCGGACACAAACGACGAGACTGCAAGGGTACTGACAGAAGCAGACTGTGCCGTAGGTGCGCACGGACGGGACATACCAGCGGAGGGTGCACCGAGCAAAACCCGACGTACTATCTCTGCACGGAGGCGAAGCTCAAGAGATGCGCTCAAGTGCCGAGTTCCGGGACGTGCGCTGTCTTCCGGGCTGAGCTGGAGAAGCGGAGAAAGCAGACCACGACATGACTGTGACGCTACAAATTTACTTAAACAGATTCGAGGCGGCTCAGCTTTTGCTGGACCAAATCGCGACAGAATGATACGCAGACGTACTTATAATTAGTGAACAGTACCGCGACATACGCCAACAGACATGGCTTTCGAGCGCGTCGGGCTGGTCGGCCATATGGGTTAGAGGCGCGCTTAAGGGGTCCTTTGGTTTCTGGCATGGGAGAGGACTACGCGTGGGCGAGGGTGGGAGATATCACCTACGTTAGTATATATCTCTCAACAAACTGTACCGCTGGAGAATTTGAAAATAAAATCGCAGCTCTGGAGGACGGCCTCAGAGATCTATCGGGGCATCTTGTGGTTGCCGGTGACCTTAATTCCAGGGCGATCGAGTAGGGCATGACAACTACAGACAGACGCGGACGACCAGTGTTGGAGATGGCCGCAAGGCTGGAACTGATAGTAGCAAACAGAGGACAGGTTTTTACGTACAGACGACCGGGTTTTGGATACTCGATACCCGACGTGACGCTGACAACAAAAGACCTGGAGACGCCGATAAGAGGATAGCGGGTGCTCAAAGAATATACGGCCAGCGATCACCAGTGAATCGCCTTTGAAGTGACAGAACGGGCAGATACGTCATGAAACGTTACGGTGAGACCCTTGCGGTGGAACCTCAACAAACAGGACAGGGCTCTGTTTCGGAGGATGCTACTGGAAACGGTTGCGCCTTCTGAAAGCATCCCAACGGACCTGACTTACGAACAGAGGACCGAGCTGATTGTGAAACGGACGATGACCGCTATAGTTCGCCTCTGTGAGGCTACTATGCCACGCATCGTACCCCGACATAAAAAACCGGCAGCATGCTGGTGGACGGACGAAATAAGCTCCCTACGGCGGACGTGCATAAGACACAGACGAAAACTGTAAAGAGTACAAAGAAGAGGACAGGCTGACGTACTAACGCTCGCACAGACGTACAAAGACGCTAAGAAGACCCTGACGAACGCCATAAAAAACAGTAAGAGGCGATGCTGGAGACGATTGTGTGAAGAGGTGGACCGAGACCCCTGGGGTATGGGCTACAAGTTAATTACCCAGAAACTGGAGGCGCTTGGTCCTCCAGAACACAGAGACGGACAGTCGATGGCGACGATAGTGGATGGGCTGTTTCCAAACCACCCAGTTACGGAGGGGCCGGCCGACCATCGAAGCGAAGGAGTTCCGGAGTTTATAGAGGTGGAATTGCTGAAAGCTACCACCTATCTGAGACCCAGAAAAGCGCCAGGATCGGACAGCATTCCAGGAGAGATCCTCCGGCAGGTCGCCTTAGGCAGGCCGCGTCTGCTCCTGGACATCTACAACGAATGTTTACGGACGGGGATTTTCAGCACGCGTTGGAAAAAAGCCAGACTGGTTCTCCTCTATAAAGGAAAGGGGAGCCAAATACGCCAAATTCCTACAGGCCATTGTGCCTCTTAGACGAGGCAGGAAAGACTTTCGAACTATTATTGAAAAACAGACTAACGGACGCGGTGAACAGGGTAGAAGGTCTCTCGGACAACCAGTATGGCTTCCGCAAAGGTCGATCGACGGTGGATGCTATGTGGGAGGTCCTTGAGCCTTCTAGAAGGACAGTAGTGATCGACCATAGAAGTAGACCCATTGTACTGCTTGGCACGCTGGACGCGAAGAACGCCTTCAACAGCGCCAGGTTCTCCGATATCCTTGAGGCCTATAGGTCTTTCGAGGTGCCGGACTACTTGATGAGGGTGGTGGAGGATTACTTGCGTAACAGATGCTCAACGTACGAGACGACGGAAAGAGAGATATGCAGACCAATAACCGCGGGGGTCGCACAGGGTTCGATACCAGACATTGGGAACGTGGACTACGACAGCTTGCTGAGACTGGAGATGCCCGAGGGCGCGTCGCTTGTCGCTTACGCTGATGACGTGGCGGTGGTGATCGTCCAAAGGACTACAGAATTAGCTCAACTGACATTGAACAGAGTCATGAGGCGGGTCGGCAGGTGGATGACAGAACACGGACTGTTACTGGCACTGAACAAGACGGAACTGATGTTGATGACAGGGAGGCGTATACCCATGCTCATTCCAATGACAGTTGGTACGGAAAGGACGGAGACGGTAAGATGCCTCAAATACCTAGGAGTTACCCTGGATACCAGGCTCACTTTTTGGCCGCATATCCAGAGGGTGGCCGACAAAGCGACAAGACTGACGTCCTCGCTGGGCCGCCTCATGGCAGATATGTATGAACCGAAGTAGAGTAAAAGACTGTTACTGTTGACGACGACCCACTCGATCATGTTGTACGGGGCGGAAATATGGGCTGACGCGCTTCGCGTTCGAAAGTACCGAAAGCGACTGACGGACGTACAGAGACGGGGAGCGCTTTGGATAGCTTGCGCTTACCGGACGGTCTCTGCGGAGGCCGTAATGGTGGTTGTAAGCTTAGTCCCCATAGATCTTCTTGCGCTAGAGCGCAAGCGGATCTATGAAAGAAGCGCTGAAACAGGACGGACAGAAGCGGCAGTTCGGGAAAGAGACCTGACTATGACGCTATTGAGCGAATGGTGAACGAGAGACGGAACGGGGGCGTGGACTAGACGTCTGATCAGTGACCTGAGACGGTGGACGCAACGGACTTTTGGGAAGGTGGGTTTCTACCTTACCCAATTCTTGACTGGACACGGTTACTTCATGCGGTACCTGCACCAGAAAGGCAAGGTCCAGCATGCGGGCTGTATCTTTTGCAGACACGACAGGGACGACGCTAAGCATACGTTCTTCGAATGCTCGCGATGGGACTCCGACAGACGAACGCTTCAAAGATGGACTGAGACTTAACACCAGACAACATTGTAGACTGGATGCAGGAGGACGTACAAAACTGGGCAGCGGTGGTGACCTTCGTCACGGTCGTCCTCAAAGGGAAAAAAGAGGAAGGATGTTCAGTGTGAATGGATGAGAAAATGCAAACACGCAGGGGGACTGCACAGTCCTTGAGCCTAGCGACCCCACGTACCCGAGCTGAGTGAATGGTATACTGAATGTGTGGATGAAAGTGAGTGCGTAAATGAGCAAATACGCAGGGGGGCCGAAAAGTCCTTGGGCCTAGCGACCCCACGTACCGGAGCTAAGTGTGAATGGAGGAGTGCAAGGTAGGATGACAGGCAAATGTATGCATGTTCAGACGTATAAATGGACACGGCCTAGTGCCTGGACGGACGGACGAGACGAGCGACAATAAAAAAGACCGCAGCGTGAAGTAATGCTAACGCAGTCCCACGCTGCGGCTCTGGATGGTAGACGTTACGGATCCCTGCCTGTGTAAGTGAGGCATTTTCTTGCTTCTCTTCCGCAGCCAGGGTGAAGGAGGTTTAGACGGTCTTTGCCTGTGGATGATTCGGGGGCGAATGCGAACCTACCAGGTTACTTTCTCTTTCCAAGCTGACGCAGCGTCAGAATCTCGTTACACCAGTGGCACGCACTGTGGTTAGGGTGATCCAGCCGCAGCTCACGCCGCTGTAGGTCTGATAGCAGATTTACCCGTTTTTTGACCACCAAAAAAAAAAAAAAAAAAAATTCCGAAATTTTATCTATGTAAAAATTTACGTTTTATAGAAATATCTACTATACCTTTGATGGCACATTCACTGAATACATAAAAAATAGAGTTTCCGGATTGTACAAAAGGTATGAACCTAGTTTAAGTAGTGTGCATCATTAGGTAACCCAGTAATAGCTGTAAAATGACATATCACCGAAAGATTAAAAATGTAGAGATATCTTCATATATTTCATTACAAATTATTCACGATTGGTATTGGTTTAAATGAAACATTATGGTGTAACAGACCGAAGTTTAGAATTTTAAAATTTGACAGCTATTGCTTGGAAAATTAGAAACATTAAGTTAACATTACATTCAATAAAATTATAAATACAGTAAGGCACGCGGAGCGCGCTTAGAGCTGCTTGTTATTATAGTTATGTATTAATTGAATAATTGATTACAATAGTGTAGTCATAATTTTAGATAAATATAAGAATCACTATAGTTATGTAGCAATAACTACAATTGTATAGATACGTGTAGGTATTATTATAGTCGATTATAGTCATTAATATAGTAATTTAGTAATTACTATAATCAATTATAAAGCAGTAGTAATAATTATAGTTGAATAGGGTGATTACTATAGTTATATAGTGGTTACTATGATTGATTAGAAATGTGTATTAATGATTAGAGTTTATTACAGTAATCGCTATAGTTGTGCAGTATTTACTATGATCGATTATAATACTGTAGTAACAATTATAATTAATCACAATAGTTGTGTAGTGACTAGTATAATAAAAGTATGTGCAACTATCAGTAACTATAGTCCTATTGTAATGATTATATTTGTATACATGTTCCACTATAGTTATGAGATACTTACTATAACTGAGTATAAATATGTGTGAATTATCATAGTTAATTACAGATATTACTATAGTTAATTGTAGTAATTACTATCATTGATTTAAAGCTGAACTCAAATTCTTTCAAAATAGCTCCTCTAGCATATTAAAGTATTATTATTAAAGCTATGCTTCTCACGCGAGGTTAGGCGGGCAGGGGTACAATGAATAAAAACCGACCTGCCACAGAAATGACGCTCTATCACTATTTCGAGTTTACTATGTATATGTAAGCTATACACATCATGCTGGTTGGTGCTACGAATATACACACACTTATATTCTTTACTCTCTCTTTCTCAGTTTAGGATTGTGCGTGTATATACACGTTACTCATAGTATATAACATTACAAGGGACAAATATCGTTGGTTCCTTCCCAGCGGAAATAACCAACAATATTTATCTCGCGTAATGTATACTCTTTTTCATACCATCCTGCCGAAAATTATTATGTTATTAACATGAAAAACTAAACACGGGGGGCTTTCTAACGTCCGTTAACATTTACGAACCGAGAAAATGCGAGACTTGTGAGTTAGCGGACGTTAAAAAGCCCAAAGCAAAGGAAACAAATGAACGATAAAACGTACTCAAGCGCCTTCGTTCGACGGCGTGATCAATCGCGCGCGGTGTTGACTATAAATCTTATAATGACACGACCACAAGTTCCTTCTCTCTCTCTCTCTCTCTCTCTCTCTCTCTCTCTCTTTCACTTCTAGTACACTCCTTTATACACTTCTATACACACTCCTACTGCTAATGCGTGATTATAGTCATCACTATAGTTACGTAGTAATAACTATGATTGATTATAAAACTGCAGTTCTGATTATAGGTGATTATGGTCATTACTATAGTTACGTAGTAATAACTATAAATGATTATAAAACTGTAGTGCTGATTATAAGTGATTGTAGTCATTATTATAGTTTTGTGGTGAAAACTATAATTGATTATAAAACTGTAGTGATAATTATAGGTGATTATAGACATTACTATAGTTACGAATTGATAACTATAATTGATTATATAATTGTAGTAATGATTATAGGTAATTATAGTCATTACTATGGTTTTATGGTAATAGCTACAATCGGTTATAAAACTGCGGTGATGATTATAGGTGACTATAGTCATTACTATAATAACTATGATTGATTATAAAACTGTAGTGCTGATTAAACGTAATTATAGTCATTACTATAGTTACGTAGTGATAACTATGATTGATTATAAAACTGTAGTAATGATTATATGTGATTATAATTATTACTATACTTACGTAGTAATAACTATAATTGATTATAAATCTATAGTAATGATTACAGGTTATTATAATCATTACTATATTTTTGTGGTAATAACTATAATTGATTATAAAACTGTAGTGATAATTATTGGTTATTATAGTCATTATTATAGTTACGTAGTAATAAGAATAATTAATTATAAAACTGCAGTGATGATTACAGGTGATTATGGTCATTACTATAGTTACGCAGTAATAACTATAATTGATTTTAAAACTGTAGTGTAATAATAACTATGATTGATTATAAAACTGTAGTCATAACTATAGGTGACTATAGTTATAACTTTACTAACAAAGTAATAACTATATTTGATTATAAAGCTGTGGTGATGATTATAGGTAGTTATAGTCATTACTATAGTTACGTTGTTATGACTATTGTTGCGCATTTTTCCTCTTCTCTTGGAGCCGAACACGTGTTGCCGCCAATTTCTTGCGCGCACCGCCTTTGCGCAAGCTCTTTCTGTCTCTCTCCATGGTGTCCGTCGCCACCATGAAGGAAGCCGCGCAGTAGGCGCTCAGTTCAGTTTTGCTTCACCCATTGGGCCGTGCAGTCGTGTATTACCATCTCTTTTCAGTGACAAAGTGTTATAATAATTGTGTTTAGTTTCGTGTAATAAATTCTACCCTTTCCTTTCAGTTTCAATTCAGTGTTTCTTTCTGACTTGTATTCTAGTGCGTGCATTGATCATTTTCTTTTGTTGTGTATGTTTCTTAGTTTTCTTTCGTGCAAGTCTACCTCGGAAGCGCTTCCAGACCCTTGAAGGCAGGTGTGCTGGCGCTCACCCTACAGGGGTTCGAGCTCAGTTTGTTGTTGGCAATTTTCATTGGGTCCTACCTTCACCTCGCGTCTCAGTGTGTTAATCGGCCTCTTAGTTCACTCTTTCTTCAGTGCATTGGAGTTTTCTTTGTTCCTTTTCTAGCGATCGCCACTTCTTTCATTTCTTTATTCATACTCTCAGTAAGAGTTTGTCAAGTTTTTACGGTCGATTTAGTTAGTTTACTCTTTCTTCAGATTTAATTCTTTTCGTTCTAAGCAAATATTGCAGACATTTGGTCCTTCGAGCCGGATCACTGGCCGCGTCCGGTTGAAGGTCTAGGTATTGTGAGTGCTCTCTCTCTTTTACTTTGTCCTTATTTGGAGTCGACAGGGCAACCTCCGAGCACAGCTCAGGTCCTGCCTCCTTGTTCTCGATCGGTGATTTGTTTGGGGGTTTTCGGAGAATCAAGCTTTGTCCTCATTGAGAGTCGACAGGGCAACCTTTAAGCATTGCTCGGGTCCTGTCCCTTCCTCCTTCGTTTATGATCGATAACTTGTTTGTTGGAGTTCTTGTTGAACTCAGTTCAGTGTCCTGATTTAGAGTCGACCGGCAACCTTTGAGTAAAGCTCAGGTTTTATTTTGTGCTTGCGCTTTGATCAATCACAACATCCTGTGATTGATGAGGCGCAGGCGGATCCCACCGTTAACCGACAGTATAACCTTCGAGTGTGTCTCGGGTTCTACTGTCCCACCCTCGGAGTCCATTCAGTGCTCATCTCAGGCCATCAATTCTGCCTTCGAATTCATTGCGGATCAACGGAAAGGATCACTATGGATACTCTTGCAGCCCAGACAGCTCTGGCGAGTCTTATTGCCAACTTCAAGCGAAACACGCTTTGCACTGGACGCGAGAACCTCACACTTGGAGTCATCAGCGGAAGGCTCAGTCTGCTCGAGCGCTACTGGGGCAAATTTCAAAGCCAGCATGATGCTCTTCTCGCAGACGAGCAGGTGAAGGAAAGTGCCTACTTCACCGAAGACGCGTATGCAACCACAGAGGTGGAGTATACCACAGTTTTGGGATATTTATTAGATGAGCAAGCGCGTCTAAGCTCTGGATCTGGGGCTTCTGTAAGCCGTGCGGATTCAACCGCCTCGCATGCACAGCTTCCGAAGATCACCATTCCGGATTTCTCAGGTAAACAGGGAGTCTTTCCGGGATTTGTTTCAGGCACTGATTCATCGCGAGCCACGCCTCTCGGCCGTTCAGAAGTTTCATTACCTCCGGAAAGCACTTTGCGGGGATGCCAAGACTGCAATTGAGTCTTTGCCGCTCACTGAATCTAACTATCTGACGGTTTGGAATCTTCTTGTGGCTCGATTTGACAATAAGAGGATCCGGATACAGGAACATCTAAAGGCTATCGCTAATATAGTAGCAGTCAAGAAGGAGAGCGTCCAAGCTCTTTAGCACAACCTTGATGAGCTCACCCGCCGTCGCGATGCATTACGGAATCTTGACTGCCCAGTCGTCCATTGGGACGATTGGTTGGTATTCTTTGGCAGCCGCGGCATGGACGAGACCACACGACGGGATTGGGAAAAAGAGCTCGGATCTACCGTAGAGAACGCAACCTTTGAACAATAGTCGACATTCGTCGAGAATCGCATCCGGACTTTGAAGGTATTGGAGCCGTCTTCTACTGTCCGAACATCCGCAGCTTCAAACAGACATGAACTGTCCCAACCCACACCAGCCGGAAAGAAGATCAAGGCGCTCATGGCTTCAAAATCTTCCGCTCCATCCCCATGCCCATGTTGCGGTGCGCGTCATCACTTGAATCATTGCGATCAGTTCCGAGATCTCGACTTAAACGCTCGTCTTCGAGCAGTTCGTCGATCTCAACTTTGTTTCAATTGCTTCCGCAATGGACATCTCGTCCAAAATTGCCCTCCTCAAATTGGCTGTTCAATATGCGGTCGACGTCATCACTCTCTCCTCCACGGAGTTGGTGGCTTGAAACGACCCTCAGACTCACATTCGGCGCCAACACGCCCTTGCAAGATGCGTCGCGAGGATGCGACGGCTCCCGACCCCCCCTCCCCGCTGCATCGGATCAGGTCTCATGACCAGTGATGCTTGCAACAGCTCTCCTATCCATCCAGTCACGAGGTGGACACATGGTCAAGGCCCGTGCCTTGTTGGACTCAGGCTCAGAGTTCAGCATCGTCAGTCATCGATTAGCTCAGAAGTTAGACAACACCCGACTAGCGAGCTTGATGGAAATCAGCACCATCAACGGAACAGCGCCCTGTTCCTCAAGTACCAATCAACTCTAAAGGTCATTGTAAATGGACATGAGCCATTAGAGATGCCTGTGCTGGTTCTCCGCAAGACACCCTCCGGATTGGTGAACATTGAGGATTGTCCTCATTTACGAAATCTCCCACTGGCTGACCCGACATTTGCCACTCCATCCAGAGTTGACGTTCTCCTTGGTGCTGATGTTTATGGTCGGATCATCATCGAGGGGATCCGCAGAGGAGAGAGCAATCCCGGGTGTCCCGTCCCGAGTGATGCTAGCCTCTTCGACGATAGATGAGCAAATGCTCCAACAACTACTCCAGTTCTTCTGGAAGCTTGAGGAAGTACCCCGAGCCTGTGAGCAGCTCTTTGAGAAGGGTCTTCGGCGGGAAGCTGATGGTCGTTACACAGTCAGACTGCCTCTGAAGGGTCCGTTCCGAGCACGCTTTGGAGATACCTTGGCCCAGGCTCAACATTCCCTCGACTCAATGCTCCTTCGGATGTCTCGAGATCATATTTTGGCCACTGAATATGAAGAGTTCATGACGGAGTATTAACAGCTCGGCCACATAACCCCCCTTTCCTTGGATTGTCTCCATGAGACCTCCGGGTCGGACCGTGTTTACATCATGCGGTCTGGCAGCACACTGACGGTGGAAAACGGAAGCCTCGGGTGGTTTTCGACGCCTCACGACGAACCCTGTCTGGGCCGTCCCTCAATGACATCGTTCATACTGGACCCCGCCTGCAACTCAGCCTGCCCGCAGTATTAATGCGATGGCGTCGACATCGTTACGTGATCTCCGCCGACATCAGGATGATGTATCGCCAGATACGGGTGCATCCTGAGGACACAGATCTCCAAAGAATCGTCTGGAGACGTAAAGGTGAGGCCAGGGAAACCCATTTTCGATTGGAGACGGTCACTTATGGAACGGCGTGTGCACCTTATCTGGCCCTCCGGACTCTGCTGCAGTTGGCTCAGGATGAAGGAGCAGCTTACCCTAGGGCAGCCCAAGTCCTTCGACGTGAGGTCTATGTAGATGATGTCCTCACGGGTGCTGACGACCTTGTTGCCATCCGCCATCTCCAAGCTGAACTCTGCAGCATACTTCATAAGGGAGGATTTCAATTAAGAAAGTGGTCCTCAAATCATCCGCTCCTCCTTGAGGAGCTCCCTGCAGAAGATCGTTTGCGACCGATAGGCCACCATCTCTCTGAAAGTGAAATAATCAGGACTTTGAGCGTCTTTTGGGACCCTACGGCGGACGCATTCTGTTTCAGGGCTCCGCCACTTCCAGGCAACCGAACGACAAAGCGAGCTGTTCTCGGGCTGATTGCGAGACTGTTCGACCCAGTAGGTTGGCTCTGCCCTATCATCATCCAGGCGAAGATCTTCATGCGAAAATTATGGCTGGCACGTCTCGGCTGGGACGACGATCTTCCCCCACCTCTTGAGACGCTGTGGAACAGCTTCATAGTCACTTTAAGGACGCTGGAAACGGTTCGACTCTCCCGCTGTCTGGAACTCGCTCCGGGACAGACCTTTCAGTTGCATGTTTTTGCCGACGCAAGTGAGAATGCGTTTGCAGCTGCGGTCTACCTCAGGGCAACGAGCTTGGATTCCGGAGTCCACTGTCATCTCTTAACGGCAAAGACTAAGGTCGCACCAGCAAAGACGGTGTCGATTCCAAGACTGGGATTGTGTGCCTCCCATCTAGCAATCAGGCTGATTTAGTGGTCTCAACGCGAGCTGGAGCTCCCTTGTAATGACCTTTACGCTTGGTCTGATTCTCAGACCGTCCTCCGTTGGTTAGACGCAGATCCCTCTCGTTGGAGCACGTTTGTCGCAAATCGCGTCTCGGACATCCAACGTCGAGGCACCGGGGTCAAATGGCAATTTGTGTCGACGGATGATAATCCAGCCGACGCAGCGTCTCGTGGGTTCACTGCCCCTCCACTTCAGGACCCTGGAAATTTGTGGTGGCGTGGACCTCCCTGGATAAGCTTACCCGAATCCCAATGGCCACCTCAACCCTGTTTGAGAGGTTCTCCAGCAGTCAATGAGGAACTCAAAAGGTCGTCAGTCCGTAGCCACACTCTGCAAGTTAAGACTCCATTGTTTGCTGAGTTCTCAAACCTATACCAATTAACCAGAGTAATAGCTAGGTGTTTGCGGGTAAGTCATTTCCGGAGCACACCCGAGGGTCTACGCCGCGAACTTCTCAGCAAGCCAATGGACGCTGAGGAGCTTCACCGCGCCCAACTTGCCTGCATCCGGTGGTCGTAGAGTATCAGTTTTGAGAAGAAGTTGGATGCTTTAAGGAAATCGACGGAGCCATTCCGAAAGAATTATTTCCTCTCACGGTTAAAGCCGTTTATGGATGATCAAGGCATAATGAGAGTGGGTGCGCGCCTTCAAGAGTCGCCACTGCCATATGATGAGCGTCATCCGGTCATCTTGTCAGGATCATGCCACCTCTCACATCTCGTAATTGATTGGGCTCACCGACAGGCTCTGCACGGCGGTTTTCAACTAACCTACGCACTCGCAATGAAAAGGATGTGGATCATCCGAGGCCGGGTTCGCGTCAAGGCCTTCATAAGAAATTGTGTGACCTGTGCAAAGGCTAGGGCAAGCCGGCTGAGAGATTGACGGCCAGCCGACCCTTTGCCCGAACTGGATTGGACTATGCCGGCCCCATCCACGAGAAGTCTGCTCGTGGCAAGGGGTATCATGCCTCCAAGGACTACATTCTCGTGCTAGTATGCCTTTGCACCAAAGCAGTCCACTTGGAGCTGGTCTGAGACCTGACTACGCCTACCTTCCTCGCGGCACTACGCCGCTCCATCGCCCGTCGAGGGCTCCCTAAGGAAATCTGGAGTGATAATGCTACCACCTTTAAGGGCGCCGACGCCGAACTGAGATCACTGTTCCGAGAGGCAAACTTAGCCTAGAGCCAAGTCCAAGAGAGCCTCGCTTTCGAGGGTATTCAATGGGGATTTATCCCTCCTGCCTCCCCGCATTTTGGTGGACTTTGGGAGGCTGCCGTCAAATCTGCAAAGAGTCATCTCAAAAGGGTGTTGAACGGTCATCTTTTAACATACGAGGAACTCAATACGTTTCTCTCTCAAATGGAGATGTGCTTAAACTCACGACCGTTAACTCCAACCACTAGTGAACTCGATAACGTTCAAGTGCTCACTCCTGGTCACTTCCTGGTGGGTTCAGCGCTCACTCAGCTGCCAATGGCTGTTCCGGCCGGGGATCCTAATCGATACCGGCATTGGCATCTGGTTCAGTCACTAAGAGACCACTTCTGGCTGCGTTGGGGACGTGAGTACGTCCATACACTCCAGCTACGTGCCAAGTGGAAGAAGACGAGAGAGAATTTCAAGCTGGGTGATGTAGTCCTCTTGCTGGATCCATCACTACTTCAATAGGGACGTTGGCCTCTAGGACGCATTGTCTCAGTCCACCCAGGTGCGGATGATCTTGTCCGTGCTGTTACCGTGCGGACGGCCAGTGGCACTTATCAACGACCCCTCACAAAGTTAGTCAAGCTCCCATTAGACATCGGTTCGGCAGCCAATCCATCTGATCCTGTCACGGCGGGTGGAGCAGTTCCATGATTGTCTTCGACGAGGCGGGCGGAATGTTGCGCATTTTTCCTCTTCTCTTGAAGCCGAACACGTGTTGACGCCAATTTCTTGTGCGCACCGCCTTTGCGCAAGCTCTCTCTCTCCATGGTGTCGGTCGCCACCATGAAGGAAGCCGCGCAGTAGGTGCTCGGTTCAGTTTTGCTTTACCCTTTGGGCCGTGCAGTCGTGTATCACCATCTCTCTTCAGTGACAAAGTGTTATAATAATTGTGTTTAGTTTCGTGTAATAAATTTTACCCTTTCCTTTCAGTTTCAATTCAGTGTTTCTTTCTGACTTGTATTCTAGTGCGTGCATTGCTTATTTCCTTTTGTTGTGTATGTTTCTTAGTTTTCTTTCGTGCAAGTCTACCTCGGAAGCGCTTCCAGACCCTTGAAGGCAGGTATGCCGGCGCTCACCCTACAGAGGTTCGAGCTCAGTTTGTTGTTGGCAATTTTCATTGGGTCCTACCTTCACCTCGCGTCTCAGTGTGTTGATCGACCTCTTAGTTCACTCTTCCTTCAGTGCATTAAAGTATTCTTTGTTCCTTTTCTAGCGATCGACACTTCTTTCATTTACTTATTCATACTCTCAGTAAGAGTTTGTCTAGTTTCCCCGGTTGATTTTGTTAGTTTACTCTTTCTTCAGATTTAATTCTTTTCGTTCTAAGCAAATATTGCGGACAACTATAATTGATTATAAGACTGTAGTGATGATTATAGGTAATTATAGTCATTACTAAAATTACATAGCAATAACTATGATTGATTATAACACTGTAGTGTAGTAATAACTATGATTGATTATAAAACTGTAGTGATAATTGAAGGTGATTATAGTTATAACTATAGTTACTTAGTAATAACTATATCTGATTATAAAACTGTAGTCATAACTATAGGTGACTATAGTCATTACTATGCTTACGTAGTAATAACAATAATCAATTATAAAGCTGTAGGAATGATTATAGGTAAAAATAGTCATTTTTTTTTTATTTTATTTTTTTTTTTTGGTGGTCAAAAAACATGTAAATCTGCTATCAGACCTACAGCGCCGTGGGCTGACGCTGGTTCACCCCAACCGCAGTGCGCGCCACTGGTGTGACGGGATTCTGACGCTGCGTCAGCTTGGAGGGAGAGAGAAACCTGGTAGGTTCGCATTTGCCCCCGAGGCATTCACAGACAGAGACCGTCTAAACCCCCTTCACCCTGGCCGTGGAAGAGAAGCAAGAAAATGCCTCACTTACACGGGCGGGGACCCGTAACGTCCACCGTTCAGAGCCGCAGCATGGGACTGCGTTAGCATTACTTCAAGCTGCGGTCTTGTCCATTGTCGCTCGTCTCGTCCGTCCGTCCAGGCACTAGGCCGTGTCCATTCATACATCCAAACATGCATACATTTGCCTGTCATCCTTGCACTTCTGCGTTCACACTTAGCTCGGGTAGGTGGGGTCGCTGGGACCAAATACGTTTCAGTCCGCCTGCGTATTCGCACATCTTCATCCTCGCCTTCATCCATTCATTCAGTATGCCATTCACTCGGCTCGGGTACGTAGGGTCGCTGGGCCCAAGGACTTTCAGTTCCCCTGCGTGTTTGCACATTCACGCGCTCACTTTCATCCACACATTCAGTACACCATTCACTCAGCTCGGGTACGTGGAATAGCTAGGCCCAAAGACTGTGCAGTCCCCCTGCGTATTTGCGTTTTCTTATCCTCTCCTGCATCCACACATTCACTATGTCATTTGCTCGGCTCGGGTACGTGGGGTCGCTAGGCCCAAAGACATTTGTCTCCCTGCGTATATAGGTAAAAATAGTCACAACTATAGTTATCACCACTAACATATAGCAATTATAGTTATCACCACTAAAATATAGCAATAATTATAATCACCTATGAGAATTACTACAGTTTTATAATTCATTATAGTTATGACTACGTAGGTATAGATATAGGTAAAAATGGTCATAACTATACCTACGTAGTCATAACTATAATAAATTATAAAACTGTAGTAATACTTATAGGTGATTATAATTATTGCTATATTTTAGTGGTGATAACTATAATTGATTATAAAACTGTCATAATGTTTGTTGGTGATTATAGTCATTATTATAGTTACGTAGCAATAACTATAATTGTAAAACTGTAGTGACATTTGTAGGCGATCATAGTCATTATTATAGCTACGTAGTAATAACTATAATTAATTCCGAAACTGTAGTAATAATTATAGGTGATTATAGTCATCACTATAGTTTTGTGGTTATAACTATACTTGATTATCATACTGTAGTAAAGATTGGAGGTGATTATAGTCATTACCATAGTTTTATGGTAATAAGTATGAATGATTACTATACCGTAGTTTTGAGTAAAAGTGTTTATAATCATTGCTATATTGTTGTGGTAACAACTATAGATGATTATCAAAATGTTATGATGTTTGTAGGTGATTATAGTCATTATTATAGTTACATAGCAATAACTATGATTGTAAAACTGTAGTGATATCTGTAAGTGATCATAGTCATTATTATAGCCACGTAGTAATAACTATAATTAATTCCAGAACTGTAGTCATCATTATAGGTGATTATAGTCAGTAATATAGTTTTGTGGTAGTAACTAATTAGTTTGTGGTAGTAAGTAATTGATTACATAACTGTAGTAATAATTATAGGTGATTATAATTAACACTATAGTTTTGTGGTAATAAGTATAATCGATTATAAAACTGTTGTAATAATTATAGGTGATTATAGTCATCACTATAGTTTTGTGGTGATAGGTATAAATGATCACTATACTGTAGTGTTGATTAAAGGTGCTTATAGTTATTGCTATATTTTAGTGGTAATAACTATAATTGATTATAAAAGTGTAATGATGTTTGTAGGTGATTATAGTCATTATTATCGTTATGTAGCAATAACTATGATTGTAAAACTATAGTGATATCTATAGTTGATCATAGTCATTATTATAGCTACGTAGTAATCACTATAATTATTTCTACAACTGTAGTCGTGATTATAAGTGATTATAGTCATCAATATAGTTTTGTGGTAATAACTATAATTAATTATAATACTGTAGTTATGATTATATGTTATTATAGTTATTAATATGTTTCTGTAGTAAAAACTATAATCGATTGCGAAAACGTAGTACTGATTATAAGTGATTACAGTTATTACTACAATAACGTTGGAATAACTATAATTCATTAGAAAACAGTAATGATGTTTTTAGGTGATTATAGTCCTTATTATAGTTACGTAGCAATAACTATGATTGTAAAACTATAGTGATATCTATAGTTGATCATAGTCATTATTATAGCTACGTAGTAATCACTATAATTATTTCTACAACTGTAGTCGTGATTATAAGTGATTATAGTCATCAATATAGTTTTGTGGTAATAACTATAATTAATTATAATACTGTAGTTATGATTATATGTTATTATAGTTATTGATATGTTTCCGTAGTAAAAACTATAATCGATTGCAAAAACGTAGTACTGATTATAAGTGATTACAGTTATTACTACAATAACGTTGGAATAACTATAATTGATTGTAAAACTGTAGTGATGATTATTGGTGATTATAGTCATTACTATAATTCTGAGGTAATAACTATAATTAATTATAAGACTCTATTTATGATTATAGATAATTATAGTCATTACTATAGTTACCTAGAAATAACTATAATTAATTATAAAACTTTAGTAATGATTATAGGTGATAATAATGATTACTTTACTTTAGTTTCGATAACAATAATTGATTATAAAACTGTATTGATCATTATGGGTAATCAAAGTCGTTACTATAGTGTAGTGGTAATAACTATGTTTGATTATCATACTGTAGTGAAGATTAGAGGTAATTATAGCCGTTACCATAGTCTTGTAGTGATTAGCATAAATGATTACTATACCGTAGTTTCGAGTAAAGGTGTTTATAGTCATTGCTATATTTTTGTGGTAACAACTATAATTGATTATCAAAATGTAATGATGTTTGTAGGTGATTATAGTCATCATTATAGTTACATAGCAATAACTACCCGATCGGAAATGATAACAGGGCGCCGGCTTGGCCCCAACTAGTTGCCAAGAAAGCCTAACAGGGCCCTCTCTAGGCAAACTGTAGTGAAGGATGGCGCTGTGTAACGGGGTGCTAGCAAGGCCCTCGGAAGGCAACGTCTTCTCTGCAGTAAATCTATATCTATATATAGCATAAACTATACAAAGTTAAATTTTGGTTAGGAAAAAAGCAATGTATAGTTTGTGTTGACGCATGCGCATATCAACGTAAAAAGGCTGGGCCCTGCTTGCGCTCTGTGTTAACCGCGTTACAAAATCAGCGTGGGCCACGCCTGGCGGCCTATAGAGGGCCTTGTATGCCATCTTGGCTAGCCACGATATCTTTCCGATCGGGTATGTTTGTAAAACTGTAGTGATATCTATAAGTGATCGTACTCATTATTATAGCTACGTAGTAATAACTATAATTAATTCTAAAACTGTAGTCATGATTATAGGTGATTATAGTCATTAATATAGTTTTGTGGTAGTAACTATAATTGATTACATAACTGTAGTAATAATTATAGGTGATTATAATCAATACTATAGTTTTGTGGTAATAAGTATAATCGATTATAGAACTGTTGTAATAATTATAGGTGATTATAGTCATCACTATAGTTTCGTGGTAATAGGTATAAATGATCACTATACTGTAGTGTTGATTAAAGGTGCTTATAGTTATTGCTATATTTTAGTGGTAATAACTATAATTGATTATAAAAGTGTAATGATGTTTCTAGGTGATTATAGTCATTATTATAATTACGTAGCAATAACTATGATTGTAAAACTATAGTGATGTCTATAGTTGATCATAGTCATTATTATAGCTACGTAGTAATCACTATAATTATTTCTACAACTGTAGTCGTGATTATAAGTGATTATGGTCATCAATATAGTTTTGTGGTAATAACTATAATTAATTATAATACTGTAGTTATGATTATATGTTATAATAGTTATTACTATGTTTCCGTAGTAAAAACTATAATCGATTGCAAAAACGTAGTACTGATTATAAATGATTACAGTTATTACTACAATAACGTTAGAATAACTATAATTGATTGTAAAACTGTAGTGATGATTATTGGTGATTATAGTCATTACTATAGCTACCTAGTAATAACTATAATTAATTATAAAACTCTAGTGATGATTATAGGTGATTATAATGATTACTTTACTTAAGTATCGATAACAATAATTGATTATAAGCCTGCATTGATTATTATGGGTAATCAAAGTCGTGACTATAGTGTAGTGGTAATAACTATACTTGATTATCATACTGTAGTAAAGATTAGAGGTAATTATAGCCGTTACCATAGTTTTGTAGTGATTAGCATAAATGATTACTATACCGTAGTTTCGAGTAAAGGTGTTTATAGTCATTGCTATATTTTTGTGGTAACAACTATAATTGATTATAAAACTGTCATAATGTTTGTTGGTGATTATAGTCATTATTATAGTTACGTAGCAATAACTATAATTGTAAAACTGTAGTGACATTTGTAGGCGATCATAGTCATTATTATAGCTACGTAGTAATAACTATAATTAATTCCGAAACTGTAGTAATAATTATAGGTGATTATAGTCATCACTATAGCTTTGTGGTAATAACTATACTTGATTATCATACTGTAGTAAAGATTGAAGGTGATTATAGTCATTACCATAGTTTTATGGTAATAAGTATGAATGATTACTATACCGTAGTTTTGAGTAAAGGTGTTTATAGTCATTGCTATATTGTTGTGGTAAAAACTATAGATGATTATCAAAATGTTATGATGTTTGTAGGTGATTATAGTCATTATTATAGTTACATAGCAATAACTATGATTGAAAATCTGTAGTGATATCTATAAGTGATCATAGTCATTATTATAGCCACGTAGTAATGACTATAATTAATTCCAGAACTGTAGTCATCATTATAGGTGATTATAGTCAGTTATATAGTTTTGTGGTAGTAACTAATTAGTTTGTGGTAGTAAGTAATTGATTACATAACTGTAGTAATAATTATAGGTGATTATAATTAACACTATAGTTTTGTGGTAATAAGTATAATCGATTATAAAACTGTTGTAATAATTATAGGTGATTATAGTCATCACTATAGTTTTGTGGTGATAGGTATAAATGATCACTATACTGTAGTGTTGATTAAAGGTGCTTATAGTTATTGCTATATTTTAGTGGTAATAACTATAATTGATTATAAAAGTGTAATGATGTTTGTAGATGATTATAGTCATTATTATCGTTACGTAGCAATAACTATGATTGTAAAACTATAGTGATATCTATAGTTGATCATAGTCATTATTATAGTTACGTAGTAATCACTATAATTATTTCTACAACTGTAGTCGTGATTATAAGTGATTATAGTCATCAATATAGTTTTGTGGTAATAACTATAATTAATTATAATACTGTAGTTATGATTATATGTTATTATAGTTATTGATATGTTTCCGTAGTAAAAACTATAATCGATTGCAAAAACGTAGTACTGATTATAAATGATTACAGTTATTACTACAATAACGTTGGAATAACTATAATTCATTATAAAACTGTAATGATGTTTTTAGGTGATTATAGTCCTTATTATAGTTACGTAGCAATAACTATGATTGTGAAACTATAGTGATATCTATAGTTGATCATAGTCATTATTATAGCCACGTAGTAATGACTATAATTATTTCTACAACTGTAGTCGTAATTATAAGTGATTATAGTCATCAATATAGTTTTGTGGTAATAACTATAATTAATTATAATACTGTAGTTATGATTATGTTATTATAGTTATTGATATGTTTCCGTAGTAAAAACTATAATCGATTGCAAAAACGTAGTACTGATTATAAGTGATTACAGTTATTACTACAATAACGTTGGAATAACTATAATTGATTGTAAAACTGTAGTGATGATTATTGGTGATTATAGTCATTACTATAATTCTGAGGTAATAACTATAATTAATTATAAGACTCTATTTATGATTATAGATAATTATAGTCATTACTATAGTTACCTAGTAATAACTATAATTAATTATAAAACTTTAGTAATGATTATAGGTGATAATAATGATTACTTTGCCTTAGTTTCGATAACAATAATTGATTATAAAACTGTATTGATCATTATGGGTAATCAAAGTCGTTACTATAGTGTAGTGGTAATAACTATGTTTGATTATCATACTGTAGTGAAGATTAGAGGTAATTATAGCCGTTACCATAGTCTTGTAGTGATTAGCATAAATGATTACTATACCGTAGTTTCGAGTAAAGGTGTTTATAGTCATTGCTATATTTTTGTGGTAACAACTATAATTGATTATCAAAATGTAATGATGTTTTTAGGTGATTATAGTCCTTATTATAGTTACGTAGCAATAACTATGATTGTGAAACTATAGTGATATCTATAGTTGATCATAGTCATTATTATAGCCACGTAGTAATGACTATAATTATTTCTACAACTGTAGTCGTAATTATAAGTGATTATAGTCATCAATATAGTTTTGTGGTAATAACTATAATTAATTATAATACTGTAGTTATGATTATGTTATTATAGTTATTGATATGTTTCCGTAGTAAAAACTATAATCGATTGCAAAAACGTAGTACTGATTATAAGTGATTACAGTTATTACTACAATAACGTTGGAATAACTATAATTGATTGTAAAACTGTAGTGATGATTATAGGTGATTATAGTCATTAATATAGTTTTGTGGTAGTAACTATAATTGATTACATAACTGTAGTAATAATTATAGGTGATTATAATCAATACTATAGTTTTGTGGTAATAAGTATAATCGATTATAGAACTGTTGTAATAATTATAGGTGATTATAGTCATCACTATAGTTTCGTGGTAATAGGTATAAATGATCACTATACTGTAGTGTTGATTAAAGGTGCTTATAGTTATTGCTATATTTTAGTGGTAATAACTATAATTGATTATAAAAGTGTAATGATGTTTCTAGGTGATTATAGTCATTATTATAATTACGTAGCAATAACTATGATTGTAAAACTATAGTGATGTCTATAGTTGATCATAGTCATTATTATAGCTACGTAGTAATCACTATAATTATTTCTACAACTGTAGTCGTGATTATAAGTGATTATGGTCATCAATATAGTTTTGTGGTAATAACTATAATTAATTATAATACTGTAGTTATGATTATATGTTATAATAGTTATTACTATGTTTCCGTAGTAAAAACTATAATCGATTGCAAAAACGTAGTACTGATTATAAATGATTACAGTTATTACTACAATAACGTTAGAATAACTATAATTGATTGTAAAACTGTAGTGATGATTATTGGTGATTATAGTCATTACTATAGTTACCTAGTAATAACTATAATTAATTATAAAACTCTAGTGATGATTATAGGTGATTATAATGATTACTTTACTTAAGTATCGATAACAATAATTGATTATAAGCCTGCATTGATTATTATGGGTAATCAAAGTCGTGACTATAGTGTAGTGGTAATAACTATACTTGATTATCATACTGTAGTAAAGATTAGAGGTAATTATAGCCGTTACCATAGTTTTGTAGTGATTAGCATAAATGATTACTATACCGTAGTTTCGAGTAAAGGTGTTTATAGTCATTGCTATATTTTTGTGGTAACAACTATAATTGATTATAAAACTGTCATAATGTTTGTTGGTGATTATAGTCATTATTATAGTTACGTAGCAATAACTATAATTGTAAAACTGTAGTGACATTTGTAGGCGATCATAGTCATTATTATAGCTACGTAGTAATAACTATAATTAATTCCGAAACTGTAGTAATAATTATAGGTGATTATAGTTATCACTTTAGCTTTGTGGTAATAACTATACTTGATTATCATACTGTAGTAAAGATTGAAGGTGATTATAGTCATTACCATAGTTTTATGGTAATAAGTATGAATGATTACTATACCGTAGTTTTGAGTAAAGGTGTTTATAGTCATTGCTATATTGTTGTGGTAAAAACTATAGATGATTATCAAAATGTTATGATGTTTGTAGGTGATTATAGTCATTATTATAGTTACATAGCAATAACTATGATTGAAAATCTGTAGTGATATCTATAAGTGATCATAGTCATTATTATAGCCACGTAGTAATGACTATAATTAATTCCAGAACTGTAGTCATCATTATACGTGATTATAGTCAGTTATATAGTTTTGTGGTAGTAACTAATTAGTTTGTGGTAGTAAGTAATTGATTACATAACTGTAGTAATAATTATAGGTGATTATAATTAACACTATAGTTTTGTGGTAATAAGTATAATCGATTATAAAACTGTTGTAATAATTATAGGTGATTATAGTCATCACTATAGTTTTGTGGTGATAGGTATAAATGATCACTATACTGTAGTGTTGATTAAAGGTGCTTATAGTTATTGCTATATTTTAGTGGTAATAACTATAATTGATTATAAAAGTGTAATGATGTTTGTAGATGATTATAGTCATTATTATCGTTACGTAGCAATAACTATGATTGTAAAACTATAGTGATATCTATAGTTGATCATAGTCATAATTATAGTTACGTAGTAATCACTATAATTATTTCTACAACTGTAGTCGTGATTATAAGTGATTATAGTCATTAATATAGTTTTGTGGTAATAACTATAATTAATTATAATACTGTAGTTATGATTATATGTTATTATAGTTATTGATATGTTTCCGTAGTAAAAACTATAATCGATTGCAAAAACGTAGTACTGATTATAAATGATTACAGTTATTACTACAATAACGTTGGAATAACTATAATTCATTATAAAACTGTAATGATGTTTTAAGGTGATTATAGTCCTTATTATAGTTACGTAGCAATAACTATGATTGTGAAACTATAGTGATATCTATAGTTGATCATAGTCATTATTATAGCCACGTAGTAATGACTATAATTATTTCTACAACTGTAGTCGTAATTATAAGTGATTATAGTCATCAATATAGTTTTGTGGTAATAACTATAATTAATTATAATACTGTAGTTATGATTATGTTATTATAGTTATTGATATGTTTCCGTATTAAAAACTATAATCGATTGCAAAAACGTAGTACTGATTATAAGTGATTACAGTTATTACTACAATAACGTTGGAATAACTATAATTGATTGTAAAACTGTAGTGATGATTATTGGTGATTATAGTCATTACTATAATTCTGAGGTAATAACTATAATTAATTATAAGACTCTATTTATGATTATAGATAATTATAGTCATTACTATAGTTACCTAGTAATAACTATAATTAATTATAAAACTTTAGTAATGATTATAGGTGATAATAATGATTACTTTGCCTTAGTTTCGATAACAATAATTGATTATAAAACTGTATTGATCATTATGGGTAATCAAAGTCGTTACTATAGTGTAGTGGTAATAACTATGTTTGATTATCATACTGTAGTGAAGATTAGAGGTAATTATAGCCGTTACCATAGTCTTGTAGTGATTAGCATAAATGATTACTATACCGTAGTTTCGAGTAAAGGTGTTTATAGTCATTGCTATATTTTTGTGGTAACAACTATAATTGATTATCAAAATGTAATGATGTTTTTAGGTGATTATAGTCCTTATTATAGTTACGTAGCAATAACTATGATTGTGAAACTATAGTGATATCTATAGTTGATCATAGTCATTATTATAGCCACGTAGTAATGACTATAATTATTTCTACAACTGTAGTCGTAATTATAAGTGATTATAGTCATCAATATAGTTTTGTGGTAATAACTATAATTAATTATAATACTGTAGTTATGATTATGTTATTATAGTTATTGATATGTTTCCGTAGTAAAAACTATAATCGATTGCAAAAACGTAGTACTGATTATAAGTGATTACAGTTATTACTACAATAACGTTGGAATAACTATAATTGATTGTAAAACTGTAGTGATGATTATTGGTGATTATAGTCATTACTATAATTCTGAGGTAATAACTATAATTAATTATAAGACTCTATTTATGATTATAGATAATTATAGTCATTACTATAGTTACCTAGTAATAACTATAATTAATTATAAAACTTTAGTAATGATTATAGGTGATAATAATGATTACTTTGCCTTAGTTTCGATAACAATAATTGATTATAAAACTGTATAGATCATTATGGGTAATCAAAGTCGTTACTATAGTGTAGTGGTAATAACTATGTTTGATTATCATACTGTAGTGAAGATTAGAGGTAATTATAGCCGTTACCATAGTCTTGTAGTGATTAGCATAAATGATTACTATACCGTAGTTTCGAGTAAAGGTGTTTATAGTCATTGCTATATTTTTGTGGTAACAACTATAATTGATTATCAAAATGTAATGATGTTTGTAGGTGATTATAGTCATTATTATAGTTACGTAGCAATAACTATGATTGTAAAACTATAGTGATGTCTATAGTTGATCATAGTCATTATTATAGCTACGTAGTAATCACTATAATTATTTCTAAAACTGTAGTCATGATTATAGGTGATTATAGTCATTAATATAGTTTTGTGGTAGTAACTATAATTGATTACATAACTGCAGTAATAATTATAGGTGATTATAATCAATACTATAGTTTTGTGGTAATAAGTATAATCGATTATAAAACTGTTGTAATACTTATCGGTGATAATAGTCATCACTATAGTTTTGTGGTAATAGGTATAAATGATCACTATACTGTAGTGTTGATTAAAGGTACTTATAGTTATTGCTATATTTTAGTGGTGATAACTATAATTGATTATAAAAGTGTAATGATGTTTGTAGGTGATTATAGTCATTATTATAGTTACGTAGCAATAACTATGATTGTAAAACTGTAGTGATATTTGTAGGTGATCATAGTCATTATTATAGCAACGTAGTAATAACTATAATTGATTCTGAATCTGCAGTAATGATTATAGGTGATTATAGTTATTACTATAGTTTTGTGGTAATAACTATAATTGATTATTATACTGTAGTAATGATTAAAGGTAATTATAGTTATTACCATAGTTTTGTCGTGTTTAGCATAAATGATTACTATACTATAGTGCTGAGTAAAGGTGATTATAGTCATTGCTATATTTTTGTGGTGACAACTATAATTCATTATAAAACTGTAATGATGTTTGTAGGTGATTATAGTGATTATTATAGTTACATAGCAATAACTATGAATGTAAAACTGTAGTGATATTTGTAGGTGATCATAGTCATTATTATAGCTACGTAGTAATAACTATAATTATTTCTACAACTGTAGTCGTGATTATAAGTGATTATAGTCATCAATATAGTTTTGTGGTAATAACCATATATAATTATAATACTGTAGTGATGATTATATGTTATTGAAGTTATTACTATGTTTCCGTAGTAATAACTATAATCGATTGCAAAAACGTAGTGCTGATTATAAGTGATTACAGTTATTACTACAATAACGTAGGAATAACTATAATTGATTGTAAAACGGTAGTGATGATTATTGGTGATTATAGTCATTACTATAATTCTGAGGTATTAAATATAATTAATTATAAGACTCTAGTTATGATTATAGGTAATTATAGCCATTACTATGGTTACCTAGTAATAACTATAATTGATTGTTAGTCTGTAGTGATGATTGCAGGTAATTATAGTCATTACTATAGTTTTGTGGTAATAAATATAGTTGATTATAAAACTGTAGTGATGATTATAGGTGTTTATAGTCATGACTATAGTTATGTAATAATAACATTGTTTGATTATAAATTTGTAGTGATGATTATAGATGATTATAGTCGTTACTATAGTTTTGTGGTCATAGCTCTATTTGATATAAAAGCTGTTGTAATGATTATAGGTCATTATAGTTATTACTATAGTAACGTAGTAAAAACTATGATTGTTTATAAAAATGTAGTGATGATTATCCGTGATTATAGTGATGACTATAGTTTCGTAGTAATAACTATAATTGGTTGTAAAGCGGTATTGATGATTGTAGGTGATTATAGTTATTACTATAGCTACGTAGTAACAACTATAATTGAATGTAAAACTGTAGTGATCATTATACGTTATTATAGTCATAACTATAGTTATGTAATAATAACATTATTTGATTATAAATCTGTAGTGAATATTATAGATGATTATAGTCGTTACTATAGTTTTGTTGTCATAGCTCTAATTGATATCAAAGCTGTTGTGATGATTATAGGTGATTATAGTTATTACTATAGTTACGTAGTAAAAACTATAATTGATTATATAAATGTAGTGATGATTATAGGTGATTATAATTATTACTATAGTTACGTAGTAATAGCTATGATTGATTATTAAAATGTAGTTATGATTATACATGAATATCGTCATGACTATAGTTTCGTAGTAATAACTATAATTGATTGTAAAGCGGTATTGATGATAACAGGTGATTGAACTTTTATTATACTTACGTGGTAATATCTATAATTGATTATAAAACGTTAGTGATCATTATAGGTGAGAATAGTCATGACTATAGTTACGTAGTAATAACTTTAATTGATTAGAAAACTGTAGTGGTGATTATGGATGATTATAGTCATCACTATAGTTCTGTGGTCATAACTCTACTTGATATCAAAGCTGTAGTGATTATTATAGGTGATTATAATTATTACTATTCTTACGTAGTAATAACTATAATTGATTGTAAAACTGTAGTGATGATTATAGAAGATTATAGTTATCACTATAGTTAAGTAGTAAGAACTATAATTGATTATAAGACTGTAGTTATGATTATAGGTGACTATATTCATTAAAAATCACCTTACTAGTTATAAAAATGTAGTTATAATTATAGGTTATTATAGTTATTACTATAGTTACGTAGTAAAGCAATAACTAATTATGTAACTGGAGTGACGATAATAGGTGATTATAGTCATTACTATAGTTACGCAGTAATAACTATATTTGATTTTAAATCTGTAGTGTAGTAATAACTATGATGGATTATAAAACGGTAGTGATGATTATAGGTGATTATAGTCAGAACAACAGTTACGTAGTGATAGCTATATTTGATAATGAAACTGTAGTCATATTTATAGGTGTCTATAGTCATTACTTTACTTACGTAGTAATAACTATAATTGATTATAAAGCTTTGATGATAATTATAGGTAACAATAGTCATTACTATAATTACGTATTAATAACTATGATTGATTATGAAACTGTAGTGATGATTAAACGTAATCATAGTCATTACTATAGTTCCGTTGTAATAACTATAATTGATTATAAAACTGTAGTAATGATTATATGTGATTATAATCATTACTATACTTACGTAGTGATGACAATATTTTATTATGAAGCTGTAGTAATGATTATAGGTAATTATAATCAATACTATAGTTTTGTAGTATCAACTATAATTGATTATCAAATTGAAGTGATGATTATACGTGATTATGGTCATTACTATAGTTATATAGTAATAACTATAATTGATTATGAAACTGTGGTGCCAATTGTAGGTGATTGTAGTCATTATTATAGTTCAATGGTAAGAACTATAATTAATTATAAAACTGTAAAGATGATTATAGGTGACTATAGACAGAACTAGAATCACCTGTTATCATGACGTGGTGATAACTACAATTGATTATGAAACCGCAGTAATAATTATAGGTTATTTAAATGATTAATATAACTTTCTAGTAATGAGTATAATTGATTATATCATACTGTTGTGATGAATATAGATGATAATAGTCATCACTATATTTTTGTGGTATTAACTATAATTGATTATTATACTGTAGAGATGATTAAAGCTGTTTATAGTCATAACTTTAGTTAGGTAGAAATAAAAATAATTGAATATAAGAATGTAGTGATGATTACAGGTGATTATAGTCATTACTACAGTTATTTAGTATTAACTATAATTGGTTATAAAACTCTAGTAATGATTATACGTAATTATAGTCTTGACTATAGGTTTGTAGTATCAACTATAATTGATTATAAAATCGTAGCGATGGTTATAGGTGATTATGGTCATTACTATAGTTACATCGTAAAAACTATAATTGATTATGAATTTGTGGTGCCGATAACACAGGCCTACAAATATTTGGGTCATGGAAGTTGTTGGAAAATGGAGGGTCATTTCCGAAGTAATTTTTTCCGTAGAATCCGAATCCGGGGTCCGAATTGCTCTATTACGTCAGGATTTTGAGATATTTGAGGTTTTTTACCCAAAAAATGGCGTTTTTGGCTACTTTTGAGGTTATGTACAGAAGAGACAAAATTTTTTGGGAGTTTTTTTTTAGTTGCGTCTTATAGCACTACTCTTCCTCTTTAATTTAAGAGTCGCAGAGTTCAATTACGATTTTTCTACACCAAGTTACGCCAATTTGAAATTACGAGATATGTCCTATTAATTGCATGACCATTTGCATTGAATACGTTGAGGCAGACATTTGTGTACTGGGTATTTTTTCTTCAAAATTTTTACTTGGGGATTTTCGGGGTTACTGATTACGAATATGAAGTTGAGATATTAAAATTTTCAAATTCAAGATGGCGGATTCAAAATGGCGTATAAAAATTTTCAAAAAACATTGCAAATATGAAACATATTTTCATTTTCTGCTATCTAATAACTTTTGTTGTTACGATAAACATAATACATTATAGTAATTTATATTTACACAGGTATCGTGACATTGAATTTGACCTTCAGCTTGATCTTCAAGTGCATTTCAAGTTAAACTTTTTTTTACATTTAGCATTACCCAGGAACAACGACGTGGACGTAGTAAAATCTGTTCCCTTTGGGGTGCTGGATTTACGTGAGTCCCTTCGCCTCTCACGATCGGGGTGCTTAATTTACGTGAGTCCCCTCGCCTCTCACGATCGGGGTGCTTAATTTACGTGAGTCCCCTCGCCTCTCACGATTAGAAACTATTTCAGTTTAACTTATGAAATCTTTTTTTTGATCTAGTAAAGATCTTGACCCAGACCGTCTTTTATGACGAACATTTAGCTCATCTCGTTGAAGACACCAGCAATAGTCCGCTAACATTGTTGGAGACCATTTACCCTGATAACGTCTTTCCATTTCTTTGAGGTCCTGATGAGATCGCTCACCTTGCTCTTCGCTTACGGCACCTAGATTTTCTGGAAACCATTCTAAATGAGAGTGTAAATAATGCAATTTTACGCTCATATTGCAACCTAAATTCTGAAATTTTTCAATCATATCGTCAACTATTTCTTTGTAATCACTAACTTTATTATTACCCAAAAATCCTTTAACAACTTTTTTAAAGCTAATCCAGGCTTCTTTTTCTACATTTGTCATAACCTGTTCAACCTCTGTTGTTTTCATTAATTCTCTTATTTGTGGTCCAACAAATATTCCTTCTTTATCTTCGCCTCACTTAAATAAGGGAATTTATCTCTAAGATATTGAAATAATGCACCATCGGTATCAAGAGCCTTTACAAATTGCTTCATTAATCCTAATTTTATATGAAGCGGAGGCAACAAAACTTTTTTAGAGTCAATTAACGGTTGTTGAATAATGTTGGGATCTCCAGGTTTTAAAGTTTTACGAAGAGGCCAATCCTTTGTAACGTAATGCTTAACTCTATCTCTGCTATCCCACAAACATATAAAGCACGGATATTTTGTATAACCCAATTGTTGTCCAAGCAGCATTGAAACCATTTTTAAGTCTCCGCATACTTCCCATTTATGCTGTTCATATTTTATTGCTTTAAGAATAGTTTCTACATTTTCATATGATTCCTTTAGGTGTACAGAATGAGCAATAGGTATTGACGCATATTTATTTGAGTTATGCAATAAAACTGCTTTCAAACTTTTTTTTGAGGAATCAATAAACAATCTCCATTGATCAGTATCATAAGGAAGTTCTAATTTTTCAATTAAGCCTTTAAAATCATTACAAAAAACATATTCATCACATGCAGAATAATACTCAACTAATTCCTTCTCTCGATTACGATACCAACTAAAAGTAGTTCCTGGAGCAAGAAGGTTTTTCTCTTGAAGTCTTGATCCTAACAACTCAGATTTTTCTTTCGACAAGCCTAAATCTCTGACTAAATCATTTAAAGAAGCCTGATCAAATAAAATAGGAGCATCTGAGGTTGATTCGATGTCTTCAAAATCCTGATTTTCAATATCGTCACAGACTGTATGGTCTTCAACATTTATTCTTACAAATGGAGGGCTTAGAGGAACATCACCAGATGCAAAAGGAATAGGCTTCGTTACGCTTGCTACATTCGGATATTTTATATTACAAGCATTTTTAATATTATATCCAAATGTTTTGGTTAAACAGAAATAACATTCATTGTGGCTAACAGGTTCACACCAAATTGCAGGAGTTTTGAAAGGCATTGGTATTACTTCTTTATGGGCATTATACCAACGTCTTAATGTTTCAACACATGATTTACAAGCCGTATGTGGAACCCAAGACTTATCCTGATTAGTTATCGAAATATTGAAGTAATTAAGATAAAATATTTTTATCGTTTCATTGATTTTCATCGCATTTTTTGCGAACACGAAGCGACTACAAATGTAGCAAAAGCTGTCAGGATTATTTAAACACTTACGCGAGGTCATTATTGAAATGATCAACAGTTAGAATATTTAATTTAATACTTTATACCTCCAGCGAGTTGTTAACCAACAGATCAAATACAAATATTCACAAAATTTTTTCCAAAAAATAAGGCCCCATGAACGAACAATTAAGAGCTATCTAGTAAATTGTTGCTTAAAATGTTATTAAAAAAATGATTTATTTGCGATTACAATAAATACAGAATCAATACAAATGGTCTTTTTTGTACAAATAATAAAAAATTGTATATCAATGAGACGGGGCAAAATTATACTAAATGATTCATACTAAAGAAATGTATGCTTAAAGGAATTCCAAAGTGAGACGGGGCAAAATTAAAAAGAAAACATGTTTTAATATTGGCGAAGGGACTCCCGCTCGTAATTTCAAATTGGCGTAACTTGGTGTAGAAAAATCGTAATTGAACTCTGCGACTCTTAAATTAAAGAGGAAGAGTAGTGCTATAAGAGGCAACTAAAAAAAAACTCCCAAAAAATTTTGTCTCTTCTGTACATAACCTCAAAAGTAGCCAAAAACGCCATTTTTTGGGTAAAAAATCTCAAATATCTCAAAATCCTGACGTGATAGAGCAATTCGGACCCCGGATTCGGATTCTACGCAAAAAATTACTTCGGAAATGACCCTCCACTTTTTGACAACAAAACCATGTTGGCCTGTGTAATAGGTGACTGTAGTCATTATTATAGTTCAATGGTATGAAAATTAATTTTTTTTTTTTTTTCTTTGGTGGTCAAAAAACGGGTAAATCTGCTATCAGACCTACAGCAGCATGGGCTACGGCTAGATCACCCCATTTGCAGTGCTTGACACTGGTGTGACGAGATTCCAACGCTGCGTCAGCTAGGAGGGAGTAAGAAACCTGGTAGGTTCGCATTCACCCCCAAAGCATCCACAGGTGGAGACCGCCTAAACCCCCTTTACCCTGGCCACGGAAGAGAAGCAAGAAAATGTCTCACTTTCTGGTACGTGGGGTCGCTAAGCCCAAGGACTTTTCAGTCCCCCTGCGTATTAACACATTTCCATCCTCCCATCCACCCACACATCCAGTATATTACTCACTCACTCAGCTCGGGCACGTGGGGTCGCTAGGCCCATGGACCGTGCAGTCCCCCTGCGCATTCGTACATTCTCTCGCACGCTGCCATCCACACATTCAGTATACCATTCGTTTACTTAGCTCGGGTACGTGGGTTTGCTAGGCCCAAGGACTGTGCAGTCCCCCTGCGTGTGCGAACATCTCCATCCTCTCCTTTATCGATACACTCAATTTACCATTCACTTAGCTTGGGTACGTGGGGTCGCTGAGCCCAAGGACTTTTCAGTCCTCCTGCGTATTTAAACATTTTCATCCATACTTTCATCCACACATCCAGTTTATCATTCATTCAGCTCGGGTACGTGGGGTTGCTAGGCCGTGGACTGTGTAGTTCCCCTGCGTATTCGAACATTACCACCCTCACTTCCATCCACACTCCGAATACCATTCACTAAGCTTGGGTACGTGGGGTCGCTAGGCCCAAGGACCGGTTAGTCCCCCTGCGTATTCAGATTTTTCTCATCCTCACCAACATTCAATGCACCGTTCACTTAGCTCGGGTACGTGGGGTCGCTAGGCCCAAAGACATTTGTCTTTCTGCGTATTTGTATTCTTTATCTATTCACTCATTCATTCATTCAAGTTAAACATCCATCTTCTTTCTTCGCTTTAAGGACGACTGTGACAAAGGTCACCACCGAAGCCCAGTTTTGGACGTCCTCCAGCATCCAGTCCACAATATTGTCTGGTATGAGGTCTCCAGTCTGTCTCAGTAGCGTTCGTCTGTCAAAGTCCCAACGTGAGCATTCGAAAAACGTATTCTTAGCGTCGTTTATGTCATGTTCGCAGTAGGTACAGCCCGCATGCTGTAACTTCCCTCTCAAGTGCAGGTACCGTCTGGAGTAGTCGTGTCCGGTCAAGAATTGGGTAAGGTAAAAATCCACCTCCCCAAAAGTCCGTTGCGTCCACTGTCTCAGGTCCCTGATCAGACGTCTGGTCCATGCCTCCGTTCCGTCTCTCGTCCAACGTTCACTCCATAGCGTCATTGTCAGGTCTCTTTCCCGAACTGCCGCTTCTGTCCGTCCTGTTTCAGCGCTTCTTTCATAGATCCGCTTGCGCTCCAGCGCAAGGAGATCTATAGGGATTACGCTTGCAATTACCATTACGGCCTCCGTAGAGACCGTAAGGTAGGCGCAAGCTATCCGAAGCGCTCCCCGTCTCTGTACGTCCGTCAGTCGCTTTCGGTACTTCCGAACGCGAAGCGCGTCAGCCCATATTTCCGCCCCGTACAACATGATCGAGTAGGTCGTCGTCATCAGGAGCAGTCTCTTGATCTGTCTCGGTCCGTACGTATTTGCTATGAGGCGGCCCAGCGAAGACGTCAGTCTAGTCGCTTTGTCGGCCACCCTCTGGATATGTGACCAAAAAGTAAGCTTGGTATCCAGGGTGACTCCTAGGTATTTGAGGAATCCTACCGTCTCCGTCCTTTCTGTACCCACTGTCATGGGAATGAGCATCGGTATACGCCTTCCCGTCAGTAACATCAGTTCCGTCTTGTTCAGTGCCAGTGACAGTCCGTGTTTTGTCATCCACCTTTCGACTCGCCTCATGACTCTGTTCAGTGTCAGTTGTGCCAATCCTCTAGTCCTTTGGACGATCACTACCGCCACGTCGTCGGCGTAAGCGACGAGTGACGCGCCCTCGGGCATCTCCAGTCTTAGCAAGCTGTCATAGTCCACGTTCCAAAAGTCTGGTCCCAGTATCGAACCCTGCGCGACCCCCGCGGTTATTGGTCTGCGTATCTGTCCTTCCGTCGTCTCGTACGTTATGCATCTGTTACACAAATAATCATCCACCATCCTCATCAGGTAATCCGGCACCCCGAATGACCTATAGGCCTCGAGGATATCGAAGAACCTGGCGCTGTTGAAGGCGTTCCTTGCTACCAGCGTGCCAAGCAGTACCACCGGTCTTTGTCTGTGGTCCATCATCGCCGTCCTTCTAGAAGGCTCAAGAACTTCCCGCACAGCATCCACCGTCGATCGGCCTTTGCGGAAGCCATACTGGTTGTCCGAGAGTCCTTCTGCCCTGTCCACCGCTTTCGTCAGTCTGTTTTTCTGTAGAAGTTCTAATGTCTTTCCTGCCGTGTCTAAGAGGCACAATGGCCTGTAGGAATTAGGAGCATTTGGCTCTCCCTTTCCTTCATAGAGGAGAACCAGTCTGGCCTTTTTCCAACGCGTGCTGAAGATCCCCGTCCGTAAACATTCGTTGTACATGTCCAGGAGAAGACGTGGCCTGCCTAAGGCGATCTGCCGGAGAATCTCTCCTGGAATGCCGTCCGGTCCTGGCGCTTTACTGGGTCTCAAAGAGGCAGTAGCTTCCAGCAATTCTGCCTCCGTGAACTCCGGAACTGCTTGGCTCCGGTACTCGACTGGACCCCCCGTAACCGGATGGTTTGGGAACAGCTCGTCCACTATCGTCGCCATCATTTGTTCATTTTTGTGTTCTGGAGGACCAAGAGCCCCCAATTTCTGGGTAACCAGCTTGTAGCCCATACCCCAGGGGTCTCGGTCCACCTCTTCACACAACCGTCTCCAGCATCGCCTCTTACTGTATTTAATGGCGTTCGTCAGGGTCTTTTTAGCGTCTTTGTACGTTTGTGCAAGCCTTGTTGCATCATCCTGTCCTCTTTTACGTGCTCTGTACAGTACTCGTCTGTGTTTTATGCACGTCCGTCGTAGGGAACTTATTTCTTCCGTCCACCAGTATGCTGCCGGTTTATTATGTCGAGGCACGATGCGTGGCATAGTAGCCTCACAGAGGCGAACTATAGCGGTCATCGTCCTGTCCACAATCAACTCCGTCCTCTGTTTGTCAGTCAGGTCCGTCGGGATGTTTTCAGAAGGCGCAACCGTTTCCAGAAGCGTCCTCCGAAACAGAGCCCTGTCCTGTTTGTTAAGGTTCCACCGCGATGGTCTCACTGAAACGTTTCGTGACGTATCTGTCCGTTCCGTAACTTCAAAGGCGATGCACTGGTGATCGCCGGCCGTAAAGTCCTCGAGCACCCAACATCCCCTTATCCGCGTCACCAGGTCTTCCGTTGTCAACGTCACGTGAGGTATCGAGTATCCAAAACCCGGTCGTCTGTACGTAAAAACCTGTCCTCTGTTTGCTACTGTTAGTTCCAGCCTCGCAGCTATCTTTACACCAGCCGTCCGCGTCTGTTTGTGGTCGTCATGCCCCACTTGATCGCCCTAGAATTAAAATCACCGGCAACGACAAGATTCCCCGGTAAATCTCTGAGGCAGTCCTCTAGAGCCGCGATTTTACCTTCGAATTTCCTGGCCGTACAGTTTGGTGAGAGATATATATTAACATAATTAACATCTCCCACCCTCGCCCACACGTAGTCCTCTCCCGCACCAGAAACTAAAGGACCCCTTGAGCGCGCGCCTCTAACTCAGATAGCCGACGAGCCTGACGCGTTCGAAAGCCATGTCTGTTGGCGTAAGTCACGGCACTGTTCACTTATTATAAGTACGTCTGCGTTTTGCTCCGTCGCGATTTTGTCCAGCAAAAGCTGAGCCGCTTCGCACTAGTTCAGGTTAACTTGTAGCGTCAAAGTCATGTCGTTGTCTGCCTTTTCCGCTTTTCCAGCTCAGCCCGGAAGACGGCGCATACTCCAGAACCCGGCACATGAGCGCATCCTTTAAGCCTCGCCTCCGTGCAGAGGTAGCAAGTCGGGTTTTTCTCGTTGCACCCTCCGCTGGTATGTCCCGTCCGTCCGCACCTACGACACAGTCTGCTTCTGTCAGTGCCTTTGAAGTCTCGTTTGTGTCCGAAGCCGATGCATCTGTAGCACCTCGGCACCTTTAGTCTCGTCCGTACGCGGCAGTTCATCCACCCTATTTTGATCCGGCCCTTCTGCAGCAGGATTCGAGCGGCACTCTCCTCCACGCCACAGACGGCCATGCAGACATTTCAATCATTAGGATCGAAGATATGCGGCTTCGGATCCCTCACTGTGCCTGTCTCCCATCTTATTGCGTCCGTAACGTCTTGTGCCTCTGTGATACAGTCAAGATCAAGAATCTCGATCTGCACCTCCGGCGTCAAGTCTCGTACTGTACCGTCATTTCCCAGTGCCTGTTTAACCTGTTGTTCGAATAGCAGTCTGTCCTCCGTCTTGCATCGCAGCCTGATCAGGAGTCCGTCGTCTTTCGTCTTGCGTCAGCCCTGTACCTGCACCTTGGTCTCGTCAGTCTTGACGTCCTGTTCGAGCCTGCGCAGAGCATCAGCGTACGTCATGTTGGCGGATAGACCAACCAAAACGGCGCCGACGTCGTTGCGTGCACCCTGCTTCCGTCTGGACTGTCCGCGACCGGTCTTCTTCTTCCGTTTCATCGCGTCCTTCTGAGTCCTCTGGTCGTTCAGTTCTTTCGTGCCGTCCTTAGGTGCCGTACTTGCAGTGCTGTTCTTGCGTTTGGCTCCGACCTTTTTCCATCCGAAGCCCTCGCCGACCTTTTGAAAGGCCGCCGACTGCTCAGGACTGGCACCGGTCGGCTCCCTCTTCCGCTTCTGGGCCTTAGCAGTAGCCATCACCGCAGTCGTCCGCTGTGCAGTTATCCGCTCACACTCGGCGATTACCGCCTTACATGCATCCTTGATGACAGGCCATTCATCCGAGATTCCAGTGCTCACCGTCCCAACTTTTGCTTTCACCAATTCCATCTTGGCTACTGATTCCAAGATCCTCTTAATCTGCCCCTTAATGATGTCAGGAGGCACTCGATCCTGCCCTTCCCTTTCCCCGCTTGGTTTGGTAAAACACACCCCTGAGGCCAAGTCGGCCACCTCTGAGGTATGTGGGCCTGGGGTGCCCGGAGCGCTGATGGATGCTGGAAGCTCTAATTCTTTCGTTGACATCAGCATTTTTGGTTTGAATTTTTTCTCCTCCATCTCTTCTCGTATATGTGTTTGTGGTCAAGAATCTACTCCCGGTAAGGTCCAGCTCGTGCACCGTCTGTCAGTCTCTCCCCTTAAGGATCGCCTCGCCGCCGGTGACCTTGGAGGAGCCCCCATTCCCCATTGTCGGCGCACAGTCCGGGTGCCACCCGGCACCAGGCAACAGGGAGATGGATTTTTCGCCGGTTGATGGGGCAGCCAGTACAAAGTGGCTAGCTCTGACCGGGCCCTTGTACTATCCGGCGGCCCGCAGCATCCACACGATTTTTCCCCTGTATCCTCCAGCAGCGACACGATTCCCATCCTGAGTCAGCCTACCTACGGCCGTCGCTAGACCCCGAGGCATTTCTGCTTTGTTTGTGTAAGTGTCCATTGGCCCATCCACTCTACGATTTATACTGAGGACTTTCAGTCATTCAAGGGAGAGTAACCCGTCTATAGGGTCCCCTGTCCTTACGCTTCCGGGAGATCTTGTTTATAAAGTCCCCGCTGTCCATTCGGTAGCCAGGATAAGGACTGCAAACTGCCCCCATCCTGCCTGCTCATTTCCATACATACGCTTTTCACAGCCTCTTTATCCCATTCAACTTGCTGGGCGGGACCCGTTTATAGAGCCCCCAGCAGCAGCATTCACGCACATACGCTTAGTAGGGAGAAACCCGTTTATAGGGCCCCCAATCCACTCACTTTGGTCTTTCGATGTTAGGTGTGTACCGTGTACGAGTAAGTGTATTTGTTTGTGTATTGTGTAAAAAGTGTTTGAGTAGTTGTTGGCATCAACAGTTACTACTATACCTGCTCCATCCGCCAGTCAGTGCTTCCTATTTGCCGTCTTCGTTAAAGCATTGCTGCTCTAAGCACTGATGCGATAAAGACGCCCGGGAGCGGGACATGGACCCTGGAAGATGACATTTGCCCAAGGGGGCTCCCTGGGCCAACTCGTGGTAAGAACTATAATTATTAGTATTATACTTAACTTAACTACTGTAGAAGTGAAAACTATGATTAATTATAAAACTGTAGTGATGATTAAACGTAATTATAGTCATTACTATAGTTACGTAGTCATAACTATAATTGATTATAAAACTGTAGTAATGTTTATAGGTGACTATAATTATTACTATATATACGTAGCGATAACTATAATTGATTATAAATCTATAGAAATGATTACAGAATATTATAATCATAACTATATTTTTGTGGTGATAACTATAATTGATTATAAAACTGTAGTGATTATTATAGGTTATTATAGTCATTACTATAGTTACGTAGTAATAACAATAATGAATGATAAAACTGCAGTAATGATTACAGGTGATTATAGTCATTACTATAGTTACGCAGTAATAACTATAATTAACTATAAATCTATAGTAATGATTACAGGTGATTATAATCATCACTATATTTTCGTGGTAATAACTATAATTGATTATAAAACTGTAGTGATGATTATAGGTCATATAGTCATAACTACAGTTACGTAGGAATAACTATATTTAATTATAAAACTGTAGTCATAACTATAGGTGACTATAGTCATAACTTTACTTACGAAGTCATAATTATATTCGATTATAAAGCTCTGGGGATGATTATAGGTAGTTATAGTCATAGCTTTAGTTACTTTGTTATAACTATAATTGATTATAAGACTGTAGTCATGATTACAGGTGATTGAAGTTTTTATTATACTTGCGTAGTAATATCTGTAATTGATTATAAAACTGTAGTGATCATTATAGTTGAAAATAGTCATGACTATAGTTACGTAGTAATAACTATAATTAATTTTATAAATGTAGTGTAGTAATAACTATGATTGATTATAAAACGGTAGTGATGATTATAGGTGATTATAATTAATACTATAGTTTTGTAGTATCAACTATAATTGATTATAAAATTTTAGCGATGATTATAGGTGATTATGGTCATAACTATAGTTATATAGTAATAACTATAATTGATTATAAAGCTGTGGTGATAATTATAGGTAACTATAGTCATTACTATAATTACGTATTAATAACTATGATTGATTATAAAACTGTAGTGATGATTAAACGTAATTATAGTCATTACTATAGTTACGTAGTCATAACTATAATTGATTATAAAACTGTAGTAATGTTTATAGGTGACTATAATTATTACTATATATACGTAGCGATAACTATAATTGATTATAAATCTATAGAAATAATTACAGAATATTATAATCATAACTATATTTTTGTGGTGATAACTATAATTGATTATAAAACTGTAGTGATTATTATAGGTTATTATAGTCATTACTATAGTTACGTAGTAAAAACAATAATAAATGATAAAACTGCAGTAATGATTACAGGTGATTATAGTCATTACTATAGTTACGCAGTAATAACTATAATTAACTATAAATCTATAGTAATGATTACAGGTGATTAGAATCATCACTATATTTTCGTGGTAATAACTATAATTGATCATAAAACTGTAGTGATGATTATAGGTCATATAGTCATAACTACAGTTACGTAGGAATAACTATATTTGATTATAAAACTGTAGTCATAACTATAGGTGACTATAGTCATAACTTCACTTACGAAGTCATAATTATATTCGATCATAAAGCTCTGGGGATGATTATAGGTAGTTATAGTCATAACTTTAGTTACTTTGTTATAACTATAATTGATTATAAGACTGTAGTCATGATTATAGGTAATTATAGTCATTACTATAATTACGTAGCAATAACTATGATTGATTATGAAACTGTTGTGATGATAATACGTAATTAAAGTCATTACTATAGTTACGCAGTGACTAACTATAATTTATTTTAAAACTGTAGTGTAGTAATAACTATGATTGATTATAAAACTGTAGTGATAATTAAAGGTGATTATAGTCATAACTATAGTTATTTCGTAATAACTAGTAGTAATAAATAGTAATATTTGATTATAAAACTGTAGTCATAACTATTGGTGACTATAGTCATTACTTTACTTACGTAGTAATAACAATAATTAATCATAAAAATGTAAGAATGATCATAGGAGACTATAGTTATAACTATACTTACGTAGTCATAACTATAATAAATTATAAAACTGTAGTAATGCTTATAGGTGATTATAATCATTACTATAGTTTTATGGTAATAAGTTTAATTGATTATAAAATTGTAGTAATAATTATAGGTGATTATAGTCATTACTATAGTTTTGTGGTAATAAGTATAATTGATTATTATACTGTAGTGATGATTACATGTGATTATAGTTATTACTATGTTCCCATAGTAATAACTATAATCGATTGCAAAAACGTAGTGCTGAATATAAGTGATTACAGTTATTACTACAGTAACGTAAGAATAACTATAATTGATTGTAAAACTGTAGTGATGATTATTGGTGATTATAGTCATTACTATAGTTCTGAGGTAATAACTATAATTAATCATAAGACTTTAGTTATGATTATAGGTAATTATAGTCATTACTATAGTTACCTAGTAATAACTATAATGGATTATAAAACTTTAGTAATGATTAAAGGTGATTATAGTTATCACTCTAGTCAAGTACTAATAACTATGATTGATTGTAAGTCTGTGGTGAAGATTGCAGGTGATTATAGTCATTACTATAGTTTTGTGGTAATAACCATAATTGATTATAAAACTGTAGTGATGATTATAGGTGAATATAGTCATTACTATAGTTTTGTGGTTATAACTCTAAATGATAGTAAAGCCGTAGTGATAATTATAGGTGATTATAATCATTACTATAGTTACGTAGTAATAACTATGATTGATTATTAAAATGTAGTGATGATTATACGTGAATATCGTCATGACTATAGTTTCGTAGTAATAACTATGATTGATTGTAAAGCGTCATTGATGATTATAGGTGATTATAGTTATTACTTTAGCTACGTAGTAATAACTATAATTGATTATAAAACTGTAGAAATGTTTATAGGTGATTATGATGATAAATTTCAATATCAAGTCATTGTTTATAACTGAATAGTAACTAATCAATTAATAAATAATACTCAATCGTTATTTTATTGAATTATTATTTATAAAATAATTTATTTAATTAATAATTTGAAAATGATTTTCTAATTCTCATGCCATTTATTATGTTTGATTATTAAATAAAACAACAAATATTATCGAAATTATAAGACTGGCATTGATATCTATTATTTAAAGTCATGTACTTTGAATGTAAACTTAGCAGTATAGTCGTAGTCGAACCCAGTTGGATTATGTGTCATTACGATATAAAACAAATGATCAATGATATCGTGATTTACGAGGCGAAACGGGACGCACTTGTTGATATTTTCGAACATTCCCAATGGCGCTCTCTGATTGGCAAAAAAAGCGTAACTTTAAAGTGCCGTAGTTTAAAAACTATAAGAGATAAAAAAAATCACAATATAAACTTTGTTCAGAATCATCTCCTCTGTCACCCTGTCGCAGGAAATACAGTAGTTTAAAATCACCGTGTATATAAATATAAATTTAAGAAAAGAAAGAAAATTGTTGTAATATAATTTTAAAATATCAAAGAATGTTTAAATAATATTTGTTTTAAATTTAAAAATATGACTAGGATGAGACAATGAAAAGTTTTTTTTGTATATTTGAATTGTAATTTAAAAAAAAAAAGAATAAGGAAATTACTTACTTCCAAAGGGACTTTTAAATTCCCTTCTTGAAATTTAAATATATATATATATATTTAAATTTCAAGACTTGGTTTAATTATTTTAGAGAACTTTTTGTTGCAGAAAACCTTGTGGTTTCTATAGAAAATACTGATTCTGTAGAGAACTTTTTGATTATTGTAGAGAACTTTTTGTTGTAGAGGCTCGAATTTTCCTCCGGGTAGATACGGCTCTCGTTGATTTTGTGTTCTGAGAGTGTTTGTGAGACACGTTTAAAAGCGTACTAAAGATTTTGGTCTCTGGTTAGGGATTATATACCCTGAAATTGGGGTTATAATCCAAAACTAGGTTTTTTAATTTATAATGTTTTTTCAACTAATGTCTATAATGAAAGAAACTAGTTTAAATAAATTCAATTAATTAAATATTGAATTATATGTTTATATGTGAAAAGTAAAAACAAAAGAATAATATGATATGGATATTAATTGAATAACCATTATCAATTAATATCGACTTATTATAGATATATATAACGCAAAAATTAAAAGAAGAACCACGCATATAAAAATATGCTAACGCAAATTTAACAATAAAAAGGTTTTAATAAAAGTAGAAAAATTAATATTAATATCACTAAACTTTCAATACTTAAAATTAAAGTTTACATTAGTATAAATGAAAAAAACGCTAAAGAAAATAAAGAAAAATAAAGAAAAATGAGGGTGACGCTTAACACAAAAAAGCTACGCTTAGTAATATAAAAAAAGAGGACGCTTAACGTACTATAAGGTACAAAAGTTATGATTAATTCAAGTTTTTTTGTTTTTGTTATTCATTTTGTTTTTTTTTGTCTAACGCTTTTGAAGAAATAAAACTAAAGTCAATTTCTAAGATTTGTTTAATAGGATAAATTTAAAAGAAAAGAGACGCAATACTATGATTTCAAGCGTGGTGTAGGTTTGATACATTCAGGCTACACGCAGCTTTTTATTATTAAACATTATTTATAAATAGTATTAAGAACTGTTATATGTGTATATATATATATATCTCCCTATATTATATAGTTATATAAAAAAAAAACCTCCTCATCCACCCCTCATTTTTCCTCCCCCTCTTTTGTATGCTTAAAACATCACAATCCACCTTTCAAAATAACGTAAAAATGTCTTTTGAAATGACTTAAAAAAAAAAAAAAAAAAGATTTCCCCCTCTACCTCAGTCACCCCTCTCCGACTCAAGTCCACCCCATGGTCCACAAATCACCCCCTCGCTCTACAAGTCACCCCTCATAACCCCTCATGTCCCTAATACACTATTCATAATCATTTAGTGTTTGTTTTTATATCGTTCATTAAATATTTAAATTTTACCAATATTTTTTCAAAAAACCTTCTTGTTTGATGACTCCAATACTTTAGAGACCAAATTTGGTTATAAAAAATATTGGTATTTAATTACCTTAAATATATTGATTCTTTATTTTATTTTTAAACGTCAATTATTCATTTGAAATATAAACTATTAAGAAAAAAGTTTTTTAATTTTATATTTATGAAATACTTGCTTAAGGCTATATAATAGAATATATATTTAATACATAGTTAATAATATTATAGATTGTTGATATAATTATTTTTCAACCATCAACTAATAACTACGTTCCTTAGACAACTTTCCACACCACCCATACTGAGACAAAAAAAATAAAAAACTTCTACTTTCAACATTTAAGCTTACTTTTTTTTTGGGTCCAAGCTATATTTGCCTAAAAATAAAGCACATTTTACTTTGTCTTGATTGTCTTGGTCAGAAAAACTTATTAAAAAATTTCCTACATCTAAAAGATTCTTCTTTCAGGTTAGCTTAAATTTGTTTTCTTGTTGTCTTGAGTTTATCTTGTGAAAGTCTTAAGTAGAAGTTTTTATTTTTTTTATCAGTTTAACGAGGTGTTGTCAATGGCACGTTGGGTTTTTTTTTGTTTATGAAGAAAAATTAAACAATAAAAGTGGTACCCCTCGCCAGTAGCCCTACATAACCACTTTTAAAATAATATAAATTTAAAAAATTTTTTCACGTTTCTTTAAATGTCAAAAGTAAAAATGTTATTGTAAGTTTTTTATTAATTAAAAAGATCAAAATTATAATAATTATTAATTTATATATTTATAAAAAAGTAAAAATAAAAATTATATTGTTAATGTAAAATTTTATCTTTTATACTCTTTATACAAATAAATAAAGTTATATAATTTTTATTTTATTTTTCTCTAATATTTTCAATATTTTAAGGAATATATTTATACCCTTTTTCGTTTGTTTATATTTAAACAGTTATAATATAAATTATATAACAAATTATAAATTTTTTATATAAAGAGTGTGATATTAATTTTTTAATATTTAAATAAATAATCCAGAAGCGACAACTCCCAATGACATACCAAATATCACAGTAAGATTATTTTATATAAAATTTAAAATGTTATTGGATGATATTATAAAAAACGAAATTTTTGGTCCTGTTATAGCTTATGTATTTTCAATTGAATTTCAAAAAAGAGGGTTACCTCACGCGCATATTATTATAACATTACATCATAATCATAAAATATTAACTCCAGAAAATATTGATGAATATATTTCAGTAGAAATACCTTCATCAGAAAATAAATATTTACAAAAATTAGTAATTAAACACATGTTACATGGACCACATACAGATAAATCACCTTGTTACGAAAAAAATAAAAGTAAATGTAAGAAAAAATTTCCAAAATCATTTAATGAAATTACAATAGTTGGAAAAAACAAATATCCACAATACAAAAGAAGAAATAATAGTTTAGATAATCATACATATAATTTAAAAAATAATAAAAAAATTATACAAGTTGATAATTCTATGGTAGTTCCTTACAACAGTTTTTTGTTAGCAAAATATAATGCTCATATCAATACTGAACTTTGTATGTCAATACAAAGTATAAAATATATTTATGATTATATTTATAAAGGTGTAGATAAAGCTTACTGCAAAATTGAACAAGATACAAATGAAGAAAATAATAATGATGATGTTTATGAAGAAATAACTCAATACATAGATGGAAGATATTCAAGTCCAATGGAGGCCGCATGGAGATTACAAGCATTTCCACTATGCGGTAGAAGTCATACAGTAATAAGATTTAATATCCATACAGAAAATCAACAAAAAATAATTTTTGATGAAAATAATATACATTTAGCATTAAATAAATGCAAAACAACATTGACTGCATGGTTTAAATTGAATAAAAAAGATGATTTTGCTAAAAAAATTAAATATGTTAATATTCCACAATATTATATTTTTAATTCTAAGACTAAATCTTGGATTAAAAGATCAAAACTTAGAAAAAATATAGCCATTGGTAGATTAAATGTAGTATCACCAAAAGATAGTGAACGTTTTTTTTAAAATTAATATTAAACAGGGTAAAAGGTCCAACATCTTTTAAAGATCTACGAACTTATGAAAATGTAACTTATAATACTTATAAAGAAACTGCTCTTGCAATGAATTTAATAGAACACAAAAAACAAATTTATTATATTTTTGAAGAAGCATGCCATGATATGTTACCAGTACAATTACGTAAATTTTTTGCATGTTTTTTATGATGTGAAAATATTCAAGGTAACATTATTTGAGAAAAATATAAAAAATTTTTTATTGAAGATTTTAAAGAAAATAAAGAAAACAAAGCCTTATCCCATATTAATCAAATATTAAATTCAGAACAAATGTCATGTGAAAATTTTGGTTCACCTGAATTAAATGAAAACTATATCGAGCAAAACGAAGAAATTAATGATGAAATTATAACTATTAGTAAAAAAAATTTGATGAAATGTATAAACAATTGAATAACGATCAAAAACATATTTTTGAACAAATAATAAATAATAATCATAAAATTTTTTTCATAGATGGACCAGGAGGTTCTGGAAAAACATTTTTATATAAAACATTAATATATTATTTTATAACAATAAAAAAAAATTCTCTTCAATGGCTTGGACAGGTATTGCTTCAATTTTACTACCAAAAGGTTTAATCAGTCACCGAACTTTTAGATTACCGTTAGATTTAAATAATATTGAAAGTGCATTTTTAAAATTTGATTCAGATAAGAAAAAATTAAGAGAAGCAAATGTAATTATATGGGACAAAGCATCGATGATTCCTAAAAAAGCTTTAGAAATAGTTGACAAAACATTAAAAGATGTCTGTCATAATAATGAAATTTTTGGAGTAAAAATTATTATTTTAGGTGAAGATTTTCACCAAATTTTACCTGTATTAAAACATGGAAATAAAAATACAATTATAGAACAAACTATAAAATATTCAACTCTATGGCCCATGTTTCATATTTTTAAATTAAAAAAAATATGAGATCTAAAGATATCGGAGAAGGAAAAGTTGATACATTTATTATACCAGAAAAATGGAAAACTAATTATGTTTGCAATAAAATTTATCAAAACATTAACAATAATTATTGTTTTTCGAAAAATGTTATTTTAAGTACGCATAATGAAGATATGAATATTTTAAATAATAAAATATTGAATTTAATTAATAATGAAACAACGACATATTAAAATATTGATTATGCAACAAATAAGGGTGTTGATCAAACAGATAATAATATTCATTTAAATTATCCAATAGAAATGTTAAATAATATAAGAGAAGGATTACCTCCACATGAACTTAATTTAAAAATAAATGCCATAATAATGCTAATTAGAAATTTAAGTATAAAAGATGGATTATGCAATGAAACACGATTAAAGATAACGAGATTATTTAAATACAATATAGAAGCTGAAGTAATTACAGGCGAAAATAAAGGAAATAAAGTTTTTGTACCGCGTATTACATTAAGCACAAATGAATCATCGTCTTTACCATTTATTTTATATAGAAAACAATTCCCTATTGTATTAGCTTTTGTTATAACTATAAATAAATCACAAAGTCAAAGTTTTGAAAACGTAGGAATATTCGTAAAAAAACCTTTATTTTCACATGGACAATTATATGTTGCTCTTTTAAGAAGTAAAAATCTTTCTAAAATACATATTCAAAATGAATTAGAAAATAAAAATGAATTAACCAATATAGTATGGAAAGAAGTACTAGAGAAATAACAAAAAAAAAACTTTAATTTTTTTAATATTAAAAATATATTTATATTTCTTACATACTAATAAAACATTTGTTTTTTTCAGATATAACATAATAAAACAAAAAAAAATACTTTAAATTTTCTATATAAAAAAATTAATATAAAATAATAAAAAAGAAAATAAAAACAAACTTCAAATATTTTATAAAAAAAAAAAAAATATAGTTATTTAAAGTACAATTTAATTAATACTAATAATAATTGAATCATTATAAAATGGAATGGGATTCGGTTTTAAATGAATACATTGTTGTAGAAAACTTACAACATCAAGAAGAATTAGATGATTTAAATAACCAAATAAACGAATTTGAACGGTTTTAAGAGCAGTATACTATATCGGTATTGAAAATGAAAAACTTCATTTTGAAAATTGGAACAACGTAACATATTACTATAAATATATGACGAATGAAATTATTCAATATAAGTTAGAAATACGTGATCCAATAATGGAACATTATATCACAACTCATAATACAATATATTATAAATATTTATTACGTATTGCTAATATAATTTTTTTTATACTATAAAATATAATATAAAATATATTTAAGTAATAAATCAATAAAAGTATTAAATATATCTTTTATAATAACAGAAAATTAATCAAATATATTAAAACAGTAATTTAACATATATTTCATACATCAAAAAGACTTAATTGCATTAAGATATATTTAAAAAAAATAAATAAAATTCAATAAAATACTCACTTTATAATATTATTTATGACGTACATGGATTAGTAATTTATTGAATTAATATTATTATAATTATGATACAGGCATTAAACGTTAAATAAATCAAATAAAATCCGATTATAACTTATACATTTTCAATTGAATTTAAATATAATAAAATGTTTAAAGAATAAATAAAAAATTATTTTATAAAACAAAAAAAAATTAATAAAATTCATATCATTATGTATTATATTATATTGATTTTTTAAATTAATAAATAATACTAAAAATTATTTATTATTAAATAAATAATCGATAATTAAAAAAAAAAAAACATGAAAGTACATTCTATTAATTTTGTAAAAATTATTTTAATATATGGCTGATTCTATTCAGATTCATGCAGGCCATCACTGATCGATTTTTTTTTTCTTCTAGGTAATAAAAATACCTTCTATTATGTATATGAAGATAAAATTTACCTCTTAGAATGCTCAAAATTTTTTTTTTTTACTACAGCAATTTTAGTGTTGGATGTAAAAACGAAAATTCAAAAATTGAAAATGAACCTCTACTTTTAAATGACTATAGCTCCGTCAATTTTTAACTTTTGTGGTCGTGCTTTTAACGAAAGTGTGCGGAGTTCTGTCTAGTTTTAAATGCAATCTCGATTTTTGTAATACAATTTGATCTCACTGAGTTATTTACAAAAAAACAAAAGAAGCGATTTTTTTTTTTTAATTTTTATATGATTTTATACATAAAAAATACTAACTTTTAGGGTAGGTGAGAATATGCGATTTTCCCTTATTTTTTTTTAACAGATTTTTTAACGTTTTTTTTATATTTTCGATTCTAAAACTTTGATACCATGGCGCATCGTACTATTTTTCTAACTTTACGTGTTCTTACAACTGCTTTTATTTATTAATATATCAAAAATATCAACAATAATCTTTAAAATAAACCCCGGATCGAATATTTCAATCAATTAGAACCAAAGGTATGACGATTTCAAGTTTAAAAAAAAATGCTGAAACTTTAAATAAATATGATATTCACATTAAGGAAACGCAATTTTCGTTAAAGATTAAAATCTGAAGATATAAATTTCGTAATTCAAAAAAAAGTTATTTTGATGAAAGAATACATAACCATTTATCCTCTTTTTATGGTACATTAATATAATAAAAATTTTTTTTTGTTGAAGAATATAATTTTTTTATTAGTTTGTATTTTGCGCCTAGAATTTGAATTTATTTTGTAGGGAGTTGACGCATGTCATTACTAGGTGGCGATGATTCGTTCTTTGCATTCTCATTAACGACTTGACGCGTTTAAAAATATAAGAAAAGGAAGATAAAAAATAAAGATGTTTAAGAAAAATTATTTTTTTCGATCTGTCATTGAACAGAATATCAATAATGGCATCACTGATTGTTAAAATGAAGTGCAAGGATTCAAAAGGAAGGCATAAAAAAGTTGTTTATGATCGCTCCAAAAGTTCGCTTAGAGAATTAGGTGATCTAACGGAGTTTATGAAGCACTTGTATCCAAATACTTCTTTCTCTAGAGAAGATAAAGTATGCCCTTCGTATTACAAAATATTATTAGATGAAGTGAAAAATGCGCCTATTTTATCGACTTCAAGCAGTCAACAATCTATGGACGATTTCATTCATAGTGAGGCTGTGGTAGAACAGTTCAACGAGACTTCAAGTAATTTGAAATTAAACATTTCACCAATTAAAATGCCTCAAAGTATCAATATCAAGATGCGAGAATCTTATGCTCTCCGAAAAAGATAACAAATAAACGATGCATTTGATTCACAAATAGCAAGTAAAATGATGAAAGTCTACGATATAACGGATTTGCCCGCATTGAATGAAAATAATGAATGTAAGACAAATGATAAATGGCTTGAGAATATTAGAATTGCATTAGATAATTGTTCAAATTTTCTTGAGAAAGTGCGATTGTTGAGTATTATACCAAGTGATATTTCCAAAGATTATTTATTATCAGTTTTACCAAATGTAACTATTTATATGATTGATCAAGCACGATTATTGGTGAATAATGAAAAAATTTACAAGCAGTCTGAGAACTATTGAGACCATTCTTCGGATAGTAAAATTGTAATAAAAGTAAAGGATTATTATCTGAACGATGATTTTAATTGTTCTCGTCAAAGTGCAAATAAAAGCGACACAGTATCTATCAAAGAAAATGGTATAAAAACTAAAAAAGTCAAACGCTCTCTTACGCGAAGTATAAAAGAAATATATCGATTATTTAAAGACGAAAATCCTGAAATTAAAACAAAAATTGGTAAATCAACATTCTACGCTTTAAGACCGAAGTGGGTTATACCACATCCACCCACCGATTCGTATCTTTGCGTTCACTGCGAGAATCTTAAACTTATGTTAGATGCTTTGAATAATTATAAAAAAGAGAATAAACAAGACATTGCAGATTTGGAATTGAAAATATGTTCTTTACTTTTTCGTTCAAAAGATGATATGAAATGTGTACTAAGAGAATGTAAAGAATGCCCCATTAGGGATTCTATTAATTTACAAGTAATTTCTTTGACAGAAGAAGATTTATATGAAGAAATAATTTATGGTGTTTGGGAAAAATCAAATTTACTGAATAAAATTAGCACAATTGAAAATTTCTTAATAGAATTAAGAGAGCGTGCTCTCACTGTAAGAGTTCACAAATTGGTCAAACAAAATTCAACGTATAGCAATTAAAGAGGTTAATCTTTTAGCGAAAAATAATGACTTCCAATTAGTTATTCATGTCGATTTTGCAGAAAATTGGACAGTACTGCTTCAAAATGAAATTCAAAGCTATCATTGGAGTAAAAACCAAATATCAATATTTACGTCAGTAATTTTGGAAATAATAAAACAGTCAGTTATGTCACCGTCTCTGACGATATTAAACATGATTCGTCTCATGCCCTAATGGCTATAAATTTAATTATCGATAACTTAAAACAAAAACATATTGCGCAAGATCTTGATGAAATCATAACCATTTCCGATAGAGCTGCCAGTCATTTTAAAAATAGATATCAATTCTATGAGTTTCAAAACTCAAAAGTAAACAGAAAATGGCTTTTTTCTGCAACAGGTCATGGTAAAGGCGCTTGTGACGGTATTGGTGGTTCAGTTAGACATTATGCTACCACGCATAATCTGTCCAAGAAGAGTGCAGATTTTATTAGAAACGCTGAAAATTTCGCTACTCACATATCAAAATATACTCCGTCGATTAACATTCTTGTTATCCGCAAGGATGAGTTACAAGTTTTTTGACTGACAAAAAAAATGGAATGATTAGGAAATGCAAAAGAAATTAAAGGTATTCAAAAGATTCACTGTTGGAAAAGTGAATGAAACCAAATCTACACTACCAAAACTTCGAGACATGAGTGGCAAGAAGTAAATTGAAAGGTTTTATTCATATTCGGATTTTTTTATTCACATTAGTTCTCAATTCATTAGTGTTCTTTCTTAATTGTATCGCATATTATTTGTTCATTGAAAATGACCAAATCATATATTTTAGTATTTAAAAAACTCACCTTTTCAAAATTTAAAATTCAAATTCAAAATTCAAAATTCAAAATTCAAATTCAAAATTCAAAATTCAAAATTCAAAATTTAAAATAAATATTCTTATTTAAAGTTTCAGCATTTTTTTTAAATTTGAAATCGTCATAACTTTGGTTCTAATTGATCAAAATATTCGATCCGGGGTTTATTTTAAAGATTATTGTTGATATTTTCGATATATTAATAAATAAAAGCATAAAAATAGTTGTAAGAACACGCAAAGTTGGAAAAATAGTACGGTGCGCCATGGTATCAATGTTTTAAAAACGAAAATATAAAAAAAACGTTTAAAAATCTGTTAAAAAAAAATAAGGCCAAATCGCATATTCCCACCTACCCTAAAAATTAGTATTTTTGATGTATAAAATCATATAAAAATTTCAAAAAAAAAAATATAGTTTTTGAGAAAATTGTGTTTGAAAAAAATCGCTTTTTTCGATTTCTCTTAAATAACTCAGTAAGATCAATTTGTATTACAAAAATCGAGATTGCATTTAAAACTAGACAGAATTCTGCACACTTTCGTTAAAAGAACGACCAAAAAGGTTGAAAATTGACGGAGCTATAGTCAGTTAAAAGTAGAGGTTCATTTTCAATTTTTGAATTTTCGTTTTTACATCCAACACTTAAATTGCTGTGGTAAAAAAAATAAAAAAAATTTTGAGCTTTCTACGAGGTAAATTTTATCTTCATATACATAATAGAAAGTATTTTTATTACTTAAAAGAAAAAAAAAATTCGATCAGTGACGGCCTGCATGAATCTGAATGGAATCAGCCATATCTTTTTTAATACTAGCAAAAAAGTCAAGGATATTAAAAAACACTATAGATATATATTTTATACATCCAAAAGACTTTAAAATAAAATTAAGATATATTAAAAATAAAATTAAAATAATTAATAAATAAGGAAAAATTATATTATTTAATTTTATCGTTTTATTTATGAAATATATTAATTAATAATATTATGATTATCATAATGATATTGAAATTTATTGTAAAATATATACTTTGAATAAAACTAATATTAAAAAAAAGGAAATATATTAATTTCGAGTATATAAATTAAAGATACTAAATGTTATAAAAAAATAATAATAATTAATATTCAAATATAAGAAATAATAGGAAAATTTTTAATAATAATAATATTAAAAAACATAGAATTTAATCAAGTATTAAATTTAAAATTTAGAATAATTATAATAAAAAAAATTTCTGTTCTATATTATTGTAAGTGTCACGGTATTTTACCGTGTTTGAATATCGTGCGAGCAGTAGATAATATACGATGAGCGCGCGGTCATACAAACCGTCAGAGTTACGCGAAGAAATACGTAACTGACTGACCATCAAAGGAAGAACGCCGAGTCGACCACGAGGCACGTGAGACCTTTTCCAGCTGCCGTTGAGAGCTCATTGCAATAGGTGCAAATAGTCGATAACTTTTATTAGTGCATTGATTCCGTGTCAAGACTCGTGCTTCTAAGCGAACCGTGAGACACGTGCATTATTAAACCCAAGGTGTTATCCTAATTTTGGAATAAAGCTGCCTTTATTCGTCTAGGGACGACTTCTCGAGAGCGCGCTTTGACTAGCTCCAGCGATCAGGATTGCTGCAGCGTTATAACCGTTGGCCAACGAGCGATCGATCAGCGTAGAATCTCCTGTATAAGAGAAGCTTCTCGACGTTATTGTAAGTAGTTGTAAGTTTCATAATGTAAGGTTTCTTTCCTCGTAGAAACTTTACGTTACAAAGTGCGTGCGTGATATCACTAGAGTTTAGTGTAACTTAGTTCGTGTCGCGCCCTCCCCTATTGCTAACTCTTTCTAGAGAATATCTTTATTGTAAATTCAAATATTGTCATATTAGTTAATTACTTCTTCTACTTTATCATTTACGTTTCAATTCTTGATTTTGTATTTTTCTTTATTACTTTTAATGAATTCACTTTAAATATAAAATCTTTATTTTATCTCCGCTGTATGTGCATATCATATAATAAGCCTGTGCCTGTTGCTTACCCGGACGCCTCCGCGGTCCTTATTTTTATCATATTAAAACATATGTATTTTCTATATAAAATATTGAATAGGTCTAACAAAGAAAGTTAGACCGAATAAAAATAAGGAGAACTGTGCTAGCGGCATCGCGTCTCTCGATCAGGTAAGAGAGAGAGAGAGACGCACAACGACGAGCTGATAGAAAAATACTCCGTCGCACATCAATCTAATATACTGACTAGCTTTGCCGGAGTCTATTGATAGTTTATCATATTTAATATACATTCTAGCAGCTCCGTATTCTAACAAAAGTACATAGACTTAGCTAAAAAAAACAAAACCGACTTCAAATAAATGCACTAAAAAGTTACAAATAATTTATAATCTTTAATAATTATACGCATAGTACGCATCTAATTCAACACATGTGTTGCAAACATATTATAGATTATCTAATTATTTGTAAACAGCACAAACAAATTATATTATTGTTTAATTCACGAAAAAATATTTTCGAAGTCAGCGTCAAGTTGTTGAATTGTTCTGCACAGATGTAGAATTTGATGCCGACTTCAATAATATTTTTTCGTGAATTAAACAATAATATAATTTGTTTGTGCTGTTTACAAATAATTAGATAATCTATAATATGTTTGCAACACATGTGTTGAATCAGATGCGTACTATGCATATAATTATTAAAGATTATAAATTATTTGTAACTTTTTAGTGCATTTTTTTTAAATTGGTTTTGTTTTTTGTTAAAAAATTTTTTAGTGTACCCCCCTACTAAAAGCGCAAATATAGGTAGACCCACTAATTATGCCTAACTTCAATTATCAATTCAGAACGCATGCATTAGTACATTATACCAAGCAATGTATAGGAGGAAAGAGAGAAGGCTCAACGGCACAGTGTCGTTGTGTGTGCATGTATACATATTGAAGCTTAGGTAAGAGAGGGAGAGCGAGAGAGAGAGAGGGAGAGCGAGAGAGAGAGAGGGAGAGAGAGAGAGAGAGAGAGAGAGAGAGAAAACAAAACTCCCAGTTTTCTTAATTTGATAATTGGGTCATACAAACCGAATATTAGCCCAATAATTATAGGACACGTATGGGACCTTCCTGCAGACATTCTCTATCAGATAAGAAAAAGTTTTTTCGAATCGGTTAAGAAATGACGGAGTTATGAGGTACCAGATATAAAAAAAGAAAAAAAAAAAAAATTCAGTTGAATTGAGAACCTTTTCCTTTTTGAAGTCGGTTAAAAATTAAATTGAATTAAAATCTAATTTCTTTTGTAACGTGTAATAAATAACCGTTACATAAGACATGTTACAATAATATTTAATTGAAAAATATCAAGTTATAATAATTATTCTAATAAACATACTTAAACAAAGATTTAAAAGAGATGAATATTAATTGAACAATTGTTATATAACAATAATATAATAAAAAATTGTACAAATTATAAAATGACTTTTAAAACTTTGTTCAAATATGTAATACTGATCGTGGAGGATGGATTGTAAATAGAGTCTATGGTATAAGGAAAAAGAAATATAGACTCTCATGGTTGTGTAGGGCTATAGGTGAAGGTAATCATAGTTTTATTTTAAATAATTTTATAAAAAAAAGGAATAATTTTAATTAATTTTAACATGTCTTAAAATAACTTAAAATTATTATAATTGATTTTATATAATTATTAAAAATAAAACAAAAAAAACCAACGCGCCATAATACCATAAATTTTTTATTATTCAATTTATATTATAAATTATTAATTGCAAGGTATTATTGACAGTACCTCTTCGGGTGGTGTGGAAATCTGTCTGAGCAAATATATAATTAATATTAATTTTTTTAATACTTTTGGTCAGTACAAATTTCATTACTGGCTGACATAATGTAAATACACGGGGGTTGGCGAGCAGCGCGAGCAGGGGGGAACCCCCCCTAGTATATATATATATATATATATATATATATATATATATATATATATTTATGCGTTTTTAAGAAAGAAAAGAAAAAGAATAAAAGTTTATAAAAATATTACATAAAAGGAATTAGTTATTTTTTTGATAAGAACTATTTCATATATGTACATATATCAATTTTAAACGAAAAGAAATTATATATTTTCAAAACACAAAGAGATACTCGTTCTAAAATTTTTTAGGGATAATGTTAATTTTTTTTATAATAACAATTTTTCTTTTTATATTTATTTGTTTTTTTGATGTCTATTAATTTTCAAATACTTATTTATAGTAAAGAAAAAATTATTTATTTATAATAAAATTTGTGTGTTGATAAAAGACATTTTGGAAAAATTATTATTAACAAAATTTTATTAATTTGCAAAAAGAATATTATGTTTCTTGAGTAATTAACGGTATTTGTTTTCAGCGCCTAACTTAATGAGTTTTCGTCTGGATGTTCTAATTTGAGTAACGATAAAATTTTTCAGGCAAATTCTAATATTTACGCATATACGTGTGAAGTTCTACATAATGTTTTCAGGTACTCAAGATTAGAGTATCCCTTAACGGTTGTTTACACAGCTAAAGTATTTTACTTTATTTGGTTTAAAAGGTACAATAATTACTTGTCTCAAAAAAAAAATTAGTTCACAGCGAAACATACAGATCGGACAAAATAATAATTTTTTGGTAAAATATGAAATGGAAAAATAATGATTTAAAAATAATTAACAGAAAAATAAAGTGTTGGTCTTATAGGAAAACACATTAAAAGTAATTTAGAAAAGAAATTTGCGTGAAAATATATTAATATAAATTTTTTTGTTTAAAAGAAGTCGGAAAAATTGCCCGACGTTACACACATACACATATATGAATATATATATTCCCATGTACATTTTCACATATACATGTCACATAAACATATACACTCATACACATAAACACATACACATATGCACGTACACATACAGAACATTAGTCTTTCCATCTTCATCTCTTTATCTCCGTCTCTCTGTCTCAGAATCTTCCTCTCCGTCTCCGTTTCCGTCCTCCGTCCCTCCGTCTCTTCATCTCCGTCTCCATCTCTCCTTCTTCGTTATTACTTTATTATATTACTTATATATAATCTTATATTATATTACTTCCATTATATTAATGTGAAAAATCAAGCCTTTTTCCTCCCGGGAATATCGTTTGCATAATTGTCATATATATATATATGCATTCACACACTTGCACCTACACATATGCACACATACACATACACATACGCACAGTCACATGCATATATACACACATACACTTACACACATACATATACACCCTACTGAAAAATATATATGAGATCTCATATATATTTTTTAGTAGGGTTGAAAATGTAAAATATAAATGAGATCCCATATGAGATCTCATATATATTTTGCAGTAGGACACATACATATATGTATATATATATATATATATATATATATATATATATATATATATATATATATATATATATATATATATATATATATATATATATATATATTCCCATGTACATTTTCACATATACATGTCACATAAACACATACACTCATACACATAAACACATACACATATGCACATATACATACAGAACATTTGCCTCTTCATCTCCATCTTTTTGTCTCCGTCTCTCTGTCTCTGTTTCTTTCTCTCTGCCTCCGTTTTTCCATCTCCGTCTCTCCGTCTCTTTATCTCCGTCCCTATGTCTATGTCTTTCCGTATCTGCCTCTTCGTCTCTATCTCTCCATCTATGTCTCTCCGTCTATGTATTCCTGTCTCCGTTCCTACGACTCCTTTTTTCATCTTTGTTTCTCCGTCTCCGTCTCTTCGTTTCCGTCTCTCCATCCCTCTGTCTATGTCTCTTCGTCTTCGTCTCTCCGTTTTCGTCTTTCCTTCTATGCCTCTCTGTTTCCGTCTCTTTCTCTTTTTCTCTCTGTTTCTCCATCTCCGTCTCTGTGTCTTCGTCTCTACTTCTTCGCTCCTACGTCTCGGTTTTTTCATCTCCGTCCCTCTGTCTTAAACACATGATTAAGAAGGATGAATTCTTTTCATACTTTTTCATTAATTTAAATGAAATTAAGTAGAACTAATTTTCAATTTATCATGATGATATGATACGTATTTAAACAATTTTTATGCATATTGGAACTTCAATTAATCCTTTTTTTTTTTAATAAATAAAAACTGGATTTGAAATAGAACTGCAATATAAAAATATATAAATTAAGGCCATTTTTTTAAATTTTTAAATTGGCTAACTTATACATATTAATATAATATATGAAAATTTGACCAAGCGACTTTAGGAGCGAGGTAAATCAAGCTCGTAAAGATTAAAATCAAAAAGAAATTTTAGTGAAGAAGAGATTCTGGTCAGATGTTTTATCATTAATTGATTCTATAAATATTAAATTTGATGAAAAATGGGTTTTAGAAGAAATGTTTATATAAGAACAAAAAAATGAGCAAACTAACAAAAAAACTTAACTTTAAAACTTCAAATAAACAATGTTCAATGATGAAGTAAGAACTTTGTTTTTATGATATTTATGTTTTTTTATGTTTATGTATTTAATAAGTGGTAATTTATTTCAATTTTAAGAATGATTATCAATCAGAATTCTTAATTATCTATAATATTTGAAATTTTTATTTCAGGATTTTTCATAGTTCTTCAGAAGTATTTGAAATTCTTATATTAAATAATTTCAATTTAGGAGTAGACATAAATTTATTATTTTTATAGAATGAATTTAACCAAAGAAGAAAAATCAATTATAATAGGTGAAGATGGATATGCTGGGCAATCGAGTATGTTAAATGATGAAGACATTAGAAAATTTAATCAAATTTTTAATGCAACCAACAATATTTTTACAAAAGCCCGAAAATATTAATCCAGGTCCATGAAATCAAGATTACATACAAATACTTTTCTCCAGAAATCAGCATTTTGGTCACTGGATTTGTATCTATGATTCACAAAATGTAATTCATGTTTATGATAGTTTAAATAGTAATGAATTAAATGATAAACAAAAAATTTACATTAGTAAATCATTTTCAATTCGTGAAAACTTACAAATATGTTTTGAAAAAGTTCAATTTCAGATTAATCTTTTTGATTGTGGCATTTTTTCAATAGCGTTTGCAACAGCAATTGTTAATAATTTGTGTTCTTGTAGAATAGAATTTTATATCGAAAAAATGCGTGGACCTTTGCTAACTATGTATGAAACAAATTCAATTGTCATGTTTCCATAAGTAAAGAACAATTATACTAATATTAATTGTAAAGCGATATCCAGAAATCCGCAAATTGTACATCGAAAGGAATTGCCAATGATGAAATTAAATTTTCAAAATATAGATTTTGAATATCTTGAAGAAAAAAAGTTATAAGAATTGGCACTACAACAATTACATTTATTAGATAACATAAACTGTTTAGAGGCAACAAATTATAAACCAAAAACTTATTTACATAAAATTTACCAAAACAGTAATAAAAGAAAATATAAGCAAACTAAAGGAAAAATTTCAAAAAGTAATTGTAAAAAAATTAAATACAATATCATTGAAGAATCTGATATTGAACAAGAACTAATTCTGACATTTAAAAATAATAAATTTAATGATAAAAAATTATTAAAATTAACAAAAGTTTCATTCAAGCGATTGAAAAATTTTGAATATAACGCAACATGAATATTAAATTAATTTTCAAAACATTAATGTAATTACGAAACTTGAAAATAATTTCAAGAGGGATAAAAAATTTTAAAAAATTAAAAAATCCTATCCTATATTATATTAAAGTGAAACCACTTTTTTTTTCGTTTCTCTGGTTCTCCGGTTCTCCAGTTTTCCGGTTCTCCGGTTCTCCGCATTTATTAAATGTGTCTAATCTTTTGGTAATAAGAGTAGCAATTTTTAATTGGGCCCTATATAATTAGTCCTCATTAGTCATAAGCATCTTTTTGGGTTGTTTTTTTGGGTCTTATATTTTTTTGGGTCTTATATATTTTTGGGTCTTATATTTTTTTGGGCTCAATATTTTTTTAGCCCTATATTTTCTTGCACCCTATATTTTTTTGGGCCCAGAATTTTTTTGGTCTCTATATTTTTTTGCGCTTTATATTTTTTTGGGCCTTATATTTTCATGCGCCCTATATTTATTTGGGCCCAATATTTTTTTTAATTTATATTTTCTTGGGTTCTATAATGTTTTTGGGTCTTATATTTTATTTGGCACTATATTTTTCTGGGCCCAATATTTTTTTGGTCTCTATATTTTTTAGACTATATTTTTTGGGCCTTATATTTTTTCGGCCCAATATTTTTTCGGTTCTTATATATTATTGGGCTCTATATTTTTTTAGGACCAATATTTTTTTAGGCTCAATATTTTTTCGAAATTAATATTTTCTTGGATTTTATAATTTTTTTAGGTACTATATTTTGTTTAGCTCTATTTTTTTGGGCCTTATATTTTCTTGCGCCCTATATTTTTTTGGGTCCAATATTTTTTTGGTCTCTATAGTTTTTTGGGCTCTATATTTTTTGGGTCTTATGTTTTTTTAGGCCCCACATTTTTTTTTACTTCATATTTTCTTGGGTTCTATATTTTATGGGCCCAACATTTTATTCGATTCTTATATATTATCGGGCTCTATATTTTTTTAGGACCAATATTTTTTTGGGCCTAATTTTTTTTCGAAATTAATATTTTCTTGGGTTTTATAATTTTTTTGGGTACTATATTTTATTTAGTTCTATTTTTCTGGGCCTTATATTTTTCAGGCCGTACATTTTTTTGAGTCCAATTTTTATTGGGCCTCATATTCTTTTTGGGCCTTACATTTTCTTGGGCTCTATATTATTTTGGGCCCAATTTTTTTTTTATTCTTATGCATTCTTGGGCTCTATATTTTTTTGGGCCTAATATTTATTCAATTCTTATATATTCCTGTGCTCTATATTTTTGGGCCCAATGTTTTTTTGAAATTTATATTTTCTTGGATTGTATGATTTTTTTGGGTCCTATATTCTATTTAGTTCTATATTTTATTGGGTCTTATATTTTTTGGGCCCTACTTTTATTTGAGTGCTACTTTCTTTGGGCCTCATATTGTCTTGAGTTCTAATTTTTTTGGGCTAAATATTTTCTCGATTCTTATATTCTCTGGCTCTATATTTTTTTGAAATTTATATTTTCATGGGTTCTATAATTTTTTTTGGTCCTATATTTTTTTTAGTCTTATTTTTTTTGGGCCTCATTATTTTCGGCCTCTTATTTCTTGGCTTCCATATCTTTTTTGGTCCTACATTTCTCTAGGCCTTATATTTTTTTGGACCTACTTTTATTCAAGTCCTATTTTCTTTGGGCCTCATTTTGTTGGGCCTCTAATTTTTTTGGGCCATTTATTTTTCTGGGCCTTATTGTTTTTCAACTTTTTTTTTGGTTTTTCTTTTTTTTCAATCTTATATTTTTTTGGGCGCAATATTTTTTATTATTATATTTTCTTGGTCTCTATATTTTTTGGGCCCAATATTTGTCTGATTCTTTTATTTTTTTTATCCCAATATTTTTTTTATTCTTATTTTATTTGAGCTCTATATTTTTTTTATTCTTATATTTTCTTGAGCTCTATATTTTTTTGGCCCAATATTTCTTTAAATCTTATTTTTTTTTATTTTCATGCATTCTTGGCTCTATATTTTTCTGAGACCAATATTTTTTGGATTTTTATATTTACTTTGGCTCTATATTTTGAGCTCTAAATTCTGCCATAATAAACTAAATTAAACTTAAATTTCAATAATGTTCATACGGCTTCCATGTCGTACAATTAGTAATGTTTGCCAGAAATCTCCTGATGCAATTGCAGTTTTACTACCAAAAGGTTGGTTCACATCGCATAAATCTTAAAAAAGACGATCAACTGCTTCAAAAGCAAATTTTGAAGTCATGGACATTTTATCCAAAATAATTATTTGTGTTCCCTTTGTTTGCTTTCTGCAGAATTAAGCTTAACAGTACAAGTTGTACGAGCTGTTATATTTAAGAGGACGTTGTATCTCTCAATCCTTTTCTAATAAAAAATTGTAGGTTTTTGGAAAAACTAGTAGTTATTACTAGAAATCAATAGTTGTCCGCAACTCGTACAGTAAAAAACAATATTTTTTCTACTGAGAACCAATTAATTCTCTAGCCTCACTCATGATTTTGTAAGTATGTCAAATTTTTTTTGAAAACGAAGCATCAAAATTAATTTCATTATTAATTAATTAATTTACTCCGGCGGCTTCTTAATGGTAGTTTAAATGTTGTATGCACGGTTTTTCCATCGACTAATGAATTTGCTGTTATAGCTGTCCAAGCTACACATAAATAATGTATAGTATGATATTTAAAATAAACTATTAAAACGTTAAGTAAATAACTTTTTCCACTTCCACCTGATCCATCTATAAAAATATATTTTTCTTTACTTTGGTTGTTTAAACTTTTTATAGTAGAGTTAAATATTTACCTTTGTTTATCATTTAAAAAATTTATTTTCATTTCTAATTCATTAAGAATATTATTATTATTATTTGAAATTGTTTCATTATTATCTTCTTCTATAAATGTACTTATGTTAGGTAAATTGAAATCATTTAAAGAAAATCCATTGACTTGTAAATTATTTTTAATAACATTCAATGCAAGATTTTCACCTATATTTTTTTCATATTTAGGATGGTATAACTTATCTTTATATTTTTCATATGAATTTCGTGAATTTATAGGATTATGAAAAATGCAAATAAAAGCTAATAATTCATAAAGAATATAAAGGAATTTTGTTGAAGATGCTTCTTCCAAACATCCATCCCATTCTTCATCTTCATTAATTAATTGTTTTGCCTTAGCTGCCTCATAAAACAAATTCTACATCACGTCATCAACAGTACGCAAAGCTTCAGAAGATGTGGCTCCTTCAACATGTGATAGTAATAACCTAATGAAATAACGTTCTCTATCTTTCGGACTTACTAAGAACATTCTACTGAGTATTGGTTTTCTTTTTTTTTTCTTTTATTCCACTTTTTCAGTTTTTCATCAAATGTATAAAAATTTGGTATCTCTGAATACAAGTGATTTCGTGCTTCAAAATCTTGTCCATTTAATTCAAAAGATGCTGTTAAAAGATGTTGCTCCCACATTTTTTTGCATGATCATTTATTCTTTTCCTTCTTTAAAAAATACGTTTTGTTGATTTTCTTCATGAACGCTTAGACGTTTTATAGTATGTGAAATAACATGTAAAGGACATTCTCGTAATCTGTGCATTACTTGAGATGGACATAAATATCATGTATTGATGTATTGTTGGATTTCGTCATATTCATATTCAACATTTCCACGATTGACATTTTGAAAAGTGTCTTTATTTTCTGATTGAAAATCCACATTTACTTGATGTATTTTAATGTATGCACAATCATGACCTTTATAACAGTATTTAAATAAATATTTAATGCAGTGTACAGTGGAACAAACTTCTACGTGTATGCGTGCATTAAGTTTCAATAATAAGTAAGGATTATAAGAAACAACAAATCCATTATCTGCGGTTATTTCTGTAAATTTATTTGTTAGAATTATTTTGACGCTATCATTTTTACGTTTGTATAGTAAATATCCATTGAATTTAAATGTTGTTTGTATAGTAAATATCCATTGGATTTAAATGTTGTTGTATTATTAAATTTTCTTGGAAAATTTTCAGTACATTGTTTCGTATTTTTATCCATACAGGAACAATTTATATTTTGCATACCACAGGGACCGCGTATCATAAATTGTTTAACAATACTATATAATTAAGGATAAATATCTCTATTTAGGATTTCTGCACTCATTATTTTATCAACTTTTTCGGGAATATCAAATTTATCACTTTTATCCAAGAGTAAGTTGTTACTAACATATGCATATACGGTAATCCTCTTTTTTGAAATTCAATCTCATAACTAGATGCAATACATTTTCCTAATATTCCCATTTTTATTACTAAATTTTTGAGTTCTACTTTTTGATGAAATACTTTTGTTATAATATCTGGTCTATTGCATTTTCATAAATTTTCAAGTTTTCAGTTATTTATTTTCAATGTGGGTTACAGACCATAGTTACAAAAAGGTCAGGTTTACCACGATAATTTACAAGTGTCATTGAGTCAATGTAATTTTGTTTTAAAAATTGTGGACTTCATGTAAAGCTTGACGGTAATATTACCATTTTTCCAATTTTTGAAGAATCTAATTTTTTTTTGTTATGTAAATAGTCCATAACACCTTTGTAACAATCACTTCTTAATACGTTTTGGTTTTTTTCGTATGAAATATAATCTGGAAGTTTCAATTTTTTCAAACGCATCAACAATGAATTGTTCAGATAATTTTACCAAATTAAGTAATGGATTGAATTCATTTCTAACACTAAATCTATAATTATGAAATTTCAAATTTGAAATATTAGATTTTCCAAATTTACTTTTCATATTTGGCATCAATCCAAAACCACCATTAGGATGAATAAGCGAACATGTCATAGGATCTGTATGTTTGCTAATTGTCGGTATACTAATTGGTTTATCATACTTAGAGCAAATGACAATATCACGTTCAATAGGAGGAAGATCGTCTTCTCCAATATGTACTACTGCAACTTCATTACAGGTAGGTAGATTATATCTATTTTTATTGAATTTATTGCGGACAATAGACATAGTAACAGTTCTTGGAGGACAATAGATTTTTGCACATCATTGCAGCTCTTCTTCTTCTACTTTAAGCATCATTTTATAAGCCTATAGGCTTTAGCATAAGGGTTAATGTCTCTTATCAAAATATCTAAATTTTTTAATAATTTTAAATTTATATTAAACTTATTCCGTCCAATCGTTGCCATTTCATTATCTTAAATATATAATTGTCCATATTTACGTGCTTCATCTTAATTAGGATGTAACGCATATACATCATGATAAATTTGTCCACATATTCTAATAACTTGTGGTCCATTACCCGGCAATGTATCAAAATTGGCACCAGAATTTGCGAATGCTGAAGCATCATTGCACAACCTAACATCTCGTCGAAAATCAATAATTTCTTCCGCTAATTCAGTTGCTAAAAACTTTAATTGTTCTGGGTGAGGGGGATTTTCTATTAATTCTACTTCACCTTTATGACAACAATTGGAGAAATCGTTACTTTTAGTATATTCGAAAGCAAAATGTTTCGCATCACAATAAACACATGTATTTGTCATGGAACCAATGTTATTTTCAGATATGAGATTTTCATCGAAATATATATTTGCTATACAACTAATCAGTTTCGAATTAATTTTTTCTTTGAATTTCTTCAATTATTTTTCTATTTCGTCCTTTATTGTTTTATCAATAACTTTGTTCAATACAATATTATGATTGTTATTATTATTATTGTAATTTTCATTATAATTATTGTCTTCAATTTTTAATCGTTTACACTTAATAAATAATTTCTTTAATTAATAAGAATCATATTTATGTTTTCGCTTTTTTTTATCTATCGGATTATTTATCGTAGTATCATTATTAACATGTTTATTGTCATCAATTTCTATTTGTTTACACCTTGTGCGTAATTCTTTTGATTGGTAGCAATCATTTTTCACTTGTGTTTTCTTAATAATATCGGCATTTTCCAATTTTTTATTTTTAATTTGTACCATTCTCTCATATTCATTATATTGTTCACTAATAACTTTTCTATAAGTATCTTTTTTGCGTAATTTTTCTTTTTCATGCAATTTTTTCAATTTATTAGTATCTCTATTTTCCATTGATTTAATTTTTTATATCTTAATATTTTCAATTCTTTTTATATCCATTTAGTTGTTCTTCTTTTATTTTTATGCAAGCTTCTTTCATTTTCTTACGTGTAGCTTCATTTGTACGCATTTGTTTCATTTTATCAGTACCCTTTTTTATCTTTGATTTCATTTTTGTTATTTTAGTGTTTTTTAATTTTTCTTCATATCATTTTGGTTTTTTTTCTTTAATTTTTATATAAGCTTCTTTCTTACGTAAAGCCTCATTCGCACGTATTTGTTCCAATTTATCAGTACTCATCTTTTCCTTGAATTTCAATTTTGTTATCTTAGTATTTTCTCATTTCTCTTCATATTTATCTAGAATTTTTTCTTTGAAAATTATAGAAGCTTCTTTCTTACGTGAAGCCTTATTTGCACGCATTTGTTCCAATTAATCAATAGTCATTTTTTCCTTGAATTTCAATTTTTTATCTTAGTATTTTCTTATTTCTCAACATATTTATCGAGAATCTTTTCTTTGAAAATTATATAAGCTTTTTTCTTACGTAAAGTCTCATTTGCACGCATTTGTTCCAATTTATCAATAGTCATTTTTTCCTTGAATTTCAATTTTTTATCTTAGTATTTTCTAATTTTTCTTTATATTTTTCTGGTTGTTTTTCTTCAATTTTTATAAAAGCTTCTTCCTTACGTAAAGTCTCATTCGCACGTATTTGTTCTAATTTATCAGTACTCATCGTTTCCGTGAATTTCAATTTTGATGTCTTAGTAATTTTTAATTTTTCTTCATTTTTTTCGGTTGTTTTTCTTTAATTTTTATATAAGCTTCTTTCTTGCCTAAAGCCTCATCCGCACGTATTTGTTCCTATTTATCAGTACTCATTGTTTCCTTGAAACCATTTTGTTATCTTAGTATTTTTTAATTTCTGTTTATATTTATTTGGTTGTCCTTTTTTCATTTTCATATAAGCTTTTTCCTTACGTAAAGTTTCTTGAACACGTCTTAGTTCTAATTTATCATTACTTTTTTTTTCTTGCATTTTCATAATGTCTTTTTCTGAAATTTTTTTATATTTATGTGATTGTTCTGTTACCATTTTCCTATTAAGAGGAGGTCGAGTATATCTGTCCTTTTCTAATCAAAGAATTGATTTTTTCACAAAAATTAATAATTGTAGCAAAAAATAAGAAGAAAGCCCCATCTCGTATAATAAAAAGCAAGATTTTCTTTTATGAGGAAAAATTATTTTTATCGCTTTGTTTTTAAGAAAACCTTGAAAAACTGAATTGTCCATCCTGACCTCTATTTTTTAAGTTTTACAAGGTTTTCTTCAAAATAAATCGATAAAAATAATTTTTCCTCATCAAAGAAAATCTTGCTTTTTATTATACGAGATGGGGCTATCTCCTTATTTTTTGCTACAATTATTAGTTTTTGCAAAAAAATTAATTCTTCGATTAGAAAAGGACAGAGATATACGACCTGCTCTTAACGGGATGTCGGAGCTGCAGTAATTGAGTTTTGCTTTTATTTTCATCAATATCTTTTCTAATTCATAAATTAAACAAATATAATGACTTGTCCGCACTAAAGCTATATTGTTACAATCATTTTTGAAAATATAAAAAATCATTTCGACTTTTTATTTTTTTATGAGCTTGGATTGGAAATTAGATATCAAACTCGATAAACCTAACCATAAAATACGATACATTGAAAGTTTTCATTATAACTTTGTATGTATGATATTTTGGTGGATTTCTTGAGTTGTCCGCACTAGAGTTTAATCTTACAAATTTTTACTTTGTAGCAAAAAAACACGATTAAACGCATCGTTTATTCATAAGTTAGGGTTGGAAATATTATTAGAAGGCAGGCAGCTTCGTCATGCTCTTAAGTCCTGTTACAAATAAAGCTTATTTTTCATCTATTTCTTTTGATTCTTTTTTTTCTTCATTTTATTTAATCTCAACTGTGCTAATTTTATTATCGTTATTGGGAACTCACCCACTTGCTATGACCTCTCGTGACAAGGCTGTGAAATAATCAAAAACACAACTTTGCGTTGAGTAGCATAGCAATGGGTGTTTAATTTTTATTTTTTAATTGAAAACTAATTACAATGTAATAAAAAGAGTTCGTGAAGAATGCGTGAAAAAAATTCTAACAGAGATTATTGTGTAGTAAGGGGTCGTGAAATTTAAGCAGTCAAGAATTTAAATGTTAGTTTTCATCTCTTCCCAAGAACAAATCGAGGTTATGTAAACAAGCAGAATATATTTGACAACTCTCCGAAGATAGATTTGTATGAAGCGTGGACAAGTAGACGTCTGCAAGCAATAAGCTATATGAAGTTAATCCCTATTGAAAAAAAACACGTGCAAAATACACTTGTTTTTTACACGTGTTTTTTACATGTAAAATTTGCGTGTTTTTTCAAGCATTATTTTCACGTGCTTTTTTCACGTGCTTTTGTTGACGTGAAATATTGTGAAAATTGAAAAAAAACACGTGTTTTTTGTATATTTTTTCATATTAAAAACTACGCATTTTTCATTAACGAACAATGAGAATGTTTTGTAAAGAGTATTTATAATACTTTATTTTGACCCTTTTGAAAAAAATACGTTCTATCTACACGTATTTTTTATAACTCTTCGAAGATCGAAGAGCTTCTAAGACCCAGAGTGTCTGGCTTCATATATCTTGTGTCTTCGAAATTTGTATAGGGGATGACAAAACTGAGAAAAACGCCACCTAGTGATTTAAAATCGCTATTGATGATCGATTATGTCGGTCTGACTCTAAGTCACTAGGTGGCGTTTTTCTCAGTTTTGTCATCCCCTATACAAATTTCGAAGACACAAGATATATGAAGCCAGACACTCTGGGTCTTAGAAGCTCTTCGATCTTCGAAGAGTTATAAAAAAAACGTGTAGATACACAACGTATTTTTTTCAAAAAGATCAAAATAAAGTATTATAAATACTCTTAACAAAACATTCTCATTGTTCGTTAATGAAAAATGCGTAGTTTTTAATATGAAAAAATATACAAAAAACACGTGTTTTTTTTACAATTTTCACAATATTTCACGTCAACAAAAACACGTGAAAAAAGCACGTGAAAATAATGCTTGAAAAAACACGCAAATTTTACATGTAAAAAACACGTGTTTTTTTTCAATAGGGACCTCACTGCTGAATGTATATTTATATTAATTATAAATTTCACATTTTATTTCGAATTAGATCTGATAAACCATTTCTCCTTGTATAAATTTACGTTGTGCACGATTGGTGTTAGCGTATTTACAAATATTTTTCACGGTGATGATGTTTAGACTAAAAAACTAATGTCATTACATTTAGGCCCAGCTTGTACTGTGGAATTCTGTCGCCATGTTAGTGTACTATATATATATATAGGTTATGCCTTCGTGTGAGTTCCCAATAATTTAAGTAAATTTCATCGATTCCCATTATATCAGTATTTGGTTTTTAAACATTTGTATACGAATGTCATCGTCAATTTCCATCAGAATTGTTTCATGACTCGAATCCTTTATTTTACGATAAATTTCCATGATCTTTTTTTGTTCTGCCAATAAATAAATTTGTGTGTTTTTTTCTAATAGTTCAGGCTCGGTGAAATCTAAATTTAATGGTATTTAATTTAGATTTTTTGCTCATGACAAAAACTCCTCCTTATCATGTCCGGTGGATTATCGTAATTAATATTTGCATTACTCTAATTTTGCAAAACTGGTAACATTCTTATTTCTTGCGTTCTAAAAATTCTCGATGAACGTAATTTCATTGGAGAAACATCATATTTTAAACAACATGGACCTGAATTATCAAGTATTGCAATAGCAAAAACAATTGCAAAAACGCCACAATCATAATTATCTGTTTGTGATTTTACTGTTTCGAATACTATGCTCAATTCTGATTTGTTTGGAAATAATCTGTTTATATCAATCTTATGCTCATCTGGTAGATATTTAAGATTTAAACTGTCATATATATGAATTACCTTATTATTATTATAATACACCCAAATCCGGTGACACTTTTCCAAATTTCCAGAAAATAATAACTGTATAAATTCTCCATCAATCGGTACTGATTTAATATGTTGTGGTGTTTGAATTAGTAAAAAAAATTGCATGTTGAATGAGGTGTACCAGTTTTAAATATTATTAAATTCTAATATATGAATATCAGTTAACATGAAAGCAATTCCACTATACAATCCCTGTCCTTTAACAATCAATTTATTTTTCTCAGTCGAAACCATTATTGAAAATTAAAATTCTTTTCAGAATTTTAATTCATTTTTAATGAACTTTTTTTAAAGATATTCACAAAAGAATTGCTTTTATATTAACTAATTTAATTTACTGCCTTTTTACTTTAAAAGCTGAAAAATAAATGAAATTATCAAAAATGCTATGAATTGATTGTTATATGATAAATAAATAATAAATAAATTTGCAAAAATAATATAATGAAAAAAAATGGTTATTTTCAGCAATTATACACTGTTAAAAAATGCATAAAATTTGCTTCCAGTACATGCATTAATTTTCTAAAAATACGTTAAAATTACGGTAAAATTTATTAATTTTCATGCAAATCATCATTAAATTTTATTTATTAAGATGAAATTTAATACTGATTTATATGAAAATTAATACATTTTATCGTAATTTTAATGTATTTTCAGAAAATTTAATGCATGCACTGGAAGCAAATTTCATGTATTTTTTAACAGTGTACATTTATATATATATATATATATATATATATGGGACATTTCACACAAACTGGAAGAGCAAAAAAATAAAAATCGCTGAAACTCTGAGAATATATTCTGTCTGTTATCCAAAATGTGTAAAAAAATTTTTAATGATTTAGATTGGAAGAATCAAAAGCCATAGATCCTTGAAATTTAGAAATTTTTCAAAATTTTTAGAAAAGTACCAACTTTATGATTTTTTTTCTGAAAATCCTGATATTTTACAGAGAAATTCGTAAGAATACTTCTTGTTGTAAATGAAGAGGAGAGTTAGCATGATTTTTTACAGACCTAAATTTCGAAGTTTTCTATTAGTTCTTACCTGTATTACATGGTAATTGGAATTACTCATTGTTTGCCACTTCAGAAATTGCTTTTCGAGGGCTTATTTTCTTCTATTTTTTATTGACTTCAGAATAAATTTGCGATTGCGTAAGAAAGAGCCACCAATAAGGAGTTTAAAATATATATTTTAATGTATCATTTATTTTTTATATTGAATATAAATGTATATTTTCATCTATGATTAATTTTTATATTGAAAATAAATTATACATGAAAATATATATTTTAAACTGTCATAACTCCTTATTGTTGTCTCTGACTTATATGATAAAAAAATCATTTTGAAGTTCATGTAAAATAGAAAAAAATAAGCTCGCGAAAAGAAATTTCTGAAGTGGCGAACCATGAGTAATTTCAATTACCATGTAATACATATAAGAGCCAATAGAAAACTTCAAATTTCAGGTTCTGTAAAGAATCATGCTAACTCTGCTCTTCATTTACAACAAGAAGTATTCTTATGAATCTCTTTCTAAAATATCAAGATTCTCAGGAAAAAAAATGATTAAGTCGGGACTTTTCTAAAAGTTTTGAAAAATTTCCAAATTTCAAGGATCTATAGCTCCTGATCCTTCTAATCTAAATCCTTGAAAATTTATTAACATCTTTTAGATAACAAAAAGAATATATTCTTAGAATTTCAGAGATTTTTATTTTTCTGTTCTCCCAGTTGGTGTGAAATGTCCCACATATATATATATATATATATATATATATATATATATATATATATATATATATATATATATATATATATTCATTAAAAAAAGTTTGTTGTAAAAAAACTAAAATGAAAATTATTTTGAGTTATTTCTAATAATGGTATTCTTCAATTTATTTACAGTTATTTACAGATATTTGCAGTATCTACATTTAAAAAATGTATAAATGATAATAAACAATCATTATTTATCTCCAGCCTAACGCTTTTTCATTTATATTTACAATTTCCAATATTTTCTTATAATCATTTTTTTATTCGCAGTATTATTCTACTTTGAAAAAATAATTTTCATACAAGGTGATAAAATATTTTACCATAAGATAATAAATATATATATATTGCATATCACAAGAAAATTTCAACATCAAAACTAATTCTCTAATGTAAAAAATAAAAAATTAAATTAATAGAATTTTGAAATTTTGATATGGGAATACTTTTTATAAATAACTTTTTAATAACTTTGAAAAATGATAAATTTTTTAAATATCTTGTTTTATTGAATGCTAATTAAATTTAGTTTTAACATGAAGATAATTATTCCAGTTGGAAATGTATTTAATAAAATAATATAACTATTCATGCTCTTTTTACGAAATTTGAAAATTTGAGGTTATGGTGTGTTTTTGCCACCATTCGCTATGTACGATAAAAGTAACTAGATTCGCACATAAATGAATAATTTATTCATTTATATTTCCGTGTAAAAGTAATGAAAGTTTTTGAAAATTATTTTATAAGTTGCCAGTAATATTATGTTTATCAAAAAATTTCATTTTATTCTGTTTTGTAAATTTTAAGATCAACTACAATATTAACGTTTCCCCATAAGAACCAATGTTATATAATTATTCTAATTTCTCATTAACGAGATAACGAATCTTCATGAAATTTTATATGTGCATTTTAGACATAAAAACAAACAATTTTGCATAGTTTCGACCAAATCTGTTTTGTCATACTAAAGCGAAGGTACCTCCTTAATAATTATTTTTTAAACTTTTTATTCATAGTTTAAAATAATATTAAATATATGATTATCATTTTAATAGTTTTTATAAAATATTATGTAAATTTCATAAGTATATATTATTTAAGGAGATGTAAAATGGACAGTACACTTGCGCCGATAAATATTGATTATATTTCCATTGTATTTCAAAATTTTGAATAAAGAGATGCATTAACATATAATATGTATCACGAAGATTATTCAGTTTAATTTTTAAATAAATCTATTCATTAGTTATTGAGAAGTTTGGGTTCCAATATTATTTACTAATATTTTTCTATTTAGAATCAGAAATCTAAATATCTTGAAAACTAATGATTAGAATAATTTGAAAATTTAAATAAATAATCATCATGGTATATACTACACTTTGAAAAATTTTCTGGTAACTATAACAGTTTCCTGTAAATAATTACATGTTTTAGCGATGTTAAGTTACATTTTTATGTAAGTTTACATCGCTGAGCGTAGGTCCTACTATGATCGCGGTATTTTCCCCGTGCTTAGCAGTGTAATGTTTCAATATCAACATGACTGTCCGGTAAAAATACATGACATACGTGAACTTTCGCGACAATAGAAACATTTTAAACACAATAAGGAATATTTTATTCTTATTAATTGATTAACATAAAGTTATTAAATAATCTTTTCAAATTTCATAGTGTCATGAGTAATAAACGTTCAACGTATATTTTTTATTAAATTATATCGAATGTAGGTTGAAAACGATGGATTATGTAATTTTACCGGTTTTCATGTGTATTTAACACGATCAGCAAGGGTCCCGATACTTACCATGCTAAGCGATGTAAAGTTCCGAAAAATTTTTTACTGTGTACAAGTTAATACATTCCTTTTATAGAAATTCAGAAATAGAATGGAAAGACATCAGTTAAATATGACAGTTAATTTTTATATTTTCTCATAGTAAAATATAATCAAACTTTGACAACAAATTCAACATAATAAAATAATTGTACTTTGAATGATCATATTTAATACAAATTTTAGAGTGATATTACAGAATATTATTTTTTTCCGCATTTATAATAAGTGTTTCGCAAATAATAAGTAAATTTTCTTTTGAAATGTTTACTTTTTTAGGGGAAATTTCACTTCTATCTAGACAGTTCATAAATATAAATTCATAATTATAGACATAATAAGAAAAAATTATTCATATTTCATATATTTTCCTATCTTTATAATAGACTATTAAAAAAAATTTAATAATAAATTTAATATTTTTATATCATGTAATGATAATTTTTCAAATGAGGTAATTTAATATATTTTAAAAATTAATGTTTCTCCTATTAAAAATATTATTGCTTTAATGAAATGAATTTTAATATATTTAATTGTTAACAATTTTTATGTAAATGACAATTCATTTAAATACAAACACGTGTACAAATGGAAATGCAATTAAGGTAAATATAATTTTAATATATTAAAATGTAATTTTAATATATTCAACTGTTAACAATTTTTATATTAATGACAAATTATTAAAATACTAACACGTGTACAAATGAAAATGTAATTAAGGTTAAATATATGTTATTTATAAAAAATTGTTAACAAGTAACTTTTTGAATAATATATTTTCATGAAAACTAATTTAAATACTTTATTCTCTGAATGATAACTGAATAAAATTTTAATTTAATAAATTTAGTCATACAATAATAAATATATAATATTTATATAACTGTTCATCAAAAAAAAATTATTATTTTTTCAATATATATAGATTAAAAAAATAATTATTAAAAATGTAATTTTAATATATTCAACTGTTAACAATTTTTATATAAATGACAAATTATTAAATACTAACACGTGTACAAATGAAAATGTAATTAAGGTTAAATGTATGTTATTTTTAAAAAATTGTTAACAAGTAACTTTTTGAATAATATATTTTCATGAAAACTAATTTGAATACTTTATTCTCCGAATGATAACTGAATGAAATTTTAATTTAATAAATTTAGTCATACAATAATAAATATATAATATTTATATAACTGTTCATCAAAAAAAAATTATTATTTTTTCAATATATATATATATTAAAAAAATAATTATTACAATTGATTGTAGTTAAATTAAAATGTTTATTTTAATAATTATAGCGTTGAAATTTATTTTGATGATAATGTTATTTGATTGACATTTACAGTATTATTTTGACTATATTTGAAAGGTTACTTGTCATCAATGAAAAAATATTTAATTATATAAATTAATAATTTATTAATATCAAGAATTTATTAAAAATTATAATATTTATGATATGCAAACCTTACTTGTGATACATACATTTTGTAATATTTGTATCTCATTAAAATTTTATATTAGATGCAAAAAGGATTGTTAAGTAATAGTTATTTTATTATTCTGGAATATTCAAATTTAAAATTAACCAAAAATGTGTATTTTAATCTTATGGTTTTTTAATTTAAATTTCGTATTTCATATATATAAAATACATTTGTAAAGATATTTTTATTAGAAATGAACACAGAATTTTTTTAAGCATGGTCCTCGTAAAAATAAATTTCATAATTCAAATTCATGGTCATATATTAAGGTCTGGAAATTATAGTTGTTACTCAGTTCCCAGTTCTCAGTTTATTTATATCAAATATCGTACTATCTTCGTTTTTCTTATGGAAGTAGATTGAGAAATAGCCACTTGATGAAATAAATTATACGCTTTTTTACTTTAAGCACATGTGAACATATATTTTTATATTATGTTTCACCAAATTATTTTTAATTTTATTCAGTACTCAAAATTAACTTATTAAATTAATTAATTCTTATTTACTTAAAATTAGTCATTTATACATAATAATATAATAAAAGAAAATTCAACCGAGCGACGTTAGGAGCGAAAAACTTCAATATAATTAATACCTATCAAGGTAAAACCCATTAAATTGTGTAACAATTTTTAACAGTTGATAAATATAATGTAAATCATATAATATATATATCAATTTTAAATTACTAATAATTAATTTAAAACTCAAAAGTAACTATTTTAAAACGGAATATGGAAGAAACATGTATCGTTTTATTCCTTAAATATCACGAATGAAAATATCAATTATTAGTAATTTTAAAGTGTTATATAGTATGTAAATAATTCTATATTTAATAATTTTGAATTTTAGTAACAGGAAAAGCCACCCGAAAAGAGATTAATAATTACATTTTCTGCGAAATATTGCCCTTGAATCGAGTAGGTGAAATATCAGTCTTAGTACCAAAAAAAGACACTAAGTCTTAGTACCAAAAAAAGACACTAAGCATCGCAAATTTACGCTCTTACTTCATAATATAATAGTATCAACATTGGTCCCTAAAATTCAAGCTATAGTACTACTTGAAATTATATCGTCTCTCTTTTTTTAAGTACCTTAGTACATAAATTAGATATACTTGATTTAGAACCTATTTTAACAATACTTTCCTTTCTCCGTGCAGTCGTTAGTTCTAGTAAACGTCAAATACCGTTTTCGATTTTTTCATGGTTCGTGATTGAAACACGTGATTAAAAAGAATGAATTCCTATTATATTTTTTCATTGATTCTAATGCAATTTAGTAGAACAAATTCTTAATTCATCATGGTATAATTTGTATTTAAACAATTTTTATGCACATTGTAACTTTAACTAATCTTTTTTATAAAAATATAAAAATTTAATTCAGTACAAAACTAGATTACCAAAATTCATAAGTTGCGGCAATTCTATGTTATTTCAAAATGGGCTAATTTATATAAAATAATATAATATATGAAAATTCAACCGAGCGACGTCAGGAGCGAGGTATTTTTTGCTAATTAAAAATTATTATTATATTGCAACAAAAAAGTCAAACTTCTAACCGAAATGAATTTATAAAAAACAATTAAGAATCCTTAAACAAAAATAAGTATTTAACATATCAACAAAATCACAACTATGATAGACGCATTCATGACAAATCATATTATAAATATAACAAAAATGAAGTTTTAGAAAATCTAAAACTATATTAATTGAAAAATCAACAAAAAATATTGAAACGTTTAAATGAGTCTTAAGAGAAAACGAAAAAAAATGATAATTTAATCACTTTAGTAAAAAATAAAAATTATTATAAAAAAAATAAAGATGAATTCAAAATAAAAGAAAATCAAAATGATATGAATTATTACCAAATAGCTAAAGATACATTGACTAATACTAATGAAAATTATAAGGAAAATAATATTGGTGATTTGAATTTCATTTGTGATTTTCGCGGTGCTGGACATTTTGCATTCGAAATGTGAAGCAATTAAAAATTTACATCATGTTATAAACATGGAAATATAACATTAGAAGAAGACCCAGAATATCCTGAAGAGATTTAGAAATTACTTACGAGAAATTCTATGATAAGTAATAATTTTAAAAAATGCATAAGATTATATAATAATGCCTTAGCATTTGCTAGTTTTGGTGCAACATTTGATAAATTATTTAATAAAGGTTCTAAAATCCTCTGAAGTCTAAGGTCAAGCTCAGCCGAGAGGTCACAGTAAACCAGACAGCAGTAATCCAGAAGTGGAAACAGCAGTGTTTTTATACGATGTATACGAAGAGCAAACATAGTGCTCTTTCTAAAGAAGTTTAGTCTGTAAAGCAGAGAAAATGACCTATTACACACTTATGTAACGTGCTCTCTCCAGTTAAGTTCACTATCCAACCAAACACCCAGGCTACGAACAGAGGATTCAAATTTAATATTAGCACCGTTCAACGGTACGCCAGTTACAGGTGATGAGGACAGCATATTAATATAAAAATAAGAGCCAATAATTATTGCCTTTGTTTTGTCAACATTCAATTTCAGATGATTACTAGAGGCCCAATTTAAAATGAGAATAGCATGATCACTCATAAGATTAGTATAAGTGCTAAGTTCAGAAATCGAAAAATGCACACAGACTTCCAAGTCGTCAGCATATATTAAATGTTGTACACCCGAGTGAAAGTTGGCAGTGACGTCATTAATATAAATGAAGAATGAAAGTGGTTCAAGCTCAGAACCCTGGGATACTCCCGTATTCAGAGTGACAAAATCAGATTTATTACCATCAAAGTCAACAACAGATTGCCGTCTATCAGATAAGTAAGAGGCGAACCCCCTAACAAAAGTGTTCGAGACATTGAGAGAAGTTAGTTTCCGAAGCAGAGTGGCATGGCACACAGTGTCAAATGCCTTGCTAAAATCAAATAATAGAAGCATAGTTACATAACGTCTGTCCATGTTGAGTCTAATATCTTCCGTTAGTTTGAGCGAAGCTGTTTGGGTACTATGTCCAGTTCCAAACCCAGTCTGATGAGAATCCAACAGATGTCTGGTGGACAAGTAGTAATAAAGTTGTTGATGGACGAGACGCTCAAGAACCTTGGACATGAATGACAACAAGGAGATAGGTCGTATATAGTGCGCGGAGAAGAGACCTTGTTGATTGTGGTAATCAACGAGATCTTCCAATTTGAGGGAAACACACACTTACGAAACTTATCATTATAAATACGACATAGCAAGGGCCCAATAACTGGAAATGCCCCATAGACAATAGACTGTGGGATCGCATCAAACCCCCTAGCCTGAGAAGTACAATGACATACTGCCATCCTAACCTCCTTCAAAGTAACCTCATTGAACCTGAATAAAGGCTTATAAGGCTCATCTACATTAATAGTATTCACATACTCAGAAACAGAAGGGGCAAGCGGATCAAACGCAACCCTACCAATGTAACGATTAAGCTCATTTATAGGAAATGAATGTCGCGAGTTATCATCAGTAGAACATATACCAAGGTTCTTGAGCTCTCTCCAGATCTGTCGCGAGTCTGTTATACCCAATAGTCTGTCGTAGTAATGTAACAGTTTGGCTGATTCAATGCGCTCATGTGCCTCGTCTCGAGCAGTCCTATAGTATAATAAGTCAGTATACAGTCGAGTACGTTTGTAGTGTCTATAGAGTCGATCTCCCTCATTAATCAAGCGACGATGTTCAGAGGTGATCCACGGACGATGAGCCCTACCCTGCCTGACCTTCCTGACAGGCATGGATTTTGCAATTGCCTCATTGAGATGGTTGTAAAGACATTCAAGGCGAGCAGAAAGAGAGGAATCACCATCACATGTATCGCACCTTAAAAAGCGAAAATACTGAAGGAGTGCAACATCATCAACAGACTTATAATCCAGAAAAGTAAAGTCTTCAAGCATAGGTTTAGAGAGGGAGAGAACTTAGCAGTCGCAGCTATTAAATCGTGGCCGTAAATGAATGGTATATCAGTCTTCCAGAAGTCAAGTACAATGTCGTTAGCATCGACAAGACACAAATCAAGCCAGGTGTCAGAAGAATAAGTATGATGAGTTGTGCCATAAGGAACCAAGAAAAGTGCATTCTCAGTAATCAGACCTTTAAGAAACTTAGAGTCATCAGAATCAACGCACAAGTTAGTGTTAAAATCACCAAGGATGATCTTCGAACTATAATTGTGCATATACGATGTTAAATCAGGTATGAAATTGATGTTGGCCAAGAAGGGAGCATGTGGCGGCCTGTAGACTACACCAACAAAGATAGGTAAAGCCAAGTCCAGAGAATTAACCTCACAAAACAGATATTCGGGAATACCAGGCTTACCACTCCATTTACCAGAAGAAGAACAAAGGCGCCGTGAAGTAATAGAGTTGTGAATATATAAAGCAACACCACCGCCTCTTGTGTTACGATCTTGCTTGTGAAGCACGTAGTCATCAAGCTCTATCAGAGAGTCACCAACAATCTGGAACAGCTTGGTCTCAGTTACAGCTATAACATGGAAGTAAGGGCGAGAAGCCAGAAAGAGTCTTATCATCTCAATGTGTGCTCTAATAGAGTTAGCATTGAAATGACAAACTCTGAGACCATCCCTTGCAGTGAAATGATTATTAATGAGTAATAAAGCAGGGTTATTAGTAGAGAGTGATGTATTAGAGAGGAGTGGAGGAGAGAATGGACTGACCCCAGTACTAGAAGCTACGGTGCTGGACTGACGCCGACTAGCATCACCTTGGCTAAAAAAGCATCTAGGTCCTCGACAGAAGCAACTTGCGTAGAAGCATCCTCATTCTTCCTTCTCACAAAAATTCTTCCATTCTTCACGAATACAAGAAAATTTAGTTTCTTGTCCTTCGCTTTTGTCAGCACTTTCAACTTCAGCTGATGCAGTGGGGGAGGAAGGAATTCGTTGATGTTGATTAACGAAGGCGAAAGAGCAGTGACGCATTTAGCTCCAGAAAGAAGATTCTCATCAATCTGAGAAGTATTGAGAAACTAGCATCTAAAGTAGAAAAGATAGCAGATACACCTGCCTTAAGATTAGAAAATTCCGATGGCACAAGACCACCCAGTACTAAGTCAGGAGCCCTTTTAATGCAAAGCTGCTGTACTTTCAAAGCATTACATCGCTGTGATAGAGTTCTAAGATGATCCATATTAATAGCAGAGTCTGTTCCAGATATTGTTGTATTGGTGGTAGTAGTAGCAAGCACGCTCTCAACTCTCGCCTTCAGCTCTCCCTGTTTGCGACGGACCTGGTCAAGTCTAGCTTCATTCTCAGTAATTCGCTTGTCAAATGCAGTAGAAAGTGCACTAACTCTCGACTCAAGAACAGAAAATTTATGAGATAACACAGTAAGCAGACTGCTCACATTGAAAACAGAAGATTCCATTGAGTCCAATTTATCCAGCTTATCCATCTTCTCAAGTATCGTAGTAAGAATATCATTAAATTGCTGCCTATCCATTTAAATAAATAGAATGAATTATCAAAATTCAAGAAATCCAAGAAAACAAAATTGTAGCGCTCAAAGAAACAGTAGTGATGTAGTATTAAATAGTGGAGTAGCAGCATAACATGTATGCTATGAAGTTGTTGGTCCGTCAATAACTTAGTGAATAATTTCCAGTAAGTGGAGAAACAGCATAATAATACAGATCTGAATTTCACGTAGTTAATAACTTATAATAATGACAAGTGGGAAAGCACCTTAAATATGAGACTCCACCGTCATTTACCAATCAAGTTACAAATTTAGTATTCAAGACAACCAAGAGATGGAGCCACTGATATCAAAATTGTGAATGTATTGAACGAAGCAGGCCGGCACCAAGTAATTTGTAGGTTAGGATGCAATAAACACAAACAATTGCATTTAATGCAATTGAAACACTATGACCACACAGAGACACTAACCACACTCCACAGAGCACCAAGCTGAGCAGCAAATTTCAATAAAGAAGATAGAACAGCAATAGCAGCAAATAACAAATAGTAGTGTGACTATCTATACTTCAGAATCAGAAAATCGCCCAGAGTCCGAGAATGCAGTTGCAATTTGCAAGAAAAATAAAGCCAAGGTTTCAGGACTCCAAGGGGTCGACTTTCTGAAAAAAATTTTCACTCAGCAGAGTGATAAAAAGTTATTAATAGGAAAAAAAGCAAGAGCAGAAAAAAGCGTGTGCGTCGCTACTTACACAGAGACAGAGAGACAGAGAGAAAGAAAGAAAGAGACAGAGATAGATAGATAGATAGATAAGTTTTTTATTTATACAATATGTTGTACAATATAAAATTTTGATTACAAAGCAGTAAATAATACAAATATAAAATAAGGAATTAAATTAGAACAAGATATAATATAATAATGCAGGGCGACTTATAAAGTTATAAATTATAAAATATAGAATATACAAAAAAAAAAAAAAAAGTGGTCTTAAAGACGCGACTGCAGCTGTAGGGCCTGTCCACTATTAAGTATAATAAAATGATTGTAGGCGGATGATTTAAATAAGTAGGATGACGTTAATGCTCGTATGTTGTGAGGTAAACTGTTCCAGATGCGAGATGACATAGAGACGAATGAGTTGTGATAATATTTGGTAGATGAATGAGGAATGATCAGTGGTCTCATATCTCCCCTCTGAGGCCTCCCAAGCAGATTCCAACGGTATCTGTCAAAAATGGAAGCCGGTGTATTAAATCTAAAAACAGAGTACAGGAAGGATGCAGTGAAGTATTTTCTTCTACCACCTGTCGAAAGCCACCCCAAAGAGTACCTAAGAGGAGAGACATGCTCGTGCCTTCTTACACCATAGATGTAACGTATGCCAGAGTTGAAGAGTCGCTGGAGCTTAGTGTCAAGCTCTCCAGAGAGATCACAGTAGACCAAGCAGCAGTAATCAATCAGTGGAAACAAAAGAGCCTGGACCAAATGCTTACGTAAAAGAAAGTTAGTACTTCTTCTAAAATAATTAAGGTGATAGAGAATGGTGTTAGCCCTTTTGCACACGTGACTGATATGCTCCTTCCAATTCAACTTTGTATCCAACCAAACGCCAAGATTACAGACACACGATTCGAAAGGAATGAGTGAACCATTGAGAGGTACACCAGCTGATGAGATATAGGACAATTTATTGATGTAAAAATATGAGTCAAACAAAATAGCCTTAGTCTTACCAATATTGAGGTTTAATAGATTAGAGGCAGCCCATTCAGAAACACGTTCTGCCTGCTCACCCATTAATGCAGAAAAATGAGACAATTCAGAAAAAGGAAACTGCACATAAATTTGCAGATCATCCGCATAGATGAGGTGAGAGACTCGAGCATCAAGACCAACAGCAACATTATTAATATAAATTGAAAAAAGTAGAGGACCAAGGACTGATCTCTGAGGAACACCCGTATTAAGATCTCTGAAAGCCGATATGACACCATCCGGTCCTAGGACTGCCTGTTGTCTACCGGTCAAGTAGGAAGCAAACCATCTGACAACAGCCACAGAGCAATCCATCTCGTATAGCTTCTTTAAGAGTGTAACATGGCACACTGTATCGAACGCTTTGCTGAAGTCAAACAGCAAGAGCAATGTGACAAGCCGCCTATCCATACTATGTCGAATGTCATCCGTCAGTTTAAGTAATGCAGCCTGCGTACTGTGTAAAGTCCTGTAGCCAGTCTGAAAAGGGTCCAGTAACTGTCAAGAGTATAAGTAATCCGAAAGCTGTTGGTGCACCAGGCGCTCAAGAACCTTAGATAAGAAGGAAAGGAGAGAAATCGGTCTCATATCATTCATTGTACGAGGAGAAGGAGTTTTATTTAAAGCAGTAACTAAAGACTTCTTCCACACTGTTGGAAACTCAGAAAGCTTTAAAGAATCATTAAACATACTACAGATAAGTGAACCAACAGCAGGAAAAGCAAGAAAAATAAATGATTGAGGGACACCATCATGACCCCTCGCCTGCGAGGAAGAGTGGCTAATCGCCAGCAAGACTTCATCGGTCGTCACCTCTCTGAAATGAAAAGCAGGTCGAAAATCATCATCAGATAAGTTCTTCAGATAAGTGTTGACCGAGGGAGCGAGTGGATCAAACGCAATACCACTGAAGAAATCATTAAGCTCGTCAGGCGAGAAACCATGCGAAGAGTCTTTGCGACCGGAACAGATGCCCAGGTTCTTGAGCTCCTTCCAAATCTGTTGTGAATTCGTGAGTCCAGTCAGTCTATCATGATAGTATAACAATTTAGCAGATTCGATCCGTGAGTGTGTTCTGTCTCCTGCAGTCCTGTAGTTAGTTAAGTCTGTATAAAGTCTAGAGCGTCTAAATCGCCTATAAAGCCTATCCCGTTCAAGTATCAATCTCTTGAGTTCAGGAGTGGCCCACAGGCGATGATGCCTACCCTGACGAACCACTCTGACCGGTACAAAGCGTAAGATTGCCTCATTTAGATGCGAATACAGACAGTCAAGACGATCAGCCAAAGGCAATGCACCACCACAGGTGGAACACTCCAGAGAGCGAAAAAACGCTAGCAAAGCAGACTGATCAACGAACTTGAAGTCTCGATAAGTGAAGTCATTTAAGGTAGGACATTTGAGAGAAGACTTAACAGTAGCAGTCAGTAGGTCATGGCCGTCAATGAAAGGTACATCAGTCTTCCAGTAATCAATCAAAGTATCATTGGCATCGATGAGGCATAAATCTAGCCAGGTGTCAGATGTAGCAGTATTGTGAGTAGGTCCAAATGGAACCGAAAAAAGGGAATTGTCAGAAATCAGTGACCTGAGGAACAATGCATCATCAGATCCAGATAGTTAGTCCGCATTAAAATCACCAAGAATAATCTTGGTGCTGTAATTGTGCATAAAAGCAGTTAAGTCCGGTATAAAGTCACTGTATGCAAGAAAAGGCGCATGCGGTGGTCTATAGACCACTCCAACGAAGATTGGTGAAGGAATAGCCTTAGTGTGATCTCACAGAAAAGATATTCAGGCAATCCAGGTTTGCCTGTCCAACTACTAGTAGATGAGCAAAGACGGATGGAAGTAAGACAGCAATGTATATAAAGAGCGACACCGCCACCACGAGTATTGCGATCACGTCGATGGAGAACGTAATTATCAAGCATAACTAAGGAATCATCAACCATCTGACCCAGCTTTGTCTCAGTTACAGCTATTACGTGGAAAAAAGCACGAGATGCCAAGAAATGCCTAACCATCTCAATGTGTGCTCGCAAAGAGTTAACATTGAAATAGCAGACACGGAGGACATCTTCAGTAATGAATTGTTTACTAGGATTAATGAAAGGAAGTTTATTAGTAACTGATGGCATATGAGAATGAATAGCAGAAGGAGATGACGATAAAGATGTAGAGAGTGGACTTACCCGTCGAGAAGTTATGACAGAAGCTAAGTTTTGCCGGATGACGATGACTGGATCTTCATTAAAAAAGACTTCAGGTCCTCATCAGATGTTATGTAATATGGAGTGTTACTCCCTTTTTTGCGCGCATAAATCCTTCCATTTCTGACGAAGGTAACAAAGCCATTGTCCTTATCATGCGCCTTAGCCAGAACTCTGAGCTTGAGCTGATGAAGAGCTGGAGGAAGATACTCTTCAATATTAATGAGAGCCGATGTAATGGCATTGAGAGGCCTAGCAGCCTCCAATAGTTCCACTTTGATCTGTGAAGTATGTAATTTCTTGATTCGTATCTTAGCAAGAATCAATGAGCGCACCAAAGAAGCACTTTTAAGCGTGACAAGCAGTGGAACAATATTTTTAGATTTAGAAGGTGGTGGAGAAATCGACGCATCAGTGCCAGAGACAGATACAGGTTGTAATGAAGGCTGATCACATGCATCATGGAAATCAGCAACAGATGTAGGAGTGTGAGAGCCAGATGCAGATTCCAGAGGTGAATGAACATGCACAGAACGAGGACCAGCCTCAGGCGAGCGACGCATAGGTCTAACAGACACAACATCATCCAACGATATGCCGGTATCAAGTATAGCCAAAACAGCGTAAGCAGCCCCTTTGAGATCTTCAAATTCCGACGGGATTAAACCACTTAAAACCAAATCAGCAGAACGCTCTATACGCAGCTGTCGAGTTGCAAGCTCCCTGCACTGCCTGGCCAAACTCTTGCTAAGTTCATCGAGCTTGGAAATCTTAGCAATCTCCACATCACAACTAGCAGAATCCAAAGAAGGCGAAGGTGCCGCCAACAGTCGGTCCAACTTGTTCTTCAGTTCCTCGTAATCACGCTGCAGCTGATCCAAACGTTCCTCCGCAGCATCAACACGTCCACCCATACTCAGTGAGAGATCCTGCACCTGATTCTCAAGTGCAGACAGACCGCTAGTTAGCGTTGATAATCTGGAATCAATAGAAGTAAGGGAAGTCTGCAGAGTATCCAGTTTATCAAGCTTTTCCATCTTCTCAAGCAGCATATTCAGTACATCCTGTAGTGCACCAGTCGGTGCAGGTGTAGAGGCACGAGACGAGGCATCCGATCCCACAGAGCTTGTCCGAGAGCGAGAGGAAGGATTATTAACCTCCCTAAGACAGGGCGTGCAGACCTTCACAGTAACACCAGACTCATCCTTACGCACACTCAACAGCTTACAACAGCCAGCATGATAGATATTCCCACATCTCTCACACTCCTGCGGCTTAGATGCCGAATGAAATTCCTTAGAACAGCTGGCACACTTTTTAGACATCACGCTTGTATGGAGACATTTAAAGCCTTCAGCGAATCAAGTAGTAGCAATATGATTCACAAGCCACAGGAGAAAAATACCCAATATAGTACAATCCTCGATAAATTGAATGCACAGTGCAGCTGCAGATAACTGCCTTATCGACAGAGTCAGCCTGGATATGCAAAGCAAAGATACGGTCCTGAAGTACCAATGACCAACGCTCTCAAACAGTGGCAGCACAGTCGTGACCCGTCATCAACAGCAATGTTAACCTCAAAGTGCAATTATGAGATGTGAATAATGCGTAGAATTGTAAAAATTACGTAGCAATATATAAGAAAAATACGTACCGCCGTGAGCACGCATCAAAGTATAATGAGTACTGCACAGGAACGTCAAAGCATTCAGCAAAGGACAAGCAGCAGTAGATAGTCCTCGATAAATCGAATATACAGTACAGCTCCAGATAGAGAAAGAGACAGTATAGCAGGCAAAGTATAAGGGAGGTAAATGAGAAAACGTAACACCCAGTTTTTCTTAATTTGATAATTTGCTCATACAAACCGAATATTGGCCCAATAATTATAGGACACGTATGGGATCTTTCTGCAAACATCCTCTATCAGATAAAAAAAGTTTTTTCGAGTCGGTTTAGAAATGACGGAGTTATGAGGTAACAGACTAAAAAAAAAAGTTCAATCGAATTGAGAACCTTCTCCTATTTGAAGTCGGTTAAAAAATAACAGTTTCAGTTTTTTTAAAAAAAAGAGAATTTAAAAGTTTAATTTAAAAAGTTAATGAAAACACATATTTTTGTGAATTTCATAAAAGTAATTTAATTCAACATTCACTTCAACTTATCTTATCAAAATTCCAGAACTGTTATTTTATGAAGATAGATACTTAAGATCTCTAAAAATTTTGAAGTTAATTAGTTGAGAATTGGCTGAGAAAGTCTACGGCAAGTATCAAAATTTTCGAAAATCAAGTTTTCGAAGTTTTCGACAACTCAAACGGATTTAGAACATCGGGTGAGGTTTTTTAAAATTATTAATGGATCAAAGTCTTATATTTAATATATGGCTGATTCCATTTCAAATCGAACAGTCAGTATACACTCAAGTCACCAATTACTGCGCTAATGGAGTATGTTATTCTACCCTAAAAATAAGGGTATACGTATTTTTTTATTTTGCTGAAATATCAAAATTGCATCAGATATGCACTTTTGAAAATTGCATACAAAAACTAAATGTTAAAACTGAAAATGTTGAGAATAACTCTAGAGAGCTATCGTTTTACTAATTTCCAATGAATTTTGATAAACCTTTTTTTATTTTATTTCGTTTTGAGCCCTCTTCAACTCCGTGCAAGAAATTTAAAAAAAAAACTAAAAAATGACTGAGATATATGCATTTTACCAAAAAATGCACTTTTTATGCACATGCATTTTTCTCGAAAAGGCCATTTTTTTTTTTGCTGAAATTTTTTTTGCTGATAGAGGACCAAAATACCTATCTAATAGTACTTGTTTGATCCCGGGTTTTTTGGTTTGGAGCGAGAAAAAAATTCACAAATTTTGTTGGTGAAAAATGCTTGTATATACGTTCGGAAGTCTTAAGCAGTCGACATTTAAATATTATCCTTCGTTTAGCATTATCCAGGAACAACGACGTGGACGTAGAAGGATTCTGTTCCCTTCGGGGTGCTTTTTTAGAGTGAGTTCCCCTTGCCTCTCACTGTTGGGATGCGTCAAAAAAATAATTATAGATAATTATTTTTTTTTATTTTTGCGCTTATTATTTTTAGTTTCAGATGTAGTCTCACGACGCTTGGCTTTTTTTTTCTTGTTTTTCACTTCAGTTAGTGCATGTATAGCTGTCCTGCCAATAAATATATGTGATTTTAATTCCCCAAGTTTTTTTAACCACATATGACTTTTTTGAATTCCATTATATTTAGAAATCCCACTCCATTCAATATTTTTCTTTTTCTAAATCTTTCAATCTCATTTATTGGTAGTAAAATGATTTTTATTGCATTGGTGTAACTTTGAACCCAATTTATAAAATCGTCAGCATTTTGTATCGATTCTTCATGAACTCTTTTCAAGTTATGTGAAGTAGCATAATGCTTTAGAAGCCCACCTATTCCATCAACAGCTCCTTTCCCATGACCAGTCGCAGAAAATAACCATTTCATTTCATAAAACCAATGTTTGAATTCATGTAGTTGAAAACGATTTTTAAATTGGCTTGGAGCTCCATCTGATATGATAGTGACTTAAGTAACTAAATAATTCTTTTTCATAAGATCGATAATTTTATTTATTGCTAGCAGTGCATATGCAGTATCATGCTTTTTGTCGTCACTAACTATCGCAAAACTTTGTGTTATCTCTCCTTGGTAACAGACTGCAGTAAAAATAGAAATTTGGTTATTTACCCAATGACTTCCTTGAACCGCTTTATTATTTATTACAGACCAATTTTCTGCAAAGTCAACGTGGATGATTAACTTAGTAGGATCAGCTTTACCTTCTTCTTTTTCTTTTTTTATAGCTTCACGTTGAATATTTTTTATGTATATATGAGTACTTGCTTTCAATGCGCAGATTGAAAGTTTTTCTTTAAAAACTGTTAAGCTTATTGTTTGTTTAATAAGATTACCATTATCCCACAAAGCAAACGTAATTTCATCTTCCCAATTTTGTTTCAGTTTTAACAATTCTAATGTGATACCCGCACCACCGGGACAATCTTTGCATTCTTGAAAGAAACATGAATCAGATGGTTCAGAACACAACATTGTGTTAGTTATTTCTGAACGAATTGAATCTAATTCGGAATTCTTATCGCCTCTAAAACGAATCAAACTTGTAAGAAACAGTTCAAAATTTTCGCAATGTACACAAAGACAAGCTTCCTTCACAGGGCTAGTTAAGACGAAACTTGGTCTTAGACTATAGAATTTCGATTTTCCTATTTGTAAGTTTGGATTTTCTTTTCTTAATTGACTATATGTTTCTTTTAAGCTTCGAGTAAGAAACCGTTTGACTTTTTTAGTTTTTGTGTTAATCATTTTAACAGTTAAGACATCAGATTTATTTGGACTTTGTCTACTACAATTAAAATCATCATTTAAAAAATATTCCATAACGATATTTTTTGTGCTTTCATCAATAGGATGACCAGTATATAAATCTGGCTCTGAATAAACTCCTTTATTTTTCACGAGATTTCTTGATTTATTTATCATATACTCGCTTATGTTCGGGAATAGTGAGCAAACTTTTATTTTGCTTAATTTTGAAGGTAGTAGAGTTAGAAGTTTTATTTTCTCCGAAATAGAAGAGCATTTTTCTAAAGCCAATTTAAAATTTTCTAAAAATTTATTCCAATAGTTTTCAGTGGAATTTTTGTCCGATTCTATTGATTCAACTGAAATGCCATACGCATCTTCTTATTTACTTCCAACAGTAGCAGAAAAAGCTGAAATTAAGGATTTTTTCTTTTTAGATACGTAATTTCCTCTAAAATTTTCAGGTATTGCAGTTTTTCCTTTCAGGGGTGAGATGCATTCAGGTAAAACTGAATTAATACTCTCGTTTAATTCCTCTATTCGTTCGGGTGTCTTCGGAATAAAATCATCATCTCTTCCGCTAAAAAGTTCAGTGATTTCATTTTCAGATATAGACTCAAGATCACTTAAAATCATTTTTGATATGCGTTTATGGCAATTTTTACATACATTAGTAGATGGCAATATATTTAAATCTGGATGAAGCTATGCCAAATTAATGGCTAAATCTCCCAACGGTCTAAAACGTGAATTACTGCTCATATAAACTACCTTTTTATGCATTTGAAAAAAATCGGGACATGAAATTCTTTTAGAAGAGTAAATTTCGGACATTGTTATTTCACAATTTTGTTGAATTTTTCACAAGCCCGAGAAGCACCTTTCAAAGCAGCCGTAAAAATAACTAGCTTCTATATAACAGTTCTAATATGCTGTTTTGGTTACGCGATGTATTTGTCCATGAGTTAGCCTCCTATTGTTTGTACATCGAAACATACATAATATAGATATACACGAATAGAATTCTTTTTTTTCATGTTTAAATATTTATTTTTATATTACGAATTTACACACACACATATATATATATATATATATATATATATATATATATATATATATATATATATATCACTATTGATGCTATATACATGCATACAAATGTAAACAAATGATGAGCCAAGCATACGACAGTGTTTGAATGCAGACTGCTTAAAACTTCCGAACGTATATACAAGCATTTTTCACCAACAAAATTTGTGAATTTTTTTTTCGCTCCAAACCAAAAAAACCCGGGATCAAACAAGTACTATTAGATAGGTATTTTGGTCCTCTATCAGCAAAAAAAATTTCAGCAAAAAAAAAAATGGCCTTTTCGAGAAAAATGCATGTGCATAAAAAGTGCATTTTTTGGTAAAATGCATATATCTCAGTCATTTTTTAGTTTTTTTTTAAATTTCTTGCACGGAGTTGAAGAGGGCTCAAAACGAAATAAAATAAAAAAAAGTTTATCAAAATTTATTGGAAATTGGTAAAACGATAGCTCTCTAGAGTTATTCTCAACATTTTCAGTTTTAACATTTAGTTTTTGTATGCAATTTTCAAAAGTGCATATCTGATGCAATTTTGATATTTCAGCAAAATAAAAAAATACGTATACCCTTATTTTTAGGGTAGAATAACATACTCCATTAGCGCAGTAATTGGTGACTTGAGTGTATACTGACTGTTCGATTTGAAATGGAATCAGCCATATAGTTAAGGTGAATAAAATTTTTAATAATTAATATCATTAAAAAAAAAAATTATGACTACATTTGAATTTTTTTTTTCAGGATTAAACTCAGTCTTGATTCCTTTAACAGTTTTTAAATGTTAATACTATAAATATCTGTGAATAACTACAAATAATTGTAAACAATGCAATCATTCGAAATAACTGAAAATAATAATATTATGTTCTATTTACAACAAACTATTCTGAATAATTAAATATATATTTATAGACTATAATTTTTAAAAACAATTTAACAAAACATTTATTGTATTACTAAATAAATAAATAAATAAATATATATATATATATATATATATATATATATATATATATATATATAAGTATGTATTTAATTATTCAGAAAAGTTCGTTGTAAATAGAACATAAATGATATTCTTCGTTATTTCTAATTGTATTATTTACAATTATTTATAGTTATTCGAAGATATTTACAGTATTTACATTTAAAAACTGTTGAAAGTATCAGGACGGATTTTAAGCCTGAGAAAAAAATTCAAATGTACTCATAATTTTTTTTTTTAATGATATTAATAAATAGTAATTCTTTTTACCTTAAATATATAATAAACATAAGACTTTGATCCATTAATAATTTTAAAAAATCTCATCTGATGTTTTTTTTTATATATATATATGTGTGTGTGTGTGTGTGTGTGTGTGTGTGTGTGTATGTATGATTGCCGAAACTGACCATTTTAAAACCATTGTATCATTTTTACAAATTACAATTTTTATAATGGGTTTGACTGAGAAAGATAAATTGATTGTTAAAGGACAAGAATGGTATAGTGGAATTGCTTCCATGTTAACTGATTTCATATATTACGATTTAATAATATTTTAAATCGGTGCACCTCATTTATTATGCAAACAACTTTATTAATTCAAAAACCGCAATATATTAATTCAGTACCGACTGATAAAGAAGTATTCTTTTCAGGAAATTTTGGAAAAGGTCACTGGATTTGTATGTGTTGTAATAATAAAATAATTCATATTTATGATAATTTAAATCTTAAGTATCTACAAGATGAGCATAAGATTTATATAAACAGATTATTTTCAAACAAATCAGAATTGAGCATGGTTTTCAAAACAGTATAATTACAAACAAATAACTATGATTGCGGCCTTTTTGTAATTCTTTTTGCTGTTGCAAAACTTTATAATTTATATATATATATATATATATATATATATATATATATAAATATATATATGTGTCAATCCACGTCAAAAAGATAATGGCTCTGGCCAAAATTGTAAATCACCAAAAAAATCGTGTATGGGCTCAAAAGAGTATGATAGGATAAGATAGGCGAAATGACACCCCTCGGGGATTTGAAATTTGGTTGCATGAATGGTCGACATGGATCGAATAATGAATTTTAAGATTATCGACCCCCCCCCATCCCCCATCCCCCACCTAAAAAAAACGTGTTTTTTCATTAATTTTGGTTTTTGACACTTTAATTATTATTACCCAGTTTGGAAAAATTTTTACATAATTTTTGCACAAATACCCATAAAAAAATGCTTACCTTGAATTTTTAACTGCGCGACTTAACCTAAAAAAGTTTCTAAAATCTTAAAATCGCTCTAAAAATTCGCCATTTGAAGGTGTAAAAAAGATATTCGGTAAAAAGTTTTGAAAAAATGATCTTAAAATGTAAGATTTTTTTCAGATTTGTCGAAGTGGTACGCCATATCTAAAAGTCGGAAAAACTACTTTTTTAACGGTTTTTTAGTGTTTTTTTTGCCGCTTACGCCTCACTGAAGCTAATTTTATTAGATCTGATAGCATTTTTAAATTCTACGGTAAAAAATACGTCGAAAATATGTACTATACTTGTTAAAAATATTTCTATACTATTTACTAGAAATCGAAAACGAAAAAGTAGTCTGCTTTAAGTATGTCAGAAGTACTATCTTTTCTTCTATGGTGTTTGAATAGCCATTTGTAATCTTCTTATCATTGCATTATACATATTTTTTGTGTATTTTTTCCTGCAGAATGTAGTGGTGCCATAAATTTTACTTTAACTAGCTTATGGAAGGGTCCAAAGAGCAAAAGATAGTCTTTTTCCATTTTTTCAAAAGTTTTCGCTGTATCTAATGTTGGAATAAAAAGATTTTTTTTTAGCAAATGGTTAATACTCTCTACACATCAACCTTATAGATGACACATAAACTAATTTTTTTTGTAATAAAGTCAGAAATAAAATGATAATAGATTAATTGTAATTATTAATTAATTTTTATAAATAAGATCTTAAAGTTTTATCAATTGCAGAAAATTATATGAAATTAAAATGTGTATGCAATGATATATATATATATATATAGTCGTAAGACAAGATTCAACCGACCCCCCCCCCCCTCAAATGTCTGTCAGCATAGTCCCCCCTCAAATTACGTTGTGATTCCTCTTATAAATGGCTATTCCGAAATTAACGTAACTTAGGCCTCCCCTCAGCCCCCCCTCAATTTTTATAGCCCCCCCTCAGCTCCTCTCAAATTACGTTGTAATTCCTCTTATAAATGGCTATTCCAAAATTAACGTAACTTAGGCCCCCCTCAGCCCCCCCTCAATTTTTGTAGCCCCTCAATTTGCCCCCCTCACTTTTTATAGCCCCCCTCATTCTGCTCTTCCCCCCACTATGATATTATGATTAAGTAATTAGTAATAAAAAAATATTCTTATTATTAATAATATTCTATTATTATAATAACAATTATAAGTAATTAAATATTATTATAATTAGTAATATTTTATTATTATGATTGTTACTGTAACTATTTAATAATATAAAGTTTTTTCGTATTCTAATATTGAATTTCAAAAATGAAAAAAAAAATTATTATTATTAATATTTCATTAATATAATTGCAAACATAATTAATTGATAATACGAAGCTTCCTCTCTGCATTTTCTTTGTTCAGATAAATATATAATATTTTTATTTCTATTCTAATATTTTTATTTCTATATATTGTATCTTTATTTTTATTATTGAAAAAATTTATTAATTACAATAGTAAACTATGAATTACAAAATAAATTTAGCTTAATATCCATAGGTTCTCTATTAACAATTGTATTTAAATAAAACATGTTCTTTTTAAAATTAGAAATAAGATATTTACATATTTATCTTAATAAAAGATTTTTGGGATTGAGACCAGCATAAAAACATATGGCTGCATTAAAAGCTTATAAAAAGCATTGTTTGTTGTCGCTATAAAAAGCTTACAAATTCATCTTCATTGTCGCTAAAAGAAGCTTACAAATTCATCTTTATTGTCGCTAAAAAAGCTTACAAATTTATTATTGTCACTGAAGCGATTGTTTGTTATCGCTAAATAAATTTTGTACAAGTATATAAATTTATTATTTATTGTCGCTAAAAAAAGCTAACAAATTTATTTTTTATAATAACTAAAAGAAACTTATAAATTTATATCTCATTGTCGTTGAAAAAAGCGTACAAATTTATTGTTTACTGTCGTGAAAAATGATTACAAATTCATTTATTATTGTTGCTGAAGCGATTGTTTGTTGTCGCTAAAAAAATTTCAAACAAGCATATAAATTTATTGTTTAATGTCGCTAAAGAAAGCTTACAAATTTATTTGTCATAACCGCTAAAAGAAACTTACAAATTTATATCTCATTGTTGTTGAAAAAAGCGTATAGATATATTGTTTACTGTCGCTAAAAACGATTACAAATTCATTTATTATTGTCACTGAAGCGTACAGATTTATTGTTTGTTATCACCAAAAAATCTCATATAAGCATACAAATTTATTGTTTGTTGTCGCTAAAAGAAGCTTACAAATTCCTCTTTATTGTCGCTAGAAAAGCTTACAAATTTATTATTGTCTCTGAAGCGATTGTTTGTTATCGCTAAATAAATTTTATACAAGTATATAAATTTATTGTTTATTGTCGCTAAAAAAAGCTAACAAATTTATTTTTTATAATAATTAAAAGAAACTTATAAATTTATATCTCATTGTCGTTGAAAAAAGCGTACAAATTTATTGTTTACTGTCGTGAAAAATGATTACAAATTCATTTATTATTGTTGCTGAAGCGATTGTTTGTTGTCGCTAAAAAAATTTTAAACAAGCATATAAATTTATTGTTTAATGTCGCTAAAGAAAGCTTACAAATTTATTTGTCATAACCGCTAAAAGAAACTTACAAATTTATATCTCATTGTTGTTGAAAAAAGCGTATAGATATATTGTTTACTGTCGCTAAAAACGATTACAAATTTATTTATTATTGTCACTGAAGCGTACAGATTTATTGTTTGTTATCACCAAAAAATCTCATATAAGCATACAAATTTATTGTTTGTTGTCGCTAAAAGAAGCTTACAAATTCCTCTTTATTGTCGCTAGAAAAGCTTACAAATTTATTATTGTCTCTGAAGCGATTGTTTGTTATCGCTAAATAAATTTTATACAAGTATATAAATTTATTGTTTATTGTCGCTAAAAAAAGCTAACAAATTTATTTTTTATAATAATTAAAAGAAACTTATAAATTTATATCTCATTGTCGTTGAAAAAAGCGTACAAATTTATTGTTTACTGTCGTGAAAAATGATTACAAATTCATTTATTATTGTTGCTGAAGCGATTGTTTGTTGTCGCTAAAAAAATTTCAAACAAGCATATAAATTTATTGTTTAATGTCGCTAAAAAAAGCTTACAAATTTATTTGTCATAACCGCTAAAAGAAACTTACAAATTTATATCTCATTGTTGTTGAAAAAAGCGTATAGATTTATTGTTTACTGTCGCTAAAAAAAATTACAAATTCATTTATTATTGTCGCTGAAGCGTACAGATTTGTTGTTTGTTATCACCAAAAAATCTCATATAAGCATACAAATTTATTGTTTGTTGTCGCTAAAAGAAGCTTACAAATTCCTCTTTATTGTCGCTAGAAAAGCTTACAAATTTATTATTGTCGCTGAAGCGATTGTTTGTTATCGCTAAATAAATTTTATACAAGTATATAAATTTATTGTTTATTATCGCTAAAAAAAGCTTACAAATTTATTTTTTATAATAATTAAAAGAAACTTATAAATTTATATCTCATTGTCGTTGAAAAAAGCGTACAAATTTATTGTTTACTGTCGTTAAAAAAGATTAAAAATTCATTTATCATTGTCGCTGAAGCGTACAGATCTATTGTTTGTTGTTACTAAAAAAACCTCATATAAGCATACAAATTTATTGTTTGTTGTCGCTAAAAGAAGCTTACAAATTCATCTTTATTGTCGCTAAAAAAAGCTTATAAATTTATTATGGTCGCTGAAGCGATTGTTTGTTGTCGCTAAAAAAACTTTATACAAGCATATAAATTTATTGTTTACTGTCGCTAAAAAAAGCTTACAAATTTACTTTTCATAATCACTAAAACAAACTTATAAATTTATATCTCATTGTTGTTGAAAAAAGTGTACAAATTTATTGTTTACTGTCGCTAAAAAGATTACAAATTCATTTATTATTGTTGTTGAAGCGTACAGATCTATTGTTTGTTGTCACTAAAAAAATTTAATATAAGCATACAAATTTATTAGTTGTCGTTAAAAGAAGCTTACAAATTTATTTTTACTGTCGCTAAAAAAAGCGTACAAATTTATTGTTTATTGTCGCTAAAAAAAGATTATAAAAGTGTACAAATTTATTATTTGTTTTCGCTAAAAGAAGCTTACAAAATCATTTTCATTGTCGATAAAAAAAGGTCATATATTTACTCTTCATAATTGCTAAAAGAAACTTATAAATTTATATTTTATTGTCGCTGAAAAAAGCGTACTAATTTATTGTTTAGTGTCGTTAAAAAATATGTATATCTGTTTTTACTATTTTTAAAAAAAGTTTACAAATTTATTTTTATTGTCGTTGAAAAAAGCATACAGATTTATATTATTTCAAAAATTTTAGTATTTTTTTTCATTTCAAAAAAAATCTAAAATTAAACGAAGTAAATTTTTATAATATACAATATTATTAATAACAACTTAATATTAAACATTTTTTAATATTTCAGAAAATATTATTAGAGAATGTTAATGTATCAAAAGTAAGAGGATACAATGAAGGAAATCAAATATATGACTTGACATTAAAATATCATTCGAATATTACTCATTTAGGCGAATACAACATATTGAAAAATAAACCAATTAAAATAAATTTCGAAGAAATAAAATTAAGTCCTGGATTAATAAGTAATTAAATATTATTGAAAAAAAATATAATAATTTGAATTAATAATTTTTTATTTTTTAGAAATACAAGGGTACTTAAAAAATTCTTTTGTACAAAAACATAAAAAAAAATGAATCAGAATACATCGGAACAATAACGGATGGACAGTATAAATTGGACGTTTTATTAAATAAATTAGAAAATGAATACGTGAATTGGGAAAGAGGAACAAAACTAGAAATTATCGGAGAAATAAAAGAAAATAGTAAAAACAATTATAGTAATATATTATATGCATATACACTCATGAGAATATTCATGTATATTTATATATAGATGTATATTTATATATTTAAAAAATTTTATAGATATTTCATACATATTAAAAGTAAAAAGATTGGAATTCATTAAAGTATTGAATGATGAAAACATGGAGTTAGAGAACCTTATATTAGCAAATGAAATAATTTTAAATAAGGTAAATTAAATATTTTTATTTCCTTACATTAATTAATACAATATTCACATTATAAAATGATTATTTTTCAAGGTTACAGAAAAACAAATTGATGATAAATAAAATAATATTGATTATAAAATAATATTGATTTACTACAAAAAAAATAAATTTATAAGTTTTTTTTAACAACAATAAAAAATATATATGTAAGCTTGTAATAAAATATAAATTTGTAAGCTTCTTTTAGCGACAGTGAAATTTAACGACATATTAAATAAATATTTAAAATTATTTAAAAAACTGTACAAGCTTTTTTAGCGACAATGAAAAATAAATATGTAAACTTTTTATAACTACAATAAAATTTAAATTTGTAAGCTTCTATTAGCGACAATAGACAATAAGTCTATAAAATTATTTCAATAATAATAACAAATTAATCTGTAAGCTCCTTTTAACGACAATAAATTTGTATGCTTACATGAAATTTTTTTAGCGACAATAAACAATAGATCTGTATGCTTCAGAGACAATAATAAATAAATTCGTAAGCTTTTTTAGCGACAATGAAAAAAAGTGTACGCTTCTTTAGCGTGAAATTTAACGACATATTAAATAAATATTTAAAAGAATTTAAACTTTTTTTTAGTATAAATACAAAACAACTGTACAAGCTTCTTTAACAACAATAAAAAATAAATATGTAAGCTTTTTATAACTACAATGAAATTTAAATTTGTAAACTTCTATTAGCAACAATAAAAAATAAGTATATAAAATTATTTCAGTAATAATAACAAATTAATTTGTAAGCTCCTTTTAGCGACAACAAACAATAAATTTGTATGCTTATATGAGATTTTTTTAGCGACAACAAACAATAGATCTATATGTTTCAGCGACAATAATAAATTAATTTGTAAGCTTTTTTAGTGACAATAAAAAAAAGTATACGCTTCTTTAGCGACAGTAAAAAATAAAAATGTAAGCTTCTTTAAGCTACAAAAGAAAACACTCCTAATGCAGCCATATATTTATATATGTTGGTCTTAAGCCCAAAAATAAAAAATGCAGAGAGGGAGCGTTTTTTTGCATTTTTTTGCAAAAAATATATAAGTTTGATTCATTGTGAACTTTTGAATATTGCGTTAAACCATCATTTTTTTATTAATTCTAATTCTATAACTTCATATCTTATATTTTTATATATCGATGTTTTCTGTTGAACTTTTTTCACATTCGCAAATATGAAATTTAGATTCATTATGTCCTACTCTTCTATTTACTTTGAATTAATATAAATTTGATTTAGCGATAATGAAAAAAAGTGTACGCTTTTTTAGCGACAGTAAAAAATAAAAATGTTAGCTTCCTTTAGCTACAAAAAAAACACTCTTAATGCAGCCATATATTTATATATGTTGGTCTCAAGCCCAAAAATAAAAAATGCAGAGAGGGAGCGTTTTCTTTGCATTTTATATATAAAATTTATGACATAAGAAGATAAAAATATTTATTTATAATTATAATTTTCAATTATTCTATTACTCTATTTTTTATTATTCGCTGATAATTATTATTAAATATTATTATATACAATCATAACTTGAAATTTTAATGTTATTTACTATTCTATTTTTAATTTATTTCAAAAATATATAAGTTTGATTCATTGTAAACTTTTGAATATCGCGTCAAACCATTTTTTTTTATTAAATCTAATTTTATAACTTCATATGAAGCGTGTAGCTGCAAAGGTGGCTATCTCCATTTTTTCTGAATTCATTTTTATTGCATTTTCGTATACAGAACATTAAAATTTATCATGAAAAAATCATATGGGACCAAAATGTAGGTTAAGTCTTTTTTTATGAAATGAAAAAAATATGATGTATTGCAAAATACACTGACTTTTAAGTATAAGTACAGCAGAAAATGTTATTTCTTGAAAAAATTTTTTTGGAGATAACTACTTTTGCAGCTATACGCTTCATATCTTATATTTTTATGTATCGATGTTTTCTATTGAACTTTTTTCACATTCGCAAATATGAAATTTCAATTCATTATGTCCTACTCTTCTATTTACTTTGGAATGTGTGTATTCGGGGGGTTGGCGAGCGGAGCGAGCAGGGGGGAAACCCCCCCTAGTATATATATATATATTGTAACATGACAATTTGCCATGTTACTTAAACCCCGCTTTTATAATACGATAGTATATACGGCAGAAAGAGGACCTTAAATTCGCGCGCGGTTAAGAGAGAGGCAACGCCGGTCAAGCTAAAGCCAACCCCAAGCCACAAACTATATCCGCGTGCACAGCACATCACGAAGCCATTAAGAGCATGACGAAGCTGTCCGTCTTCTAATAATATATCCAATCCTAACTTATGAATAAACGATGCGTTTAATCGAGTTTTTTTGCTACAAAGAAAAAATTTGTAAGATTAAACTCTAGTGCGGACAACTCAAGAAATTTACCTAAATATTATACATACAAAGTTATAATAAAAACTTTTAATATATCGTATTTTAAGGTTAGGTTTGTCGAGTTTGATGTCTAATTTCCAATCCAAGCTCATAAAAAAATAACAAGTCCAAATGATTTTTTATTTTAACAAAAATTATTGTATTAATATAGCTTTAGTGCGGACAAGTCATTATTTTTGTTTAATTCAAGAATTTAAAAAGATATCGATAAAATAAAAAAAGCAAAACTCGATTGCTGCAGCTCCGACATGCCGTTAATATACAGTAAAGCTTAACCAATGTGCTTAGTCTACGCATAGCCTAACTCTAGCAGTCAAGTAGACGGAAAAGGCAAGAGTATAAGGTGGCGTGCATAGCGTGCCGCATGAAGAAGCAAAAGCATCCATCTTGAGATGTTCATTCCTTCTGCCGTTCGCCTACAGGTTGGTCGACGTGAAGTCTTTTTGTACTAGCGCAGCTAATTGTATAGAGCGAAACACTATTTCGATAGCTCTCGTGATTGCGATTTCTGTGAGAACAAGAGAGTATTTCTGGCGTGAGTGTGTGAAAGTATAAATGCTTTATTATAGCCTCGATTTATATTAAGCTTTACGATTAAGATACATCGTGATTTTTCCTTATTCTGTGCGCGTGTGTGCTGGTGACCACGTGCGCGGTATTAGTTAGTGCGCCCGTTTTTCTTTCTAGCTTCCGTTCAAGCTAATTTGTTATGTAACTTTCCAGTAAGATACCCCATATAAATTTATTATGCGCATCGTTGTCTCTTTTTTCTCCGCGTTGCTTTAATAGTAGCACAATTAAAATAACGTACGGAGTCGCGTCCGTTAACGTGACTGGCGCCCTTTTTAGTGTATAGCTAGTAGTTTTAAATTAATAAAATCCATAAATTTCTAATATTTCAGCTGATTTCTTTTTTTTATGTTATGTGAATATTTTTAGTGTAAGAACCAAGTATACCTCTAGCTATACATTTAGCTAATCTTGTACGGTCACCTGATCCCCATGGCCGTTACAATATATGTATATATATATATATATATATATATATATATATATATATATATATATACTAGGGGTTCCCCCTGCTCGCTTCTGCTCGCCAACCCCCATTGTCAATATCAATTATCAAATCAATATCAATTTCCAAGAGAACGTTCTTAAATTAGATAACAATTAATTAAATTAGCTAACAATTAACTACCTTTCAGCTATCTCTCAGCTAACTTTCAGCTGAATTTTATCTGAATTTCAGCCAACTTTAGCTAACTTTCAGCTAAATTTTATCTGAATTTCAGCTATCTCTCAGCTAACTTTCAGCTAAATTTTATCTGAATTTCAGCTAACTTTTAGCTAACTTTCAGCTAAATTTTAGCTGAATTTCAGCTAACTAAGGGCACATAAAATTCTTATACACGGCGGCGGCGGCGGCGGCGGCGTAGGCGATATATCTTTATTATATAGAGATATATATATATATATATATATATATATATATATATATATATATTGCGACGAGTATACATACCCGCGCATTTCAAATCTCCCGCCTAACGGCCAAGCTATTATAGAACAGTAGTTCTGAGCTCAGCCGCTAGGCGGCAACCTCGAATGTCGTTACGCGCATCAGGAAAAATGAGGCCGGAGTATATAAGAGGCCGAGAAGCTAACCGGAGCAGAGCAGTGTAGACTAGGTCTCCATTCTCTCTTTACCTAAGTGAGCACACAAGGCTAAGAGAAAGTGAGACAGGTAGTAACTGGCTGCCTTGGCTTGTGGAGCACCACAGCTTAGGCAGAGCTTCTCTCTCTTGCACATGAGGGTAGTACAAGGGCGCACACAGGTCTACACTACAGTGCATCTGCTGGCAGTACTAGAGTTACGTCAAGTGAACACACAGGCGTAAATCTATGCTACCTAGAGTACACTCGCAATCTTTTACCGTCACCGCAATGCCAAACTTGCGCCGCTGAATTTAAGGGTGACGTTTACCCAAAATATTATATTCTATCTCACATATTGCAACTGGCTTAATTAAGGGTCTCGTCCACCCACAGCTGTCGCGTCCGCCACTACGTGACTTATAGAATATATTAAGGGTGTCGTCCACCCATTACATATTACGTTAATTAAAGGACTCCGTCCGACTGCCGCGTAGTTATTAAGATCGTAGAATAAATTAAGGGTGTCGGCCACCCTTCATCTTTACATCACTTAAGGGCTCCGAATGCCCATAGAGATTAGTAATTTACATTATCAAGTAATAGTTCCTCTCAAAATACAACACCAGCAACTAGTCAGGAGTTTACTGATTCCTCAGACGGTCAAATCTCTAGTGATTATTCAATTTATGAACCATCTGTTAAACCAAACACTGAATATGTTGATATGTACATTCCCAGAGTAAGCATAAGTCACAGATACTGTTTTGTATGTAAATCTGTAAACAATATTCAAAATGTGCCTATTGAAGCTCGTATCCAAGTGTTTGTTACCAGAAAAATTTTTATACCTAATAAAAATAAATGTTGTAAGATTCATCTAATAAAGAATAGATTTTATCAAGATGAAGTCTTACAACTAAATATTTTTTCAAAGGAATCCGTTATTCAAGTTTCAGAACTTTCACTATTTATGAACAAAATATCAGATAACATGAATCCACATCTTCATGACCATATTGGAAATTTTGAAGTTTCGGAAGAACGTGTAAAAGCTCTCACTGGCCACACGTGGGATGATATTCTCCAGCTGCGTAATAAAATAAGTACCATGAGATCTACTGAAAAACGAAATTTAACGCAAGCGTTGGTACTTTTTTTATTTAAGATGAGATCTGGTAACTCCAATAAATGTATCTCTGCAATTTTTGGCATTGAAGAATATATAGTTCAAAATTCCATCGCTTCCGTACTCAACTGTTTTTAAAACGAAATTTTGCCAAAACATTTTGGGATCAAAGCTTATTCTCGGGAATTCCTCCTTACCCAAACAGTTGAAGTAGCGAAAATGCTGTATAGTGTAGACAATAAATTAGCCTTGATCTGTGACGGAACCTATTTACGCCACCAAAAAGCAGCAACAATGCTTACCAACGGAAATCGTATTCAGGACAAAAAAAAACTTCTCTATTAAAATAAAATTTTTGATAATAAATTTTTTTTTTCCATAATTCTTTGTTTTTATACATTTGAATATTTGTTGATAAAAAATTTTTTTTTATATCTATTCCCTATAACAGTTTAAACTTTTTGAGTTCTCAGTAGTTATCTTGATTTGGTGTGCTTTAATAAAATAACTGTAAGGCTTCTTTTGAGAGTGGAAACTTAACTATAAAACTAAGTAATTTTTGTTAAGTTTAAACCGCGTAGCACGACTACGTTATACCCTATATATATATATATATATATATATCATTTATTTCGTCTGTGCTAGTCCATTTTATTTTACCTTGCAATACCTACCCTTACAGCATCCTAACCATTCAGCATATATTCCTTTAAGCGACGCCATCTTTAGCAAGCAAGCTTGGTAGTAGTTTATTACACTTGCTTAGAACTTTTACCATCCATTGTGCGCTCTCTCATACCCACAGCAACGCGGTGACTGTGCCGACTGGAAAATACCGTCGGCTTATATAGTTCATTGTAGTTGAAAAATTTTCTTGCTTGACTTTAACGTTTATTATTCACCTTTTCTTACGAATGAAATTTTTTTTTGTGCTTCGATTTACGTAATTAATTTTTTCTGCTTATAAGATAATTTTGCAGTTACTTTGAGATAAAAATTTTTTCTCGTTACGCTCGACTCAAATATTTTTTTTTGTAAATTCTCCTAATAGTAATAATTTTTTAATTTTTTACTCTTCAACTGGTACTTTTTTTTGCATTTGTTACACGAATTGACTCAGCGCCTTGCATACATAGTTTTTTGCTATCTCCGTGCGATTGTGAAATATTCATTGTGAGTAAAACTTTCTGCTGCGTTGACGTTGTTTGCTTTTAAGCTTTGCCTTTTATTACCTCGAAAGTGCCTTTGTAGACGCTGGCTATAACTTAATAGTTGTTTTTTTGCTTTTGTAGAGAAATAGTGCTGTACGCAAAATATTTTAATATTACTAGACGCTTATTTTTTTTTTAATTGAAATTTTTTAAATAATTTATCTGAGTGGTATAATTTTTTTTGCTTGTTTTTGGTGATAAAATTTTTTTTTGTTAACCTAAAATCTGATTGCATAGCCTGCTAAAAATTTAAATTAACTTCACTAATAGTAATATAGTGCCTAAGCTTTAAAGTTAAGTTTATGATTTTTTGTAACTTTTTCTTAAAGTTAAATAAAAATCAATCGTGTTTTAATTTTAATCAGGAAGTACTGTACTGAGAATTCCTTTGAGCAACCCCTCCCGAGATAAGGTCTCGTATTAAATTATTAGCAACTTTTTTGTCGTAGGCAAACATTATGTAGTATAATAGCGTGGAAAATTTTTTATGCAAATGGCGAACCGACATTTAGATTTAGAACCTCTCTGGGTTTCGGCCGATTTGTATCGTCGAGATGTTTTTAGGGCGGCTGACGAGATCACCAACTTAGCTGCTCAACTTTTAGTCGATCAGGTGTTTGCATATACTCGTAGAGGAGTTAGTATGGCGGGCTGTATACCTACCTTCAAGCATCGGGTTTTAAGATATGAGCTCAGGAGACATCTGGGCGAACAAAGTGCTACTTGGAATCCAATACTTGATGAAATCGCGGATGAATCGCGGCTAGGGTGTTATACGCTCCCCACAGGCAATTTCACTACTATGTTGAACGATTAGCACGAGGCTCAGATGAATGTACAGTCGGATATTCATGCTATTGAAGAGCCAGTACTACCCACTGGTCAAACACTAGGAATGTATCGAGACCCGATAACTTTTAATAACTCGACAGCACAATCGCGCAGCAACCCATTCATAAATTCTGCGAGTGAATCTGGAACTCCCAGCACTGTTAATGCTGGCGGTTAACCGTTGACCACTCCTCAAGCCCAATCCACCCAATACCCTACTACATCAAGAGCTGTAACGTGGCCAGATACCCCCCAATATTCTGAAGCGATGGATTTAACGACAGTGGCCGCTCAAGGAAGCGCACAACCTAATATTATTACGCGTGCCAGGGAGAACGTGGTTATCACCAATACCACCAATGTTTGCCTCCCTTTAACAGTTACTTCAAGCTATTCGCATAGAGCAGCGAGCACACTTCATGCTAACACGGCCACAACCAACTACGGAGGACCTAACCACGCACCAGCTTCTTATTCATACCTTTATATACAAGTACCTTCCTATTTTTATCCATGGAGTCAGACCCCTCATATTATACCCCCTCCTGGATATATGCCCTCATCGCCGCCTCTGCTCCCAACGCCACCTTTCTTTTCTGCTGCTCCAACATACCCTATGACTTGGCCAACGATCTATAGGCCAAATAACCCTCTTGAGATGAATTTGGCTCATGCTTTTTCAGAACCTTTTCCTTCGAGCATAAACGCGTCAATGTTCAACCGTGAGAAGCATACTAGTCAGATTTTTGCCAATTGGCATATTTCATTTAAAGGAGACCGAAGAAAGGATCCTGAATCTTTTTTGACTAATTTGCAAGGGTGTAGAGCAGCCCATGGCCTCACTGTGGATACAATTATCAGGGCGTTACCTGCAGTACTGGATGAAGAGGCCTATCAATGGTTTCGTAGGGAAAATCAAAATTGGCGCACGTTCAAAGATCTAGTGAAAGCTTTTTGCCTGCAGTTCTGCATGGAGGATGTGCAAGAACATCTTAAAATTGAACTCGAGCGCAGAACGCAAGGCTCTCAGGAAGATGTTAGTACTTATCTATCTACATTGAGAGACCTTATGGACCAAGTTCGTCCACTGATGACATTAGATAAACAATTGAATCGAGCCTACCGAAATCTGCATCCTAGCTACCGTCAACGAATCTACAGGGACCAGTTTAATAGTTTCACAGAATTGCAACGCCTTGGCAAGAGAGAAGAAACCCGTAGAGCCCAAGATAAAGCTTACCGGCCCCCTCTAGCCCCTAGTGAGTCGTCATTCCCTACTACAGCTTGCACAGTATTAAGCAGTCTCGATTAAATAAAACTGCTCTCATTTCTCCTCTTGATTACACTGATGAGCAAAAGCATCATGACCAAACTCCTGTGTTAGCTTCTGTCACCAGTACTCATCAAGCACCTGTCACAAACCCTTCAGCTGTCAGCCACAGAGGAAACTGAAACGTTGTAGAATTCAGCAGAACCCCGCTTTAAAAATCCCAACGCGCGCTTCACTAATAAATAATAATAATAATAATCGAGTCATGTCTTCTAACGACCAATCGCGTACTCAGGGCCAAAATAGTGCAAAGTTTCCCTTAAATAAAAATCCGCTCAACCTTTTAAATGTTATGGTTGTGGACAACTAAATACTCACATTAAAGAGTGCAAACGGTGTAATCTAGCGGGAAACGAACTACGGAGAGAACATTAAGAGTCACTGTTTCTTCCGATGAAGCGTGTCAGACTCGACCGCTTCTAAATAGACAATTTAATCCGCCGAGCGAAACATAGTTCGGCCATTAGAAGCGGGTCATAAGTTAGAAGAGAGCAATATGGCAGACAGCCGTTACAACGTCGAAGAATCGACGAATTTAAAGAGCGAGCAAGTAAAAATCGAGCAGAGCAAACGAGCAATACGTTCTAGTGGGAACATAGCGTAAACTGGGACAAATAATCCATGTTCTAATAATGATAATAATCAATCATGCCCATCTACCCTTTCTAGCAACATAAAATATTCCCTTTTAGCAACGAGCAATATAGCATCCCCCAAACCTGTATCATTGATACAACAAAACCTAAATATTACAGGAGAACCACGACAATTTTTAGCTTTAAACCTCAATGGACGTAAAATAAAGGGCTTATTGGATAGTGGTTTTGTGCATTTGTATTTGGGCATGAATGTAGCATCAGAATGGAAAGATAAAAGTACACCTCAGTCTACCTTCTTGAGTGTCGCTGATGGTACTTCAGTTAATATAGATGGGCTGTTGCAAGTCACAGTAGCGATAGATGTCGAAACACAGACCATACCCTTTAGAGTTGCAAAAAATATACTTTACGAATGCATTTTAGGCATTGATTTAATGCGTTTAATGAAAATTAGCATCGATTATGAGCACGATACCTGGTGCACTCCTACAAAGATTCCTCATTACTTTTATCTTTATAGCACCGATCCTTTCAGCTATGCTGCGCTAGCTACCCTTGGAGGCTTAGTACGAGTCACTGAAGCAGGGAAGAATCAAATAAATCTTGTGTTAAATAACTTAATACCACCCACGCATGAGGTCCTAGGAGTCACCAATTTAGCTACACACAAGATTGATGTTCAAGGACATGATCCTATTCGACAGAAAACTAGGAGATACTCACCGCAAATGCTGAACGTTGCCCAAGAAAAAGTTGACCGAATGTTAAAAGAAGGCATCATAGAATCTTCAACTGGTCCTTGGAGTAGCTGCCCCATTTTAGCTCCTAAACCAAATGGAAAATATAGGTTTTGCATTGATTACAGGCAAGTGAATGATGTCACAAAGAAGTTCGCCTACCCTATCAAAAATATGGATGATATTCTTGATAAATTAAGATGTGCTAAATATATTTCCAAATTAGATTTAAGTCAAGCTTACCACCAAATACCAATGGATCCTGATAGCAAGGAGATCACCTCAATAAAATATAAACAAAAGATAAAATAATCCTGTTAAAAGAAAAATCTAATTACTTATAAAACCTTATCAACCCCAACCCATAACCCTTTTAGCTAGCCAAATTTTCTGTATTAGGCTTGCTAAAATAACCTTCATTCATTCACATTCATTATCAAGCTCACTAAAATTGCTAGCTGCTTGCAACGATTTTTTTTATACCAGGGCTCAAATGCTATATTTACACCATATTTTGTTTTAATAGATTACTGCTTAATACAACATAAAAATTACCTTAAATGAATTTTATTCAACTCAAATTTTTTTAAAAATAGCTTGTTTTATTATAAAATTGCTGCAATATAATAATCTTAGAACCTAGCATGCATCGACGGAGCACAAGAGCGTCATCTTTCAGTAAGTAGAATTTGCTTTATAATCTAAATATTCAATATTGTTTTTTTTTGTATGAATAGTAGATAAATTAGAATTTTTTTCCTGAGTGTGAATGTAACAACATGTAAGAATGGGATATGAGTGCTTTGACTAAATGAATATTCAAATAACTAGATTTAAGAAATATAACTTTTGTAAATAATGCATGTTACATGCCAGTCGCGTCGTTTTACATTAAGCACCCTCATATACAGCGTGATACACTTACACTTAATTTAGCGAAAATAAAGTCAACAAGTACAGCAGAAGAAGAATTTCATATATACACTTTACACCGCTGCAGATAACATCGGTTATCTTAGTCTAAGCCCTATTTTTTTATATACTTAAACTTTAATTATTGTTAGCTCATGTTTTTTCTCGTTGACGATGGTATACGGATCCACCGTCCACTTCCGTGTGGCGGGGGGGATCGTAACATGGCAATTTGACCATGTTAATTATATATATAGTAATAACGCATAAAGATGACAGGAAGAAGCATACGACTGTCGGCAAGAAAAAAAGCAGACTACGCGAGTCAAACCCGTAACATCATACTTGAGTTCGTTGGCGCACACGCGCGAGTTTATAAGGCTTCTATAATGTGCACAGATAGGGCTAGCAAGCCGCTTGACTTGCGTAGCTAAGTTGGGGTCCATTAAGGATCGTTCGTCTCTCTCTTGCAGCGCGCGCAGCGTACCGTAAGAGCAATGAGCTTGGTCGACAGAAAAAACCCGCCATTGCATCATTCTTTCTGACGTCAGCATAGCAAAAAAAGCGTTACAACCGACTGTAACATACAGTATTTTTTTTGTGCGCTATCATATCTTAATTCATTGTGTGAGTGAGACTAATTAGCTTATTCTTTTTTTTGTGATTTAAAATCAAGCCTCGTATAATTAGGAGTGCCATAATGCTAAGCCAAATAGCTTAATTTAGTGTTTTATTTGTGCGTCGTGTGTGCCGGGCGACCTCGTGCGCGTTATAGTACTATTTTCCCTTCGTGCTAATATACTCATTTTTTTACTGTGTGCTCGTGCCCTTTTTGCATGTGTTTTTTTGTTTTAACTATCTGCTTTCACTTTTGCCGATAGTTTCTCTGCTATTGCAAACGGCGTCGCGTACGTTATACACGGCTGGCGTCCATTTTGAGCGCGCGTGCTAAAATCATGTATCTATTACAATAAAGCTCTTTTCTTTCATAATTTAATTAACTGAAAATCCGCATACGATTTAATATATACCCTAGTGCAACCTCCTAATCCCCAAGGTCGTCACAACTGGCGCCCAACGTGGGGCCAGAGCTCGTGCCTGGAGATCTCGAGGAACGGGGTTCGCGCCCGGTGTCCGCTTATTTTTTAATCTAAAAAGTCTAATGTTTCGATGGCGCCCAACGAAATAACCCACTGGAGCAACCATATAGCATTTTAAAAATTTAGCATTAAGTTATTAGCATTAAGCAGAGCAAGTAGCAGTAGCAGTTATGACGAAATTATCGGTTCCACCGAAGTACTTTCGTGTCAGGAGGGGGGGGGGAAGATTGTAGTATGGTGGATTTTCCATCCACATGTTATATTTGTATATAGATACCTACTATACCGGCGAAGAGCCTTATAAGTAGGATTTTAACTTGTATATAGCAGTGCGGCATTGACTCGGTGAATAGAGCTCGTGCCTGGAGATCTCGAGGAACGGGGTTCGCGTCCGGTGTCCGCTTATTTTTTAATTCAAAAAGTCTCATGTTTCAACTGACGCAACCAACGTGGGGCCGACAAAAATTTCAGTGAAAATTTTTGTTCAAAATCACGGAATTAGAAGAAAAAAAGGAACTGTGCTTAAAAATAATGGAAAAAAATTGTGCGAAAAACTGTGATTGGACTTAAAACCAGAGAAATTCGTGCTTAAAATTAATAGCAAAATTTCGTACTTAAAAAATTAAAACGAAAAACAATTTGTGCTTAGCATTCAATAGAAAAAAAACTGTGCTTAAATCAAAAATAGAAACTGTGCTGGAAGTGAGAGACAATTGTATGTGCGAGTATTCATGCGTTTCCGATTCGCCACGTGGTTGCCATTACGAACGACGCACACACGACGAGGCTGGAAGAGAACGCTTTAGCAGCCAATTTCTTTTCTCTTCTCTTGTCCTTTCTTGATGCTGTTGCTTGGTAAGGTATAGAGTGGAAATTTATTGTATCTTGCAGCAAGTTTGCCTTTAGCCGTTATTTTCATTTTATGCTAATGCTTGAACATTAAACGTAAAATAATTTTTTTTCGTGCTTTAAAGAAAAAAAAAATATAAAATAAAGATTCTTCAATAGCTTTTAGAGGGCATTAAGAGAATTTTTTTTGTTCTATTAGAAATATAAATTTTTTTTTGCTTTTGCTTAGGATTAGTAGCTCAATATATATATATATATATATATATATATATATCTACATACATAGTTGAACAGTCAGGCGGTAGAACAAACGGTTCTAGTCGCCATTACACAAGCTAACGCAACCACAATTTTTTTTTAGCATTTTGGGCGTGGCGAATTTTAATCGCTGTAAATTTACGCTATAGCTTAAAAGGCAATGGTGCGCAATTCTTTTAGCATAGCACGAATTATTGATAATACGTATTGCTTTAGCTTGTTACGAGTGTGCAACTATATAGAGCCATCATTATACATATACATATATCTATACATATGCATATTCATATCTGTATTTTCTCATAACTTAGTCGTGCAGCGCAGTCAGAGAACAAATCATTCCTTCGACTGTGCTTCGTAAAGTGCTTTTTGGCTGATTTTTTTTTTAACGCTTCTTTTAAGAGTAGAAACATATCTATAAAACTAAGTAGTTTTTGTTGAGTTTTGAACCGCGTAGCACGACTACGTTATACCATACATAGAATATTATTTTGTCTGTGCTAGTCCATGTTTTTTGTACCTTGTAATACCTACACCTACAGCTTCCTAACCATCCAACATACATTCCTTGAAGTGACCCCATATTTAGCAAGTGGGCTTGATAGTAGTTTATCAAATACTAAATGGATAAGCCAGTCGCGTCATTTTACATTAAGCACCCTCATATACAGCGCGTAACACTTACACTTAATTTAGATAAAATAAAGTCAGCACATACAGCAGAAGAAGAATTTCATATATACACTTTACACCGCTAAAGATAACACCGGTTATCTTAGTCTAAGCCCTACTTTTTTTATATGCTTAAACTTTCCTTAAATATTGCTAGCTTGTTTTTCTTTTTAGCTAATGGGAGAGATTTTTTTACTGGCCATTAAAACATGAGAATTTTTGGATTAAAAAATAAGCGGACACCGGGCGCGAACCCCGTTCCTCGAGATCTCCAGGCACGAGCTCTATTCACCGAGCCAATGCCACACTGCTATATACAAGTTGAAATCCTACTTATAAGACTCTTCGCCGGTATAGTAGGTATCTATATACAAATATAACATGTGGATGGAAAATCCAACATGTTAGAACCTCCCCCCCCCCCCACACGAAAGTACTTCGGTGGAACCGATAATTTCGTCATAACTGCTACTGCTACTTGCTCTGCTCGCTCTACTTATGCTAAATTTTAAAATGCTATATGGTTGCTCCTGTGGGTTATTTTGTTGGGCGCCACTAAAAGATAACGCTCTGGTGCGATGTCAATGCATGCTAGGTTTTAAGATTTTTATTTTGCAGAAATTTTATATTAAGACAAGCCATTAAAAAAAATTTGAGTTGAATGAAATTTAGTTAAGATAATTTTGATGTTGTATTAATCAGTAATCTATAAAACAAAATATCGTGTAAATATAGCATTTGAGCCTTGGTATAAAAAAAAATCGTTGCAAGCAGCTAGCATTTTTAGTGAGCTTGATAATGAATGTGAATGAATGAAGGTTATTTTAGCAAGCTTAATAATACAAAAAAAAAGAATGTTAATAGAAGTAAATAATGATTTGGCTAACTGAAAGGGTTATGGATCTGGGTAAGGTTTTATAAGTAATTAGATTTTAACGAATTTGTTCAACTCTTTTCACTTACGGAAGAGTTATTAGCTCGTAATGAGGTTAAATGAATTATGAGCAAAATACGTTAAACACATATATATGGAAGAACAGAGACATCCAATAGCTTAAGGGATCGTGGGATTAATCTTAGGGGACATAAGAGGTTGAATAGTAGCTGACTGAGGAGTGGTAATTCGTGGGTTATAGCTATTTGTGATGATGCTGCTCTCTGCATGCACACTTCTCACTTTTATGCTGCTTTCTGCTAGTTCGCTCTCCATAGGCTCATTGTTTAAGGGTAAAGGCCGTTACACTCAAAAAGATACAAGATACAGATACAGTGACAGATACAAAATTACATTGGCTAGTATATCTATATATAAAAAAATACAAGAGACAACGCATTTGTTTTTCACATATATAGATATACTAGCCAATGTAATTTTGTATCTGTCACTGTATCTGTATCTTGTATCTTTTTGAGTGTAACAGCCCTAAGTGTTGGGTATGACTGTTACTATCAACAGTGCAACCACATACTTTGCCATGACCATTCCGTACTCTCCGAAGAATAGGTCCAATGCTACTAATGCTACTTACTACCTGACGATATGCTATGCTAGTGCTATCCTTAGGATTGCTATCCAAGTTATGGCTATTTGCTATATCTCTCTCTGTTCGCTCGCTCTCCTTTGGCTCTGCTCTCTTGCTTTTATGTTGCTCTGCTCGCTCGCATTTGCTCTGCTCTGTTCGCTTGCTTCTATTTTTCTTCGCTCGCTCGCTCTTCTTATTGCCATTGCTATCTGATTTATGGCTTTTTGCTATATCGCTCTCTATTCGCTCGCTCTCCTTTGGCTCTGCTCTCTTGCTTTTATGTTGTTCTGCCTGCTCGCCTTTACTCTGCTCTGTTCGCTTGCTTCTATTTTTCTTCGTTCGCTCGCTCTTCTTATTGCTATTGCTATCCAATTTATGGCTATTCGCTATATCGCTCTCTATTCGCTCGCTCTCCTGATTGCCATTGCTATCCAAATCATGTGGATCTTGATTCTTAAACGCGGGTGATGACTGCGTATTACTCGATTCGTTCTGTCGTGGCACATTAACTGGTGATATTTTAATTAAAAAGGGAGCAGGATGATTTCTATGAATGGGAGCTCACACTGGGGGGCTAAGATGCTGTAGATCATCGTTGAAATTAAGGGGAGAGATCAAAGGAGTCCTATCTAATCTAGGAATATTCACATCAGTGCAAGCTGAAATAGGGGATAGGGATTCATCAGGGGCTAGAGGGGGGCGGTCTGCTGTCTCCTGAACTAGTTGGGTCTCCTTCCTTCTGCCTAGTTGTTATAGTCTTGTGACGCTGTGGAACGGATCTGAGTAAGCTTTCGTCTGTCCTGCGTGGTATGCCTACGTAGTAGTTGCAGGGATGGTATTCCTTGACACTATGGGATCGGAAGAACTCGATGTGCTTATCAGGAGGGGGCATTTGGTAGTGCTTAGGGTGGTTGTTACGATGGCGGTAGTACATAACAATTTTGTCACTGTAGGCTATCTCTGTCGCTGCCGCCCCTTTTAGGGTAGCGAATCTGCACAAAACTAAGAATTCAATAGCAGTTACAAGGTCTATGATATCGCAGTTAATTTTTTACTCAATTAGAAAGGGAATTGAATTAGACAAGAAAACAAATAATTAAATAAATAGTAGTCTATATTTTTTAAAGTTTTTTACGTCTACATTTTAATTCATAAAATATGTCTATCAAGTAATTGGAATCGATCGTATATAGCATTTCATGTTCAATATGCAATAATGACAATTCGTTCAATCGGTCTTGGCTAGTACTTGTTCGTAAGTAGTTTTTTATTCTCTTCAAAGTCGCAAATGATCGTTCCCCTGAACAATTTGATATTGTAGTAGATACACACATGCGGTAAGCTATATCAATATTTGGGTATATCAAATTAAAATCATTTTTTCGTATCCATTTCAATCAACTTATTGATGTTTCTTTGTATTTTTTTTGTTCTTCAATATGACTGTTGCACGAGTCTTTTGTAACTATACATTGAGCTTTGATATGCAGTAATTCTTTAGTAAAAGATAATTCTCAATCATCTGGATATTGTTTTATTAAACAGGTTGCTTTATCAGTAATATCATTTACGCTTAAATTTTTTTAATTTACTCAAAATCCAAATTTATCTACAAAAGCTTTATAGGCTGAACGACGTTTTTCTAATTCACTAATAAACTATCTAAAATTACATAGTAAACATTTATTCGCATATGTTCTTCAGAACTAAACAAACTTTCTTCTGTAGATGATTCATCAAAATGTTTTTTTCTTTTTTTTTCGCTTTGATATTTCTTCAAATTATTTTGTTTTTAAAAAATTTAAAGCTAGGTTTTTGAATTTTGTGAAATTTTCTTCGTTTCTAATTTCAGTTACTAATTGTATCAGTCTATCATACAAGATAACTACAGTAAAAAGGTCAATGCTCTCATCTTGTAGCTGCTTACTAACAACATTGATTCTGTTGAGTAAAAATTCTCAAAAACAACACAAAAGCGGTTTCTAAGCATTTCCCACGCTTTTATACTATATAACGTTTGGCTACGACAAAAAAGTTGCTAATAATTTAATACGAGACCTTATCTCAGGAGGGTTGGCTCAAAGGAATTCTGAGTACAGTAATTCCGGATTAAAATTAAAACAAGGTTGCAAGAAAAGTTGATTAAAAAAGAAATCATACACTCAACTTTAGAGCTTAGGCACTCTACTTCTATTATTAAGTTAAATTAAATTTTCACACAGGACACGCAATCAAACACTAAGAATTATGAAAGCAAAAAAAATCTTATTGAAAAACGTTCAATAGTAAAAATTTATTTTAATAGCCAGCACAAAAAAAATCAGCTAATAAGCACTTTACGAAGCACAGTCAAAGGAACGATTTGTTCTCTGACTGCACGGCACGACTACGGGATGAGAAAATACAGATATGAATATGCATATGTATAGTGATGGCTCTATATAGCTGCACACTCGTAACAAGCTAAAGCAATACGTATTATCAAAAATTCGTGCTATGCTAAAAGAAGTGCGCACTATTACCTTTTAAGCTATAGCGTAAATTTACAGCGATTAAAATTCGCCACGCCTGAAATGCTAAAAAAATTGTGGTTGCGTTAGCTTGTGTAATGGCGACCAGAACTGTTTGTTCTACCACCCGACTGTTCAACTATATATGTAGATATATATATTGAGCTACTAATCCTAAGCAAAAGCAAAAAAAAAAATTATTTTTCTAATACAACAAAAAAAATTCTCTTAGAGCTCTCTAAAAGCTATTAAAAAGTCTTTATTTTTTTTTCTTTAAAGCACGAAAAAAAAATTTTTGTCTCAATTTTCAAAGCACGAAAAAAAATTATTTTACGTTGAATGTTTAAGCATTAGCATAAAAAAAATAACGGCTAAAGGCAAACTTGCTGCAAGATACAAAAAATTTCCTCTCTATACCTTGCCAAACGACAGCATCAAGAAAGGACAAGAGAAAAGAAAAGAAAATGGCTGCCAGAGCGTCCCCTTTCAGCCTCGTCGTGTGTGTGTCGTTCGTAATGGCGACCACGTGGTGAACCGGAAACGCATAAATATTCGCACAGACAATTGTCTCTCACCTTCAGCACAGTTTCTATTTTTGATTTAAGCACAGTTTTTTTTCTATTTAATGCTAAGCACATATTGTTTTTCGTTTCAATTTTAATCACAGTTTTTCTATTATTTTTAAGCACAAAATTTTTTCGTATTAATTTTTTAAGCACAAAATTTTGCTATTAATTTTAAGCACAAATTTTTCTGGTTTTAGGTCTAATCACAGTTTTTCGCACATTTTTTTTTTAATTATTTTTAGGCACAGTTCCTTTTTTTTTCTTTTGATCCCTTGATTTTAAATAAAAATTTTCACCAAAATTTTTGTCGGCCCCACGTTGGTTGCATCAGTTGTGACAACCTTGGGTATTAGGAGGTTGCACTAGGGTATATATTAAATAGTATGCGGATTTCCAGTTAATTGAATAATAGAAGAAAAGAGCTTTTTTGTAATAGATACATGATTTTAGCACGCGCGCTCAAAATGGACGCCAGCCGTGTATAACGTACGCGACGCCGTTTGCAATAGCAGAGAAACTATCGGCAAAAGTGAAAGCAGATAGTTAAAACAAAAAAACACATGCAAAAAGGGCACGAGCACACAGTAAAAAAAATGAGTATATTAGCACGAAGGGAAAATAGCAGTAGAACGTGCACGAGGTCGCCCGGCACACACGTCGCACAAATAAAGCACTAAATTAAGCTATTTGGCTTAGCACTATGGCACTCGTAATTTTACGAGGCTTGATTTTAAATTACAAAAAAAAGAATAAGCTAATTAGTCTCACTCACACAATAAATTAAAGTATGATAGCGCACAAAAAAATACTGCATATTGTAGTCGGTTGTAACGCTCTTTTCGCTATGCTGACGACAGAAAGAATGATGCAATGGCGTGTTCTTTCTGTCGACCAAGCTCATTGCTCTTACGGTACGCTGCGCGCGCCGCAAGAGAGAGACAAACGATCCTTAACGGACCCCAACTTAGCTTCTCAACCCGGTCAAAAAAAAACATCTATAAATATAGCTAAAAATATAGATAAAGAAAATACAGCTATATTGATGTATATTATAGCTATATTCATGTATTTTTTTTAGCTGTATATCTATGAGAAATATAGCTAGATTTTCAGCTATATTTCTAGCTATAATGGGCTAAAATAGGGATTATACCTATAAAGATAGGTAAAAATATTGCTAAAAATCTAGCTATATTTCTCATAGATATACAGCTTAAAAAACACGTAAATATAGCTGTAATACACAATGTAGCTATATTTTTACCTATATTTTTTAGCTATATTTATAGATGTTTTTTTTTGCAGGGAAGTCAAGCGGCTTGCTAGCCATATCAATGCACATTATAAAAGCCTTATAAACTTGCGCGTGTGTGCCAACGATCTTGGGTATGGTGTTACGGGTTTGACTCGCGTGGTCTGCTTTCCTTCTTGCCAACAGTTGTATGCTTCTTTCTGTCGTCTATATGCGTATTACTATATACATAAGTAACATGGTCAATTTGCCATGTTACAAGATATAAATGTGTGGACGAGAATAAGAGTGGTATAAGTCACAATTTCAAAAAAATTTAGTTAGTGATAAATTTTACTCTTTTTAGCATTGAAACAAATTATTTTTGGAATTTAGTGTCTTTTTTGTAAATGTTCTTCAATATTATGAACACTGTAAGAATTGCACTTAACAGAAATGTTGAAGAGTTAATTATGAAAATAGCATAAGTCACATTTTAACCTTCAGACGGCCGCAACGCCAATATATTAAGTACCCGCACCCCCTGATCGACACTTTGCCTATGATCAATCAGTGATATAAGTGACCTTTTTTACCGGTTTTTTATGGGCGATATGCCACCTTAAATCCCGGACGTCTAAAGGTTAATGGAATTTTAATGCTGAATTACATTTATTGTTTGCTGCTGTTCTAAATAAATTTTCAGTTTTCGTATACATTATTTCATAGCCTTTAATAGAGGACACATGAAATAAATATGCTGTTTCGCATTCCTGGACAGCACAAACATGTTTATATTCATAAATAAGATTGTTATGTATGGTACGGTTAGTAGTAATTAATTCAGTTACAGTTACTCGTTGTATTTGATATAAAGTAGTATGTTTAAAGTATTTTGAAATGACATGAGTATTTTGAAGCGTTCCCGACTTTATTCACGGTCGCCAGGTAATATTTTAATTACCGAATTTAAATTTACTTCATTATTTTAATTAATTCCATGCATATACAAGGTGCATACAACAATATTGTATAAGAAAATTATGTTTATCGACGATCTCCTCCAGTGCAATACTCTTAGAGATGCGATAATTTATAATTTTCTTTACGTGTGGATGAGAGGGTAGAATGATAAAAGTTATTATCGACGACTCCGTTGAGTGCAATACTCTAAAGAGTGCGATAATCAACTTTTTTATTATATGAGATATGTAGAGAAGTGTTTAAATCGACGACATCTTTGAGTGCAATACTCTTAGATGTGCGATAAATAACACTTCTATTTAATGGAAAATGAATAAACAAATTATTATCGACGACATATCCAAGTGCAATACTCTTCAATGTGCGATAATTAATTTGTTTAGTATTTATATGAAAAATGATTAATGAGATGAGATGAGTTATACTTTTATCAATAACTTTTTAAACACAGTCTCATTTAAATTTGAAATACTTAATCTTTTTATTAAAAAATTAAGAAAATATATATATTTTACAAAGATTCAAAAGTTACTTAGTATTTTAAGACAGAATGCTTAAATCTTATACTTCTGACAGTATAAGATTGAATGAATATAGTATCCATGTTAGATGTTACATGGTCGAACATCTAAAAGATAATGAGAGAGCTTACTTGAGTTCACGCTCTTTTATATTATTTCTTAAACCTTCTATGAGGTTCTATTTCTTATTGAAGAATTATATTTTAGGAAATAGAATGTTCCATAACATTTATTTTAGATATTTACAAAAGAAACATTTAATTAAGATAAATGTATTAGTAAAAGAAACATTCTATTTCCTTTACATTTCAAATAGCTATTTTTATAGTTAATTTTATTATTTATTAATTGAAAAAGTTAATCTTTTATATTTTAATTAATATCTTTAAACTTTAAATAGAGTAATCAGTTTCATACATATTATATAAATTGAATGTTCTATTTATATATACACAATTATTTTAGAAAGTTACATTTTATTATTAACAATTAAATATTGATAATACTTTTTATTAAAAGAAATAGAACATTCTATTTCTATAATCATTTTACTATATCTATATATATACATTTGAGTTATCTTATCGACCTCAGTAGGTAACTATGAAGTCCTACTTATTCTTTTAATGTAATTTAAATTTCTTATAACTAAAATTTATTCTATCTTTTAAATAATATAGTCATTCTTATGACATATTTGTGTTTAATTTAATAATTATACCCAAAATCAATATGAGCCGTTACAATTTAAATAAATTATGACGTCGGATAATAGCTCTGATTATATTTCGAGTAGTGATTCAGAATCACAAAGTAATAAAGCAAATAATGGTTTAAAAAAAACGACAAGCTGCTAAAATAAGCTAGAAAAAGACAAAGAAATCCCGAAAATTATAATTCATTCCACTGGTACATCGTAATTCTTTTTAAATCTTACTACTAGTGAAAATAATAGTACCTTAATTTCTAATGAATCTGATATGGAATAAATTTCTGAGTTATTACTGTGTTATAATAAAATTGTGTTATTTTAATATAGTCAATCGATTGATGTTAATTATTAAGAACACTTGTGAAATAATATTTGTTTAAATAAAAAATATGATTATGAATCGGCAATTAGATTCTTTTTTTTATTATTAAAAATGATAATGGCATAAGTCCATGAAAATTTACAACTTTGAAACTTCCAATTAGAATGAAAATGGTGTAAGTCACAAATGTTGAAATGTTTTTTATTATAATAAAAAAAAATCGAAACAATTCTTCCACATTTGGGTGAATGATAAGAAAAAACGTTATGTCTATTTTTTGTTGACTTATAACTTTAACATCGAAAATCTCGAAATTAGAAGTATGTGACTTATGCCACTCTCATTCTAACCCACACAAAAAGTTACGAAGTGTATGTATCACAAGTAAGGTTTGCATATCATAAATATTATAATTTTTAGAAAATTTTTCATATCAATAGATTTTTAATTAAAAAATTTCAATATTTTTTCATTGATGACAAGTAACTTTTTTAAATAAAGTAAATAATACTGTAAATGTCAATCAAATAACATTTTTATCAAAATGAATTTCAACGCTATAATTATTAAAATAAACATTTTTATTAAACTATAATCTATTGTAATAATTTTTTTTTAAATATATATATATATGTATATATATATATATATATTAAAAATTAATAATTTAATTTGATGAACAGTTATATAAATATTATATATTTATGATTGTATAACTTAATTTATTAAATTAAAATTTTATTCAGTTATCATTTAGAGAAGAAAAAAATTAAATTAGTTTTCATGAAAATATATTATTTAAAAAGATACTTGTTAACATTTTTTTATAAATAACTTACATTTAACCTTAATTACATTTTCATTTGTACATATGTTTGTATTTAAATGAATTGTCATTCATATAAAAATTGTTAACAATTAAATATATTAAAATTCATTTTATTAAAGCAATAATATTTTTATTCAGAGAAACATATTAATTTTCAAAATATATCAAATTACCTCATTTAAAAAATTATCATTACTTGATATAAAAATATTTTTACCATCATCGTTTTTACATTAATTTTATAAAATACTATCTCAAAAACTTATTTATTTAATATTAAATTTTTTTTAATAGTCAATTATAAAGATAGGAAAATATATGAAATATGAATAAATTTTTCCGATTATGTCTATAATTAAGAATTTATATTTATGAACTGTCTAGATAGAAGTAAAATTTCCTCTAAAAAAGTAAACATTTCAAAAGAAAATTTACTTGTTATTTGCAAAACACTTATTATAAATGCGGAAAAAAAATAATATTCTGTAATATCACTCTAAAATTTGTATTAAATATGATGATTGAAAGTACAATTATTTCATTATGTTGAATTTGTTGTCAAAGTTCAATTATATTTCACTATAAGCAGATATAAAACGGACACTGAATACAACTGTCTGTCTATTTAACTGTCATATTTACCTGTCTTTCCATTCTATTGTTGAATTTCCATAAAAGGAAGCTATTAACTTGTAGTATGTACCATGATGATTCTTTATTTAAATTTAAAATTAATCCAATCATTAGTTTTCAAGATATTTAGATTTCTAATCCCATATAAAAAAATTTTATTAAATAATTTTGGAACTTAAACTCCTCAATAACTAATGAATAAATTTATTCGAAAATTTAACTGAATAATCATCGTGAAACATACTGTGGGATCCGGGACTCCAACCAGAACCCAGCACAGTATAGATGAGATGGAAGTATATGTTGTTGAGGTTATAAATGAGTACACGAAAGAGATATGGTTTAAGTCGATGATCGAGTGAGAGAGTGAACGCTCGCACGCTAACACGTTAACTCGTCTCTAGGTGGTAGGGTCGTCTGTATAGTACATGATTGGTTACTTATACTGCTTCACACATACACATCCCTACAATACTCCCCTTCCTTTTTTTCATTTAATTTACAATTACACTTACTTGTGCCACTATTATAATAATTAAATCACACCCTGGTTGATTACATACATTGTATTCTAGTACTTACGTACTCTCATTCATTCCGTACGTAACAGTATTTACATAATTAGCTATTAAAAAGATTATGCCTCACTCCTTATATTTACATTTTGTATTTTACATTATTAATACAAATTTAGATATTTTTGCTTTACACATAGCTGAATACAATTATTTTACATTCGCATGGTTTTAACACTGAATATTCTTGATACGCACTACAATGTTTATTTAATATTTGTTATTGCATTCCGTGCTTAATTGCACTTATTTTGCTGTGCCAAGTCGCACTTACATATATACATAACCTTAAATGCTCACTAGCACTTACATATACTGTACATACGTGTTTACATATACATCATTCCATGTTAATTGCACTATATACATTCCATTGCGCTAATGCATTCATCACTTTGTGCTTAATTGCACCTATACACATTTTATTGCGCTAATACATTCACATGTCTACATGCTTTCATACGTGAAATGAATTTTTTTCAATAATTTTCATACAAAATCTATACATATATTTATATGCGTTTAATGCACTCAGACTATTAACAATACACTGCGTGTGCGAAAATTTCATTATTAATACATTTTTAATTGTTATTTTGTGCAATTAATACGCTCAGATTAATAATAGTATATTATGCGTCGAGACCGCAAAACGTATCATTCTTGGCGAGTGCATGCTGAGGGGCCGAGCGTAGCGAGGCCGCTCCAGCTGCACGAGCAAGAATGATACGTTTGTGGCCGTGACTGCATATACTATTTTTTGTTCGAAGGCCGTTAAGCGGAAGCTGGGGCGGAGTCCCCATCTATAAAAAATAATTAATAATTCTCAAAATATAAAAAATTTTTTTAAAAAATTCAATTATAAACAATAAATCACTAATAATTCTTAAAATACAATAAAAAGATGCAATAAAAAAATTCGAATATAAAAACCACTAATAACTGTTGAAATATATCATTAAATTTAAACAGAAATATAATGGAATATGGAATAAAGCTAGACTATAAAAATTATAATTAAAAATTATTATTTCAAAAAAGAAAAAAAAAGTTTAAAAAAAATAGAATAATAAAATCCGATTATAAAAACAACTAATAATTGTTAAAATATAATATAAAAATTAAACAAAAATACAACAAAATATAAAACGAAGATAAACTATAAACATTATAATTTTTTTTTTGCCCTATTGGCCCGGGCGCAGCCTTACTTGGCCTAGCACCCGCATCCTAACCACCTTTGTGTGAGGATGTTTTCCTAGCACACATTTCCTATTTTCATTTTTCCTATTTTCTTACGTCCTACATATCTTTATCCTAAGCTACCTAATAACCTACATCCCCGAGAAATCTTAGACTGCCGCGTTCCAGAGCAGTCGGTAAGCAGATTTCTACGGTCGGTTCCCGCATTCACCCAGGCTTATCAGGCCTGTGACGCAGGGAAAACTCCCCCAGGAGAAAACCCACGCCAGGAATATTGACCCATCGCACTCAGAAATTCTTTTTCCGATGAAAAAAAGCCTGAAAAAAAATTTCAGGTTTTCACCAGGAATCGAACCCCCGACCGCTTGGAACGAAAGTGTAGAGACCGTATAAGGCGTGCGCCTTAGCCGGTTACGCCACTGACGCTCTTATAAACATTATAATTGAAAAATATTATCTAAAAGAGAAAAAAAAAGTTTTATCACGCGAAACTTGTAACTACGTCTTTTCCTCGCTCTCTCCTTTTCTTTCATAAAATACATATATTGAATCCACGTTATTCGTTAACGCATATCCAGTATAGTACATGTAAGAAAAGGATAGCGATATTAAAAAAAAAGTGAGCAGTTCATTCAGTTCAATTCCAAGAATCAGCATCGTCGAGAACGTTTTTCTGCGAACTTTTATTAAAATAATATATTAAATATGCACTTTTTTCTTTTGCGGCCTAGGACAAGAATACATTATTTTGTGCTCCGCATAGAGGACACAAAAAATTTATTTTGCGGCCTGAGGACAAAAAAATAACTTTTTCCAATACTTTACAGTTTAATTACAATATTTATGCGTTTAATATGCTCGTACATTATTATTACATAATTATACATTATTTACACACTATGCAAACATATGTGCTAAATGCACTGAATATCAATCGAAATCTTACAATTTGTTGTTGCCAACTATGAAAAATTATTTATATAACATATATTTGCACTCACACATTTCTGACGTTAGTCACACTCATACTTGCACTCTCACGCATACACACTGTCACTACTCTGAGTTTATTGTCTCTCTTCATCTTTGTTCTGCCTCTTGGGCCTAACGAGGCCACTCATAGTTGATGTGGAGCAGGTTTTCGTCCTGCAGGACCATTGCTCCTCTGCTCCTTGAAAACCTGCGGAGATCCGTGGTCAATCTCACCTTACACTTCCTAGCGAAGAAGGTGAACTCTTCTGGGTAATTCAGGATAAGTCTCTGAATAATGCCGATGTGGAATCACCTGTTGTTCCTATTATTTTCACGCAGAGAGTTGTGAATGGTGAGTTCCTTCATCTGGTGTTCTCTTAAGGAAGAGAGAGACTCTTGGATTCCCACATGGTACTGCATTTTGAGTGAGTGCAGGCTGATAATGTTCCTAAAATTAAGTGGTTCCACAGGAGTGAGGCCCAACAACTTGAGAGCTCTCAGTACAAAGCATCTCTGGAGGATCTCGGGCAAACTCTGGATGAGGTACTGATTGCCCTCTAATGCAAAATTGTTACGCAGCTCTGGCTGGTAGGCAAATAGGAGCTCTTCCGTTGGAAACTTGCTGCAAGAGAAGTGGGAGATCCTCACCTAGTTCCTGCTGTGGAAAAAACGGTCGAGTAACCTCCATATGTGCACCTCCTTATTGATGTTGTTGCAATCATGCACATATAGTTCCCTAAGGGTGTCGTTTTCTACTAAAAACTCAAAGAGGTTCTCGACAATAAGCGCCCTGCACTTCACCAATCGCAGAACGGTCAGGTCCTTGAGCGCGTCTTCGTTGAGCATTTTTAACCCTATCAAATTGTTGCCATAGATGCTCAAACTGCTCATACCACGGAAGTTTACTTCGAGCAATCCAGTGGCCGCTCCCAGGATCAAATCACTTACGGTGAAAACCTGGCTGAGTCTCTCCAGTAGTTCCTGCAGCACCTTCACCCCTTGGAGATCCAGGTGATTTAGGTATGGTGTAATACCATCCGCTCTCCTTTGTTTGTCAATGATTCCGCTCAAATATTCGACGGGGTTGACATCTACTGGTTCTCTCATAATTATATTACTGGATAAGTAGAAGTCTCCAGCATCCTGCCAGGCGTATCTCCATCCACCAGTGCCGTTGTACATTTCGTTGTTTGCGTCTAAGTCTTGTGTGCCCAGACAATAGCCGATTCTCCTGTGTCTCTCCAAGGCATTAATTAGACTATATTTGTCCACGTTATTAAGATTGTTTGAAATACTTTCCAACACGGCTGGAAAACAGAGAGCCACAATAGGCGAACAATACACGACTCTTTCGAGAGGTCGACTTTTACCTCAGTCTTATCGTCACACACAATCTCTTGGTGTGGTCTTACCCTTATATATTTAGTTTGTGTCTTGTAACTCTCCGCATTTCTAGTTACTTAAAAAATTGTATTTAACATCGCGTTGCCCTGGAACCTAACACATGAGGCCGACCTCCCGAAGGCGATGATAGCCGATGCTTGGCCACCCTTGTTGCACACGATCTTGATGTTGTAATCGCTCTGACCTCTCTCCCGCAGTAATTTGTCAAGGGACGTCTTCCTGGAGCTTTTGGGCAGATTATAAGCAAAAACTTATTTGACCGCCTGGTCATTGATGAAAAGGGTGGGTAGACGGTACTCCACCTGCTCGTGAGCCACCATCATGTTGCGCTAGGCTGCCTTTCGCAAGGCATTCTCACGTTTTGTATAATAATCTCGGAATTGCTCTTCGAATTCCTCGAAAGCAATCTCTGCCAGCCTCAGTTTATGCTTGCATGCCATGTCTCCTGTCTGCATGATACGGCGAGAAAGGTCCGCCTTGATCCTTGCGACTTCTTGTATCATTGCAGAACACAGATACACTAAAACTGAGAAAGGAAGCACACTAAAGTTTGTCAGAAATAAAGTCACAGAGGTGTTCCTATGAAAGAGGAACTCAGTCCAGTAGGAACGCACCAAAGCTACCTGAATAAAAAAAAAGAAAAAATGAACATTAATACACTTAATAAATAACATATATATATAAAAAAAAATTATAAGGAGAAAGAGAAAAAAATAATAAATATTATAATATAATTAGTGTTACATCCTTACTCATACTTTAATCATTCTTTACTTTCCTACGATACTTAAAACTATTTACAAAAGCGGGCGGAGCATGGTTCCTTACATCAGTGTTAACATCGAACCTAACTACTTTTCTAGTCGCAGCCTCTTTATAGTCCTTTAAGGATGCTGTCAGTTCTTTTTCTTCTCTTTAGAATTTTAGGCATAAATCTCTCCTTCTTTGGTCTTTGAGGGATCGTACTTAGGTTTTCAATGCTCCTGCCATCGTCACTCTGCGCAATATTGGCAGTGTCCGGCTGACTGACCATTGTCGGTTCACCCAAGTGACGATTTCGCTGATCTACTTCAGCCAGGGTTGCTTCATCTACTGGATAGATTACGTCTAAGAATTCATCTGACCGCTCTTCCACTGCACTTTGCACACCTGCGCTACGGTGGACTTCCACCTCGACCAACGTTTGTTCTTTTTGTGGTGAGTTTTGCGAGGCGTTATTGTTGTACGACGGCGATGTAAGCGGATGCCCTTGCTTTGGTACATTCTTCTGCACTGGCTGCTCGACTGGAGTCAACTGTTCCTCGCTTCTTAAAAAGAAGGCTGATTTTAATCTATCGGCCAATACAACCACGTTTCTACCATTTTTCTTTATGGTATAATTCCTACCACTTTCTTGCCTCGATATGACTTTGTGAGGTCCTGTGTATGGATGCGTGGGGGGTACTTTAACCGCCTTTACTCTTTCAAAAACGTGGGTGCAGTGCGCCAACTCCTTAAATACAAATAGCTTAATTGCACAATGGTGTGCAGCGGGTATTTGCTTAACCTGCCTCATGTACTCCTTAAATTACACAAGAAATTCGCCAAAATCATGCGCACTGATCTCACGGAACTCGTACGTAAGATCACCTGGTACTGTCAATGTCGTACCATATAGAAACTCAGCTAAGCTCACTCTCGCATCTAATCTTGAACGAGTGCGCAAACCAAGTATCACAGTAGGCAAAACTCTGGTCCACTCTGCAGTGTCCGTGTGGCACATAATTGCGGCCTTAAGATCTCGGTGCCATCTCTCGACGATACCATTGGAGGCTGAGTGATATGGTGTTGTTCTAAATTTCTTACACCCTATATAATTTAATAGTTGTTTAAACAACTGCGCCTCGAATTGCCTTGCTCGATCACTCGTTATGATCACGGGTGCGCCAAACCTCGCCACCCAATTATCATAAAAAGCGCGTGCAACTGTAGGAGCGGATACATCTTGCAGCGGAACTGCTTCTGGCCACCTTGAAAATCTGTCTATCATTGATAGAATATATCTGTATCCTTCACAAGATGGTAGTGGGTTTATGAGATCCAGATGAACATGAGTAAAACGAGCGTCTGGCTCGGTAAACTTAAAAGGCAAAAATTTATTCTCGCGAGAGATTTTTGATTTTCGGCAATCAATGCACGACTCGCACCATGCTACTATATCCTGGTTTATCTTGGAACATACGTATTGCTGTCAAATCAGCTTAGATGTTATTTTGCGCGAAAGATGCGAGTTTTGATTGTGAAAAAGGTTAATGACATCCTACCTCAATTCTTTGGGGACGTAAGGGCGAAAAACCTGATCTACCAACTCGACGTATAAAAAGATCTTTCCAGCTCCCCACTGCAGCCTAATTAACTTGAGAGGGTGATAAGGATTTTCTTAAACCATTTTTAATTCTTCTTGATCCTCTAGCTGCTTTTTTGCTAATTCTTCTAGTGAGAAAAGCGTGAGAAATCTTACATCCTTAATTCTCGATAAGGAATCTGCTACCGCATTATCTTAACCGGATAAGTAGCATATCTGCGTGCTAAACTCTGCTATATACGATAGCCTTCTACTACGAATTGCATGGCGATCCTTTGCATTTCGTGCAAGTGCATATACTAGCGGCTTGTGGTCGGTATAAATTTTAAACTCTCGACCCTCTAGATAATACTTAAAATATTTGAGCGCTTTGTATATAGCTGATAATTCCTTATCTGAAACGCAATAATTTCTTTGTGCGGGCGTAAATTTTTTAGAGAAGAAAGCTAATGATTGCCATGAGTCATTTACTAATTGCTCTAGGGACGCACCCATCACAAAATTCGAAGCATCCGTCACGACTCTTACTTCTGCATTTTCTGCTGGGAACGCTAAGTGAACTACTTCTGCTAGTTCTTTTTAAGTTTTTTCAAATGCGTCCTCAGCTTTCTTTGTCCATACTACAGGGCGTTTATCTTTTTTCTCAATATCACTAATTAATGCATTTAAATAACGCTTCGTTTCGGCTGCATGCGGTAAACATTTCCTATAAAAATTAATCATGCCTAAATACCTACGCATATCATCTTTAGTCTCTGGCTTCGGGGATTCCGTTATAGCTTCAACTTCACTTGGATCCGGGCGAAACCTTTCTACCGCCTACCTGGTGTCCAAGGAATATTAACTTGGAAACACTGAACTTGCACTTGTCCACGCTCAGACGTAAATAAAACTTGGCGAGCCTCTCAAATACCGTCTTTGGATGTACCTCGTACTCCTCTGGCGATGAAGATGCAGCGAGGATATCATCTACGAACGCAAATGCAAAGTCTGAATCTCCCAGGGCAAGATTAACGTACCTCTGGAAGGTTTGAGCGGCGTTTCTGAATCCGAACGTCATCACAAGATACTCAAAAAGGCCGAAAGGCGTAACGACTGCAGTTTTAGGCACGTCTTCCGGAAAGATTGGTATTTGCAAAAACGCTTGCTCGAGGTCCAGCGCGGAGAACATACTTTTATTATCCAAATTACTTGTGAAGTCACATAAATGCGACAAGGGATACCTGTCAGGAACCGTAACGTTATTTAATTTACGATGATCGCCGTAAATTCGCCAACTATCATCCTTCTTGGGTACCATATAGATGGGTGTAGCCCACGGACTTTTCGAAGGTCTATACATTCCCTCCTTGACCCATTTCTCAAATGCCTTCTTGGCGGCCTTTAGTTTTTCTGGTGAAAGTCTTTGTGGCCTTTGTGCAACGGGAGGACCCATCCTCTTAATATAGTGGTATACGCCCCTGTGTTTTGCTGGCAAGAGATCATCTATACCAACTATTGAAGGATACTGACTTAATAATTTAGCGTATTTATCGCCTGGGTCCACGATCGATACTTGAACTAACGTGGCGGTTTTGTTGAACCCTTTCACGGACTCTTGCATCTCACCATCCACCACTCTTCTCCTCGTAAGATCTGGTAGTAAATGGTACTGTTTGAGCATTTCACCGCCTAAAATTGCATATGGCACGTCCGCTACGATGAATGTCCAACCGGATCGTTTATTTTTTAATCATAGCTCTAATTGCATATGGATTGTACCATATGTGCTTATTCTCGTATTGTTAGCGGCATACAATTGAAACTTGACAGGTTGCTCGTGTTGACCTTTGTTTTTTGGAACGAGTGAAACTCTACTGCCCGAATCCATTAAAAATGTTTTTCCCGAGACTCTATCTTTAATGTGGAGACGTATTGACTCAATACCGGAAGCGCACGCCTTATCTACGCGCCGGTCTTGAAGTTTAACGGCTTATTAGACTCTACTTGCCTATTCGGACTCCTAGTATTACTTTTCGTTTTCTAACTATTACTTCTTTTAATATTTTTATTTACAACGTCCGAATTTTTCCATGCGCAGGGTTTAATACGTTTATAGGCTCTATTGCCAAATCTAGCATGATATTTAAAAAATTTATTCGCGGATCTACTCCTATTTCTATCTCAATTATCACGATCGCGGGATTTCGGTCGTCTTTTATTTACATAATCGCGCTTCTTATTTAACTGATCTTGAATGACTGCCTCCATTTTAGCTGTTACTTCCACGTCGTCTTTGACTTTTTCAACCGCGTTCATCTCTTTTTTGGATTCTTGCAGGTTTTCGTAAACTTTATCTGCGTGCCTGACAAGCAGCGCTTCGTCCGTATCTAGAGCTTATCCAGCCAAATAATATTTAATAGTTGGCGAGAGGTTATATCTCCACGCCTCGAGCACCTCCGCCGTGGAATCCGGCCTCTTGCTATATTTAGCATTTCGCTTAAGAATAATAAAGGTTTCTTATCTTCCATTTTATAACCAGCGAACAGGATCTTAAATTTACTTTCGGCGGATCTTCCGTATTTTTTTAATAAGTGTTTCTTTAACCCTTAATATCTCTGTAGAACTTCGCGTTATCATCAATCGGCCCGAAAAGGTTAATCTGGCTTTCGAAGATGTTAAGCCACGTATCCGGGTCGTGTTGCCTAAATGATAAGTTAATATTTCTAATACCGTGATGCTGCCACCTATACCTGGTGTAGGTGTAAGGACTGCTTGGTCGGTCTCTACGGCGTTTACTCGCCTATGGTTATCTACTGTCGGTATGAGGCCTGCCGATGGTATGTTGCCTTCTGTCGGTACGTTACCGACCGCGTTAGTATTACCGACCATAGCTACAGGGATTCCTTCGAAATAGGGTTTCGTGGGGTCAAGAGCGCCTACTTTTGCCTTTTATAAGTTAATCTCTTAAAGCATTTTTTCTTCTAACTTATCGCGTTCCTCTAATTTCGCGAGTAAGGCCTTATTCTCTTCTGTATATTTATCACGTAAATAATGCATTCTCTCGCGGTATATCTTATCCTACGTTTTCAAAAATTCCTCGTATCTACTTTCTATTTGCGATCTATTTGCACCTTTCTGCGCGGCTTCCCCTACTGTCCCAAGCAGACTACTTTGCACTTTTGCAAACTTAACCATCAACTATTGACCTGTTCTTTAAATTTATCATAAGAATTTGGTATTGAATCGTGCTCTAAATTATCCTCTATAACTTTATTCACCCTAGTATTCTCAGTTATATTAAACATGCTCTCGTTATCAGCGTCCATATTAGTGCTCATTTTGCGCGTGCTGTTTGTTAAATAAATCAGAAAAAACGCGTCAATTAACCCTTTACTTAAACTGCTATATCTCCACTCCTTCGAGTCTCCATTTACTTATAGCGTCCCCACGAAGGCGGCTTCGGGCGAGTTAGGACGTTTGCTTAAGTAAAGGGTTAAGATACACAAATGTACTTCGAAGCGGTCTGTCAAAACAATTAATCGATCAAAAAAAATTAAATACTACTAATAATAAATAATTAAATACGCAATTGCAACACTAACGGTTATAAAATAAATAATTGAGGATATACGATTTTAATAAATAAATAAACACTCAAAACTGAGGGTTACAAAAATTATGTACAATATAAATAAATTATAACAGGAAATACACAAATTATTCACAACTAGTAAACAATTTATGAACGATCTATATACAAATAAATAAATTAATAACGACACGAAATAAATAAATAACAGTACACGAATTCAAACAACTATGTACAATTAAATAAATAACGGCACACGAATAAATAATTAATAAATAAATAACGGTACACGAACAAAATAAATAACAACCACGCCCGTATATACAATTGTGTACTTAAAATTGCAATAAGATTATTCTGTTACCTAGTATAAAATTTTCGTTTCGTTTACGAGGTAAAATTTGAGCCTAACGCGTCTTGTTTACGCTATTTGACTAACTACTATACTTTTCAAAACACAAAAGGTCGCGTTCTAACGGCTTTCGGTCTCCTAAAAACCTTGAATAGTCACCTCGCGTTTATTTTAGAATTTTCGGTTGTATAACGAATTTCTTTTAAATGAAATTTCTTTCGAAAACTTTCTTAGTCTTAATATTTTTTAACTTTTCTCAGTGCGCTTCGCATTAATTTTTCGCACTTATTACTAATTTCACATTTATAACAATTTTACAATTTATACTTTATATTCTTTTATTAACTCGTGGGTATTTTCGGAACCAAGAAAAATTAATTACTCAATATTTTAATAAAATCGCAAGACGATATATATGCAATAATTCGCTGTTCCGATCGACTCGATTGCTCCAGAGGCTCGTACCTATAAAAAAGGCGAAAAGACAGTAGGCGCTTACCCCCAAAACGCTCTTTATCGCACGAAACAGCATCAATTTGTTGAGAAAACTAAATATTTTACACTCTTCCCACGTGTTAAATATATATATATATATATATATATATATATATATATATATATATATACATTTATATGTACATAACTTAAACAAGAAAAGAGAAAGAAAACCCACGAACTGACTATCAAGACGATTTACACTTGATTTTTGTCCATTTATATGTTTTATAGCAATTATTCGCTCGTTACTATGCTCCGCCCGCGCACGCAATACAATAGATTACATACGACATGCGCGCAGTACTTTAATCGCACTTGCTTTTCGGAGCTGTGTACAATCCTTCTTATGATACCTGTATGCGACTTAACTGCACGTTACAGCGTATCTTACAATTTATGTACTCTTATTTTTTCGTGCACTGTACGCGACTTAATATGCGTCTAACAATACACAGAATTCTTAGACTATTTGCAGCTTATGCAGACGAGAAGATTGATGCTTTTCTTTGCGCCGCTAAATAGTTCTTTTACACGAAAATAAGCCTCAACTTATTACCTTTACTACTCCTGAATAGAGCGGCGTACTGCTTCGCTTAGTTAACCTGAAGGTCCGTGGTAACGGCTCTCGATGAAAGAAGATTCCTCACGACGTGGCTTAAAGTTATTACGGAGAACGTGTTCTTGGAGAAGTCGGTGTCACCAAATATGGGGTCTGGGACTCCAACCAGAACCCAGCATAGTATAGATAAGATGGAAGTATGAGTTGTTGAGGTTATAAATGAGTACACGAAAGATATATGGTTTAAGCGTATATTAGCTAAGACCAGGGATACAGACAATAATCGAGTGAGAGAGCGAACGCTCGCACGCTAACACGTTAACTCGTCTATAGTGGGTAGAGTCGTCTGTATAGTACATGATTGGTTACTTATACTACTTCACACATACACATCCCTATAATACTATATGTTAATGCATCTCTTTATTCAAAATTTTGAAATACAATGGAAATATAGTCAATATTTATGGGTGCAAGTGTGTCCGTTTTACATATCCTTAAATAATTTATACTTACAAAATTTACATGATATTTTATAAAAACTATTAAAATGATAATCATATATTTAATATTATTTCAAACTATGAATAAAAAGTTAAAAATTATTATTAAGTAATAACTTATAAATAGTTATATTACTTTATTAAATACATTTCCAACTTAAGAGGAGGCCGTATAGTTCTGTCCTTGCCTAATCTAAATTTTCGTTATTATGACTAAATTAAATATTTTTATACAAAAGTAAGGGCAGAGCCCAATAGATTGAAGGATTAACAGGCGATTCTATTTTATAAAAAAATATAAAATTTTTATTAGTTTCCGAGTGAAGTCTGAAACGGAAAAAGAGTTGAACACTTCAATCAAATTTAATTCTTTTTCCGTTTCAGACTTCACTCGAAAACTAATGAAAATTTCATATTTTTTCATAGAATTGAATCATCTGTTAATCCTTAAATCTATTGGGCTGTACCTTCAATTTTGTATAAAAATATTTAGTTTAGTAATTATAACGAAAATTTAAATTAATAATTAACTACATGTTGAAATTAAATTTAATTAGCACTCAATTCCACAAGTTATTTAAAAAATTTACCATCATTCAAAGTTATTAAAAAGTTACTTATAAAAAGTATTCCCATATCAAAATTTCAATATTCTATTCATTGAATTTTTCATTCTATACATTAGAGAATTAGTTTTGATGTTGAAATTTTTTTCTGATGTGCAACATATATATATATATATATATATATATATATATCTTATAGTAAAATATTTTATCACCCTGTATGAAAATTATTTTGTAAAACTAGAATAATGCTGTGAATGAATAATTGATTATAAGAAAATATTGAAAACTGTAAATAACAATAAAAAAGCGTTAGGCTAGAGATAAATAATGATTGTTTATTATCATTTATACATTTTTTTTATTGTATAATGCAAATATCCATAAATAACTGTACATAAATTAAAAAATACAATTATTAGAAATAACTCAAAATAATTTTCATTTTAGTTCTTATAACGACAAACTTTTCTTAATGATATATAAATATATAATTGCCGAAAATAACCATTTTTTATCGTTATGTTATTTTTACAAATTTTATTATTACTTTTTTTTCATATTACGATTAATTAATAGCATTTTTCATAATTTCTTTTATTTTTGAGCTTTTGAAAGTAAAAAGGCAGTAAATTAAATTAGTTAATACAAAAGCAATTCTATTGTGAATGTCTTTGAAAAAAGTTCATTAAATAATATATTACACACCAAGGAAAGTAAAGTATTGGTTAGTCCATAACACATATAATTGCCACCTCGAGCCGAAGGCGAGGGTGGCAAATATGTGCTATGGGCAGTGGCAAATTTAGGTATAATCAAAGGAGGCTATAGCCTAAAGCGGCACCTTAAGAGCCAATTTGCGGGGCGGCGCGGTGCATTGATAAGAAAAATTTGTAGTAAAATAAAAATTAACTCGAACGAATATGGTATAGAATAATTCTCGATTGTAGTAACATTCGACAAGCTAAAGAATCAGTTATACTCTTCGAGCATATACTACTGGAGGAAGCCTCCCAGCTATTAACTGCGTTACAAGGCGAAGAAAGAGGAAGCCTCTATTTTGGTACGTGCTATCTCTCTCTCACTTTCTTAGTGGGGAACAGAAGCAGCCAATCAAATCAGGGTAGAGAGAGACAGCAGGTACCAAAATAGAGGCTTTCTCTCTCTTCGCCTTGTAACGCTTGCTGCCATTTGGAGGCTTCCTCCAGTAGTATATGCTCGAAGGTTATACTAGGAAATACACATAAACATGTTCAAACTGAAAAGTATTCCGAGAAATGTACATCACACGTGCAAAAAAAACACGGTACTGCGGCGATCGCGGTAGCTAGTTTACCGGCTAGTGCAGAGGTGCAGTGTCGTGCATGTCCGATCTTGTAGCGAGAGAAAAATTGATTTTCACAATGAATAGAAAATAACCAATTAAAAACTATGAGTGATGGCAGAAAAAGACTCAGCGGTAGTGAGTACAAAAAACGGGCAAAAGAAAAAGCAGAAAAAATTGAAAATGTTATTTCCAAAATTCCAAAGCTTGACAAATATTTTTAATCCACTGAATCGACTCACAGTGATACAATACCTAATGCAAGTGACATTAATTTATAGCAGGCAGGGTTGCATTCTATAACTGAAGCTGATGAATTAGAAAACGAAACATCTTACGATGTCGACGAAGGTGAAGCAGACAATAACGCAAATAGTGATAATAATTTACAAATTGAAATTGTGAAAGAAGTTTCGCAAAATAGTCTGCTTACTATTAATGACGATCCGTTTTCCTGGCAAATTAATGACAGTTAAGAGATTATATAGCAAAAAATGGTTTTAAGCAGAACATGGATAGTGATTTTTTAAAAAGCTAGCGAGAATGCGGTTCTCAAGTTCGTTATTTTACCAAGACTTTGTTGAATAAAGAATTACATAACGGTGAAAAAATACTTAGGCGATGGCTGATTTATTCTAAAAGTACAGGTAACATCTACTGTGGTCCGTTTTTGGCGTTCGACGGGAATACGCGATTTGGCTCAAAAAAAGGATTTGACGATTGGAAAAATGCTGAAAGAATAGAACAGCATGAAAACAGTGACACGCACAGAAACTGCTTATTATATTTAAAAGCACGTCAAAATGTTGTTGGCCGCATCGATTGTAGTTTAGTTCAAGCAGTGGAAACGAAAATTAAATATTGGAGAAATGTGTTACAAAGGGTAGTGAGTGTAATATAAATGCTTGCATCGCGAGGACTACCGCTTCGAGGCCATTCGGAGAAATTTGGGTGTCCAGATAATGGTAATTATCTAATGTCACTTGAACTTTTAGCTCAATATGATGTTTTTTTGGCTGAACATATATCACGTCTAGGAAATCCAGGTAAGGGACACACCAGTTATTTATCATCTACGATTTGCGACGAGTTTATTAAGTTGATCGCAAATGAAGTATTGAAAAAAATTTTTAAAGAAACAAGAATTTCAAAATATTTTTCAATCATTGTGGATTCTACGTCAGACTTATCGCACATTGATCAATTAACATTAATGGTACGTTATGTGAGGCCTGACGGTTCCCCAGTTGAAAGATTTTTGAAATTTTTACCTAATGTTGGACATAAAGGAGTAGAAATAGCAGATGCAGTTATTTCGTATTTGAAAAATGCCACAATTAATATTATAAACTGCCGCGGACAGTCATACGACAATGCAAGCAACATGTCAGGCATTTACAATGAAGTGCGAGCCAAGATAAAAGAGATTTGCGCTTACGCGGAATATATACCTTGTTCAGCACATTCTCTAAATTTAGTGGGAATCTGTGCAGCAGAGATTTGTGAGGAAAGTTGTAGTTTTTTTAATGTTTTTCAAGAATTACACAATTTGTTTTCTTTATCAACTGAACGTTGGCATATACTCCAAGATCAATGTAATTTATATAAGAATGAACATTCAGACTGCAACAATCGAGTCAGAAAAAGACCATAAAAACTTCATCCACAACAAGATGGTCTGCTCGGCATGATTCATGTGGAAGTGTGTATGTTTTATTTGATCCAGTAATTAATTCATTAAAGAAGATTGAAAATGATGTTACACAAAAAGCAATAGTAAGATGCCAAGCAAAGGGCATACGCCTAAAACTAGAATGCTTAGAAACCGCTTTCATGTTATGTTTTTGGGAATTTTTACTTAACAGAATCAATGTTGTTAGTAAGCAGCTACAAGATGAGAGTATTGACCTTTTTACTGCAGTTATTTTGTATGATGGACTAATACAATTAGTAACTGAAATTAGAAACGAAGAAAATTTCACAAAATTCAAAAACCTAGCTTTAAATTTTTTGAAAACAAAATAATTTGAAGAAATGTCAAAGCGAAAAAAAAAGAAAAAAACATTTTGATGAATCATCTACAGAAGAAAGTTTGTTTAGTTCTGAAGAACATATGCGAATAAATGTTTACTATGTAGTTTTAGATAGTTTATTAAGTGAATTAGAAAAACGTCGTTCAGCCTATAAAACTTTTGTAGATAAATTTGGATTTTTAGTAAATTTAAAAAATTTAAGCGTAAATGATATTACTGATAAAGCAACCTGTTTAATAAAACAATATCCAGATGATTGAGAATTATCTTTTACTAAAGAATTACTGCATATCAAAGCTCAATGTATAGTTACAAAAGACTCGTGCAACAGTCATATTGAAGAACAAAAAAAATACAAAGAAACATCAATAAGTTTATTGAAATGAATAGGAAAAAATGATTTTAATTTGATATACCCAAATATTGATATAGCTTACCGCATGTGTGTATCTACTGCAATATCAAATTGTTCAGAGGAACGATCATTTTCGACTTAAAAGAGAATAAAAAACTACTTACGAACAAGTGCTAGCCAAGACCGATTGAACGAATTGTCATTATTGCATATTGAACATGAAATGCTACATACGATCGATTCCAATTATTTGATAGACATATTTTATGAATTAAAATGTAGACGTAAAAAACTTCAATAAATATAGCCTACTATTTATTTAATTATTTGTTTTCTTGTCTAATTCAATTCCCTTTCTAATTGAGTAAAAAATTAACTGCGATATCATAGACCCAGATCCGTTCCACAGCGTCACAAGACCACAACGACTAGGCAGAAGGAAGAAGACCCAACTAGTTCAGGAGACAGCAGACCGCCCCCGTCTAGCCCCTGATGAATTCCTATCCCCTATTACAGCTTGCACTGATGTGAATATTTCTAGATTAGATAAGACTTCTTTTCTCCCCTTAATTTCAACGATGATCTACAGCATCTTAGCCCCCCAGTGTGAACTTCCATTCATAGAAATCATCCTGCCCCCTTTTTAATTAAAATATCACCAGTTGATGTGCCACGACAGAACGAATCGAGTAATACGCAGTCATCACCCGCGTTTAAGAATCAAGATCCACATGATTTGGATAGCAATGGCAATCAGGAGAGCGAGCGAATAGAGAGCGATATAGCGAATAGCCATAAATTGGATAGCAATAGCAATAAGAAGAGCGAGCGAACGAAGAAAAATAGAAGCAAGCGAACAGAGCAGAGCAAATGCGAGCGAGCACAGCAACATAAAAGCAAGAGAGCAGAGCCAAAAGAGAGCGAGTGAACAGAGGGAGATATAGCAAATAATCATAACTCGGATAGCGACCCTAAGGATAGCACTAGCATAGCATATCGTCAGGTAGTAAGTAGCATTAGTAGCATTGGACCCATTCTTGGGAGAGTTCGGAATGGTCATGGCAAAGTATGTGGTTGCACTGTTGATGGTAACAGTCATAACCAAAACGTACTCTTGAACAATGAGCCTATGGAGAGCGAACTAGCAGAAAGCAGCATAAAAGTTAGAAGTGAGCATGCAGAGAGCAGCATCATCACAAATAGCTATAAACCACAAATTACCACCCCTCAGTCAGCTACTATTCAACCTCTAATGTCCCCTAAGATTACGCCACCAGATAATATGTTCCTAACACCTTTCTTTTTTCCCAAAAAAAACGTCCCACTAAATCCATACCATCCCTTATGTCACTTAACATTACGCCTCCATCTCCCATCCCTAGCACACCCCACGGACCCATATCCATAATTCCCCCCTTAATATCTCTCAAGATATCCCCTCCAACCTTCCTTCCAATCCGTCAAACTTCGCCAACCCGCCCCAAAGCAGCATATGAAAAACTACCCAGAGGCCCCTTACCCAGAATACCATCTTTGATGTCCTTACAGATTAACCCTCCCATTAGTTATGTAAAGTCCTTAATAATTGAGCTTACGATCCTTTAAGCTATTGGATGTCTCTGTTCTTCTATATATATGTGTTTAACGTCTCATGATTATAATTCATTTAAGCTCATTACGAGCTAATAACTCTTCCGTAAGTAAAAAGAGTTGAACAAATTCGTTAAAACCTAATTACTTATAAGACCTTACCCAAATCCATAACCCTTTCAGCTAGCCAAATCATTATTTACTTCTATTAACATTCTTTTTTTTGTATTCATTAAGCTTGCTAAAATAACCTTCATTTATTCACATTTATTATCAAGCTTACTAAAAGTGCTAGCTGCTTGCAACGATTTTTTTTTATACCAAGGCTCAAATACTATATCTACACCTTTAATTAAAAGGGGCGGCAGCGACAGAGATAGCCTACAGCGACAAAATTGTTAATCCGCACTAGCTATGGGGTCGCCATTTTACCTCACGTGGAGTTTATACTATTTTTATGAGTGCGGTTGACCCCTCCAAGATCATGTAGCGGTCGAATACATTATTTTCTTTATCTATGCACCCGAATGATCGGGCAAGAGTAAGGTTAATAATAATAATAACAACAATAACTCAAAACCCCAATAACCCGATAACCCAAATAACCAAAACCCAATAACCTAAATAAACAAAAGTGCGTTTATCTGAACATTTGCTCATTACGTGTGTTCATACCACAATTAGGTACGTGAACCAATCTAACCAATCTAGGCAAAAAGGGGAGCAAGGTATTGATTACCCTGCCAATTAAGGCAAGGTGGAAACGTTCAGCCGATCAAGGCAAGGAATTGATTACCCAGCCAATTAAGGCAAAGTGGGAACGCCCAGCCGATCAAGGCAAGACGATGGCCACCTAGCCAATGAAGGCAAGGTATAGATCACCCAGCCAATTAAGGCAAGGTGGGAACACCCAGCCGATCAAGGCAAGACGATGGCTACCCAGCCAATGAAGGCAAGGTATTGATCACCCAGCCAATTAAGGCAAGGTGGGAACGCCCAGCCGATTAAGGCGAAACGATGGCTACCCAGCCAATGAAGGCAAGATGGGAATGCAAACATTTATCTTATAAGATGTTCAAAAATAGCTAGTTTTAATTTATGCAATGTTGAATTTTACGTTCAAAGTTTTCAACTGTGGACAATAAAACGTGACATGAAATAACTTTCCAAGCTTGTATGATGCGTTGCATCATATCTTGCCGTGTTGTTGGTCGCTGTGCATAAACAACATTTTTCAAGTAGCCCCATAAAAAGAAATCTGGACTTGTCAGATCTGGTGATCTTGGACACCATTCAGTAACGTTACTACCAATGCCTATCCATCGTCTTCGGTATCGTTGGTTCAAGCAGTGACAAACCATTAGTGAGCAATGACGAGGCGCACCATCATGTTGTAGCCATAATCGACGTCTTGTTTCCAAGTCCACATCTTCCAATAATTCTGGTAAGTCATTCTGCAGGAAATCAAGATATGCTGCACCGTTGACATCCCCATCGAAAAAATAAGGTCCTATAAGATAACTATTTATTATACCGCACCAAACTACGAGGCTTCATATATGCTGATTATTAACATGACGTACTCAATGAGAGTTCTGGATAGACCAATAATGACTATTATGGCTATTAAGTTGCCCATTACCATGAAATGTAGTTTTGTCCGAAAACATTTAGTATCTAAAAAATTCAGGATCTTCACGGATACTTGCTTGTGCCCGATTGCAAAGTTTGAGTCTGCGGCGGAGATCATCTGGCATCAAAGCTTGAGTCAAAGTTATGTGATACGGATGAAATCTGTGAAGCCACAAAATTCGACCGACTGTTGAGCTTGGGATTCCAGTAAGTCTCTCAATGTCACGCAAAGAGATATCATAATCAAAATCAACCATTGCCAAAACGACGAGAATTCGTGGATCATCGTTGTTCTGTATCATAAGGCGACGACGATTTCTACGTATTCGTGGTCGACGTTTCTCTCTTCGCTCAATGATTCGGATTCTTACGTGGTCCGGGTAGTGAAGCCTTCCTGGGTAATTTTAGCGGTAATACCTTGCCGCAGTATGATATCGGCCTTGACATGCCCCGAGAGACACCAGAATGTCAACAATTACGTTTCTCGAGTAATTCGGCATATTTGGTCCTTTTGACTCGCTAGACACTACGAAATTTCCACGTGAGCTATCCTGAGAAGGGCTGTTCACAAGTCACCTCTGTCATAAATAATACTAAAGAAGTGTTATTTAACGATATAGATGAAACTTTGTAGGCTTGTCCGGAATCACACCAGAAAAAAAAATAATAATTTGTTTTTCCACAAGATGGTAAAGAATTCTTCTCATGAAGGCTTCAAATAGATAAAATTGGCTTTGGAAATCAAAATGAAGTTCAAACTCAATTTCACTGTTGTTTGACCCCTACTATTACCTACAACTCAAGACAATTCTGTTGAACTTTCTTTCCGACTCCGAAATAAAAAAATTAGGTGTTTTGAAGAAAACAGTGCACCTTTTTTATTTATTTTTTTTATTGCGTTTTGGTTATTTGGGTTATTGGGTTATTGTTATTATTATTATTATTATTAACCTCACCCTTGTCCGATAATTCCTGTGCATAGATGAAGAAAATAATAAATTTGACCGCTACATGACCTTGGAGGGGTCAACCGCACCCCACACATAATACCTTATCTGAACGTAGAATTCCTTGCCATTTCCGAATCCGGGATAAAAAATGAGGGGTCTAGTTCAAAAAATCACTTTGACCTTCAAATGACCTTGAAAATAAATTTCAAGGTCAAAACTGATTTTATAGAAAGATAGCCCTATTTTCCCGAATAACTTTTGTCTGAACAATTTTTGTATACAACGCCAACTGTCGAAAATATCTCAGTGGTTTCTTCAAAATGGGACACCTTGTATAAACAGATTATTTCTAAACAAATCAGAATTGAGCATAGTATTCGAAAGAGTACAATCACAAACAAATAATTATGATTGTGGCGTTTTTGCAATTGCTTTTGCTGTTGCAATACTTTATAATTTATGTCCATGCTGCTTAAGATATGATGTTTCTCGAATGCGATTACATTTATAAAGAATTTTCGAAACGGAACAAATAAGAATGTTCCCAGTTTTACAAAATTATAATAATGCAAATATTAATTACGATGATCCACCGGACATAACAAGGAGGAGTTTTCATCATGAGCAACGTTTCAATCAAATACCATTAAATTTAGTGTTCGCCGAGCTTGCACTATTAGGAAAAAACTCACAAATACATTTATTGGCAGAACAAGAAAAGATCATGGAAATGTATCGTAAACAAAAGAATTCGAATCATAAAACAATGTTGACGGGAATTGATAATGACATTTCAGATATAAATTTTTTTAAACAAGATAATGATATAATGGAAATCGATGATATTTACTTAAATTATAACGATAGTAAAATTAGGACTGTTGAGATTAAATTGAATGAAGAAAGAAAATCAAAAGAAATAGATGAAAAAGAAGCTTTATTTGTAACAGAACTTAATAGGAAAATGGTAACAGTACTTTAGGAGTCTGCTTGTGTGAAGTTGGAATGTTAGACAATGGTGAAATAACGTAGACTTCTTTTTCACTTTAATTCGCTTTATTTAATATAAGTACAATAGTTCGAGTAAACGTGTTCGAATCCTCGAGCGCGTCGTTGCGAGAACTAGGCCGAGAAGTTGTCGCTTTGGTAGTCAAACAGATTATGTGTGTTTCTCAGCATATCTTTTTCCTTCAGGAAAAGAATACACAGAGAGTACAGAATGGAGCGTAGGTGGGGTATTAGGTAATCGGAGCTATGTTAATACATTGAGAATTAAGGATAGGTCGGAATCATAAAAAGGAAAGAAGTAACGGGATGTTTTATTGCTGGAAAAACCTTTAGACGTCTGAAGGATGGATCAGGAAAGTGTATGCGTAATAAATGTTTATAACTATAATATGTATATGGTTCATTGGTTTTTCCCGTAATATATGTAAGAATAAGGTTAAATATATTTGTGTACCTGACAGAGTGTATGTAGCATGGACGCTACAGAACAATCACATAAATATAAAGAAAATTCAGAAAGAGACATTATTATGATCATGCACGAAAAAAAAGTAATGATAAATTGGAACTAAGACGTATTGAAGAAAATTTACGTAGGAAAAAAGCTCACATGAAAATGAAAAAAGGAAAACTACATAAATATAAACAGGAATTTTAAAAAACTGAGATAACGAGATTGCAATTCAAGGAGAAAATGAGTATTAATGAATTGGAACAACTACGTGCAAATGTGGCTTTACGTAAGAAAGAAGCTTATATAAAAATTAAAGAAAAACAACCGGAAAAATATGAAGGAAAATCAGAAAATACTAAGATAAAATTGAAATTTATGTTGTAAAATTTTCTTTTAATTATTGCAATAAACTGTATAAAAGTAATTTCAAGGAAATAAATTAATTTATTTAATACCTTTTAATGTATTTTCTACATTATAAAAGCGTGTTTTTAAAATGTTTCTTTAAATTTTTTTTTCTACTTTTTAGTTAAAGGCTGATTCCATTCAGATTCATGCAGGCCGTTACTGATCGATTTTTTTTTTCTTCTAAATAATAAAAATACCTTCTATTATGTATATGAAGATAAAATTTACCTCGTAGAACGCTCAAAATTTTTTTTTTTTTTACTACAGCAATTTTAGTGTTGGATGTAAAAACGAAAATTCAAAAATTGAAAATGAATCTCTACTTTTAAATGACTATAGCTTCGTCAATTTTTAACCTTTTTGGTCGTTCTTTTAACGAAAGTGTGCGGAATCCTGTCTAGTTTTAAATGCAATCTCGATTTTTGTAATACAATTTGATCTCAGTGAGTTATTTACGAAAAACCGAAAAAAGCGATTTTTTTCAAACACGATTTTCTCAAGAACTATATTTTGTTTGTTTTTTAATTTTTATATGATTTTATACATAAAAAATACTAACTTTTAGGTTAGGTGAGAACATGCGATTTTGCCTTATTTTTTTTAACAGATTTTTAAACGTTTTTTTTATATTTTCGATTTTAAAACATTGATACCATGGCGCACCGTACTATTTTTCCAACTTTACGTGTTCTAACAACTATTTTCATGCTTTTATTTATTAATATATCAAAAATATCAACAATAACCTTCAAAATAAACCCCGAATCGAATATTTTGATCAATTAGAACCGAAGTTATGACGATTTCAAGTTAAAAAAAATGCTGAAACTTTAAATAAATATATTTACATTGAATTTTGAAGTTTGAATTTTGAATTTGAATTTTGAATTTTGAATTTGGATTTTGAATTTTGAAAAGGTGAGTTTTTCAAATACTTAAATATATTATTTGGTCATTTTCAATGAACAAATAATATGCGATACAATTAAGAAAGAACACTAATGAATTAAGAACTAATGTGAATAAAAAAATCCGAATTTGAATAAAACCTTTCAATTTACTTCTTGCCACTCATGTCTCGAAGTTTTGGCAGTGTAGATTTGGTTTCGTTCACTTTTCCAACTGTGAATCTTTTGAATACCTTTAATTTCTTTTGCATTTCCTAACCATTTCATTTTTTTTGTCAATCGAAAAACTTCTAACTCATCCTTGCGGATAACAAAAATGTTAATCGATGGAGTATATTTTGATACGTGAGTGGCGAAATTTTCAGCGTTTCTAATAAAATCTGCACTCTTCTTGGACAGATTATGCGTGGTAGCATAATGTTTAATTAAACCACCAATACCGTCACAAGCGCCTTTACCATGACCTGTTGCAGAAAAAAAATTTTAACAAAAAAAACCGACTTCAAAAAATGCACTGAAAAGTAACAAATAATTTATTATCTTTAGAAATCATACAAATAATTGGTAAAATACAATTTTAGAAGTCGGCGTCTAATTCCTCAATGAATGTAAACGTTATTTTTTAACAATAAATGTAAACGTTATTTTTGAACAATGAATGTGAACGTTATTTTTGAAAAAATGGACTAAGTCGTTCTGCTTACGCACCACAGATTTAGAATTAGACGCCGACTTCTAAAATTGTATTTTACCAATTATTTGTATGATTTCTAAAGATAATAAATTATTTGTTACTTTTCAGTGCATTTTTTGAAGTCGTTTTTTTTTAAAAAATTTTTATTTGTCAGTTTTAGTGCAATGTTTTTAAAATCTTATTTTTTGTAAAAAATTTTGTTTTTATTCGATACTTTTAAAGTCGGTTTTTATTTATTAAAAATTTTTTAAATTGTTTGTTTTTGTTGAAAAATTTTTATTTTCTATCTTCTAGTGAATCCCCTTACTAAAAACGCAAATATAGGTAGACCCACTAATTACATTAAACTTTCATTATCAATTCATAACGCATGCATTAGTACACCACCAATCAGTATATATCAGGAAAGAAAGAAGGCTCAACAGCACAGTGTCGTTATGTGTGCATGTATACATATGCAAGCTCAGGTAAGAGAGAGAGAGAGAGAGAGAGAGAGAGAGAGAGAGAGATATAGATAGATATTTAAATTTATTAACTGTACATTATGTTGTACAACAAAAATAATACAAATTCGTAAGTATATATATATAAAATGAGATACTAAGTAAAAATATAATTAAAATAATGATACAGTAATTAAAATAATTAAAGCCTAGCTCGGAGCAGAGGCTCATTCTCAAGGGAAAGGTAGTGCGAATATGTTGATGCCTTGAATAATGCCAACGATGAAGAATCTCTTAAAGATGATGGTAGACCGTTCCATAGTTGCGATGACACAACCAGGAACGATCTTTGGTGATACTCGGTAGATGAAAAAGGAATGGTTAACGGTCTCACATCACCCCTCAGTGTCCTCACAGGCCGGCTCCACAAATATCTAGAATAAAGATATGAAGGTGAGCATGACAAAAACATTTTGTATAAGAAGGTAGTAGCGAAGTAGTTTCTTCTACCCAAAGTGGATAACCAGCCTAGAGAGGACCTATAAACAGAGATGTGCTCGCGCCTACTTACACCATATATGTAACGAATACCAGAGTTTACAACCCTTTGAAGCCTCAGATCGAGTTCAGCAGAAAGGTCAATATAGACCAAACAACAGTAATCAAGTAAAGGAAACAGCAAAGAACGGATAAGATGCTTACGTAGTGCAATGGTGGTACTTTTTCGAAAGAAATTTAATCTATAGAGCAATGAGTGACTCCTGTTACACACATGCGCAATTTGGTCCTTCCAGTTCAACTTACTATCAAGCCATACACCAAGACTACGAACAGAAGATTCAAACTTAATAAGATCACCGTTTATTGGAACACCAGTGATGTGTAATGAGGGCAGCATATTGACATAGAAATAAGATCCAATAATAATAGCCCTTGTTTTGCTCACATTTAATTTCAGATGATTTTTTGTCGCCCAGTTAACAATACTGACAGCTTGATCACTCATGAGAGCAGTAACAGAAGCCAACTTAGCAATTGGGAAGTGAATGTACACCTGAAGATCATCAGCATAGATAAGATGCTGCACATCGGCATGGAAGTCAGCAGCCACATCATTGATGTATATAGAAAACAACAGTGGACCAAGGACAGAGCCCTGGGGAACACCAGTATTTAATGTTACATAGTCAGATGCATTACCATCTGCATCAATAACAGCCTGCTGTCTCTCAGAGAGATAAGACGCAAACCAACGCACCACTGAATGCGAGATGTCAAGAGAAGACATTTTTCTGAGCAGAGAGACATGGCATACCGTATCAAATGCCTTGCTGAAATCAAATAGCAACAGCAACGTCACATAGCGTCTGTCCATATTGCGTCTAATGTCCTCAGTTAGTTTCAGTAGTGCGGTCTGAGTACTATGTCCAGTTCGAAATCCAGTCTGATAAGGGTCCAGTAGCTGTCGTATAGTCAGGTAATTGTAGAGTTGATCATGGACTAGACGTTCAAGAACCTTGGACATAAAAGATAATAAATAAATTGGCCTAATGTCACCAAAAGCTTGAGGAGAGGAGATTTTGTTTATTGTAGTGACCAGTGAGATCTTCCAGCATGAAGGAAATAAGGATTCACGCAATGAGTCGTTATAAATACGACATAACAAAGGCCCAATGACCGGAAATGCGGCACGGACAGAAGATTGAGGAACAGCATCAAACCCTCTGGCCTGTGAAGTTGAATGACAAACAGCCATCCATACCTCCTCCAAAGTAACTGGATTAAACTTAAACATGGGTTTAAGTGGTTCATCTAGAGCAAGTGTATTCATGTAATCAGAAATGGAGGGGACCAGAGGATCGAACGCAACACCACCAAAATACCGATTCAAATCATTAATTGAAAAAGAATGTCGAGAGTCACTACTGCTGGAACATACGCCCAGGTTCTTGAGTTCTTTCCAGATCTGTCTTGCGTCAGTAATCTTAGATAGTCTGTCGTGGTAATACAGTAATTTAGCTGATTCGATGCATGAATGGGCCCGATCTCGAGCATCTCTATAACATATAAGATCAGCACGCAGCCTAGTACGTTTGAAGCGTCTGTAATGCCTATCTCTCTCAGAGATTAAGCGGTCATGCTCAGAGGTAAACCACGGACGATGACTCTTGCTCTGTCGAACACGCCTAATAGGCACAAACCGTGAGATAGCTTCATTAAGATGAGTGTAAAGACATTCAAGGCGAGCCAAAAGAGAAGAGTCACCGTTACACACAGCACAATTCAGCGATCGAAAATAATCAAGAATAGCAGCCTCATCAACCGCTTTATAATCATGATAAGTAAAATTATTAAGTGTAGGCCTAGAGAGAGACGACTTCACAGTCGCAGCAATAAAATCATGTCCGTCAATAAATGGTACATCAGTCTTCCAATAATCAAGCAGTAAGTCATTGGCATCGACAAGGCACAAGTCGAGCCACGTATCAGAGGAATAAGTATGATGCGTAGGTCCATAAGGCACTGAAAAAAGTGCATTTTCCTTAATAAGGCTCTTCAGGAACACAGAATCATCAGATTCAGAACACAAATTAGTGTTGAAATTTCCTAAAACTACCTTAGTACTATAATTGTGCATATGAGTGGTCAAATCAGGAATAAAGTCCGTGTTGGCCAAAAATGGAGCGTGAGGTGGTCTATAAACAACACCAACGAAAATGGGTGAAGCCAAGTCAGATGAGTTGACCTCACAGAAGAGATACTCAGGTAAACCAGGCTTACCACTCCAGCTTCCAGAGGATGAACAGAGACGCACAGAAGTGAGAGAGCAGTGTACAAATAAAGCAACACCACCTCCCCTGGTGTTATGATCCTGTCTATAAAGCACATACCCATCAAGAGCAATCAAAGAATCACAAACTATCTGGCCCAGTTTGGTCTCAGTAACAGCTATTACGTTTTAAGTAATTAACGTATTAAGAGAGAGAGAGAGAGAACAGGCGAAGTATAAGGGAGGTAAATGAGAAAACAAAACACCCGGTTTTGTTCTTAATTTTATAATTGGATCATACAAACAGAATATTGGCCCAATAATTATAGGACACGTATGGGACTTTCCTGCAGACATTCTCAATCAGATAAGAAAAAGTTTTTTCGAATCGGTTAAGAAATGACGGAGTTATGAGGTAACAGACATAAAAAAAAAAAAAAAAAAAAAAAAAATTCAGTCGAATTGAGAACCTCCTCCTTTTTGAAGTCGGTTAAAAAAGCCATTTTCTGTTTACTTTTGAGTTTTGAAGCTCATAGAATTGATATCTATTTTTAAAATGACTGGCAGCTCCATAGGAAATGGTTATGATTTCATCAAGATCTTGCGCAATATGTTTTTGTTTTAAATTATCGATAATTAAATTTATAGCCATTAGGACATGAGACGAACCATGTTTAATATCGTCAGAGACGGTGACATAACTGACTGTTTTATCATTTCCAAAATAGCATACGGACGTAAATATTGATATTTGGTTTTTACTCCAATGATAGCTTTGAATTTCATTTTGAAGCAGAACTGTCCAATTTTCTGCAAAATCGGCATGAATAACTAATTGGAAGTCATTATTTTTCGCTGAAAGTTTAACCTCTTTAATTGCTATACGTTGAATTTCTTTGACCAATGTATGAGCTCTTACAGTGAGAGCACGCTCTCTTAACTCTATTAAGAAATTTTCAATTGTGCTAGTTTTATTAAGTAAATTTGATTTTTCCGAAACACCATAAATTATTTCTTCATATAAATCTTCTTCTGTCAAAGAAATTCCTTGTAAATCAATCGAATCCCCAATGGGACATTCTTTACATTCTCTTAGTACACATTTCATATCATCTTTTGAACAAAAAAGTGAAGAACATATTTTCAATTCCAAATCTGCAATGTCTTATTTATTCTCTTTTTTATAATTATTCAAAGCATCTAACATAAGTTTAAGATTCTCGCAATAAACGCAAAGACACGAATTGGTGGGTGGATGTGGTATAACCCACTTCGGTCTTAAAGCGTAGAATGTTGATTAACCAATTTTTGTTTTCATTTCAGGATTTTCGTCTTTAAATAATTGATATATTTCTTTTATACTTCGCGTAAGAAAGCGTTTCACTTTTATAGTTTTTATACCATTTTCTTTGATGGATACTGTGTCGCTTTTATTTGCACTTTGACGAGAACAATTAAAATCATCGTTCAGATAATAATCCTTCACTTTCATTACAATTTCACTATCCAAAGAATGGCCACAATAGTTCTCAGACTGCTTGTAAATTTTTTCATTATTTATGAATGATCGTGCTTGATCAATCATATAAATAGTTACATTTGGTAAAACTGATAATAAATAATCTTTGGAAATATCACTTGGTATAATACTCAACAATCGCACTTTCTCAAGAAAATTTTAACAATTATATGATGCAATTTTAATATTCTCAAGCCATTTATCATTTGTTTAAATTCATTATTTTCATTCAGTGTGGGCAAATCCGTTATATCGTAGACTTTCATCATTTTACTTGCTATTTGTGAATCAAATGCATTGTTTATTTGTTTTCTTTTTCGGAGAGCATAAGATTCTCGCATCTTGATATTGATACTTTGGGACATTCTAATTGGTGAAATGTTTAATTTTAAATTACTTGAAGTCTCGTTGAGCTGTTCTACCATAGCCTCACTATGAATAAAATCTTCCGAAGATTGTTGACTGCTTGAAGTCGATGAAATAGGCGCATTTTTCACTTCATCTAATAATATTTTGTAACACGAAGGGCATACTTTATCTTCTCTAGAGAAAGAAGTATTTGGATACAAGCGCCTCAAAGACTCCGTTAGATCACCTAATTCTCTAAGCGGGCTTTTGGAGCAATCATGAACAACTTTTTTGTGCCTTTCTTTTAAATCCTTGCACTTCATTTTAACAATCAGTGATGCCTTTATTGATATTCTGTTCAATGATAGATCGAAAAAAATAATTTTTCTTAATCACTTTATTTTTTATCTTACTTTCCTTATATTTTTAAACGCGTTAAGTCGTTAATGAGAATGCAAAGAACGAATCATTGCCACCTAGTAGTGACATGCGTCAACTCCCTACAAAATAAATTCAAATTCTAGGCGCGAAATTCAAACTGATAAAAAAATTATATTCTTCAACAAACAAAATTTTTATTATAATAAAGTACCATAAAAAGAGGATAAATGGTTATGTGTTCTTCATCAAAATAACTTTTTTTTTAAATTAAAAAATTTATATCTTTAGATTTTAATCTTTAACAAAAATTGCGTTTCCTCAATGTAAATATCATTTATTTAAAGTTTCAGCATTATTTTTTTAACTTGAAATCGTCATAACTTTGGTTCTAATTGATCAAAATATTCGATCCGGGGTTTATTTTAAAGATTATTGTTTATATTTTTGATATATTAATAAATAAAAGCATGAAAATAGTTGTTAGAACACGTAAAGTTGGAAAAATAGTACGGTGCGCCATGGTATCAATGTTTTAAAATCGAAAATATAAAAAAAACGTTTAAAAATCTGTTAAAAAAAATAAGGCAAAATCGCATATTCTCACGTAACCTAAAAGTTAGTATACTTTATGTATAAAATCATATAAAAATTAAAAAAAAAACAAAATATAGTTCTTGAGAAAATCGTGTTTGAAAAAAATCGCTTTTTTCGGTTTTTCGTAAATAACTCACTGAGATCAAATTGTATTACAAAAATCGAGATTGCATTTAAAACTAGACAGGATTCCGCACACTTTCGTTAAAAGAACGACCAAAAAGGTTAAAAATTGACGGAGCTATAGTCATTTAAAAGTAGAGGTTCATTTTCAATTTTTGAATTTTCGTTTTTACATCCAACACTAAAATTGCTGTAGTAAAAAAAAAAAAATTTTGAGCGTTCTACGAGGTAAATTTTATCTTCATATACATTATAGAAGGTATTTTTATTACTTAGAAGAAAAAAAGAATCGAGTAGTGAGGGCCTGCATGCATCTGAATGGAATCAGCCAGAATTGAATTTTCTATAAATAATTTTTTTTTAAAGCTTGTATTTAATTGCATTTCTATATATTCCCCTATCCCCTATACATTTATCTATCCCCTATATATTCACTTGTCCCATATAAACTCCCATATCCCCTATACATTTCCCTACCCTCTATGCATTTCTGTACCCTCTATATATTCCCCTACCCTTATAATTTTGTTAGAGTAGTGCACTTGAACAGCGTAGTCGCCATCTTTGTTGAGTGCTTCTGACCGACGCGCGGCAAGAAGGCAGTTAGTCTGTTGGAGAGCCTAGTAGAGACAACACCTCGCGCACCACTATTTCCTTTTATAAAGTTTAGCTGTATTGAATAGATCAATATATATTTTGTCTTATAAAGAGAATATCTTGTGTAGTTTATTTCACTTACATTATATATACATATATTAGTGTCTATTATTCTAAATTAAACAGATTCCTCTATCCTCTATATTTTCCCCTATACATCCCCCTATCTCCTATGCATTTTCTACATTTATTAGCTCAACAACATTCTATCAACTCGCTTCGATCCAAAGATAGCCTCCCCACTTAAACTTCCTCGAAGATGACTGCACACCCGTCATCGCCGACCTGACAACAGATTATCGCATTGTTATCGGAGACTAAGGTCTGTATAAATTTTAGAAATTTCCATCGACAAAAAGTGCCTTAAATCGAGCGTGCAAGATTTGATTACAGACAGACAGACGTAAAAGCAAGCTTAATAAAAGCGTGTAAAAAAATTGAAAATATTAAGATATCAAAAATAAAATCGATTGAAAATAGAGATACTAATAAATTAAAAAAATTGTATGAAAAAGAAAAATTATCAAAAAAGAAACTTACAGAAAACTTGTTAATGAACGATATAATGAATATGAGAGAATGGTACAAATTGAAAATAAAAAATTGGAAAATGCCTATATTATTAACAAAACACAAGTAAAAAATGATTGTTACCAAGTAAAAAACTCACGCACAAGATGTAAGCAAATAGAAATTGATGACAATAAACATATTAATAATGATACTACAATAAATAAACCAATAGATTAAAAAACGGAAATATAAATATGATTCTTATCAACTAAAGACATTATTTATAAAGTGTAAACGATTAAAAATTAAAGACAATAAAAATTATAATAAAAATTATAGTAATAATAATTATAATAACAATCATAATATTGTATTGAACAAAGTTATTGATAAAACAATAAAGGGCATAGTGGAACGAAAATTAAAGATATTAAATGAAAAAATTTTAACTGAAAAAATTAATTCGAAACTGATTGGTTGTAAAGCAAATATATATTGGAATGAAAATCTCATATCTAAAAATTACATTGGTTCCATGACAAATACATGTGTTTATTGTGATGCGAAACATTTTGCTTTCGAATATACCAAAGGTAACGATTTCTCCAATTGTTGTCATAAAGGTAATGTAGAATTGTTAAAAAATCCTCCTTACCTAGAACAATTCAAGTTTTTAGCAACTGAATTAATGGAAGAAAGTATTGATTTTCGACGAAATGTTAATTTGTACAATAATGCTTTAGCATTCGCAAGTTTTGGTGCCAATTTTGATACATTACCGGGTAAAGGACCACAATTTATTAGAATATGTAGACAAATTTACCATAATGTATATGCGTTACATCCTAATAAAGATGATCTACGTGAATATGGACAATTATATATTTTAGATAATGAAATGGCAACGATTGAACGGAATAAGTTTAATACAAATTTAACATTATTAAAACATTTAGATAACTTGATAAGAGACATTAACCCTTATGCTAAAGCCTATAAAATGATGCATGAAGTAGAAGAAAAAGAACTACAACGGTGTGCAAAAATCAATCGTCCTCCAAGAACTGTTACTATGTCTATTGTCAACAATAATAATTTGGATAAAAATTGATATAATCTACCTTCCTGTAATAAAGTTGCAATAGTATATGTTGAAGAAGACGATCTTCCTCCTATTGAACGTGATATTGTCATTTACTTTAAGTATGATAAACCAATTAGTATACCGACAATTAGCAAACGTACAAATCCTATGACATGACCACTTATTCATCCTAATGTCGGTTTTGAATGGATAATAAATATGAAAAATAAATTTGGAAAATCTAATTTCGGAAAATTATCTCAACACTTCATTGTTCGTAAAAGTTGAAACCTCCAAATTATATTTCATTTGAAAAAACCAAAACGTAACAAGAAGTGATTGTTACAAAGGTGTTATGGACTATCTACATAACAAAAAAGAATTAAATTTTTCAAAAAATATAGAGACCATAAAAAATATAAGAATTAAAAAAATATAAGAATAAAATAAATATTTAGCCCAAAAAAATATAGAGCCCAAGAAAGTATAAGAATCCAAAAAATATTGGACCCAAAAAAATATAGAGCCCAAGAAAATATAAGAATCCAAATAATATTGGGCCCAAAAAAATATAAAGACCAAGAAAATATAAGAATAAAAAAAACATAGGGCCCAAAAAAATATAAGATTCTATTGAATTATGGGTTTTATAATGAAGTTGAATAAAGGATTTATTATTATAAAGTAGATTTATTTTATCAACTTAGCAAACTTATAGAGTACATAGTCGATAGAAGTATATAACTATAATGTATAAACTTGACTATAGAGAGACACTTATAAAGGAGAGTGGTTATATCCAGTGAGTGCTACCAACATACATTTTTCTTTCTAAGTTTCATACCCTGATTACAACTATATTCACTAAGTATTCATACACTCTTACATTTACATACACATCAGCGATGCCGAAAGTGGCAGAGTCAGAGAGGGAAATGAAAAAATGTATAAAAAAAAGTATTAAAATAAATAATTATTGAAATTTAATAATGAATAAATAATTATAAAAAACAAAGTTATTATAGCAAAATAATTTTTTTTTCTATTTTTTACATTTTTTGAGTTTTACAAAATTTTTTCAAATAAAAGAACAAGTTAATAAAAAAAGAAAATTAATTTTGTTATAGTAACTTTGTTTTTTAGAATTATTTATTAATTATCAAAGAATAAAAAACTATTTATTTTAATACTTTTTTTTATACATTTTTGAATTTCCCTCTCTGACGATGTCAGAGAGGGAAATTCCACTTTCGGCATCGCTGATACACATACACTCTTAATCATATATGTAATTCATAAACCCATAAATGTTTGCTTCTTAACAGATTCAAAAAAATATTGGGCCCAAAAAAATATAATAATCAAAAAAATATTAGACTCAAAAAAATATAGTGTTACATCCGCGTAATCACGGATGTATGAACAATTCTTTTTATGAAAAAAATCTTTTTATTATTTTTATCTCTTTTCAATTAATTTTTTTTATTTTTAGCTATAGACAGATAATTATGTTTATTTGCAGTTCTCTCTCCGAATAACATTAATAAATACATATAAGTAAACAAACAAATCTTTTAGTAATAAGGAATATGCTGTATTAAAAAATAAATTTAATTTCTTGTAATAGTCTTAAGAGTAAGTTTGCGCGCCGTATACGCGACCTCAGCATTTTTAGACGTGATAAGAAGATATCTTCTGTCATCGAATGTGAGATTTTAAAGAGTTTCTCACGGCCGAACTGACCAATAGAACTCTTTTAAATTTTGACAAACTTGCATTTTTATTTCTAGATTTGTACCTTTCTTGCAGAGAAAAATAATTTTAGTAAATCAGTCTGCAATCAGTTCTCCCGAGCAACAGTACAAGCAAAAGAGAGAACCTCAATAAAAAAAACTTGTAAACTCGTGCCGAAGTCTACTACGCAATTTGTTTTTTTCTTGTTGCTTCTTGAATTGATTTCTTTTACAAAAAAAATCAAGCAACGCAAATTCGGAACGCGTTTAAATCAACGAGTTATTTTCTTTTTTGCTGGTTTATCTCTCAATATACGCGACGTACTGTGTTTAAAATATTTCTGCAAAGTTTAATCACAACATTTCAATAATAAATAAAAAAGGGGAATTTTAACAAAAAAAAGGAACTGCGCAACTCACCTCTTTTACGATTAAATTAAATAAAACAAATATAAATCACCAACATTCTGTACGCAAATAATAAATCGATCTACGGAGAAAAAGGACATTTTTTGGAAAATTTTTCGTAACTGCGCGATTGAACTTACAGCTTGACAATCAATTTAACAATAAGAATAAGTAAACAAATTGCGCAAACGATCAAAAAGTTATGAATTCAAAAATATTCGCTAGTAACCGCACAATCGACTTGTTTATAAACTGTAACTGAAAGTTCTATAAATACAATTATAAAATATATTTTCCGAATCGTGCTAGTGAAAAAGTTCAACTCAATCAATAGATTTTAATAAACTAGTTCCTGGTTATCATTTATTTAACAGCCTAACCAACCACAAGTAGGCAACCAGAGGGGAGCACCATGCCACATTTTAACACTCCGGCCAAAAATTTAAGTAACCTACGACCACGCAGCCAACCCATAAAAAGGTAAGTGATTTGGCTCCTCTACCCTGCATAAGAGAAAATAAATATCTCACGATTAAATATAACGTCTGAGTAAACCTATTTAAGGTGACCGGACATAACAGAGCCCAAGAAAATATAAGAATAAAAAAAATATTGGGCCCACAAAAATATAGTGCCCAAGAAAATATGAGAATCAAAAAAATATTGGGCCCAAAACATATAAGAATCAAAAAAATATTGGCCCAAAAAAATATTTGGCCGAAAAAAAAATTTGGCCCAAAAAAATATAGAGACCAAGAAAATATAAAAATCAAACAAACATTGGGCCCAAAAAAATATGAGATTCAAAAAAATAATGGGCACAAATATATGTAGTCCAAAAAAATATGAGATAAAAAAAAATAGAGACCAAGAAAATATAGGAATCAAAAAAATATTGGACCAGAAAAATATGAGATTCAAAAAAATAGTGGGCCCAAAAAAATATAATAATCAAAAAAATATTTGGCCCAAAAAAATATAGAGCTCAAGAAAATATTTAGAATCAAAAAAGTATTGGGCCCAAAAAAATATAGAGCCAAAGAAAATATAAGAATCAGAAAAATATTGGGCCCAAAAAATATGACAGTCAAAAAAAATAGATACCAAGAAAATATAAAAATAAAAAAAATATTGGACCAGAAAAATATGAGAATCAAAAAAGTATTGGGCCCAAAAAAATATAGAGCCGAAGAAAATATAAGAATCAAAAACATATTGGGCCTAAAAAATATGACAATAAAAAAAAATAGAAACCAAGAAAATATAGGAATCAAAAAAATATTGGACCAGAAAAATATGAGATTCAAAAAAATAGTGGGCCCAAAAAAATATAATAATCAAAATAATATTTGGCCCAAAAAAATATAGAGCTCAAGAAAATATTTAGAATCAAAAAAGTATTGGGCCCAAAAAAATATAGAGCCGAAGAAAATATAAGAATCAAAAAAATATTGGGCCCAAAAGATATGACAATCAAAAAAAATAGAGACCAAGAAAATATAGGAATCAAAAAAATATTGGACCAGAAAAATATGAGAATCAAAAAAGTATTGGGCCCAAAAAAATATAGAGCCGAAGAAAATATAAGAATCAAAAAATATTGGGCCCAAAAAATATGACAATAAAAAAAAAATAGAGACCAAGAAAATATAGGAATCAAAAAAATATTGGACCAGAAAAATATGAGATTCAAAAAAATAGTGGGCCCAAAAAAATATAATAATCAAAAAAATATTTGGCCCAAAAATATATAGAGCTCAAGAAAATATTTAGAATCAAAAAAGTATTGGGCCCAAAAAAATATAGAGCCGAAGAAAATATAAGAATCTAAAAAATATTGGGCCCAAAGAATATGACAATCAAAAAAATAGAGACCAAGAAAATATAGGAATCAAAAAAATAATGGACCAGAAAAATATAAGATTCAAAAAAATATTGGGCCCAAAAAAATATAGACCCCAAGAAGATATAATAATCAAAAAAATATTGAGCCCAAAAAATTTGACAATAAAAAAAAATAGAGACCAAGAAAATATAGGAATCAAAAAAATATTGGACCAAAAAAATATGAGATTCAAAAAATTAGTGGGCCTAAAAAAATATAAAAATCAAAAAAATATAGAGCTCATGAAAATATTTAGAATCAAAAAAGTATTGGGCCCAAAAAAATATAGAGCCGAAGAAAATATAAGAATCAAAAAAATATTGGGCCCAAAAAATATGACAATCAAAAAAAATAGAGACCAAGAAAATATAGGAATCAAAAAAATATTGGACCAGAAAAATATGAGATTCAAAAAAAATAGTGGGCCCAAAAAAACATAATAATCAAAAAAATATTTGGCCCAAAAAATATAGAGCTCAAGAAAATATTAAGAATCAAAAAAGTATTGGGCCAAAAAGAATATAGAGCCGAAGAAAATATAAGAATAAAAAAAGTATTGGGCCCAAAAAAATATAGAGCCCAAGAAAATATAAAAATCAAAAAAATATCATGCCCAAAAAAATGTAGGAATTGAAAAAATATAGAGCCCAAGAAAATGTAAGAATCAAAAAAATATTGGGCCCAAAAAATAAGAGGCCCAAACAAATAAAAAGCCTAAAAATATATAAGGCCCAAAAGAATAAGACTCATAAAAATAAAGAGTCCAAGAAAATATAAGGATAAAAAAAAGAAAGGCTCAAAAAAATGGGCATTGAATGAAAATATGGGGCCCAAAAAAATATGGCCCTAAAAGAAGCTTATGACTAATAAGTACTAATTATATAGGACCCAATAAAAAACGTATTTAAAAAATGCGGAGAACCGGAGAAACGGAAAAAAGTGGTTTCACTTCATTATAATGTAGGATATTTAAAAATCACTGAAAAGTAAATTAACTTTAGAATATTGAATTTAAATATTCGTTATTGTTTATGTAAACAAATATTAAAGAAAAGCTTAAGTTTATTACACATACAATTTAAGGCTAAGTTTAAATGTCATATACGGAATGTCATGTAGTTCTGTTCGATTACATGCATATAATTAACTTGACAGATTTTCAATAAAGAGAAAATATGTGTAGTTTAATATTTGAAATGAAAGTAGCAAAAACAACAACAAATAAATTTCGAACATAGATTTACTTTATACTAAAAATTAGTGAAACTAAATAATATAAAGTAATTGAATAGAACCAGAAACTTAAAAAAAAATAGAAAACTTAAGTTTTGTTTCCAAAAATATTTCACATCAAATAGTATATTTTTCACCTAGAGAAAAAAGTAAAGAACGTCCTGAATCGTGTGTAAATTGTAAGGCATAATTCACAAAAGTCGAAAATTGAGCTCGACTTCATAGGTAACCGTGAGTATCTCGTATTATTTCGAACTTGAGTATCATTTGGATATTGAATTCAGTAGACATTGGACAACAAAATTTTAAAACGTGTAACGAGTTACGTATAATATCATTGAAGAACGGCTCTTATTTTTAGATACTTGACCTTAATATATGACTATTATTTTGAACAATAAAATTAAAAATAAACTGTTTTACGTTAAACATACTTAAAAACTAATTTTGTGTTTATTTCTAATTATAATATCTTCACATATGTATTTTGTACATACGAAATAATGAATTTAAACACACGATTATAAGATTTGAATAAAATATTTTGGTTATTCTAAAATTCAAATATTTCAAAACAGTAAATCGACTATTTGCATCAAATGTAAATTCCTAATGAAATATAAATATTACGAAGTGTATATATCACAAGTAAGGCTATATTATATTCAACTTTATATTTGTTTTTTTCATTTCCATTTCATTGATATTATTATTTATGAACGAATCCTCAATATTAATGAAAAATTATTAAAACACGAAGAAAAATTATTAAGTATTAAAACACAACTGAAAATGTCAATTGAATAACATTTTCATCAAAATAAATTTTAACGCTATGATTCTTAAAATAAAAACTTTAATTTAATTATCATCCATTGTAATTATTATTTGTGTAATATATATGTAAGAATAATATATTTCATAAATAATCATTTAATTTGATGAACAATTAAATAAATTTATATATTTATAATTGTATAACATAATTTATTCAATTAAAGTTTTATTCAAATATCATTCAGAAAATAAAGTACTTAAGTTAATTTCATGAAAATACATTAGTAATTAAAAATTTCTTTGCAAACAATTCTCCATAAATAACATTCATGTAACCTTAATCACATATTCATATGTACGTGTGTTCGTATTCATATGAATTGTCATTTACGTAAAAATTGTTAAGAATTGAATGTATTAATAATAATTTCACTAAAGCAATAATATTTTTATTAAGAGAAATATATTAATTTCTATTATATATCTAATGACTTCATTTAAAAAATTATCATAACATAGTATAAAAATATTCTTCTTGTATTATTTTAACATACGTTTTACAAAGTACAATCTTAAAATTAATTTTTTTAATATTAAATTATTTTTAATAGTCAATTATAAAGATAGGAAAATATATGAAATATGGATAAATTTTCCTGATTGTGTCTATAGTTATGGATTCATATTTATGACCTGTCTAGATGGAAGCAAAATTTTCCATAAAACAGTAAACATTTCGAAGAAAATTTACTTATGATTTGCAAGAAATTTATTAAGAATGCGGAAAATAAATAATATTCTTAAATATCACTCTAAAATTTGTATTAAATATAATGATTGGAAATTATAATTATTCTATTAGATTGAATTTATTGTCGAAAGTACATTATATTTCACTCTAAATAATTTATATTTATAAAATTTACATAATTTTTTAAATAAACTATAAAAATGATAATCACGAATTTAATATTATTTTATTCTATGAATAAAAAGTTGACATATTTATTATAATTATTAACTTATTAATTATTGTATTATTTTATAAAATACAATTTCAACTTAAATAATTAGCTTTATGTTGAAACTTAATTCTATTAGTATTCAATTCCACGAGTTAATATACAGGGCGTCCCATATTAAAGAAACCACCGAAATATTTTCGACAGTTAGCCTTGTATAAAAAAATTGTTCAGACTAAAGTTATTCAGGACAATGAAGGCTATCTTTCTATGAAATCAGTTTCGACCTTGAGAATTATTTTCAAGGTCATTTAATGGTCAAAGTGATTTTTTGAATTGGAAGCCTTATTTTCGATCCCGGATTCGGAAAGAGCAAAAAATTCAACGTTCAGATAAGGTATTATCTGTGGGGCGCGGTTGACCCCTCCAAGGTCATGTGGGGGTCAAATTTATTATTTTTGCTTTCTCATAGAGAAAGCATTGTATCGATAGAGAAAATTTTTTTCTATTTTTTCATTAATTTGCACATATTTGAACTCGGTGAGTCGAAAAAAGTGGTTTCCAGAAAATGTCTATATGTATGTGTGTTTGTGTGTGTGTGTGTGTGTGTGTGTGTGTGTGTGTGTGTGTGTGTGTGTGTGTGTGTGTGTGTGTGTGTGTGTGTGTGTGTGTGTGTGTGTGTGTGTGTGTGTGTGTGTGTGTGTGTGTGTGTGTGTGTGTGTGTGTGTGTGTGTGTGTGTGTGTGTGTGTGTGTGTGTGTGTGTGTGTGTGTGTGTGTGTGTGTGTGTGTGTGTGTGTGTGTGTGTGTGTGTGTGTGTGTGTGTGTGTGTGTGTGTGTGTGTGTGTGTGTGTGTGTGTGTGTGTGTGTGTGTGTGTGTGTGTGTGTGTGTGTGTGTGTGTGTGTGTGTGTGTGTGTGTGTGTGTGTGTGTGGATGTATGAATTCAGTTAGTAAACTGTATCTCGAGAACTACGCGATGGATTTGCTTCTAATTTTGCATGGAATTTAGTTTTGTGACTTACTTGCTGGGAAGCTATTGATAATTGGTTCTTCTAGCGTAGTTTTCATTTTTAAGTTTAAAAAAAAAAAAAAAATTCGATTTTTCGTTTTTTGGTTTTTTTTTTGTTTACTACTCAATGAATTTGCTTCAAAATTTGCATGGAATTTATTTGTGATTGCCCGGATAAAATAAATTTTCAAAAACTGATTTTCTTAGCTTAGTTTTAATTTTAGAGCATTTTGAAATTAAAAAAAATGTTTCTATTTATTATGCCAATAAAATCTTAAAAACTATTCGATGGATTTACCTCAAATTTTCCATACAATTCAATTTTTTGATGAACTGGTGCGGAAGCTATTGAGAATTAGTTCTCTTAGCGTAGTTTTTTTTTAGAATCATTTTAAGAATTTTAAAAAAATTTCAATTTTTCATTTTTTTTTTATTTTACGTAAACTACTCGAAGAATTTGTTCGAAAATTTGTATGGAACTTAATTTCGACTGCCAAAAGTATAAAAAATTTAGTAAACTTATTTTCTTAGCGCACTTTTAATTTTAGAGCATTTTTAAAATTTTTTAAAAAATTTTTATTTTTAATTTTTTTCTATTTTACGAAAACCATTTGATAGATTTGCTCCAAAATTTGTATGCAATTAATTTGCTACTGTCTGAAGAAAACAAGCTTTGGAAAACTCATTTTCTCAGTGCAGTTTTAATTTTAGAGCACTTTGAAAATTTTCAAAAAAGTTTTTATTTTTCATTTATTTTCTTTTTTGCGTTAACTATACTATAAATTTTCTCCAAAATTTTCATACAATTAATTCGCTATTGTCTGAAAAAAATAAGGTTTTAAAAACTAATTTTCTTAGCGTGGTTACAATTTTAGAGAATTTTAAAGATTTAAAAAAAATTTCGATTCTTCTTTTCTTTTTTTTTTTATTCTACGTAAAGTACTCGATGGATTTGTTCTAAAAATTGCAGGGAAATTATTTGCGACTGCCAAAAGAAGGGAAATTTTCAAAAATTGATTTTCATAGAGTAGTTTTAATTTTAGAGCATTTTTAAAATTTTGAAAAAGAAATTTTGAAAAGAAAATGTTATTTATTTAACCAGTTAGATCTCGAAAATCACTCGATCGATTTGCCTCAAATTTTGTATACCATTTATGTTTTTGTATAACTAGGCGGGAAGCTATTAAAAATTTGTATTCATAGTGTATTTTTTTTTATAGAGCCATTTTAAAAATTTGAAAAAATTTTCGATTTTTAATTTTTTTTTATATTTTACGTAAGTTAATTGATGAATTTGCTTTGAGATTTCCATGGGAATAATTTGCCAAAAGAAGGATAACTTTAATAAACCGATCTTTTTAGCGGAGTTTTCATTTTAGAAAATTTTAAATATTTTCTTAAAAAATTTTCATATTTCAGTTTTTTTCCATTTTACGTAAAGTACTCGATAGAATTGCTCTAAAATTTGTATACAAGTTATTTGCTACTGTCTTTATAAACCAAGTTTAAAAAAAATAATTTTATTAGCGTAGCTTTTTGATCACTTCTTTTGATTTCTAAGTTACTCTTGAAAATTTATAATAGTACTACTGATTTAGATATTGACTTGTATTATTACATTCAACAAAGTATTTAAATATAATCATTATTAAATATTATAAATTAAATTGTTTTTAATAAATGGAAAAAATATTTGAAGAAGAAGACGAAAATTAGAAGAAGAAGAAAAAATTACAGATATTAATAATTACGAAGTTGAACAAGTAAAAAAAACGCTCACTCAAATATATCTATAATACATTTCTCTCTCTCTCGCGATTAACGTAATAATAAATCTATCAGTTTATTTTAATTATCATCTTGTTAATTTAATTACCATCACTAAAATTGAAAACTTGGATTTACTAAGCTTAGTCGTGATAAAAAGATATCCACAAGATAATAAATCATTAACGTGAAAACGTAACTATATATTAAAAAATGAATTTTTTAATTATATTTTAATAAGTCAGAAAAGGTTTTGTAACATTTATAGGATATAATGTTATCGATGATAATACTTGTATTTCATTGGATAAAATGTAGTGGTTAACATTCAAATTAACTTTATTGAATTATAATTTTAGTGATACAGAAAGAGTACCAGCATCATGCCAATATGCTCATTTATTGGCATTTACCTATTTAAAATTTAGTTGAAAAATCTCTTTCAATGTTAAAAGCAATTTGTTGTAAAGTTGCTATAAACATGAACTGTAAGTTTGAAGAATTACCTTGATAAAATAATAATTCATAGTGATAGTGCTGAAGAAGAAAAAATTACAGATATTATTAACTACGTAGTTGAATAAGTGAAACAAAAGCTCATTCAAATGTGCAAATCTAATAGAAGAAGTGAAAAAGGTTGCCATCTTTTGGAAAATAAACGAATTAAGTTGAATTATTAATAATTTTTTTTTGTCATAAAATTAAATTGATTAATTATTAGCTATTAGTAGGCTAATATTAGAAAGAAAAGAGAAGAAGAAGAAAATTAGAAGAAAAAGAAGAAGAAGAAATAGGATATAATGTTATCGATGATAATAATTGTATTTCATTGGATAAAATGTAGTGGTTAACATTCGAATTAACCTTATTGAATTATAATTTTAGTGATACAGAAACAGTACCAGCATCATGCCAATATGCTCATTTATTGGCATTTACCTATTTAAAATTTTGTTAAAAAATCTCTTTCAATGTTGAAAGTAATTTGTTGTAAAGTTGCTACAAACATGAACTGTAAGTTTGAAGAATTACCTTGATAAAATAATAATTCATAGTGATATTGCTGAAGAAGAAAAAATTACAGATATTAATAACTACGATGTTGAACAAGTGAAAATAATGCTCATTCAAATGTGCAAATCTGATAGAAGAAGTGAAAAAGGTTGCCATCTTTTGGAAAATAAACGAATTAAGTTGAATTATTAATAATTTTTTTGAGACTGAAACGTGAGACAGATTTGTAACAGATTGCCAATCGAAACGTGCGATTCAAAGATAAGAATAAACGCGCAAACTTGCAGCAAAATCGAAGCAGTCTTCCATAAGAATATTACAGCAGCAATTCACTACAGAATTACATAAGAAAGACATAAGTTAAGTGCAATTATATGACGAGAATAAACACGCAAACTTGCAGCAGAATCGAAGCAGTCTTCCGTAAGAATGTTGCAGCAGCACTTTACCCCAGAATTACATAAGTATGACATAAGTTGAGCGCAATTATATGACGAGAATAAACACGCAAACTTGCAGCAGAGTTGAAGCAGTCTTCCGTAAGAACCTTGCAGCAGCACTTTACCCCAGAATTAGATAAGAATTACATAAGTCAAGTGCAAATATATGCCCACTAGTTATATATTAAAATCACATTTGAATAAATATAAAAAAATTAATGAAACTCAAAGAGCTCTATGAGAAAGCGTTCCGCCAAAGCACTTGGCAGCGCTTTTTCATCTATGCACATGAATGATCGGGCAAGGGTTAGTTTAATAATAATAATAATAACAATAACCCAATAACCAAATATCAAAAATAAATAAAAAAAAGTCCACTGTTTTCTTCAAAACCCCTAATTTTTCATTTCAGATTCGGAAAAAAAGTTCAACAAAATTGTCTTGAGTTGTAGGTAACAGTAGGGGTCAAACAACAGCGACATTGAGTTTGAACTCCATTTTGATTTTCAAAGCCAATTTTATGTATTCGAAGCCTTCATGAGAAGAATTCTTTTCCATCTTGTAGGAAAATAAATTAATTTTATTTTTTTTCTGGTGTGATTCCGGACAAGCCTACAAAGTTTCATCTATATCGTTAAATAACACTTCTTTAGTATTATTTATAACAGAGGTGACTCGTGAACAGCCCTTCTCAAGATAGTTAACGTGGAAATTTCTTAGTGTCTAGCGAGTCAAAAGGACCAAATATGCCGAATTACTCGAGAAACGAAATTGTTGACATTCTGGTGTCTCTCGGGGCATGTCAAGGCCGATATCGTGCTGCGGCAAGGTATTACCGCTAAAATTACCCAGGAAGGCTTCACTACCCGGACCACGTGAGAATCCGAATCATTGAGCGAAGAAAGACGTCGACCACGAATACGCAGAAATCGTCGTCGCATTATGATACAGAACAACGATGATCCACGAATACTCGTCGTTTTGGCAATAGTTGATTTGGATGATCATATCTCTTTGTGCGACATTGAGAGACGTACTGGAATCCCAAACTCAACAGCCAGTCGAATTTTGCGGCTTCACAGATTTCATCCGTATCACATAACTTTGACTCAAGCTTTGATGCCAGATGATCTCCGCCGCAGACTCGAATTCTGCAATTAGGCACAAGCAAGTATCCGTGAAGATCCTGAATTTTTTAGATACGTAATGTTTCCGGACGAAACTACATTTCATGGTGATGGGCAACTCTATTGCCATAATAGTCATTATTGGTCTATCCAGAACCCTCATTGGGTGCGTCATGTTAATAATCAGCTTATATGGAGCCTCGTAGTTTGGTACGGTATAATAAATGGTTATCTTATAGGACCGCGTTTTTTCGATGGGAATGTCAACGGTGCAGCATATCTTTATTTCCTGCAGAATGAGTTACCAGAAACAAGACGTCGATTATGGCTACAACATGATGGTGCACCGTGTCATTGCTCACTAATGGTTCGTCACTTCTCAAACCAACGATACCGAAGACAATGGATAGGCATTGGTAGTAACATTACTGAGTGGTGTCCAAGATCACCAGATCTGACAAGTCCAGATTTCTTTTTATGGGGCTACTTGAAAAATGTTTTTTATGCACAGCAACCAACAACGCGGCAAGATATGATGCAACGTATCACATGAGCTTGTAGAGTTGTTCCGCGTTACGTTTTGTTGTCCGTAGTTGAAAACTTTGAACGTAGAATTCAACATTGCATAAATTTAACCAGGATTATTTTTGAACATCTTATGAGATAAATGTTTGCATTCCCACCTTGCCTTAATTGGCTGGGTAATCAATACCTTGACTTCATTATCAGGATGGCCATCGTCTTGCTTTGATCGGCTGGGCGTTACCACCTTGCCTTAATTGGCTGGGTAATCAATACCTTGTTTCCGTTTTTGCCTAGATTAGTTAGATTGATTCACGTACATAATTGTGGTATGAACACACGTAATGAGCAAATGTTTAGATAAACGGACTTCCATTTATTTGGGTTATTGGGTTTTGGTTATTTGGGTTATTGTTATTGTTATTATTAACCTCACCCTTGCCCGATCATTCGTGATTAGATGAAGAAAATAGTGAATGCGACCCCTACATGACCTTGGAGTGGGTACTGCATCTCACACATAATACCTTATCTGAACGTAGAATCTCTTGCTCTTTCTGAATCCAGGATCGTAAATAAGGCTTTCAATTCAAAAAATCACTTTGACCTTTAAATGACCTTGAAAATAAATCTCAAGGTCAAAATTGATTTCATAGAAAGATAGCCTTCATTGTCCTGAATAACTTTAATCTGAACAATTTTTTCATACAACGCTAACTGTCGAATAAATCTCAAGGTCAAAACTGATTTCATAGAAAGATAGCCTTCATTGTCCTGAATAACTTTAGTCTGAACAATTTTTTTATACAACGCTAACTGTCGAAAATATCTCGGTAGTTTCTTTAAAATGGGACACCCTATATATTGAATATATACAGGGTGTTCGAAAAGAATGGATCCCCCTGAATAACTTTTCAGGATCGCATTTCCCGAGGAAATGTTTTAGTAAAAGTTGTTAGGTTCCATCCAAAGAATCAACAGATGACCTTGGCTTTGACCTTAAAGTTATTTTTCTGGTTATTTCAAGGTCAAATTCTTTTTTTTTAAATTGGAACCCCTAATTTCGACCCCAGAAATGAAGAGGTCGGGAAATTTTACGTCCGGATACGTATTTTACCGTGGGTCCAAATTACCCCTTAGGGTCACATGAAGGTCATTTGAAGTTCAAATGGGAAAATTGAAACAGATGGTGTTATGAGATAAATTACAGAACGCAGTCTTACAGTTTGGTTTAATATGGTCCCAGGGATTGACAGGTGACCTTGGCTTTGACCCCAAAGTTATTTTTCAAGGTTATTTTAAGGTCAAATTTTTTTTTTGAATGGAAACCTTTAATTTTAATCCCGGAAATTGAAATTAAGAGATCGGGAAATTTTACGTCCAGATACGTATTTGATTGTGGGTCAAAATTATCCCCAAGAGATCACATGAAGGTCATTTAAAGTTTAAAGACGGAACTGCGAAGAGATTGCATTATGAACACACACAGACACACGCACACACACAGGCAAACAGACACAAAGAAAAACAGACACAGACACAAAGACACAGTATTTATTATTTGTTATCAAATTATAGCATTTTAAATAATAACAGCTTTGTATGTTCTTGATGTTACTTTATTGTATTAAACATGTACATTATTATTTGATTAAAGTAATTTTGGTGAAACTTATGAACTTTTCGAATTTTCTATAAATTTTTTTTTATCATACACAATTTTTAAACACTGGTTCAAAAGTTAAACTAATCAATTTTTTTTACTTATTCATAAAAATTAAAATTTTTGCTTCAAATTTCTGCCTTAAAAAAATTGAATCGTCAAACTGAAGGTGATCGCATTACTATTCTTATGATAAGGGAGTGGGGAGACAGACATCGATTGCATAACGAAGTAGCAACTTTGTTCAATAATACTTTTAGGGTTAATGTTACAGGTGTTTCAAAGGCAACTGTGAGAAAAACATAACACGCTTTGAAACAACTGATACTGTTTAAGATTAACCTAAATCTGGAAGATCTGCAACTGCAGCAAATGAAGAAGTCTCGTTAAACGTGGCATTGTCTGTTATTGAAAACCAACATGCATCTATCCGTCGTGTAGCTGCTGAACATGAAATTGGAATAGGTTCTGTACACCGAATATTAAAAAGGAATATCTTTTATCCGTATAAATTCATTTAGTTCAAGGATTGAATGAAGACGATCCTGATCGTAGGCTAGAATTCTGTGAGTTATTGATGAATAGAATAAATTCTGCACCTAACTTTTTGAATAATATTGTATTTTCAGATGAAGCTACGTTTCAACTAAATCGAAATGGAAATCGACACAACTGTAGGTTTCGCTCAGATCATAATCCTCATTGGATGTTGGAAGCGAACACGCAACACCCTCAAAAGTTGAATGTTTGGGCAGGTATGATTGATAATACTTTAATCGGTCCTTTTTTTATTGAAGGGAATCCGAATGCCAAAATTTATGAAAAAATGTTAAGAAACCAAATAATAACAGCTATACAGGCAATTGCTGGTGAAAATATAGGTAATATTGATTTTCACCAAGATGGTGCTGCATCACATTATGCGCGAAACGTACACACATACTTAGATCAAATCTCTAATGGACGATGGATATGAAGAAGAGACACCATTAAATAACCTGCCTGATCTATCTCCACTCGACTTCTTTTTGTGGGGATACTTAAAAAGTAGATATTATGTGCCGCAACCTGTAAATTTGTATGGACTGCGGCATCGTATTGTTGAAGAGGCTGCTTCAATCGACCAAGACGTTATTCAAAGTGCGGTCCAATCATTTTACTATTGTCTAGGTTATTGTCAAGTCAAAAATGAAAGACAGTTTGAATATAAACTAAAAAAAAAGAATAAATACATAAAAAAACTGATAATTTATTTAAATCTATTACACTCTGCTTATCATCATCATGAAAATTAAATAAAAAAGTTATAAATATAATAAGAATAAAATACAGTAAAAGAAAATCATAGGTAATGAAATTACAGAAAATTACAGTAAAATAAAAAAACAAATAAAAAAATATTTAAATCAAATTGGTTAAAAATATAAAATGAAAAGAAATATTAAAAAATAAACTCAAAAAAATTCAAAATAAAAAAAAAGAAAAAAAAGAAAATGAAGTCAAAAACTGATACGTCCTTGTCGTGACTCTGGTTATACTGAGAACAGCTACATATACCTAACTGATGTTTAAATATACCTGCTAAAATTATAATATTTTATCTTCGAATACAAAAAAAATAAAGCTTGAAATAATCTAAAGAAATAACTTTAGGGTCAAAGTTAAGGTCACCTGTTAATTTCTTGGACCATATCAAACCAAACTGTACGATTACGTTCTGTAATCTATTTTATAACGCGATCTGCTTCGATTTTCCTATCTAAACTTCAAACGACCTTCATGTGACCCCTAAGGGGTAATTTTGATCCATGGTCAAATATGTACCTGGGCGTAAAATTTTCCAAGGTCGAAATTAGGGGTTTCCCTAAAAAAAAAAAAAAATTGGCCTTGAAATAACCTTGAAAAATAACTTCGGGGTCAAAGCCAAGATTATATATTGATTTCTTGAATCATATGTAACAACTTTTGTATAAAACATTTTCTCGGAAAATGCGATACTGAAAAGTTATTCAGGAAGATCTATTCTTTTGGAACACCCTGTATATAATTAAAATATATATGATTATTATGTAATATATATATATTATTATTAACATAAATATCTATTAAATATAAAACTTTAATCAATGAATAATTTTTAAAAATCTCAACCGATATTTAAAATTTTTTTGAGTAGTCGAAAACTTAATTTCTAAATTTTGGTACTTGCTACAAACTTTCTTAGCCAATTTTCAACCAATTAACCTCAAAATTTCCAGAGATCTTCAGTTTATGTATCTCCTAAAAATCACTGTTTTAGTTTTCAAAATTTAAGAGAATTTAAAAGTTTAGTTTAAAAAGTAGATAAAAATACATATTTTTCTGAATTTTATATAAGTAATTTAATTCAACATTTACTTCAACTTATCTTATGAAAATTCCAGAACCGTTATTTTGTGAAGATATACATACTCAAGATCTCTAGGAATTTCGAAGTTAATTAGTTGAGAATTGGCTAAAAAAGCCTACGGCAAGTACTAAAATTTTCAAAAATCAAGTTTTTGACAACTTGAACAAATTTAAAACATCGGAAGAGGTTTTTTTAAAATTATTAATGGATCAAAATCTTATATTTAATATATATTTAATTTGAAAAGAAGTTTCATTAATTAATATCAATAGAAAAAAAATTATGACTACATTTGAATTTTTTTTTTAACAGTTTTTAAATGTAAATACTGTAATTATCTGTGAATAACTATGAATGATTATAAATAATGCAATTATTAGAAATAACGGAAAATAATAATATTAATGTTCTATTTACAACAAACATTTCTGAATAATCAAATACACACACACACACACACACACACACGCACACACACACACATATATATACATATATATAATGACTCTGTATTCGAAATAGTAATAAAATAAATGTTTTTTGACACGGCGTGCGTAAAATTGCATATAATGAGACGCAGCCAAATTCTTGATGTGCAATTTTACGCATTCTGTGTCAAAATAGTATATTTTGGTACTAGTGCGATAAAGTGATTTTTTACTCGTGTGGCAGTTTGCACCCGAGCGAAGCGAGGGTGAAAAGGTCACACGAGTAAGAAATCACTTTTTCGCACGAGTATCGAACACTATTTTCTGACACGACGTGTGAGAAGCTCCATTTTCGCACGTGCCACTTTGTACAGCGTGCGTGAAATCGAGCTTCTCGCACGGAGTGTCAAAAAATATTTTTTGTTACTAGTGCGATAAATTATGAATATTCGTGCGATTGCTATGACACTCGCCGGTTTTGCCGACCCTCGTGCATATCAACCGCACGAATATTTCTAATTTGATGCACTATTATCAAAAAGTACTATTGTTAAATTGCCTTTAAAAATTATAATATTATATAAATATGTATTTGATCATTCAGAAATACTATTATTTTCAGTTATTTATAATAATTGCATTATTTACAATTATTTATAATTATTCACAGATATTTACGGTATTTACATTTGAAAACTGTTGTATAATGGCCGAAAATAACCATTTTCAAATCGTCATATCATTTTCACAAAGGCTATAGGCGGTTTACCATAGTAAAATTGCCCCCTCTTAGAATCTTCATATCTCATGTACCATTTGATGGAGGTTGAAAAAAAACTCCCACACACCAATTTTCAGCCCTCTAACCCTTGCGCATGCGCAGTAAAGTCAGAATAAGTGTTTTTTCGACTTTATTTTATTTTGACGTCCCTTTACATGGAAGACTCTTGCAAAAATATATAAGGGTAGGTTATTGTATGGCAATTAACCAAAAATTTTTGCAGATTACATAACCTTAAATATCAACCTTAAAATTGATATTTAAGATTTAAATCGTTACTTTCACACCCTCGCTATTAAGGTGCCAGATTTGAAATTGATTTTTTAAATATATTTTTACCCCTTATTAACGATAGTTATATTAGCTAAAAAAAAATGGTGCGCCACCCTGATTTTCTCAAAAAACCGATATTTTTGCACTTTTTTTGTATTTCCTATAGGTTATGTTACAATCTAAGAATCCAAACAAAGATTTTTGGTGTATTTTATTTCCCTCTTTACGACGGTACTATTACTTTTAAGGATAAAAGGCATTTGACCCTTATTTTTTGCAAAACAACTTTTTTGCACTTTTTCATATTTTTTATAGGTTATGTTATAAGTTAAAAGCTTGAATGACTTTTTTTTGCGTATTTTTTGACAACAAAAAAAAAAAAAAAAAGCTACCACTACTACTATAACTACTACTACTTCTACTACTACTACTACTACTACTACTACTACTAATAATAATAATAATAATAAAAATAATAATAATAATGGGCAGTTGAATACCCTTACTCATAATAATTCTCGTAGAATCTGAAATCTAGAAAAATCCAAACAAATTAATTTTATAGAAAGATAATTTTTCTGCATTTCGCTATCAAAAATAAATTTTAAAATGAACAATTTGTTACATTAATAATTCTCTTTCCAATAATGTTAATATTATTTTAATACTATCAAATGAGGTTGAATAATAAATTAAATAAGGTTCAGTAATAAATTAAAGATTTACTTCAAAGAAAATTAGTCTATTTATATAAATATATTATTTTCTATTTAAATTAGGATACACATCTGGATAGTTTTTTAAGCATAACAAATGTTCATAATAGGAACTTTTTTAACTCATCATCGTCACTGTCTTCATTAATACATACTTGTATTTTATCATTAAGAAACATTTTAGAAAGAATTTCAGCTGGTCTTATGATTTTTGATAAATATCTTCCATGTGAAAGATAATATACTATTGCAGCAACGTGCGCACAACATCCAACAGTGCGGCTACCATTGGGACAATCGCAACAATATCTGAGGATACTGGAATAACCAATACCATTTGGTTTATATTCAACGAAACATTTGTATTGTTTTTTATTCACATGTCTTGATTGAACTTCGAATTTAAGAATATTTTTATGTTCTATGGAATATCATAGTTTCAAATTATTATCTGAATCTAACATTTCTGCTAGGTATGATATGGTCTGTTTAAGTTGATATGATCCTGTAAAAAGAATTTTCAAATCTTTTTCTGTTAATTCAGGAAAATCTGGTAAATCAGTCGAAGTTATGATCTGAAATGGTAATTTACGACGACACCATCTTTTTTCTGCCACTAATTCTGCTAGTGTGTTTTCAATATTCCTTCTCGATTGCATGGTATTAAATATTTCATCTTGAATGTCATGATCAGAATCTAAGCGTTTGCCAAATAAATTATTTAAATAGCAAGCAATTCTGCAATACAATCCAGTATCCTTCACCATTTTATTGTCAAGTTTGTGATCTAATAATCTGAATTTTTTTTTTCAATTCCATGTAATGCTTCAACAGCCCACCTTATTTTTGTTACAAATCGTGTTTCATTTGATTCTTGTGCTGAAAATTGTGATTTTGAACCTTTGAGTTCAGGCATCAGAACAATATAACCCATATCTTCTAATTTCTTTTTAATATCTCGGAAGCCTCTGTCTAGAACAAAAATATCGCCTTTGCGGAGCAATTTCTGTAAAATTACTGGCATTGTTTCAACTATTTTCATTAAAATTGCAGCATCATTCATGTTAGCGAGATAAGGTCCTAACTGGTCAACAACATAGCCATTTGTTGAACATATTGTAAAGAGTTAATTGAGAGGAACTTTTTTTTGACCTGAATAGGATTTTCTCTGACACTCATTATTAGAGCTTTTCTCATGCCTTATATAAGTTCCATCACAAATCAAAATAAGTTGGTTGCCTGGATATAATTTTTTCGTCATTTGAGAAGTTTGGTTTTCAATCAAGTCATTTCTGACTACATTTTTTAATCCAAAATAATTTGGTAACACGTCTTTTTCAAAAGATGATAAGACTGAATGACAAAAACGAGATACTTGTTCGCTCTCGATATCAAATATTGAAGAAATAACTTGATTAGAGTTCCCTGTACGCATTTTAAATAAAAATACTACGATGGCTTGAATCACTGTTCTTGCACAGGAATCTTTAAGAGAAGTGAGTTGTAATTTAAGTTGGATGATCTGTGCCCAAGATAATGCTGTAAACACTTTTAATTTTTTTTCTGGCATAACAAACTCAGCTACTTTATTTAATAACCTTTCATCTATTTTTGCAGATATTGTACTTAGTATTTTTGATAATTCATTAACATCTAATGTACTACTGGTGGAAAAAATCTTCATTTTATTCAATTCATCTTCATAAAATATTTTTTTAATTATATGATCAGAACAGCATCTATTGCCATTTGGAATAAATAAGTTAATTTTACTGAAAACTTGAATTCTTGCTTCAAAAGGCACTAACAATTATATTTGTGCGTTTATTGTATCCACAAATAAAACAATACTTATGTGTTGCAATCGTTCTTTGCATTTGTAATTCTATGAATTCTGGTTCTTCTTTTTCATCAACTTTGTACGACGAATCTGTATTTGTCTGAGATGATGAACTGATACTTATTTCAGATAATGATTCCGAAATATTACATTTTTGAGAGAAAACATTTTCTGCAGTATCATCAGATATTTCAATTTTAGAGCTTGAAATTTTTTTACCACTTGCTTTCTACACGGATCACACATTACATCATTAATGAAAATATCTTCTCTGCCAGATACTACTTTTGCATATTCTAGTTCTGTTTCGCATTGAATTTCTTTTTTTCGACCACTTATTTTTCTTAAATAAATATTGCATATGGAACATTTTCGATCATCATATTTCATTTTTTTGTTAGCATTTCCTTCGCTATTAGATGCCATGTCTACTATTATCCAACAAAAAATCACTTCTGAAACAATAAAAAATAAACAAATGTTTTTAAAAATCTAAATGATTTTCATATCTATATAAATTTCATTATCCTTTGTTAAAAACTTGTTAATTGTTTTAACAAACTATTTAAAACAGTTATCATGAATAAATATAAAAATTAATAATGTCGCTAAGTACTTCAAAGATCCCAATTTTAACTTGGAGTTTTAGTTTTCAATCACACAAAAATTATATAATTTTTTATGATAAAGCTTAACCGCTCAAAGCTTCTCAGAGTAATTATCAATCATTCCACCGAAATCATGCAACACACATGAATAAAGCTATATATAAAAGGTTACAAATAAAATAAAAACAAATTGATAAAACAAAAAGCTTTAACTTTCACATAATCTCAAGATTTAATATCTGAATGTCAAATCTATGTTTCAAGCGTATACTTGCAAATAGAAAAATATTTTTAAAAATATATTGTTCTTCAATTTTTAAATCTAAAAAAGATAGAACAAATCTACACAAAAATCTAAATAATAATCATATTTATATAAATAAATAATTTCATTATCCTTTGTTATTATTATTATAAAATGTAATATAAAATTGTAAAGAACGACTATTAGAATTACATTAGCAAATTACCACTTTGTAAACTTACCGTCAAAAACTTGTTAATTGTTTCAACAAACTATTTAAAGCAATAATATAAGAGACAAGAGCAAAATATATATAACCTTATATCCCGGTACGCTGCTAATAAATATTATAATTTAACACTTTTGGATCAAAATAATATGAAGATACTACAAAAAATGCACAGAAACTTGTGGCATACACTCTTTGCAGTTACTCACTTTATTATTCATTACATATAAATAAAGAGATTCATATGGAAATATAAGTTTGAATTTATAAACGTAACTCAATTAACGATTGTATCATCTGTCCTGTGGGCACTTACTCTATAGTACACATATATACACACACACAAACTCCCTAGTAACGTATGGGTATACACCCAGGGGGGTTGCTCTAGAAAATTGCACAACTCTGTATCACAGAGACAGAAGATATGAAATCAATGTGCTGAACAAAGATAGCATATATCGATATACTAAGTTTATCGCTTCGGAGCGACCCCCCAGTAGTACGCGTGTAAGTACATTCACACTAGTAAACATATATAAGTGCCACGCGCAACTAGCGGTGCGCAGAACTAGCGCCGAATCGTGTGCCCTGGTCGCAGTGTACAAAGTCCGTCACTGTGTTCGCAACCTTTAGAAAGATAAGTTTTCTATCTTCTGATTCCAAGGTGACTGTATCGCTTATTGAATAAACCAAGCCTACAAATCTATTTTCTAGTGGTTCTTATTTCTACCTCGACTACCATCTCCGAGCACGAAGAATCCGAAGTTCTATTTCTTATCATGATAGAGACGAAGGCAGAACGAGGTTTAAGTATCAATTGTTACTTGAGTTGGGTCTATGAATTCGAGCCATAGATCCAAAATTAGGCTTGAACTCATAGTCATGTCTTGAGTATTAAGTATCACTTAAAATTAAAGTATTGTTACTTGAGTATCAGCTGTTACTTCAATTAAGTGTTAAATTGAGTGTTGTTTGAAGTAACAGTTGATGCTCAAGTAACGATACTTAAGTTTTAAGTCATACTTAATACTCAAGTTACGACTATGAATTTGAGCCTTACAGTCGATGTGTGTGCTCAAACTCAAACCTCATTCTGTTTTTGTTTCTCTCACAATGAAACCTCATTCTGTCTTTATCTGCTTGAGTTTGAGCATCGACTATAAATTCAGGCCAGTTTTCAATGAGATCACTTAAATAAACAAAAACTATGACTCGCATTTAGAAATGTAACTTGAGTATCGGTTGTTACTTCAACCTTATTCTGTCTTTTTCTCTCTTATGATGAGAAAAAAAAAATTTAAATACGTTTATTGATTCGAACCTATGTATATAAGATTAACCTAAATATATATATATATATATATATATATATATATATATATATATATGAAATCATCGAAAAAATGAAAAACAGTAAGTAAAATTTAATTCCAACCCCTCAGAATATACTGCAACCTGATCATAACGTCAAACAATTGTAGAAATCAGATTGTTCGACAATATTTGAACGTATTGTATTAAAAACCTTGATTAAACTGATACCACCATGACAAGCAGAAAAAATTACACATAAAATCGTTATTTCAGCTCTCAACTTTTAGCACGAACTATAAAAAAATCGAGAAAATATCGGTTTTTCTCGATAATCAGGGCTGCAAACTACTTTTTCTTGAAAGTAATAGCACGATTATAACGAGCAAAAAACAAATATGCAAAAAAAAGTCATTCAAGCTCTTAACTCATAACATAACCTATAGAAAATATAAAAAAGTGCAAAAAAGTTGTTTTGCAAAAAATAAGGGTCAAATGCCTTTTATCCTTAAAACTAATAGTACCGTCGTAAAGAGGGAAATAAAATACACCAAAAGTCTTTGTTTGGATTCTTAGATCGTAACATAACTTATAGGAAATACGAAAAAAGTGCAAAAATATCGGTTTTTTGAGAAAATCAGGGTGACGCACCATTTTTTTTTGGCTAATATAACTATCGTTAATAAGGGGTAAAAATATATTTAAAAAATCAATTTCAAATCTGGCACCTTAATAGCGAGGGTGTAAAAATAACGATTTAAATCTTAAATATCAATTTTAAGGTTGATATTTAAGGTTATGTAATCTGCAAAAATTTTTGGTTAATTGCCATACAATAAACTACCCTTATATATTTTTGCAAGAGTCTTCCATGTAAAGGGACGTCAAAATAAAATAAAATCGAAAAAACACTTATTCTGACTTTACTGCGCATGCGCAAGGGTTAGGGGGCTGAAAATTGGTGTGTGGGAGTTTTTTTTCAACCTCCATCAAATGGTACATGAGTCATGAGGATTCTAAGAGGGGGCAATTTCACTATAGTAATCCGCCTATAGCCTTTTATTATAATTTTTTATATTATCACAATTAATTTATAGCATTTTTCATAATTTTGTATATTTCTCAGCTGTTAAAAGTAAAAATACACTCAATTTAATTAGTTAATATAAAAGCAATCCCATTGTGAATATTTTTAATTTTTATTTATTTTAAATAAGAAAAAGTTTATTTAAAATAAATAAAAATTTTTAAAAGATTTTTAATTTCTAATAATGGGTTTGACCAAGAAAGATAAATTGATTGTTAAATAGTCTAGGCGCCCAGAGGGTTTCGTATAAAGTTAGAGGTCCCACCAAGCAAGTAGGTGATTTATATGTATTTTGAGCCGCTGAATCCGAATTCGTAACTTGCTTTTCCGCAAGTGGTCGAGTAATTTGTAATAAACCAATTAATTGTTTAAATGGCTATAGTTTATGAACTACAATAGATGCAGTAATTTTCTCTGCGAAAACTTGTTCTTTAATAAGAAAACAAAAAAAAATCGTTTCTGTTGCATGTCGATTCAATAATTAGAACCAGAGATATGGCAAATATATTGCTAAAAAACATAAAGACGTAGCGCAAGCGTGGAACGCCCTGGTAAAAAACCTTATAACTCGACAACTAATTAATATTTTTCGAAGTTCAACATGAGATTGAAAAACGTCAGAGTCTCAGCTTTGATGATAAATTGTTATATGTTACTTTTTAATGTTGATAAATAAGCTAGAATGATTTGAAGCAGAAAATATTTTCAAGTTTTCAGAATTTTGTTTGTTTATAACGAAATAATATAGGTTAGCGAACAAAATATTTCTATATTTTTGATATAGAATGATAGAGAATTTCATCTAGTTTAAGAATCTGTCCGGTTTTTAAATTTAAGTAAGTAGAACCTGAGATATCGCAAATTTAAGCTGTAGCGCCAACTCCTTGCAATACGACATATGTGTGCAATATGGCGATCGCTTTCCTTATAAAAAATTCTTTTATTATAAGATAAGAAATTTCATTTTTTTGTAATAAAATTAATTTTAACTCTGTTTTAGGAGATTAAATAAAAATTTAATAAAAAAGGATTCAGCTAAAAAAAGATGACTCTAATAAATCGGAAAGTTAAACAAATTTTTTGAATAAAATAGATTGTTGTTCTTTTTGCAATTGCAAAAAAAAAGAAATGTAAAAATACTCCCATTGTAGTAGAAAAATCAATGATTATTTAAAACCCTAAATCTACTTCATCTCCATGTATTATACATTATTAATATTATGACAAAGTATATAAAATAGAGTCAAAAGTAATTTTATTAGAAAAGAATAAGATTACTTACCTTATAATAAAAGAATTTTTAATAAGAAAAGCGATCGCTATATTGCACACATATGTCGTATTGCAAGGAGTTGGCGCTACAGCTTAACCCTTTCAGTCACAAATTATTTTCGCAAAAACACGTATTTTCTATCATACATTAATTTTTTAGATTTATTAACAATCATATATTCAAAATATATTATATGATACTTATATAATGAACACTCATTTATATGAAAATGCAAAAAGAATAAAGATTAAACTTAAAGTTCGAATTAAACAATAAAAAAAAGAAAATGAGAAAGGGTGCTACTATTACTAGTACTAGTGGCTCCTGTGACGGAAAGGGTTAAATTTGCGATATCTCAGGTTCTACTTAGTTAAATTTAAAAAACCGGACTGATTCTTTAACTAGATGAAATTTCCTATCATTCTTTATCAGAAATATAAAAATATTTTGTTCGCTAACCTATATTATTTCGTTATAAACAAACAAAATTCTGAAAAATTGAAAATATTTTCTGCTTCAAATCATTCTAGCTTATTTATCAACATTTAAAAGTAATATATAACAATTCATCATTAAAGCTGAGTCTGACATTTTTTAAACACATGTTGAACTTAAAAAAATATCAATTAGTAGTCGAGTTATAAGGTTTTTACCAGGGCTTTTCGCGCTCGCGCTACGTCTCTATGTTTTTTTGCAATATATTACCCATATCTCTGGTTTTAATTATCGAATCGACATGCAATAAAAACGATTTTTTTTGTTTTTTTATTAAAGAACTAGTTTTCGCAGAGAAAATTACTGCATCTATCGTAGTTCATAAACTATAGCGATTTAAACAATTTATTTGTTTATAACAAATTACTCGACCACTTGCGCGAAAAGCAAGTTGCAAATTCGGATTCTGCGGCTCGAAATACATATAAATCACCCACTTGCTTGGTGGGACCTCTAACTTCATACGAAACCCTCTGGACGCCTAGACTAAAAGGACAAGAATTGTATAGTGGAATTGCTTACATGTTAACTGATATTCAGATATTATGATTTAATAATATTTTGGATCGGTGCCCCTCATTTAATATGCAAACTACTTTAGCAATTCAAATATTGCAATATATTAATTTAGTACCGACTGATGAAGAAGTATTGTTTTCCGGAAATTTTGAAAAAGGTCACTAAATTGGTATGTATTATAAAAATAAAACGAGCAAAATTTACCTCGCTCCTGACGTCGCTCGGTTGCATTTTCATATATTATATTATTATATATAAATTTGCTAATTTCATTGATAATAGCAGTTCAATATAAAATATGTATTTAATTTTTTTTCACATCATTATATTGTACCAGATTTTTTTATTACTATGACATGCAATCCCAAATAATATCGGGCAAAGTAAAGAAGTGACAGATAGTCTAGATATTGTTGTTGAAGTATTTTATCAAAAATTAAAACTAATATTAGAGCAAATTTCTAAAAAAACATATTTTGGGAAAATGCATTGCCTATTCAATCGTAGTAGACTTTCAAAAGAAAGGGTTACGGCATGCCTATATGCTAATATTTTTAAGTAAAGATAATGAAATTTACAATAGTGATGACGTTGATAAATTTATAGTAACTAAAATTCCAAATAAAAATGAGAATCCCAGATAATATGAAATAGTTAAACAATTTATGATCCGTGGCCCTTGTGAAGATCAGAATAAAAACCCTCCTTGAATTGATAAAGATTCGGAGAAGTGTAAAAAAAATTTTCCGAAAAAATTTAATAAAACTACAATAATGACAAATGGTTATCCTATTTATCGACGAAGGAATGATAAATATGAGATTATTTACACAAAAAACAAGTTGGCAGATAATAGATTTGTTATGCCTTATAAACCGTTTTTATTATGAAAGTTTTATTGTTATATTAATATTGAATTATGTTCAACAATAGGCGTTATAAAATATTTATTAAAATACTGCTTTAAAGGACATGATTGTGCATTTATCGAAATGAAAGCAAGTGAAATAAAAACAAGATACGATTGCCTACCAGAAGTTATACATCGCATATTGGAATATAATATTAGTGAACTTTCTCATATAATTTATAGATTAGTCGTTCATAATGGAAATGAACAATATGTGTATTTTAATGTAGGATCCGAACACGAAATTGATAAGAAAAATGTAAATACAACACTAACAGCGTGGTTTGAACTGAATAAAAGTGACCCAGAGGCACATAATTACTTTTATTCTGATGTACCGCAAAATTATGTTTTTAATCGAATACATAAAACATGGACGGAAAGAATAAAAATTATGAAACCTATTCTAACCAGAATGTACTTACAAGGGGAGGCCACGGAGTCTAAGTCACCGATTTGAATGAAACTTTGGGAATAGTTTTTCAGTATATAATAACTAATGAATACTATTTTATTATGTTATTATTACTTTAAAAAAAGTATATTTTAGGCGAGTTTAGTTATTAAACAGTATAGTATTCTTTAGAACTTTTTTTCTAAATATTTCTTTTTTTTTTACTGCATACATCATATTTTTTTTTTAATTTCAGTTCTTGAGAGTACTTAAATGAATTGAGTAATTATTATTAAGTTTATACCTTTTATTAGATTTATCTATAGTTTTTGCTTAAGAAAGTTTTGAAATCAATCAAGCAATCGTCGAGTACTTCTGTATTCAATTCAGACTTTTTAATAATATAAAATTCATGAAATATTTACAGTTTCGGCTAAAGAAAGTTTTGAAATCAATGAAGCAATCGTCGAGTACTTCTGTGTTCAATTCTTACTTATTAATAATATAAAATCCATTAAATGTTCAATTTTATCTGTCACAACATATTGTCAATGTAAAGAAGTAAAAAAATTCAGTCTTATAGAATATGATTTTCCAATTTTCTATGTTCTAACTTTTTCAAATGAAAGAGGATAAATACTAACATGTATATAGTAAAGCTCAAACGTTAAAAATCAATCCGTATTTATTATTATGTAATGGTTAACATGACCTACTAATTTTTGTATTTTCCATATATATATATACCTTTCAATGATTATTTACATCCGATGGATAGTAGTTTTTTATAATCAAAGAATATTATTAAGAACATTAACATTCCGCTCAAAATATTTTACAATATATTTTTACATCACGGTGCGTGTGATTTTTTTCTGTATTATATTGATAGAAAATATTTTATTTAATATTCAACGATAAAGAACAAAGATACATCCTAATACAATGAACAAAATTCTATTTTGACCTCAAAAATTATTTTTTGTAATGCATGCGATGTAATACGAAAAAAAATTCTTAGATTTCTCTCACTTATCTTTACTATATAAACCTTTCAATTTTTAACTACACTATAAAATATTAAACCACGGGTCTGGCAAGTTATTTTGTAGATATTTAGTAAAATTTAATATATTTTACAGCACTTGAAAATAAAAAGATAGTGTGATGAGTTAGAGAATGCATGATTTTATTTTATCAAAAGTATTACAATTAAAATGGGTATCTTCCCTGAAAGTTTTAAAAAGCCATAAATAGTTTTGAAGTTGATAGCAGCTAATTCTCAAATATAAGTTGCTAGAAGCTAATGGCTCTTTTGCCAAGTTTTTAGAAATAAAATTGCACATTTTTGGTCTTCAACCGTAGCATATTGCATAGAAAATTATTCCGAAACTTTGAAGTTAATCGTTTCGGAAATTGTTTATTAAGTGAATCTTTCATCAGGAATAAAATAAAATAGATATCACTAAGATCAAGTACAATTCATCAATGTTTAAGTAGTAATATTCACTCATAAATGAAATAATAAGTTGATCTGATGTATAATTTTTTTTTTCCAATTTTGATGTGTACTATCATCGCTATCTTAATCTCAATAATCCCTTTTTTTCAAAAATTATTTGGCAAAGTTTTTCCAAATATTCGTCTATCAAAGAGAATATAAATTGAACATTTAATGGATTTTATATTATTAATAAGTAAGAATTTAACACAGAAGTACTCGACGATTGCTTCATTGATTTCAAAACTTTCTTTAGCCGAAACTGTAAATATTTCATGAATTTTATATTATTAAAAAGAATGAATTGAATACAGAAGTACTCGACGATTGCTTGATTGATTTCAAAACTTTCTTAAGCAAAAACTATAGATAAATCTAATAAAAGGTATAAACTTAATAATAATTACTCAATTCATTTAAGTACTCTCAAGAACTGAAATTTAAAAAAAAATACGATGTATGCAGTAAAAAAAAAAGAAATATTTAGAAAAAAAGTTCTAAAGAATACTATACTGTTTAATAACTAAACTCGCCTAAAATATACTTTTTTTAAAGTAATAATAACATAATAAAATAGTATTCATCAGTTTAAATAATGACTTAAAACAAAAAATAAGAGACATAATATTCAAAAGCTTTGAAGAAATTTTATTACATTCGAAAATCAAAAGATAGTGTAATGATATTTTTATGAATTTAATATTATTTCAAAAAGAATGAATTGAATACAGAAGTATTCGACGATTGCTTGATTGATTTCAAAACATTCTTAATAAATATTAATATACATGGAAAAAATTGTCATAAAACGTCCTATACATATATATATATACATATATATATATATATATATATATATATATATATATATATATATACCTGTGTGCATGTTGGTGTGCGCGCATGTGAATTGACATAAAATATCCTATGTATATGTATATACATATATTCATAAGCCCACGTGTGTGCGTGCATGCGCCTTGACAGGAACAGTCCGATATATATATATATATATATGTATATATATATATAAAGAAAAATATATATAAACTGAAGTACGTGTGTCATGCATGTTAATTGACATGAAACGTCCCGTATATGTGAACCTGTGTGTGTGCGCGCACGTGTGATTTAAAATCAAATATCCCATGTATATGTGTACACAGATATACACACACGTATATATACGTGTATGTATATATATATATATATATATATATATATATATATATATTCATAAGCCCATGTGTGTGCGTGCATGCAAATTGACAAAACGGTCCCATATATATAAATACAAATCTCAAGTACATGTTTAGATGTGTTTGCGCGTTCGAGTTGACAAGAAAGGTCAAATATATGAAAACCGGTGCTTGTGTGTTGACATGATACGTCACATATATGTAAACCTAAGGGCACTCGGATAGGTGTGTTAGAGTTGTCATGAAATGTCCCATATATATAAACCTGTATGGGCGTGGGTTATAATTGACGGGAAAAATCCTATGTATATTAACGAGTGTGCATGCATGCGAATCGATATGAAATGTCCCATATGTATAAACCTGTATCTGTGCGTGTGTTCAAATTGACATGGAAAATTCCATGTTTATTAAGGTGTGTGTGCATGCATGCGAATTGACATGAAATGTCGAATATATATAAGCCTGTGTGTTTGTATGAGTTTGAATTGACATTAAGAATCCCATGTATATTAACGTGTGTGTGCATGCATGCGCAACGACATGGACTGTCTCATATATATATATATATATATATATATATATATATATATATATATATGAACCTGTGTGTGCGTGCGTGCCCATTGACATGAAATATCCCATATATATAAACCTGTATGTGCGTGCGTTCTAATTGACGTGAAAAATTTCATGTTTATTAAAGTCTGTGTGCATGCGTGCGAATTGACATGAAATGTCCCATATATATAAATCTGTGTGTGTGTGCGTTCGAATTGACGTGAAAAATCCTATGTATATTAACGTGCGTGTGCATGCATGCGAATCGACGTGAAATGTATCACATATATAGAAAAGCCTGTGATTATGAGTACGTACGAGTTAACATGAAATGTCCCATATATATATATATATATATATATATATATATATATATATATATATATATACATATATACATATATATAATCCTGTGTGTGTTCTTGCGCATTGGCATGAAATATCTCATATATATAAACCTGTATGTACGTGCGTTCCAATTGACGTGGAAAATCCAATGTTTATTAAAGGCTGTGTGCATGCATGCAAATAGACATGAAATGTCCCATATATATAAACCTAAGGGTACTCGGATGGGTGTGTGCGCGTTGTCATAAAATGTACCACATATATAGAAAACCTGTACTTATGAGTACGTGCTAGCCGACGTGAAATGTCCCATGTATGTATGTATGTATGTATATACATATAAACGAAAAAATATACGGGTCTACGAGTGCAAGTTGAGATGAAACGGATCATGTATATATATATATATATATATATATATATATATACTAGGGGTACCCCCTGCTCGCACTGCTCATAACCCCAGTTGTGCTATAAATATAATTATATATTAAACATTTAAATCATTTTTAAATTTTTAAATCATTTTTTTTTAGTTTCGTTGATAATTTAGTATATTATTTGATATATCGTAATGATTTTGAGTTTTATAAGATTTATAGGATTATTTTGTTATAATTCCTTTTTTATATCTTTTTTCTCATTTTAAACATTTTATGAGATATATCAAAAATTCATACTAAAATTTATAAATTTATTATGATATTGTAAATGAAATTATTACATGATCATTATATCATATTTTATTTAAAATTTAGTTATTTATATAACAAATAAATAAATAAAATAATTTTAAATTATTTTATACTTACTTATATTACATTTACCTGTATAAAAGTTATGAATATGTTTTTTTATTTATTGTTGTTAGTAGTTAAATTATTTATTTATTAAAATTTCGATTTATAAATTTTAAATAATCATAACTTTTAAATATTTTAGTTAATTTTTAAATATTTTATTTTTTTTTATTTTTAATAATATTGATAATGTTTAAAATTTTTTTTAAATTTATTATTATATATTGAAATATTTATGATTTATTTTAATTTTTCATATTTTATTAATAATGTTAGCTAATCTTAATAAATATTTAGAATAAATTTCATGACTTTGATTAAAGTAATATTCTGCTATTGGTTCGCGTATATTTATTTTATATTTTATAATTTCATTCGCATAATATTTATAATACTCTGGTACTTCATTCCAATTTTTAAATTCAAATTGTTCATTATTTTCCTCTATATATGAATTAATAATGTTATTTAATTCAGAAATTATTGTATTGTTTATTGAACTATTATTATCTAGACTTTCTAAATAATATTCATATTCTTCTTAAAAATTTAAATGTTCTTCAATTTGATCATTTAAATTTTCCATCAAAATGGATTTCATTCGATCATTTGTTGATCATTAACATTGTCAATTTCAACATTATTAATTGGATTCCATTCCATTTTTTTTATTTATATATTATTAAAAATTTTTAATGTTTATAATTAATATAAATATAACCTGAAAAAAATAAAGTTTAATTAATAAAATAATTTATAAAAAATTTATTTAAATAACATTAAATTTTTGTTAAATTATAATAAAATTATTTTTTTAATATTTCTTTCCAAACTATGTTAGGTACAATATCTCTGTTTTTCGATTCATTTTGAATATATATTTTATTTACATTTTTACAACGTGAAAGAGTTATTTGTGCTTCTATGTTATATTTGAATAATTTAGTTATTTTTAATCGCGTTTCATTATATAATCCATTTTTTATACTTAAATTTCGAATTAACATAATTATGGTATTTACTTTTAATTTCAGTTCCTGTGGAGGTAATCTTTCTCTTATGTTATTTAACATTTCTATTGAATAATTCAAATGAATATTATCATCCGTTTGATCTACACCTTTGTAAAACAAATATAAATAGTTATTAATCTTGAAAGTTATATAAATTTAAACATAAATATTAATATCAATTAATTTTAAAAGTTGTATAAATCAATACTATTAAAGGTTTATAATGTAAGATGGTGTGGAAATCTGAATCCTCAACACTATATGCTTATTTTTATTTTAATACAATAAAATATTTATAATATGAACAAATTATTAAAAATCATTATGTTTTCAACAAATGAATTAATTATAGTGTTGAGGAATTGTAATAGAATTAATTTAAATTTATATTTATTCATTTCAGATAAACTATGTAAAAAATGGTAATAAGATATCTGATGAGGCACATGTTTTTCATTTTAAATATTATAAATTGTAATTTTATTCAACTACTTTCGAGTTTTCAACAAAAAAAAATTAAAATTTTTATATTTTTATGTAATATTATACATAAATAGAATATAATAAAAAAATATAAAACTATATTATCCAGTATTTGATGGTTCTAAAAGGTTGTAAGGGGGATTGTGGGGGGTTGTGGGGGGATTGTGGGGGGCAAGAGGGGGGTTAGTGGGGGGTCTATGGGGGGATGTGGGGGGATGTGGGGGGGGACGTGGGGGTAATGATCGATAACATAAAATAACGTAAATTTACGTTATTTAATTAATAAAAATCATGTGGGGGGCTGTGGGGGGGCTGTGGGGGGCGTGGGGGGGTGTGGGGGGGCACCGACTGAATTTTGGTTCATATAACTATATAATATAGGCAGATATATATATATATATATATATATATATATATATATACATAACATATGTATCAGTGCGCATATACCATAAACATTAAAATATATTATTAAGCATCTATATTCGTTGATACTGCGCATTTCCGGTTGCGCAGTTTATGCTGGCTGAAAACGATGAAGAAGAAAAAAAATAACGAGAATACGACATTTCGAAATTTCAAACTGCATTTTCTCGTGATTGAGTGAACCGATTGTAATCAATTTTTTTTCAAATTAAAGATAATGAAAATCTTTAAATATTATTAATTGTATTTATGTGTATATATCGATGAATTTTTATGGGATTCGATTTTGAAATTTTTGAAACTCTATTTTAAAGTATAAGAGGAGCGCCTCGACGTTTTCGTATTCGTACCTTAACTCGCCGTCGAGGCGCTACCGCGCCTCTTGATGGAAACATATGCTTATAATTCAATCTCATAGGCCCTCATAACCCTCATAATCATAATTTTAGAGATTCATATCAAATTTTGTATATAAGTTTAGAGTCTCATAATTCCATAACTGTAAGGCTAAGATAGATTAACAGAAAAGAAAATAAAAGTAGAGAAGGCAAGCTTCAATTTTCGAAGTTTCGAAAGTCCAAAGCTTCAATGGTTCAGAAGTTATGTTCAATTGAATTTTAATAAAATTCAGGGGACAAAATAAGCTGTTATTTTTAGTAGACAATTATCGCCCAAAATCCTGTTAAATATTCAACTTAACATAACTTCTGAACCATTAAAGCTTTTGACTTTCAAAACCTCGCAAATTAAATCTGGTCTTCTCTACTTTTATTTTCTTCTTTGGTGATTTTTCTCAGCCTTACAGTTACTGAGTTATGAGATTCCAAACTTATATACGAAATTCGATATAAATCTCTAAAATTATGATTATGAGGGTTAAAAGGGCCTATAAGACTGAATTATGAGCATCTTTTTCCATTATTATATACTGAAAAACTATCCCAAAAGTTTCATTCAAATCGGTGACCCGGACTCCGTGGCCTCCCCTTGTTAGTTAATCAAAAACAAAGAGAAAGATTCTTTTTAAGATTACTTCTGCTTCATGTTAAAGCTGCAACATCTTTTGAAAGTTGAAAAACTTTTGATGACATTACATACCCAACATTCTTTGAAGCAGTAAAAGCAAGAAATTTGATTGAAATCGATGATGAATGGGATAAATGTTTAGAAGAATCTTATAAATCTCGATTTCCAGAAGCTCTTCGTCAATTATTTGGTTACATTTATACATTTCACAATCAAATTAATGCTTGAGAATTATATAAAAAATATTAAATCTATTTTTATCCGCCAAAAATGAATGAACAAAAAGGTGAAGAATATGCATTAAGCATAATTAATGATATTTTAACTAATAATGGATTACAATTAAGTGACTTTAATTTACTTACTTTAGAATACTATATTGAAAATAACGAAATTGAATATAGTACAGTAAATAATGTTAATATTATTGAGTCAATTGTTGATGCTCTATCATATGTTCAAACGACTATTTTTAATACAGTAATAAATTCATTAAATACAAATTGCACTGAAAAGTATATATTATTATATATTTCTTATATTTTAAAATATAACGCGACCCCGATTTAGAGGACCGACCTCATCAGAACCCAAGCAGGGCGATAGAGACATGTTGCTTTGCTTGGCTAGGGGTATAAAATATTAATAAATAATTTAAATTAACAAATTAATTCGTGACGCGGAAAGTGACTTAGTATAGGTCCCCGCATTTTAAAAAGAACCAAAAATCTGAATCTCGCCATGCGTTAGGAAACAGACGGTCAAACTCGGCGACAACCCACTAAGCGCGACGCTGCGTAAAGAAATTTACGCGTGAGCAGCAGCGATTAATGAGTTATTGATTTAATTCATTTCTTGACGTTACATACATATTTTTCGGAGGCCAAACCGGAGTGATCGAGTTTGAATGAAAATTTCAATTACAATAAATAAATAATAATAAATAAATAAAAAGCAGAAGACTGAAACTTAGGCGATTCAGTTTGGTTCAATTGAGATGCTTATTGAGTCCTTTTTAAAAACTTCAAATTAAAATAAATAAATCTTTTATTCTTTCGAAAGATATATATATATATATATATATGAATATTTGTTTGTATATTTACATAATAAAGGTGTGGTGGATACATTAAAACCCTGTAGAAACCACCAAATAACAGTAGTTGACTTTTTAAAATTAAAATATTTTTCATATTCATTTCAATACTCGCTTTAGTAACAATATGATTTACATTAAAATATCGTCTTGATATTTGTCGGTAAAAATATATCTACCATACACGAACGGTAATTTTATCATAAGAGAAATATTTTATTTTCATATTTGTAAAATTTCGAAATCAAACTTTTTTCTTTTATTTTTAACATATTTTTATTTAATGCTTGACCTTTCAAATTAAAATATTTTCCATGTAGTAATTCTTTCAATATTTCATTTTAAACTTTTATCTCTTAATTAATATTTCAAATAATTTAAATAAATTTGTTCAATTTTCAACCCAAAATTATATTTTCGACATCTCAGATTTATTAAAAGTTTTCAATTCTAATAACAAATTACCTTTTATTTATTCAAATCTCTTTTATAACTGTTTTATGTTACGAATTATTTCTTTTGATAAAACAAATTTATGTACGCACATAGTATGAATTGCAAAGTATATAAAGCTTTTTAATAAAATTTAGAATATTACTTATTTTTCAAAATAACAATAAATCTGTTGTTTATCAATCATAATACGAATGAACTCAACGATCTTTTTCCTTTTTCATATGCGTCAATTGAATTAATTTTAATGGTTCAACATTATGTTAATTTTCAAAAGGGACTTGATGAAATTCTACTTTTTAAATTTTTAATAACAATATGACTAAACTCATTAATTTACCAAACTTAACTTTTTTGAACCTATAATTTTCGCTTTATTTGCTGTCAATATTTTAAGTAATTTTTATATCAATTTTCAAATTTAAATTCACAACTTTTACCTTAAATAGGATATTCGAACTTGATTAATTTTTACTAATAACATTTTGTAATTTAATAAGATAAAACAATTAGCAGGTCATATTTTAATCAATTAATATTTTGATCAATTTTTCATACTAATCAATTTAATAAACAAGCAATTGCGTTAATCCTAATTTTTAATAAATTATAGCTTTTGTAACATAATTTAATTTTTCTAATTTCACAACCTTTGCTTTATCTTAAATAAAAAATATTTTTATATTTCTTTAAATTAACAATTTCTATTTTCATTAAATTTTTCAGAAACAATTTTTTAAAATAATTATTAGTTAAACAAATTTTATCTTTGATTCAAATATTAAATGTTTTAATAATTTACTTAACTTAAAAAGGGTAATTTCATTTTATTACAAGTTAACTTATATTAGTTCCATTAGTAAATTTATAATTTCAATTAAAATTCATTTTTGTTCAAATTTTTCTATAAAAACAAATTTATTCAAGATTTATTTAACAAATAAATTGTAAATATTGGTGAATTTGCCTGTGCCTTAATTTATTTATATTAATAATCATATTTCAATTAACAAGTTTACCAAAATTTTTCAGAACTAAAAATTATTTCTTTTTGAATTTTTAAAATCAAATTTTCATTTTTCTAATTTAAAGTTTACATAGTACTCCTTTAGTAAATATAAATTCTTTCCTTTTTCTTAAACTTTTTTTAAAAAGAAAAATTTGTTTGTAATTGAAATGTTTCATAAAAATGACAGATATCTATTTGGCACTTGAGCCACTTTTAAAAATAGAATATAAATCAAGAATCGCAAAATAATTTTTAAAATAAAAATTGAATCCAAAAAAAAACAATGGCTAACAATTATGATTTGGAAGCTTTCGAGCTAGCCATGAACATGATACCTCTATATGACGGGACAAATATGTCCATCCATGAATATTTATTTCAATGTGAACACGCATTGACAATTATAGACCTCAAATTCGAGGCAGGTTTGGCCAAAATTATGAAGGCCAAGTTACGAGGAGAAACTCATGAAGCAACTCAGTATAAAACATTCAAGAATTTTAAAGAATTTAAATATTCCATAATTTCATTGTTCAAGACACCTGAATCTGCACTGCAGACCCTTACTAAGTTGACAAATGTTTTTTTCAAAACAACGATGAAACGGTTATAGCTTACGCTAACTGTTTACGTGCATTGGAACGTGAGATTTTAAATACATATTTTGTGGAAAAATCATTTAATGATGCTACACTTAATTTCATAAGATAAAACGCATTAGACGCATTTACAAGAGGTCTGAAACCTGAAATCGAAGTTCGCATGCAGAGATGTTACTCTGATATAGCAGAATCCATGATGGATGCTATCCAGATCGAAAAACTCGGTCATCTTAACTATAAGAACATTAAAAATTCACAAATAAAAGACCAACATGAATCAAAACCTGACAGTGACTTAAGTAGTAAATTGAAGATAAACATCAAGCCCGGAAAATGTGAACTTCAAAATTTTGAAAATGACTCAACTTTGATTGTAACAAACAATATAAACTTAGAAACTTATAAAACAGACTCAGATCTTAAACTTAAAGAATCAGATGAGCCAGAAATGAAATCAGATATTTCTAATGTCTACACATCTAAAGTTCTAACATCTTTAAATCTTAGTTCCATTTTAGATACTGATTCAAAGTCATATATCAGTGAAGATATGCTTCTATCTTCAATGCACTCAAACCTTAATTCAGATTCTGAATCTAAATCAAAATCATGTACCGTTAACAATAAAATCAACAATTTCTTAATGTCTGCAATGAAATTTTATGAAGGCTTGATATCCGAAATAAGTTCAATGTTTCTAAACGAAAATTTTAACAATGACTTGATAGACATACTTACTACTAAAAGGGAAATTGGACTTTCTTTAAACAACTCTTGTAATAAAGATTCTCTGTACATGAGGATGAAAATTCAATTCTTTGAGTTTAATAACCAAATATTTGACAAGCAATTGCAGCTCTTACATGATGTAGCACGGATCAATCAAGGTCAAGCTACATCATCTCATTTAAACCCTGTCTTAAAAAATAGCTAAAAAATAGGGACTTCTTGGCTCCCTTGCAATGAGCAAAAGCTCGCACTCTAATGTTTTAACCAGTTTTATCTCTGAAAATTCGTCTTTTCTAAATTCAAATCTCAATCTCACTCTAAACTCCTTCTCTTCCATTGAAACTCCAAAGATCAAAGGGACTGAGTTTTTCCAGGGTATTAAAATTGCTCATGCTAATGTCAATCGGTTAAAAACCCATTTTTCTACTGTTGAATCCTATATAACAGATAATATGATCGATATTTTTGCAGTCACTGAAACGTTCCTGACTGAACTTGATGACAGTTCAATTATTTCTGTTGATCACTACAATTTTTATAGGTTAGACAGAGTGGGCAAAGTCGGTGGAGGTGTTGGTTTTTATTCACGTGATTTTCTAAGAGTAAACATCTTATCTCATTCTGATCCTTTATTTAACAACACTGCTGAATTCATCATTGCTGAAATCTCGATAGATTCTGAAAAACTTCTTTTTGCAGTCGTATACTTGCGGCCTAAGGCCCTTTTTCCTGATGAATTCTTTGAAGCTCTCTTTAATATGCTTCCTTCATACAAAAATGTAGTTATTACAGGAGATTTTAATATTAACCTTATGAACAACAATTATACTGCTGATACTTTTCGTTCTACTGTTGATTCTTTTGCTCTTTTTCTTGTTCCGTCTGAGCCCACGCATCATACTCTTACTGCAGAATATTCCTCTCACACATGGATTGACTTATTCATTATTAATGATGAAAGTTCATTGCAGTCTTATAATAAGTCATCTGCTCCATTCATTGCGGGTCATGACGTCATTAGTATATCGTTCAGAGCATTTAAACCTCAGAATACAAGTAGAAGTTTCTTGTTTAGAGATTTCAAAAATTTAAACTGTGATATCTTAAATAATCTGGTGTCACAAAATCTTTCAATTAATTCGCAAGGGAGCCATAGTCTTTCTGACTGTAACCTCAATTCTTCTCATATTGATAATCTGGCTTCCAGGTTGTCAACTGTCCTTGTTTCGTCCTTTGATATTTGTTCTCCACTTAAATCTTGTCATCTTAATATTAGGAAGAAACCTTGGGTTTCTGCTGATATTCGTAAAAAGATGCATGAACGTGATCGTGCTTATAAAGCTGCAGCTCGTTCTGGCTCCTCACTCGCCATTGCTCGCTATAGACGTCTTAGGGGTGAGGTTTCTAATTCATTAGATACAGCCAAAAACACATATATAGCTAATCGACTATCTTCTTCTGCAAACTCGGCTAACCGCTGGTCGATTCTACATAAAATTGGACTTTCAAATAAAGTTCTACCATCACCACTCCAGTACTTTTCATCCAGGGCCCTTTTGACTCATTACACAGCTATCTCATCGCTTTCTTCTCCTCTTAATAACAATGAGATAAATGAGGTACTTGCTATCCCTCTTCGACATGATTTGCCAACCTTCGAGTTTACTCAGGTTGATAAATCGTTGGTCGAATCGATAATTAATATTGCCTCGTCTAAATCAGTTGGACCTGATGGCTTGTCAGCTGACATGTTAAAGTTTTTTCAGAACTCTCTTGTTCCTCATTTGACTGACTTAATAAATCTGTCCTTAGCATCTGGGTCCTTTCCCGCTTCTTGGAAGCGTGCTTATTTCTTACCATTGGCTAAGTCATCTAAGCTTGACTCTCTGTCTCAGACCCGTCCCATAGCTAAACTATGTGAGATTTCCAAGGTCTTGGAAAGGGTTGTTCATATTCAGCTTTATACTCACATTGAGTCACACTCTTTGCTTAATAACTTGCAAACTGGTTTCCGTAAATCGAACAGTACACAGACAGCTCTTTTGAAACTCCTGGATGATACTCGTTTGGCCATCGACAAGAGAATGATCACATTACTACTTTTGTTCGATTTTTCAAAGGCATTTGATACGGTGCCTCATGTAAGGCTCCTTCGTAAGCTTCGCTCTGTTAACTGCTCTGATGTAGATATCCGTTGGTTTGCATCCTATCTACGAGACAGAAGTTATGCTATACAGGATGCGGGAGGTGCTGTTGGTGATTGGATGTCTTGTTCGGCTGGTGTTCCTCAGGGTAGTGTGTTGGGACCTCTGCTTTTTTCTGTTTATGTCAATGACCTACCCCTGGTCCTAAATAATGCTCAGTACATTCTGTTTGCTGATGACCTTCAGGTTTACCATTCATTTCTTCCATCTATGCTAAATGAGGAAATCTCCTTTCTTAATCATGAGGTAGCTTCTGTGGTGAAATGGGCTAAAGACAACCATTTAACACTAAATCCAACTAAAATGCAAGCAGTTTTCTTGGGTAGTGAACAGTATATAGCTCGGATTGATTCTTCGACTTGTCCTTCTATATTTGTAAATAATATTCCAATTCCTTATTCTAATGTTGTGAAAAATCTTGGTGTTTGGATTACTAGCACCCTAAGTTGGAACAAACAGGTTAATTCAGTCATAGGTCGGATCTATGGTACTCTACAGTCACTTAAATTTCACAAACACGCAATGTCCAAGTGTCTGAGAAAGGAATTGGTTAAAGCTCTTATTTTTCCTATTATTGATTACTGTTGCATTGTCTATGATGATATTCCGCAAACTCTAAATATTAAACTTCTCAGAGCTTTAAATGCAGCTGTAAGGTTTGTCTTTGGCAACATAGGGAGATGTGAGAGGGTTACTCCCTTTCGTCTTGAATTGGGGTGGCTGTCTGTTCAAAACAGACGGTTATATTTTAAGGCAACGTTAGCTCACTCTATTGTCACGTACCAAAATCCATCTTATTTGTCTTCTAAATTTCGTCGTGCCAACATCGACACAGTTGTTAGATCTTCTTCAAGACTTCCACAAAGACTTTTGATTTGTCTAGTTGTTCGTACTGCAGCGATGTTAAATTCTGTGTATTCTTCATCTACATTTATCAACAATAATGTCGACTTATTCGTTGATTTCGAAGCAGGGCGGACACAGGTCATTAAGCATCACCTGTATGCTAGACTCCTTGGTGAAGAGCGCGCAGAGTGGCATGGTGCAATGGTTACTCGATAAAGATTTTAAATGTGAATTTACTAATTTTGCTTGCAGTATATGGTTGTCAGTGCTGAAGTGAGGTGTGGAGAAGTGAATGAATTTATCAAGAACTATACTAACTATAGAACTAATTAAATGCTATATAGCTGAATTATTACTATCAGTCATTATTACTATTTTTGTATTTTTGTATTATTTTTGTGTTATATTCATTTGCATACTTTATTTTATTTTGTCATCTATTGCTAACTACCGAATGCTTACTATCTACTTACTGATACAATTACAATTATCTCATTTTGTTTAATATCACTACGTTTTTCATGTATTTTTTTCAATTTTTATTATTTGTAATCTCTCTGTAATTTAAATGGGTCATACGGGGTTATACCCCACGACCTGAAATAAAGTGTTCAATCAATCAATCAATCTTAAAAGTCATTCCGATTTGACAGCGGAATCCTTTTTCTTTTTTTTTTTCTTTTGCATGATATTATAATAACTTTACTAACATTACTAACACTAATTTTTAATTGCATGATAATTTTTACTAACCATCTGACTAATAATCTTACTAACATTTTTATCTTTAACGCTAAAAAAATTTTTTAAACAAAAAAAAACCTATATTAACTCTTTTCTATTCCTTAATTAATTATTATAAAATTACAATTAATAGTTTTTTCTCCCTGTAAATACTAATCCATTATATATAACCTCTTATCTCCTTAAGAAGGGGCCGAACTATCTGTCTCTGTCTAATAGCGTTTTTCATTATTTATATAAACACTATCCTTTATAACAAGAAAAAAATAGCAGCCCCCGCTAGATATTAGTATAGTTACTAAATTTTGTAATAACAACCAAATTTTTTACCGCATAGTTTTTGACTAATTAGAGACCTACTAGCAATCTAGAATATAACCTATCTTTTTTTGGTAGGTCTCTAATTATTCAAAAACTACGCAGTAAAAAAATTTGGTTGTTATTACAAAATTTACTTACTATACTAATATCTAGCGGGGGCTGCTATTTTTTTCTTGTTATACCGGATAGTGTTTACATAAATGATGAAAAACGCTATTAGACAAAGACAGATAGTTCGGCCCCTTCTTAAGACTTAAAATCTATTTCTTTCTTTTATTTTCACTTTTTTTTCCTTTTTTTTCAATAAGTAAATAGTACATTATTGACCAAGGATGCATATTGATCATTCTCGGCGAGTGCGAACTTTTGCGGCCGAGCGTAGCGAGGCCTCGAAAGTTGCACGAGCTAGGATGATCAATATGCATCCATGGTCTAATATACTATTTTTTTGTCCCGAGGCCGAGACATTTAAAGTTTTTCCGTAGGACGCAAAATGGTCATTTTGCGGCCTAGGTCAAAAAAATAAATTGACTGATATCTTTTTAACTAAATGTCTAGTAAAACAAATTGTGCATGACTTTTTTTAAGCCCTTACTCGCGTCATCCATAATAACCCTTAGTCTTTTCACTAACATACCACTTTCTATGCATGTATAATATAATTTCTTTCTTATAAAAAAAAACAACACAAAAACATATACAATTGTGACAACCTTGGGGATCAGGAGGTTGCACTAAGGTATATATCAGATAATATGCGGGTTTCCAATTAATTGAATAAAAAAGAAACTTTATTTTAATAACTATACAATCATAGCACGCGCGCTCAAAATGGACACCAGCCGCGTATAGCGTACGCGACGCCGCTTGCACTAGCAAAGGAATTATTGGCAAGAGTAAAAGCAGATAGTTATATAAAAAACAGATACACGCAAAAAGGGCACGAGCACACACAAAAAAAAAGAGTTATAATAGCACGAAGGGAAAATAAGCAATAGGACGCGCACGAGATCGCCCGGCACACACGACGCACAAATAAAGCAATAAATTATATGATTTCATGTAGCACGGGGGCACTCGCAATGACACGAGGCTTGATTTTAAATAAAATAGGAGGACTATAATTTATTAAAGCTAATTAGTCTCACTCATACTAAATACGATAATTGTAACACACAACCAGAAAAGTATTACGCAGTATTGCAAGTCGTAACGCTCTTTACCGGACGCCGGCGACAGAAGGAATGATATAATGGCATTCCTTCTTGTCTCTGCTCAGCTTCATCTCTCGTGTTGTACGCTGCGCGCACCGCAAGAGAGAGACAAACGATCCTAAACGGATCCAAGCTCAGCTACTCAAGTCAAGCTGCTTGCTATCTATATGAGTGCACAGTATACGTGATATAGAGATTCGCACGTGTGTGCCAACGATTTTGGGTTATGCTTTTAGATATTTGACTCGCGTGGTCTGCTTTCCGTCTTGCCAGAAGTTGGATGCTCCCTTCTGTCGGCTATATGCGCTACAAATATACCTATCAGTAATATGGCCAATCTGCCATGTTACACAATAATAATTAAGATTTCTTTTCAGCTATAGTTAATATTTATAGTTATATTTATAAGTGCATAATTTTAAAGAAGGATTTTTAAAAATGAATATATTCATACAAATTTCTTTATATATGATCATTTGTTCATATTAAAATACCTTAAAAGTAGAGACAATTTTAAATTAAATATTTTGCAAAAATTTATATTTTATACACTCTTTAAATTTTCTTTATTGACTAACAATGAATATTTTCATTCCTACACTGAGAGAAAATTCATGCCAATAGAGCATGTAGTCTACGTATCCAAAGTTAGTAAGTAATATCCTATGCTTTAATAACAGCGCCATCTACTCTTACGAGGTTTGTGCTATCCAAAAACTGTTTGTTTACATGCTTTAGTAGCTCCCCACTCTAATATCCTTCGATAGCTAGCGCTGTATCCTCTCATGGGACGTGAAGGAAGTAAACGTGGCTTGTCCACTATTCTTTCTTTACTGCTAACTATGGCATTCTTCTATTGCTCAAGTCGCCTCCTCTTTTGGGTGGCGACGCGAGCAAACACGGCTGGTCTATATCCAAAATCATGTTGCAAATTTCGTTAACGTATTTTCGTAGCGTGAATCTTTTATTTCTTTTCTTTTTTTATGAAGGGAGATACGTTATAAATATAACCTGTTAAACTTTTTAACTTTAAATAATTAATTTTTAACTTAAAATTTAATTATTTTAAACCGCTGGGGGGCAGATGAGCATGTACGATTTTACGCCAGAGATATTTCGAAATAACGTTGGTCTAGTGCGTAACGTTCGCGCTTTTCCTTTTGAGTACGCGAGTTCAACTCTCGGCTAGGGTCTTTTTTTTTAATTTTTTTTTTATTATTTCAATAGTTTTTATTGCTTTTTTTTATTTATATTTTTTTTATTTTCTATTTTTTATTAATTTTAAAATCTATTTTTTCACAAGTTACTTAAAATATGCTCGTTTTTTTTATAAATATTTTTAAATAAATTATTTCATATAGAAAATAATTTAAAATATTAATAAATAAATAATAGTGATATTTACAATACTATAGTTCAATTTTGTCTTTATAAACATATTTCAATATACAATATATATTATAACATAAATAATAATAACTCAGTTTTATTCATTTATTGTAATTTATTGTAAATTTTATAAACTAAATTATAAATAAATTAAACTATACTATTATAAAATAAACATCACTATTATAAAATAAACATCACTATTATTTATTTATCAATATTTGTAATTACTACCTATGAAGAATAATTTATTTTTAAAAAATTTTCATTGAAAAAAACAAGCGTACTTGTGAAAAATTAAATTTTAAAATTATTAAAAAAATACAAAATCTAATAAAAAATAAATATAAAAAGGAATACAAAATATTAAAACAAAAAAAAAAATTAAAAAAAAAGTGACCCTAGCCGAGAGTTGAACTCGCGTACTCAAAAGGAAAAGCGTGAACGTTACGCACTAGACCAACGCTACTCCGAAACATCTCTGGCGTAAAATCGTACATGCTCATCTGCCCCCCAGCAGTTTAAAATAATTTAATTTTAAGTTAAAAATTAATTATTTAAAGTTAAAAAGTTTAACAGGTTATATTTATAACGTATCTCCCTTCATAAAAAAAGAAAAGAAATAAAAGATTCACGCTACGAAAATACGTTAAAGAAATTTGCAACATAATTTTGGGTATAGACCAGCCGTGTTTGCTCGCGTCGCCACCCAAAAGAGGAGGCGACTCAAGCAAACAAAGGATATGAAAGTGGGGAGTCATCGAAGTATACCACGCGAGTCATCAGTGAATGCCGTTCATGCTTTAGTTACTTTCCATACCATCTTTTTTAGTATAAGGTAATCGAATACTAATAGAGCTTCTCACGGCCTGTCATATTTGTATCGATGTTTTATATGCTCGCATAGATGGCAGTTCGCATGCTCTATTAGCATGAATTTTCTCTTAGTGTAGAATTTCTTTTTCACCTCAATGAATCTAAGGAATAACCAGATAAAAAATAAATATAAAAAAAAATGATGAAATATAAAAATGTGGAAACAAATCTTAGTATAAGTTAGAAATCTTTATGAATGTAATAATTGCGTCATAGAATAAGCTAAGACCTTAGTTATAAGCCGAAAAATTTTAAAAATGATAATTACTTCCAAATTTTAAACTGTGTACGAATCCAGCCGAGACATGTACACTCGGATTTTTGATAATCTTCTATGTTTCTGTTTAATGCATTGACCTTAAATAATTATCACTTTTTCTTTTTAATTTTGAGAATGAAATTTATTGACTTTTCTTTTTCTTTACAATATTATTAACTTACTTTTTCTATCAAATAACTTTCTTTTTCTTTGTCTTTTTGAATTTTTGTGTTTAAAAAAGAAAAAAAACTTACACTCTTATGCCAACCAGCATCTGTCATTAGACAAAAGGCACTAAGATTGCCTATACCGATTGCCTACCACATTCTAGGCAAAATATGACTACAGAAGATTAGCCTTCTATAAACTCACTTGAGAATATATATTTCTCAGTAAAACATTAACCAAATATGACTACGAACATAAATAATTTGAGTCCAGATAAGATATCCAATGTAATACAAGATCAAAATTGACTTGAAGGATTTTACAACCTAAACATAGCCGAGGCAAGCAATTGCTAGTTTGCTTTTCAGCACCTAGCAACCGCTTAAGGCAGGGAGTGTAACGTCGGACAATTTTTCCGACTTCTTTTAAACAAAAAAATTCATATTAATATATTTTCACGCAAATTTCTTTTCTAAATTACTTTCAATGTGTTTTCCTATAAGACCAACACTTTATTTTTCTGTTAATTATTTTTCCATTTCATATTTTACCAAAAAATTATTATTTTGTCCGATCTGTATATGTTTCGCTGTGAACTCATTTTCTTTTGAGACAAGTAATTATTGTACTTTTTAAACAAAATAAGGTAAAATACTTTAGCTGTGTAAACAACCGTTCAGGGATATTCTAATCTTGGGTACCTGAAAACATTATGTAGAACTTCAAACGTATATGCGTAAATATTAAAATTTACCTGAAAAATTTTATCGTTACTCAAATTAGAACATCCAGACGAAAACTCATTAGGTTAGGCGCCAAGAACAAATACCGTTAATTACTCAAGAAACTTATAATATTCTTTTTGCAAATTAATAAAATTTTGTTAATAATAATTTTTTTCTCATGCGTGCTGGGTAAGTGGCCTATTGCGCATGCGTTTTCGGGGTGGTAAGTAGCTAATAGCGCGCGCCGCGTGTGTTTTGTCTTTGAAGCGTGTGTTTGAGTAAAAAGCGTTAGGTTATAAAAAATAACGTCACGCAAATCCGTTAATTAATGAAAAAAAGAAAACCACGATTTTGTTTGTATATGCAGAAGTAGCGTCGCGCGGGCGAAGATGATAGGAGAGAGAGAGAGAGAGAGAGAAAGAGAATGCTTTATCAAAAGAAAACAAGACACGCCAGAACGTGTTTACGAGTCAATCGTACGGCAGATATAAGAGAGAGAGAGAGAGAGAGAGTAAGAGAATGCTATACCGAAAGGAAACAAAACACGCTAGAACGTGCACGAGTTTCTATGTACGAGTCATTTGTGTGCTAGCTTCTTGATGAAAGTTGTTGGCGATGCAAAAAATAATATTTATATGAAATGTTTTTTTTTTATTTACATATTAATATTTTTAAATGGGGGGCTTCGCCCCCCCCAACCCCCCCTTTCCGCGCCCTAACATGTCACTCTCTCTCTCTTACACCCAGCACTTATGAGAAAAAATAGTATGTGAATCTCGTTCGGTTTAGTTGACTATTGCGTCACTCGGGCAATGGCGCTACTCGCTACGCTCGTGCGCCACCTTGCCCTCGTGCGCAATAGTCAACTAAACCTTACTCGTTACACAATATACTATTCCAAAATGTTTTTTATCAACACACAAATTTTATTATAATTAGATAATTTTTTCTTTACTATAAATAAGTATTTAAGAATTAATAGACATCAAAAAACCAAATAAATATAAAAAGAAAAATTGTTATTATAAAAAAGATTAACATTATCCCTAAAAAATTTTAGAACGAGTATCTCTTTGTGTTTCGAAAATATATAATTTCTTTTCGTTTGAAACTGATATATGTACATATATGAAATTATTCGTATCAAAAAAATAACTAATTCCTTTTATGTAATATTTTTATAAACTTTTATTCTTTTTCTTTTCTTTCTTAAAAACCCATATATATATATATATATTATTATTATTATTATTATTATTTTATATATATACGCTTGAAATCATAATATTGCGTCTCTTTTCATTTAAATTTATCCTATCAAACAAATCTTAGAAATTAACTTTACTTTTATTTCTTCAAAAGCGTTAAACAAAAAAAAATAATAAAAACAAAAAAATTAAATTAATCATAACTATAGTACGTTAAGAGGCGGTCGGAACCAAATTGGTGACTTGCGGTATATGTCAAATCAGCATTTTTCGCTTTACGATAGTATTTTGTATATTTTTATGGCTTCAACTATTTCAAATTATTCTTTATATACATGACCAGAGGAAATAATTATATTTTTACTATATGAATAAGTAAATAAATTATTATAAGTATTTATTACAAATATCAAACTGACTTGACATATACCGCATGCAAAAAACTGTCGTGTCGATTGTTAGGTGGGATTTTTCGCTTTATAACAATATTTTGTATACTTTTGTGGCTTTCACTATTTTAAATTATTCTTTATATACATGACTAGAGGAAATAACTATATTTTTACCATATTAATAAATGAATAAATTATTATAAGCATTTATTACAAGCACCAAACTAAGTCACCGATTTGGTTCCGACCGCCTCTTAAGCGTCCTTTTTTATATTACTAAGCGTAGCTTTTTTTGTGTGAAGCGTCACCCTTATTTTTATTTATTTTTCTTTATTTTCTTTAGCGTTTATTTCATTTATACTAATGTAAACTTTAATTTTAAGTATTGAAAGTTTAGTGATATTAATATTAATTTTTCTTCTTTTATTAAAACCTTTTTATTGTCAAATTTGCGTTAGCATCCTTTTATATGCGTGGTTCTTCTTTTAATTTTTGTGTTATATATATCTATAATAAGTCGATATTAATTGATAATGTTTATTCAATTAATATCTATATCATATTATTCTTTTGTTTTTTCTTTTTACATATAAACATATGATTTAATATTTAATTAATTAAATTTATTTCAACTAGTTTCTTTCATTATAGACATTAGTTGAAAAAACATTATAAATTAAAAAACCTAGTTTCTAATTTTATCTTTTTATATGCATAATTTCTTATATTTTTTGTAACAATTAGATTTAAAAACAATATATGTAGCTTATTTTCAAAAGAGAGAGAAAGGTAGAAGAGAGAGAAAGAAAGCAGAAAATCAACAGTATTCATCAATAGGAATATTCGACACTTCGGAAAACTACCCAAGCGGGGGTGGTTAGTCAACGCCCCAATTTCAAGGTATTTAATCCCCAACGAGGGCCCAAAATCTTCAGTACGCTTTTGAGCGTGTTTGTGAGACACGCTCAAAACATAAAATCAACGAGAGCCGTATCCACCCGGACAAAAATTCAAGTCTCTACAACAAAAAGTTCTCTACAATAATCAAAAGTTCTCTACAAAATCAGTATTTTCTATAAAAACCAAAAGGTTTCCTACAACAAAAAGTTCTCTACAATAATCAAAACAAGTCTTGAAATTTATATATATATCTCTCTCTCTCTCTACTTTGAAGTCTCTTTGGAAGTAAGTAATTTCCTTATTCTTTTTTATTAAAAATTACAATTCAAATATACAAAAAAACTTTTTATTGTCTTATCCTAGTCATATTTTTAAATTTAAAACAAATATTATTTAAACATTCTTTGATATTTTAAAATTATATTACAACAATTTTCTTTCTTTTCTTAAATTTATATATATATATATATATATATATATATATATATATATATATATATATATATATATATACATATATATATATTTCTAATATTTTAAAATATAACGCGACCCCGATTTAGAGGACCGACCTCATCAGAACCCAAGCAGAGCGATAGAGACATGTTGCTTTGCTTGGCTAGGGGTATAAAATATTAATAAATAATTTAAATTAACAAATTAATTCGCGACGCGTAAAGTGACTTAGTATAGGTCTCCGCATTTCAAAAAGAACCAAAAATCTGAATCTCGTCCCGCGTTAGGAAACATGCGGTCGAACTCGGTGACAACCCACTAAGCGCGACGCTGCGTAAAGAAATTTACGCGTGAGCAGCAGCGATTAATGAGTTATTGATTTAATTCATTTCTCGACGTTACAGTGTGTATGCGTATGTGTGTAAGTGTATGACTATATGTATGCATGTAAATGTGCGTATGTTTATGTGTATGTGTGCATCAGCGATGCCGAAAGTGGCAGAGTCAGAGAGGGAAATTCAAAAATGTGTAAAAAAAAAGTATTAAAATAAATAGTTTTCAAAATTTGATAATTAATAAATAATTCTAAAAAATAAAGTTACTATAACAAAATAATTTTTTTTCTATTTTTTACATTTTTTTGAGTTAAACAAAATTTTGTTTAACTCAAAAGAGATAATGGAATAAAAGGAGATCGCTCAAATCCCGATCTTACAACTATATATATATATATATATATATATGTATATATATATATATGTATAATTGAACACACACACACACACATATATATATATATATATATATATATATATATATATATATATATATATATAATTGAACATATATATATATATACTAGGGGTTCCCCTGCTCGCTTCGCTCACAACCCCCCATTGTCAATATCAATTATCAAATCAATATCAATTTCCAAGAGAACGTTCTTAAATTAGATAACAATTAATTAAATTAGCTAACAATTACCTTTCAGCTATCTCTCAGCTAACTTTCAGCTAAATTTTATCTGATTTTCAGCCAACTTTTAGCCAACTTTTAGCTAACTTTTAGCTAAATTTTATCTGAATTTCAGCTATCTCTCAGCTAACTTTCAGCTAAATTTTATCTGAATTTCAGCTATCTCTCAGCTAACTTTCAGCTAAATTTTATCTGAATTTCAGCCAACTTTTAGCTAACTTTTAGCTAAATTTTATCTGAATTTCAGCTATCTCTCAGCTAACTTTCAGCTAAATTTTATCTGAATTTCAGCTAACTTTTAGCTAACTTTCAGCTAAATTTTAGCTGAATTTCAGCTAACTGAGGGCACATAAAATTCTTATACACGGCGGCGGCGGCGGCGGCGTAGGCGATATATCTTTATTATATATATATATATATATATATATATATATATATATATGTTCAATCTGTATATGTGTATTATTAAAAAAACTAAATATATGAAATAATTATCAATTAAAAATATGAATTATTTTATATTACATGTTATTTTATTTAAGTGTAATGTGTACGTCGTATAAAGTGTTTTCGAATAACCCATCAATTAGGCGATTTCATTCCTTGACAATTGATAAATTAATTTATTAGAACATTCAAAGATATAACTTTTATTAATAATAAGAAATAGAGTTAAAATTAAAATTTATTAATTTGAATTTTTAAAAATGATTATAATTATTTTTTAGATCAAACATTAGTAATATATTACAATGTTGACGTTTAAATAATTTTTTTAACAATTTTTAAGTAATTACTTTTTGTTTAAATATGAATACCTGCATAAATGTATATGATCAAATATGTATTTGTGTAAAATGATTGTCAATAATTAATTCAATTATTATTTCATATATTAAATGAGAATAGTTTTGTTTATTTTGATTCAGACATTTAAAAAATACATCATCTATTGTGATTAATAACCGTTTTCGCATAATTCAATTTATCAATATTACGTTTCAACATTATAATATTAAACAAAATTGAATTATAATTAGAGTGTGAATGTGTCATTGATGTGTGCGTGCGTGCGTGTGTGTGTGTGTGTGTGTGTGTGTGTGTGTGTGTGTGTGTGTGTGTGTGTGTGTGTGTGTGTGTGTGTGTGTAAGTGTCGGTGTTAGTGAACGATCGTGATGTGTGTAGGTGTGTTATGCATATAGTGTTTTGTCAGTTAATGTGCGTATTGATACGAATTGGTGTACGTGTACGTTACAGTGTTTTTGTGTATTGGTATAAATTTGTGTATTTGTGCTGTACGTATGTATCACGTATATATATATATGTTTTTATGAATTGGTGTGTTTGTGGGTGTCTGTAAGTATATGTTCATAGCAGTAAAGAAGTTTATATTGGTGAATTGCGTATGAATTGGTGTATGTGTGTGTGTGTGTTTATATATGTGTCTGTATATGAGCGCATGTACATTTGAGTGTGTGTGTGTGTGCGCCCGCGTGTGTTCTAGTGTGTCTGTGTGTTTGTGCGTTCATGCATGTATGTGTACATGCGTGTGTGCGCGTGTGTATATGTGTGCATTTATGTGTGCTTGTATTGTGTAAGTGAGTGTGTGTATTTTCATGTATGATATAAGTGTAAGTTCGTAGTTTGTATGCATGGTATGTGTGTGTATGTCAGTACGTGTATATGTGTGCGTATGTATGGTGTGTATGTGTATCAGTGAAAAAGTTAACGTCAGTTAAAAAGAGTGTCATATTGTTTTCGTGCCGCTGTGTATCTTTTAGTGTGCGTATTGGTTGGTCCGTCTGTATCTATAAGTATATGTGTTGATAAGAGTGTCTATATGTTGTGTGCCTGTACGATTTCGTTTTAGTGAAAATGTCAGCTAAAAAGTGAGTTGTATTTCATTATTGTCAGTATGTGTATGTTCTTTGTGTGTTAGTGGATTTATTGGTGTCCGTAAGTATATGTTCATTACACTGAAAAAGTTTAAGTTGGTAAATTGCGTAAAAGTTTGTGTGTGTGCGTGCGTGTGTGTGTGTGTGTGTGCGTGTGTGTGTGTGTGTGTGAGTGTGCATGCGTGTGCATGTGTAGAAAAAAAAATATATATTCAATTAATAGTTTTATTTCTATTTTCTAAAACGCTCATAGTTTGCTTCAATTTTTTTTTTATATTCATGCGTTTATCTATAATTTTGCAGATCCTTATCGATGAGTATATACATTTTTAAAAATAAATGTAAAATAAATTAAAATGAGAAAAATTATTATAAATTATAATTTAATACCAGTTTTTTGAGTGCTAACACATAACAAAATTCTATATTGAATATAATATTTTATATTTATACATACAATATGATTCGATAAAAGGAAACTTATTTCATATACATATTGTAACGTTTTTCCCATTCGGGAGAGGGAAATACCTGTTATCTCCTGTTGTCGGACGCTTCAGTGAGTAACCAGAGTAAGATCCGCAGGAGTAGGAAGGATTGGACGATGGAAGATAAAGGAAAGTAACCGGATTGAACACGTTTGGTTATGCTAGGGAGTACCTGGGCTTTATTGTACTCATTAAACTCATTTACAACGACGATTACAATAATGAAATAATAATAAATTGTTGTTCAAAACTAAACCTATTATTCTATATAATACAAGTAACTAACGTAACCTTAAATGAAAATACAATTTACAAAAGTAATTAGTTTTTTGTTAATCTCGGCCACTTGACGGCTATTTAATAAAAGAGTGATTTAATCAATTAATAAATCTTAAAGTGAATCTAAATAATAGTTTATTTTTAACTAAGAGATTCTTTTGGTCTGGACGGTCTAATATGTACCGGCGGCTTTTACCTGCAACAATGTGCAAATAAAAAAGAAACAAAAGATTAATAACTAAATTATAATACTAATAGGCAAACGGCACCTAATATCGCAATACTTAACACTACGGCAATGATGGGTAGCCGGCTCCCTAGATTATCTAAATTACTTATCTCTATAGGCGTGCGGAACCCTTGAGTGATGTAAAGACAATGGGTGGCCGATACCTTTAACTTATTCTAAAACTTAATTACTACGCAGCGATCGGACGGAGTCCTTAAACTAACATAAAAATGTAATGGGTAGACGACACCCTCAATTTATTCTATTATTCACGTAAACGCGGACGCGACAGCTATGGGTGGACAGTACCCTTAATTAAGCTAGTGGCGAAAATATGAAATAGAATATCAGATTTTGGGTTGACGTCACCCTTAAATTCAGCGGCGCAAAGTCGACATCGCGGCGGCAAAAAGGTAGCGAGTGTATGCTCTAGGCAACATAGATTTACGCCTGTGTGCTCACTTGACGTATCTCTAATACTGTCAGCATATGCACTGTAGTGTCGACCTGTGTGCGTACTTGGTCTACCCTCATGTGCAAGAAAGAGAAGCTCTGCTTAAGCTGTGGTGCTCCACAAGCCAAGGCATCCAGCTACTACCTGTCTCACTCTCTCTTAGCCTTGTGTGCTCACTTCGGTAAAGAGAGAGGGGAGACCGTAGTCTATACTGCTCTGCTCTGGTTAGCTTCTCGGCTTCTTATATACTCGAGCCTCATTTTTCCCGTTGCGCGTAACGACATTCAGAGTTGCCACCTAGCGGCTGAGCTCAAAACTGCTGTTCTCTAGTAGCTTGGTCGTTAGGTGGGAAATTCAAATTGCGCGAGTATGTATACTTGTCGCAATACAGATAGTATAATTTTATCAGTGATTAACAAATGATTGTTAAATTTAGTACAACGAACAACATATTTATGATTTTAATTTTTAAAGTTCGAAAAAAAATTAAATACATATTTTATATTAAATACTATTGTCAATGAAATTAGCAAATTTATAGATAATAATATAGTATATGAAAATGCAACCGAGTGACGTTAGAAGCGAGTTAAATTTTGCTAATATTAAAAACATAGCTTTTAAAGATCTTATTTTTTAAAATGTATGTTAAAAAACTAAAAAAAATATTTTTATTTTATGTTATGATAATTTTTCAAATGAGGTCATTAGATATACTCTAAAAATTTATATGTTTCTTATGATAAAAATATTATTGCTTTAATAAAATTATTATTAATACATTCAATTCTTAACAATTTTTACATAAATGACAATTCATACCTAAACAGCAGGGAATATTTATTGAAGCTTCCTGGAATATTAGCACGGAAGATTTAAAATATTTTAGGAATCTTCCATGGAACATACCTGTAATATTTGTATGTCCTTGATTTTTCTTACATTGAAATATTATATGCAATATTATTGGGAGATTCCAAGAATATTTCTTAGGAAGATTTGGATCATCTCAAATCTTTCATTGAAACATTTCATGAACCTTTTATAAAATATGCATGAAAAATTTAAGGAATCGTTCATGAAATATTCTATTAAATATTTCTGAAAGATTTCAGAAATCTATAGTAAAATATTTCATGGAATATTTATGGAAGATTCGTAGAATATTGACACGGAAGATTTGAAATATTTCAGAAATCTTCCATGAAATATTCGTCTAATATCAGAGATCAGTAGAGATTGCCAATGCCGTGTTAATGAAACGTGCCGAATTAGATCATGACGATCCTCGCGGCGTTTCTGAAACTATGCGCGCAAAGCCCCTCCACGTCTATACGTGCGTTTATTATTTATTATTATTGTGTCAGGCAAGTTTTCCTAATAATAAAATGCTAAGAAATATTTTTATTGTTAATCTATAGTTTTATTATATTTTAAGCATAATAAATATAACTTATTTTTTTGTAAATATTTATTTCGTTTGAATGAAATTTAAATTATATTTACATTAAAACTTCTTAACGATACTATTGGTTTTAGTTTTTATATAATAATAATTTGATGTAAAGATATATTTGTTATATTCTATTGAAGATAATAGTGTATACATGTAAGCAAATATTTTATAACTACATTGATAGTAAATATAATAGAAATTTTTTTAGTAAAGTTTTGTGTTCCTCAAAATAACGGAATAGAAACTGTTAGAAAATTATTTAAAAACAGTGACATTAAAAGTTAAAAGTTCTAGAGAATGACTCAAATAAGCAATACTGAAAAAATAATTTTATAAAACTAAAAAAATTTCTATTATATTTACTATCAATGTAGATATAAAATATTTGCTTACATGTATATACTATTATCTTCAATAGAATTATAACAAATATATCTTTACATTAAATTATTTTTTTTTTTTTTTTTTATTATTATAAAGGCGTACCCAGACCTTTAGTTAAGATCTATACGGCCATATACAATTCGTACATACAGTTATATATTTTATATTACAAAAAATTTTTTACTTAAAGATTACAAATATATAACTAAAGATTACAAATATATAACTAAAGATTACAAATATATAACTAAAGATTACAAATATATAACTAAAGATTACAAATATATGACTAAAGATTTAAGTTACACTTTTTAAGAAAATTTATAACTATTTTAATAATATTTAAATTTAAGTTCTTTAAAATATAAGTCATATCACAATTAACAATAATTTTAGCCTTTTTGAAACTTTTAAACATGTCGTAGCGTTGATCCCTGTAGAGCGGGCATTCCCATAGTAGGTGTTCTATATCTTGATAATCGTGGCCGCAGGTGCATGCTGGGGAGGAAACGATATTTTTCCTGGTCATCGATGAGGCAGAACTGTAATGATCAGCTCTAAGACGATTTATGGTTACTATTGCATGCCTGGGAAGATTTTTGTCTTTGAACCAAGGATGTTTGGAATTATTGTTGAAGTTATTGAAGTATTTAATTTCTTTTAAAATTCCATCTTCCATGTTAGATTTGCATGTGTTGTCATGGGCAAATTTTTTCCATGTTTGTCTAAAGTCTGTATAGGGCACTTCGTTGTTTTCAGATGGTCTGCTCGTGGCTATTTTAGCTAATTTATCGGCCTTTTTATTGTCTTGGATGCCCATATGTGCTGGAATCCAAACAAATTGTAACGGTTGATCTTGAGAACTATTGGACGTTATTTGATATATTTTGTTTCTTGCTTTAACTATTAGAGGGTGATTAAATGTGGTGGATTTATGGCTTTGTAATGCTTGGAGTACGCTTAGTGAGTCAGAAAATATTACATGTTTATCATATTTGGATTGAGATGCAAATTCTAACGCAGTGTTGATGTCGATGACTTCGGCAGAAAAAATTGAAGTATGCTGGTTAGAGCTTGTTATATTACTGTTTCCAGCATCGTCGGTAATGTAGGTGGAACCCACAGATTTGGAGCCTGCAGTTTTACTGCCGTCAGTGAAAATTTTACAAATTGAGTCATCGGAGTAGTATAGGTCGAGCGTCAGATCCGGATCTTTGACTTTTTTAATTAATTTACCAAGACTAAAATCTGTATTTGGTTGATGGTACATAGCTTTGAAGGGATGTGCATATATTTCATTGAGGTGGCTTATATATAATGTCTTGTTGGTTTCTGTGAGAACTTTGGAAATGCATTAAGAGATAATTCTCTTTTTTTTGCGTTTACTTTTTCTATTTTTTATGTAATATAGATTTATATTTTTGGATGCAGGATTAGATCTACTGGAGAGAGCTTTGGTGACATAGTTGCAGCCTGAATATAAGGCCCGATCCCTCATAGAGGTGAGCTTGGTTTCAGCTAAGATAACGTTTTTGGGTGTAGATGTACGATATCCCATTACGGTCCTAAGAGAAGAATACTGAATTTTTTCAATGGTTTGTGCCATAGCCTTTGATTTTGGATAATAAATAAATAATCCATAGTCCATAGTGGCTCGGAAGAAGTTCTTGTAAAGAACTAATAAAGTTTGGGGATGAGCACCCCACCACGTTCTGCATAGGTATTTAGGAATTCGATGAGCTCTTTGACACTTAATGGCGATGGTCTTGACCTGTTGCTCAAACTTGAGTTGAAAGTCGAAGATAACTCCTAGAAATCTGGCGGATTCAGTGGATTTAATGTTTTCATTATTGATGGTGATGTGTGTGTCCCCAGGTGGTATATTTTTGTTGTTGAAATGGACTAGTTTAGTCTTTTTAACGCTTAAAGTGAGATCCAATTCAAATAATTTATTGCGTATGTTTTCTGTGACCTTTTCAAGTTGTGTAGCACTTTTTTCTAATGATGATGAACTTGTGTAGAGGAGAATGTCGTCAGCAAATTGGGAAATATGTATGAATCTAGATATGTTTTTATGGATATCCTTAACGTAAATGAGATAAAGAAGGGGGCCGAGTACCCCACCCTGAGGTACACCTTTATAAACATAACGCGGATAATCTAGATTATATACGAAGTAAAGTACTGTGCGAGAACATCCAATCTCTTCTAGTTTGCGAAGAAGAATCTGGGGGTTGACGTTGTCGAACGCTCCCTGAACGTTTAAAAATGCTGCAAGTATATCCCAGTTCTTACTGAAGTTGTTGTCGATATGTAGAAGAAAGTTTTTAAGTTGTCATAGCAGGATCTACCTTTTCGAAAGCCTGAGTTTGATGCTGGAAGAATGTTGTTGTGCTCGCAGAACCATTGTAATCTGTTTTTTACCATGAGCTCATATATCTTACAGAGACACGATGTCATAGCTATAGGTCGAAGGCCTGACCCGTCTGGTTTGCTGATGAAGTGTACAAAGGATTCTTGCCAGTTTGATGGGTAGATATTTTCCTGTTGCATCTGGTTGAAAATGTCAAGCAATTCCAATTTATACTTCAGTGGAATCTTAGTGAGTGTGTAATAGTCAATGCCGTCCAGACCGCAGCCGGAGTGTTTGTTTCTAGATTCAAGGGCGGCATTGAATTCAGCAAAATCGAAAGGGTCGTCAAAGAAGGAGTCTTTGTTATTAAACGATTGATTCGAAGGCTCAATATGATTGGCTTGTAGTTGTGGGGCTATTTTGTCCATTACCACCTCTGCTTGGGATTTCACTAGTGACCTATCGTGGCTAGTTATGGGTGTTTTGACCCACTTGTTTTTGAAAATTTTGGTTTTGTTCCAAACATATGAGACGTTTTTCCGAAAATCAATGGTTTCTGCGAATTGTTTATAGTTTTGTTTTTTTTCTTCTTGAAGGTTTTCCTTAGAGTATGATCAGCTTTTAGGTAGCTTTGGTGATCAGAGGCAAGACCAGAAAATTCCCACTTCTTAAATGCGGCTTTGCGTAGTCTTTTAAGTTTATCGCACTCTGCATCCCACCAGGGGACCGGGTTACGAAATCTGGAGGAGGCGACTTTTCTCTTCGCAGGTGTGTTACTTGTGATAGCATGCTTGATTTTTTCAATCCAGAAATGATATTTGTTAATGGGTGACGAATTGATGTAGTCACTATTATGAAATTCAGAGTATTGTTGGTCAAGCGTATCATTGCATTTTTGCCAATCTGTGTTTTTTAAATATAATTTAAATGACTTTCTGGTGTAGATGACTTGATCAATACTAACTTGGATGGAGATGGGGAAATGGTCAGATCCGTGTGGATCGTCAAAAACCTTGTGATTGATACGATCAGCCATAGAGGCGGTTGAAATGACTAAATCAATATTGGATTTTTTACACCGAGCAGAATCAATGTGTGTGGACGTCTTGACATTATGGATAATTAGACCATTCCCATCAAGGGAATTCAATAAATTTATTCCATCCTTGTCATTATAACAGCAATTCCAGCCAACATGGTGCGAGTTGAAATCTCCTAAAAAAAATAGTTGGCTCGCTACATATTACACTGTTGCTCATAATCTCGTTCCAAACTCTTGGAGAGGGATGTATATGAGGTGGCTTGTAACATGCGAGTAAATTAAAAGAGTGATCTTTGGCTTTAATCCTAATGCCTCCGAGTTCAATTTCTGGTTCTGATGAGGTAGTATTTAGAACTTGGAAGTCGATGTCTTTTTTAACAATAAATATGATGCCACCACCAGTGACACCTAGGCGATCGAATCTGTGTATATTGAATCCCGTAAAATTTACAGGTTCATCTGGCTTCAGCCAAGTCTCGACTCCAACGATGATGTCAAATTCAATTTTTATTTTTTCTAATTCGAGTCTTCTTGCATTTAAACTCCTGAGATTCCAGAACAAGATATTAAAATTTTTATTTTGCATGTTAATATTTTATAGATATATTTGATATGTATATATTATTATTATTTTCCTTTTTGTGAACGTGTGACTGTATGTTCTTCTTCATTTTGTAATCCTGAGTTAAGCTTTTGAGAAGTTTTTTAATACGGTTTTTAATTTTGATATCCAGTATTTTGGCTTCTACTACATACAGCCACTCTACTAGGGCAGGAGTGTCCTGCGTGAATTCCTTACTAATGTTAAGGACCTCACGTTCTTTTTAAATGCTATGCATTAATTTATTTGATCTATTTAGAAATTATATTTATAAACGTATTATCTTTAAAAAATATAAAATATAATAATGTTATTATTACTTCATAAAAATAAAAATAAATGAGCTTTGGCTACAATTATAATAGAAAATCTGTCAGAATAATTAATTCCACAAATCACTTATATAAAATGGATCTATAAAATAAAGAAGAATTTGAAAAGAGAAGACTACACTGTAAAAAATTCTGTGTAATTCATCAAATTTAATTTTTACAAATATTTTTGTGTTGAAATTTTACAAACATGTTTGTAAAATCAACACAAAAAATTTTGTAATTTAAAAATGTATGTGTACTTTTAAAATTAACACAAAAATGTTTGTAGTATTAACACACGGAGTTTGTAAATTTTACAAACATGTGTGTACTTATTAATTTTAACAAAAAAAAATTTGTATTTCATCTCTAACACTTATGTGTGTTAAAATTACAAATTGTTTTTCATTGTGTAAATAAATATCAAATAAAAATTCTCATTACATTCGAATTAAGTAAATAATCTATATTTGAAAAAAAAATGTTTTTAAAATTTTTATTACTAATATTTCTTATTAAAAAAATTTTTTTATTTCTAATTTTTTTTAATCCAAATTCTGCATTTGGATTAGCAAAAAAGTGTTCTGCACCTAAGTCGCCTAATAGTCTAGGCACCCAGAGGGTTTCGTATGAAGTTAGAGGTCCCACCAAGCAAGTACACGGAAAACATTTGGCACGTTAAGGAAGTATGCTTGTGAAACATCGTGCGTCTGCTGCATCGGCACCGAAAAATACGGTGCCGATGTTACTTCGTTACAGTGAATATCTCTGTAGAATGTCAACGCTTGCCTCGGGCGCTACTGTGTAAAACAAGGCAGAGTCACATATGTTAAGCGTGCGTTGCTATAGCTTTGACTGTCACGCCATCTCGACACCTGAAATCTAGTGCCGGTATCGTGCCGCACAACCTAGTCACCGTCGCTGTACGTGCGAAATGTTTCCCGTGTAGGTGATTTGTATGTATTTTGAGCCACTGGATCCGAATTTGCAACTTGTTTCTCGCGCAAGTGGTCGAGTAATTTGTTATAAACAAATTGATTGTTTAAATGGCTATAGTTTATGAACTACAATAGATGAAGTGATTTTCTCTGCAAAAACTCATTCTTTAATAAAAAAAAACAAAAAAAATCGTTTTTGTTGCATGCCAATTCGATAATTAGAACCAGAGATATGGCAAATATATTGCAAAAAAACATAGAGACGTAGCGGAAGCGCGGAACGCCCTGGTAAAAAACCTTCAAACTCGACTACTAATTGATATTTTTTGAAGTTCAACATGTGTTTGAAAAATGTCAGAGTCTCAGCTGTAATGATAAATTGTTATATATTACTTTCAAATGTTGATGAATAATCTAGAATGATTTTAAGCAGAGAAAATTTTCAATTTATTCAGAATTTTGTTTGTTTACAACGAAATAATATAGGTTAGCGAACAAAATATTCTTGTATTTTTTATATAGAATGATAGAAAATTTTATCTTGTTTAAGAATCTGTCCGGTTTTTTTAAATTTCAACAAGTAGAACCTGAGATATCTCAAATTTAAGCTGTAGCGCCAACTCCTTGCAATACGACATATGTGTGCAATATGGCGATCACTTTCCTTATTAAAAATTCTTTTCTTATAAGGTGAGTAATTTCATTCTTTTCTAATAAAATTACTTTTGACTCTATTTTATGGACTTTGTCATAATATTAATGATGTATAATACATTTAGATGAAGTAGACTTAGGGTTTTAAATAATCATTGATTTTTCTACTATAATAGTAAACAATTTACTCAACTTATGGAGTATTTTTACATTTATTTTTTTTTGCAATTGCAAAAAGAACAACAATCTATTTTTTTCAAGGAATTCGTTTTAACCTTCCGATTTATTAGAGTCACCTATTTTTAGCTGAATCCTTTTTTATTTAATTTTTATTTAATTTCCAAATACAGAGTTAAAATTAATTTTATTACAAAAAAATGAAATTACTTACCTTATGATAAAAGAATTTTTAATAAGGAAAGCGATCGCCATATTGCACGCATATGTCGTATTGCAAGGAGTTGGCGCTACAGCTGAAATTTGCGATATCTCAGGTTCTACTCACTTAAATTTTAAAAAACCGGACAGATTCATAAACTAGATTTCGCAGAGAAAATCACTGCATCTATTGTAGTTCATAAACTATAGCTATTTAAACAATTAATTTGTTTCTAACAAATTACTCGACCACTTGCGCGAAAAGCAAGTTGCAAATTCGGATTCAGCGGCTCAAAATACATATAAATCACCTACTTGCTTGGTGGGACCCCTAACTTCATAAGAAACCCTCTGGGCGCCTAGACTATAAAGATTTTAGGCCAATTGCGATTTTGTGTTTTCTTTCGAAGGTACTGGAGAAGATCGCCCACAACCAATTGCAGGAATATATTACTACAAATAAGATACTTGATCCCATGCAGACTGGTTACAGAAAAAATCACTCTACACAGACAGCTTTACTTAAATTAACAGACGATATAAAGTCAGGTCTTGACAAAAATCTCGTCACGTTACTATTACTTTTTGACTTTAGTAAGGCATCCGACACGATCTCTCCCTCTAAATTACTTGCAAGGCTTAGATCGATGGGGTTTTCCAGGGCCGCTCTCGTGTGGATTAACTCTTATATTTCAGGAAGGAAACAAATGGTTTCAACACACTTACAAGAAGAATCAGGTTGGCTAACAACCAACCTAGGAGTTCAACAGAGATCGGTACTGGGGCCTTGGTTGTTTTGCCTTTACATTAATAACGTACATGACGCTCTTGGCTCTGGTTGTGTTGAGCACCTACTGCATGCAGATAACCTTCAAATTTATACGCAAGTTCCTCGTGGGAATGTGGATGCAGGTATTTTAATCTTACAGAGGGCGGCCAATGCGGTGTCGGAGTGTGCGGCTGGTGCCTCACTCACTTTAAATGCTAGCAAGACTAAGGGAATCGTCTTTGGCAGTAATCGTTTTATCAATTCACTAGCATTCCCCGTCTCGGCTTCGCCCGCGCAATAGTTGGGCAGAAGTCGGTAGGTATAGAAATAGAATCTCAAAAACTATTATTCATTAAATCGTACTCTTACAAAACATTGAAATACACAACATTTTTTGTTCATGAGCCATGTGATAATAGAATGAATTTTCATTTAAAATAATTTTTTTTTGTAGAAAAAATAAGCATTGAATTTTTTTTTTTTATTTTTCGATGTATGTTCAATTTAGTACCAATAAGTCAAAAAATATATTTAAATTGACGATAGAAAATTTTTTTAGCGAATCAAAATCGTGAAAGAGATATTCATTAATAAATATAAATGTTCAACAATGATAGGGAATGAGTGCAATAAAAATTTATTGCCGATAAGCTGTTCGCATTATCCTCGCGATATAAGTACCTATACCGTGCTAATCTAGTAGAGTGAGCGGCAAAACAGGTCGCCACCTATTGAGAAGTGAACGAAGTGTCATTTTTAATAAAAAAATCGTAAGTTATTAAAATTAAAGTGACATGAAAAAAGTACAAAATAATTTAATTTCTATCTTTAAAAATGTCCAAAAATGAAATCAATAAAAAAATTTTTTTTAAATAATTACATTTAAAAAAAATTTTTTTTTCCATAATTATGTCGATTTTAGTAAATATAAACTAAAAATGACAATTAAACCTTCAGCACTTATTTATTTAAAAATGACAAAAATCTGAAATGAGAATAAAAAATTTTTGAAATATGACATTAAAAAATTTTTTTTTTCTTCCATAATTGTCAATTGTAGTAAACATAAACTAAAAATGACAATTCAACCTTCAGCACTTATTTATTAAAAAATGGAAAAAATATGAAAAGATAAAAAAATTTTTGAAAAAATGATTTCATTTAAAAAAATTTTTTTTCTTGAATATGTAAATTTTTGTTCAAACTAAAAATGACAATTTAACCTTAAGCATTTTTTTTTTAATAAAATCGGTAAATAATAATATTGTAAAAATATATTTTTTCCGAAAATTTGCTGAAATATTTGTTTGAAAATATCACAGGATGATAAAATCAACGTCATTTGCGATTGTGTTAATAAATGAAAAAAAATTTTTTCTTCATATTATTAATGATTAAAAAAGTTGAAAAAAAATTTATTTGTATAAAAATGGTCAAGTTTTTGTGAACATCAAATTTCTTGAAAAATCTATGAGAAATTGGATTTTAAATAAAATTAACGTGATTTGAAAGCGGGTCAAATATCTTATATTTTTTGTTAATATATTTGGAATAAAATTTTTAGAAAAAATCGCAACTCATACATAATTATTTGTTATTTTTAAAATTATTTTATTAACCATGAAGGCTTAAATTCTCATGTATGAGCCAATAAATATTTGAGGAATAAAAAATTTCCTTGAATAAGGTATAAAATTTTTTCTAAAGTTAAAAAAATTGTCTAATTTTTTATTCTGCCTAATGGAATAGGAAAATATTTCATTAAATAATTCGAGGTAATATTACTCTGTGATTAGAGAATATGCAATAGAAATTTATTGTGTTGAAGTTACGGAATATCATAAGTGTATAAGTATTTCTACCGTACCAGTTTAATAAATAAAAAAGTAGTCCCTATTCCCTACGCGTTAAGATCTAGGTCTATAATTATTTATTGCAATTATTGATTAAAAAAGTAATTATTTATATAGCCTATGACACTCGTCACATTATACAGAATTTAAATTTAAAATTTGAAAACGATCGGTTTAGTAGTTTTCGAGATAATTGAGAACATTCAAACAAACGCTGTCCTTTTATATAATAGTAAGATTTTATGCTGGGGCGCCACGGACGATTGACCTTGAGGGAGGTTTCAGCATTCCTTTCTCTGACATTGTAACGAGCCTTGGTGTTGTGCTTGACTTTAAGCTTTCTTAGAAGCCTCACATTAATATGGTTACAAAAAAATTCAACAGAGTGTTGTATGCTTTGCGGTTTTTTTGTCGGCACACCACGGAGGCTCTGCGTAAACAACCGCCCTGCTGCTTCCGCATCTCGATCACTGTTTGGTGGTTCTGCTCAATGCTTCTCAGGGCTTGAAGATAAGAATACAAAGACTGCAGAATTCGTGTGTGAGATATATATTAGGTATGAGAATGAGAGCTTATATTTCTCCTTATAGAGCCACGTTGGGTTGGCTGCGTACTGATTCGAGGAGACAGTATTTTTTGGCTGTACTTATGTACAAGATCGTGCGCATGAATACTACGGAGCATCTAATGGGTCTCTTCACTAGATGTGTACCCAGGGTGGCTACTAGGGGAGAAATCAGGAATCTAGCGGTGCCCTTTATGCGTACTGAGGTTGGCAGGAATTTCTTCCAAGTTCAAGGTGCGCATTTTTGGAACTCTTTGCCTGCTGAGATTAAACATCTTCCATCTCTCAGCAGGTTCAAAGCAGCGGTGAGAGGGTACTTGCTCGACCTAGATTAATATTTTTTACTATTAATTTATGTTAATTTATTTAATTCATTTTTGTAACGTCCTGTATATAGGTTTAAGGTGTGAGTGTATTTATTATATGAGTGTTGGCTGAATGGTTGGTAAGTGATAGTTTTTATTTGATTTTATTCTTGACTGTGTTTCATGCTATTGCGTACGCTTGCTATTTTATTTTATTATGTATTAAATTTAATTCTTTCAAATTTTAATATTGTGACTGATAGATATTGTATGACTGATTTTTATTTATATGATTATTTTTATTTATATTGCGTGTATTTTATGATTACTCTGTGATATTACTTTTATTTATTTTTGTTTGTGACCTACTTATTCAGTACTATTAGATTTAGTGACTGACTGTGATATTAATTGTGCAATATTTACATTTATATATATATACTTTTTTATAAAATTTTGTGCAATATTTATTGTTTCTATATTTACAAATTGTATTACACGTTTTTGTACTCTTATACAAAATAAAATAACATCCATCTATCTATTTATCTATTAAACTGCGTTTGGGGATTTGAAAAAAGCTTTAATTTTTTTATACTAATGATGCAAAGAAAAGAAAGTCTGAATTAAAAATTCTATGTTTAAAAAAGCGTTAATTAGCACATGCTTAGAAAATGCTTGCAGATAATGGTTCTTCTTTAATTGGCCTTTCGACTTATCACCATAGGCCATCATTTAACGGTTATTTTGTTTTAAACGGCTAAATTGTAGGTCAATATTTTTTGTCAAAAATGTTTCTTATTGTATTGCAACAAATTTTATTTTTAAGCATATCATTAATTTTTTCTTTAATAAAAAAAGAAAAACATAAGATTTGAACTTGGAAAAATTTTTAATTGCTGCAACTTACTCTAAAATTTAACTAACACAACTATTGTACTTTTTTTATTTAAACTAAGTAACATATTTTTATCGCTTCCTCGCCCCAAACTTAATTTTTTTTAACTATTTAAAAAGTTTTCATTATTAAATAACAAAATTAATAAAATGAGTATTTTAAGGACAAACACGTTGCATAATGCACATCGTTTTTATGATTAAATTTTTTTTATATGAATAATAAATTTCTTCATTGTTTTCTGGAATTTTGTATTTGAATACATTTTTTATGATATAATGAAGTATTCAAGCATTTTACTACATTCATCCCAAATAACAGTAAAAAATATACTTTAAAAAGATATAATAAACGTCAAAACATAAAAAAATATATACTTAATAAATGAACTGCTATTTTTAAAAATTAACAGCATGGATAAAATTTTGTCCTAATTAATTGGAAAAGACTTTAAATGGTTTTCATATCACGGTTAAAAGTTTGAAACCATTGTGATGATTACAAAAAAAATATTGAAATCTATTTTTTTAATTTTTGGAAATGCTAAAATTCTATGTAAATTTTTAAAAAATAGGATAGAATTCAAAATCAAATTATCGACATTATAAATTAATATTAAATTGATTCAATAAAAAAAAATTTAAAACATGATATCAAGATATTTGCTACTATACTACTATATTACTGATATTGAAAAGGATATACTTTATAACGAGTATCAATGCTAACTCGTCATGTATCCTGTCATGTATCCTGCCAGCTGATAGGCGAGGGCAGTACACGATGGATTTGGATGACCACGTGTGAAGCGCCTTGTGCCGGCTTACATGAAGTCTACGCGAATGAGACGCGCGCAGGTAAGAACGACAGAAATAGAGAGGAAGATAACTCACTCTTTCTATCTCATGGTTATTGATACCGCAATAGGAAAACTTGCTAGGTTTTTGCCGCGCTCTCTCTAATAAAAGTTTTTATTCTTTTAATTAATCAAAGAGTATAGCTGGATAAGTACGTTAAAATGGCCTGTCCTTCGATTTTTTTAGAATTTGGCCTATTTATTCATCATGTCAAAAAACTCCGATCCTGAAAGTTACAGCTCGCTAGACTCAAAATTGGCTTCCTAACCTCAAAAAATGTGATTTTCAGTTTTTTAAGCATATCTGCGAATTTTTAACCGATTTGGATGATTCGAAATCGAGATTAAAGGGAATCATAATGCGCACATAAGCTTATTACTTTTAGAGGTTTTTGAAACCTAAAAATGGGTTTGAAAATTTCTAAGTTGCGTAGAAAAAAAACTATTGTTTGGAGTTTTTTTTAGTTCACCTCAAAGTCTTCTTTTTATTTGAATTTAGTACCATTTTTTCAGATTTTTTAAAAGGGTGAAAAGTAGTTAAAATGATGAAAAACTTAAATTTCCACTCATTTTTGGGATTTTTAGAGTATTTAAACAATTTCAAAGTACAATTTATGATAAAAAATGAGTTCAGCGACCCAAAATACCCTTTAATATGAGTTTTTGGTTACATTTTTCCACAATATATTGCTCAAATATCGAAAACTAACCTCAAAAGACGCGTTTTGATATTGCATACGACGTAAAAACTCACGCTATCTCGGTAATGATCCAAGGTGTTGACTTAATGTTTATTGAAAACATCATTTTTTCTTCAAAAATGCTATATTATTAATGACATAAAAACTCACATTTTTCATATTTGACACAGTGCTTTTGATGTTAAGCTAAACACTAACCTTTAAAATAAGTTATTTACCAACAAATTCGTTTAGATATAATGGTAAGTCACGTTTCTGTTGAATAAGTGAGAGTATATGCGCGAAAAAAATAAAATAAAAAACGCTGTCAACTGCCTTAGCGCAGTGCTTTAGAGTTCTTTAAGTTCGAGTAATTAGACTTTATTTTTTTAAATGTAATTCTAATATAAAAAATGATTTACCAGTAATATTTCCTAATATTTTTATAAAGCTCATCTGAATAAAGTTTCATAATTAAATTTGGTATTAAAAAAAAATAATAATATAATGAAAAAAAAGCTTATTTGATAAATGAAAAAGCAAATCAATAGATCGTGCAAATTTTGGAACGTATCCATCGAGTACTTTACGTAAAATAAAAAAAAGGAAAAAAAATCAAAATTTTTTCAATTCTTTACTTATAAAAATTATTCAATGACAATTAATTAGTTTATTATAAAATAAAAAATCATTTAAAAATTTTAATAACACTTATGTCGATATAGTTATTTTCTTGTTCTGAAAATAAAATAATGAGAATATTTAATTTTTAGTCATATGCAGTAGGCTAGAACCACTAAACATATCGTTGAGTTGGCGGAAAAACATCATAACTCAGCTAAACTCTTAAAAACGTAACAACTTGGTTTCTACGTTCTAATTCTACTTAGCGCTCAAAAAAGTAGTAATTATAAATAAACGTTATAACTCCTATGTTTAAGAATGAAAGTTATAACGTTTTTATGGCCAAACTCGAGTTACAATTTTTTCATACGTTAAGTTGAATAACAACTTCTTAGTTGCCGAAGCCAAGTTGTTACGTTTTTGAGCTTGGCTGAATTACGATCTTTTCCCACCCACCCGACGATATGCTCAACTACACCCAACGACAACAGCCCACTGTTTTGATTGTGGTCAGAAAAATTTGTATTAATAGCACATATAACGATATTACAAATAATATTTAATATTATTTGTAATATCGTTGTATGTTCTATTAATACAAATTTCTTTGACCATAATATTATTTAATATTATTTGTAATATCGATGTATGTTCTATTAATACAAATTTTTTTGACTACAATCAAAACAGTTAAAGGTCATGACAGCTAAATATGCATAAACCATAACCATAAGGAGAACAAGAAGGCACAAGAAGGAAAATTTGTATTAATAGAACGTACAACGATATTACAAATAATATTAAATTTTTTTGACCATAATCAAAACAGTGGGCTGTTGGGTGTAGTTGAGCATATCGTCGGGTGGGAGAAAAAAGATCGTAATTCAGCCAAGCTCAAAAACGTAACAACTTGGCTTCGACAACTAAGAAGTTGTAATTCAACTTAGCGTATGAAAAAATTGTATCTCAAGTTTGGTTATAAAAACTTTATAATTTTTATGCTTACACATAGGAGTTATAACGTTTATTTATAATTACTACTTTTTTGAGCGCTAAGTGAAATTAGAACGTAGAAACCAAGTTGATAAATAACTAGGCCAAATTCTAAAACAATCGAAGGACAGGCCATTTTAACTTACTTATCCATCTATACTCTTTATGATAGCTACGCGTTTTGCAGTGTTGTATAAGTGAGTGTATTAGTGGTGTCAAATATTTGTGTGTGTAGGTAGATCGCTGCACACAATATTTGACACAAAATCTTTTGTTTGATTATAGCCGAACCACCTACACAACAACGCGGCATATTAAAGCAGTGTGTAAGAGAGAGACAGCGAACCGGTTTTTGCTTATCTTCTCTTCATATTTGATTACCAGTGCCGTCTTTCCCAATAGGCATTATAGGCTCGTGCCTAGGGCCCCCTTGTTTTAAGGGCCCCGCATCAGCGAAATTTTTTTTAAATTTTTAAAAAATATGAAGTATTGTTTTTAAATATTTTAATTTTCTTAATAAGACTTGAAATAATTACTTTCGATACATGTGCCAGAAAGTGATTCAAACCTCACGAAAGCGTTTGCGTCCGAGTGAAGCGAATGTGAAAAGTTCCCACGAGATTAAAATCATTTTCTCTAACAATTATTGAACGAAACTTTTTCATACGACGTGCAAAAAGCTTGTTTTTTGACACGCATTTTTATAAAAGCGTGCGCCAAAACAAATTTCACACATGGAGTGCGAAAAAATAATTTATAAAATTCACAGTATACATTAAAAAAAAAACGAAATGTTTAAATTATAAAGCGTCATCTATTATTTATTAACTAATTATTATTAGTGATAGTAAAGAAAATGATTATAAATAAAATAGTAGCACCTTCATTAAATTCTTAAAAATTAATTATTTACAATAAATAAAATATTATTGAATTTTCCATCTTTCTCTTGTATCAAATTTTGTAAACAAAAAGTTGTCTTTGCAAAATTTGTAAAGGGAATGAACGAGGAAACTAGAATGAAGAATGTTATTTAGAGTTCTTTTGAGTATAAAAAATATACTGTAACTCTAATATATAAATTTATATATTATATGCATTTGTAAAATATTTCATTATTCCATTATTCCAAGTGTGCGCATGGGAGTGCATGCATTTGAATTCAAAGATCGTGTATTTTTATTTTAAATATAGTCTTATGTTTAAATATAAATAAATTCAACAAAATAATGTAAGTTACGAACCATTAAAACATTAAATTTTAATAAAATAAATATGAAAATAAAAATAAATTCATTTTATGTTTAATACGTAATATATAAATTTGATATTTCCTTTGTTATTTTAAATTATTTAAGATTCTACCAGTCACATGAAATCAATTTTTCAAAAAATAACTTTCAAAAAGAATATTATGATATTTTGGTTGATTTGTATTTTTGACAGACGAAAAACCAAAACTTAAGACAAAGAAATTAATTTTGAGAGGAATAATAAAAAATGTAAAAACATAGGCTTCTTAGTCGAGCCTATTCTTTAAGAAAATCAGGAATCAAATAAAAATCCCACTTTCAATGCCCTTACATGGGCCCCCATCACTGATATGTCTAGGGCCCCATAGCGTTATAAGACGGCACTGTTGATTACGCTTGATCGCTGAATTTTAAAGGTACGTTGGTTGCAACCCTGTACGCGTTTGCATGTAATAATTATTTGTATTTTGCAGCGCATTTATTTGTTCATTTAATAATCTATCAGATAGATTTTATAAGCTCAAAAAACATACACTTTTGGAGCAAAGTTACTGTGTCAATGGATTTGCAAAAAAAAATTAAAAAAAAATTTTTACTCTAAAATGGCTGAATTTGTCTCAAAATGATCTTAAACTTTAATTGAAATGAAAAATTTTTGCCTTTAAATATTTTCAAACTTAAAAAATTTTCTAAATTTCATGAAAATTTTCTGTCTTACTAAAATTTAGAACTGAAAAAAAATTTCACATATAATAAAATATACTTTAAAACCCTAAATTAAGCAAAATTAGGCCCACTAACACTAAACAATTTTTTTACAAAAATAAAATTTTCCGGAAAAATCGCTCTAAAATTGCCTAAAATGTTTTTCCTCTTGCCAATCATACCTCTGACCTTTCTTTGTCAGGCGTGTTAGAGGCTTTGCTACCATAGCAAAATCTTTCATGAATTTACGGTACCATAAAGCCATTCCTAGGAATCGTCTGAGTTGTTTCAGATTCTTAGGTGCTGTGTTGACCTTTCTATAATCTACGCAAAAGCGATAAGATCCATTGCTCTTACGCACCATTACCACTGGACTTGATCAACCGTTTGTTTACGGCTCTATAATGCCCTGTTCAAGCATTTCTTTTACTTGCCGGTGCATTTCTTCCAGTATTTTATCAGATACTGGATAAAATTTTTGCTTAATAGGTCCTGCTGATCTTACATTAATTTGATGTTCTACGAGATTTGTTAACCCAACAGATAGTTTCTCATTGTGAGTCAGACTATTTTCGATTAACTGATTGAGCTCCTGTCGCTCCTGATCAGTTATGTCAGCAATGCCTACAGATGCCATTACTGACGTATTCATCGATATGCTAGCAACTTCTAATTCGATAAAAGTGTTAGCATCCTTTATGTATAGGCTGTCAGTGTCAGGATCTAGAACTGTTCTGAATATACGTGTGAAGTTTACTCCAACGTAACAGTCTTCATTTAGATCTGACATAATGACGACCTTTACGTCTTTAATAATGCCAGCTACTGTAAATAGTAGCATAACATATCCAGCTAATGGCAATTTCCTGCCATCAGTTACTCAGCCTGAGCGTCAAACTTAACATTTTTACTTTTGTTTTATTTCTCTTATTTTAAATAAACTTTATCAGCCATTTTTTTTTTCAATAAAGTTTTCTTGAAATTTATTTTGTCTGGTGTAGTAAAAAATTACCACGCCCGAGCACCTGATCTCATATATTATACATTTAATTTATTTCATATATAACTGGCAATTTGCACGCTTTTGTATTAACAAAAGCAATTGCACAGTTGATTATTATATTTTGCATTGTAGTTGAGGCACGAGATCTGAGCAGCTAGTGCAAGTGATCAGCTGATCTCATTATAACAGGTAAGATATTTGTAACAAAAAGTTACAAGTATATCTTATTCAATTTAATTTATCACCTGTTACAACTTTTAACAAAAGCATTTATTCATTCTCTTATGTGTCTAAAATAAAATGATGTTTATCAACATTTTATGTTGAATTTTTATTAAATGAATTAAAAATAATGTTATCATGCTCCTATATAAGTTTAGAAAATGCCAGTTTTTGAGAGACTAAAAGAATTAAGCTATTTAAAATGTAGTGAAAATTTTATTTAATATATCTCGTGAGAACTTAAATTATTATGTTTGTTAAATCGATTGTTTTGTTATGAAAATAATAATTGATAATATTATAAAAATATATTTAATAAAAGGAAGAAAAAATTGTCCAATTTTTAAAATGTTAATGATATTCAATATAATTTTTATTTAAATTGCGCTTTAATAAAGTTTAAATTATCGTAAAATTATTTATTTTTTCAGGTACTGTAACGGTTATTTTGCCCGTTACAAAAAAAAGAATTAGCTTTTAATTTAATGTAAACTTTAGCTAAGTCCTTAAATTTTACTATATGCAGAGTTGCTGAAATTTGTAAGAATTTCACTAAATATTATACAGCGAACTCCGATTGTGCTAGCTGATCAATCCTATTGATAAACGACAAAATCATATCTGATATACTTGTCGCTTGCTGCACGCACTGCGTCTCTCTCTCTTTTTCTTACCTGATCGAGAAACGCGTGGCCGGTAGCGCAGTTTTCCTTCGTGAGCCAGGTTCCAAAATACGTTATATTAAAATATATGATATGACGTAATTAAATAATTTATAACTGCTCAAAAGGACCGCGGAGGCGTCGGAGTAAGCAACGGGAAATATATATTTTATGTTAAATATAATCAGGCAATATAAATTAATTGAAAGCACGATTTAATAGAAAAGAATTAATTTATTACAAAAAAAATATGAATATAATAAAGATGAAGTATGAATTAAACGGAAATGAAATTGAGTAATATATAAAAAGTAATGTACGCGTCTATTGAGAGAGTGAGCAAAGGGAGGGCGCGTCGCGAACTAAATGATCCTCGCTTATGACGCTGATCGGTTATATAACCGATGATACAATATACCTGCACAAGTATCTCTCGAGGAAGAGATACTTGGATATCGCACAGTATAATTATACTTACAATAACGCACTGGCCAGCTTACACTAATTACCTACGTGCACGTAGACGCCGCTCGCCCGTTATCGAAGCTTCTCCCCTGTACGTAACCAATACGTAAATGCTCTGGAGTAGATCGGTGGAACACGTCTCTTCCCGATCCTTGAATTCCGCTGAGCTCTGCCAACGTGGTTGCCTGGACGTAGATCGGTGGAATCCTATGCACGTCGATCAACGTATTTGTTGGCACTTAATGGCTGACCGCTAAGACGCGCGAAAAGCGGTCAAGCAAAACTCTACAGAAAGAATTTCTGAGAGTTGCAACTAGCCAATATAATATAATACGCAAGTCGGTATAAACTCACGACTTTTAATCAAGACAATGTCTCGCTCTATCAATTGCGAACTTAGTCTACCGTATTATATGTCCACGTGGCGAAATTCTCTAAATGAGCACAGCGCGGCTTAGGTTTCGTGCTAACGCAACGGTAGCCGGAAACTCTCTGAAGCGCCTCGCGGCCAGCTTGCTTCTCGCTCGCGTGCCGGTCGTCAAGATACGCACTTCTTTACTCGTCTTAGACGAGATATATGACCGAGCGTTTATTCTATTTTAATACCTAAGCGCGCAAGATTCAAACATGGTAAAATACCGTGACAGTACATTTATTATTTTACTTTTCTCAAATGAAATTAGATTTATTCATATTTATTTTTTATTTTTATAAAATGAGTTAAAAATGTCATACATTTATATAAATTTAGAAAAAGTTTTTTTTTCAAAAAACAAAAAAGGTTTTATTATTCGCAATTTAGTGAGAATGAAAAAACAACTATAATTTGTAATAATTTTATTCAATATTTAATATCTTTTATTCAGCAGGAAAAAATTACAGAACTAGCTACGTTTTTATTTCATATTGATATAAGTTATATGAGTAAATCTTCCATACTTTTAAAATTCATGTTACTGCGTCATTACTCGTAAATATGAGATAGCACATCTTCTCAGCAAATGTTTACTGATTTATTGAGATATCAGAAAGTAATTCTGTTATAGTTTGGATTATAATTAGACATGTCATTTTATGGCGAATGGGGTAAAGAGGGTTTTTACTTGAATTTTAAATGTTACCAGGTCATGTAAAATAATAAATTATCGCTATAAAAAAATGACTATTGTTCTTTTGATCTAAAATTCACACTAAAGCTGTATCTATGTACATACTTTTGGGAAATCAAGATCTTGGACGTGTGCCTGTTAACAAAAGTACTTTTTGAATAGTTATTAAAATGTTACCAAAAATTTATATAATTTACTTTTTTGTGGAAAATATGATGCTGTAAAAAAGACTATTCAGCGATGACGTTTTAAACTATATCAAAAGATGATATTGAGAAGCACAAACAGAAATTTCTTTATCAGGAACGTGTGCCTAGTGTAGATAAAGTTCTGTGTTACTTTGAAATTATAATTAAAAAATGTAATTCACCTTTGAAAATATGTTTTTATCTTCTAATATGAAACCCTGAGCTTTTATGCACCTTTTCTCTGTTGTGAACTTTGTAATTTACTATTTTATAGTACTTAATGGAATTTTTAAGTTGATTTGAAGTATTATTTCAAGTATTTTGAAAATCATTGAAATTTTTCCTGCTATTAAATTTTCCGGATTTACATTAATTACCTAGTTTCCTAGATGTACCTTAAAAAGACTACCCTCCAAAGTGAGTAACACGGTTTTTTTCTTTTATTATAATACGTCAAAATTCAGAAAAAATTTATTTTATACGTGTGTCTGTAATTTTTTTTTTCTAATTTATCGTGGGTGAAATTTTAACACTATGGAGGATTTGAGAATATAAGAACAAAAAAGGTTTTATTATTCGCAATTGAGTGAGAATAAAAAACAACTATAATTTATAATAATTTTTTTCAATTTTTAATATTTTTTATTTAGCAGAAAAAAAATTACAGAACTAGCTACGTTTTTATTTCAGATTGATATAAGTTATATATCCATGTAAAATTGACATTAAAACTTTTTTCCATCCCTATCTATAAATATATTATTTCATATTTTTGATATAATATAGAATTTAAGGTGTTAGATAGATATATAGATATTGATTTATTTTGTAAAAAGAGTACAAAAAGACGTGTAATACATGAAACAATAAGTAATAATTCTATATAAAGTATTGCGCATAATACGATAAGATATCACAGTCAAATATTAAAATTAATATATTGTTACGTGGGATTTAAATGATATCCACTCCTATGGGGAGTATGAGGATGCAAAGTAATTGGAGAGAGTTAATATAAAGTTGACATAACGTTTATTATAAAACAATACAATATGAGAGAAAGACTACTTATGACTTTACTCTAGCGCGCCCGGCGATGGTCTGACGCTCGTCGTTGTCTAAAACGACGATATAAGTTGCCCGCGACGAAGTGCCGATTCAGCACTTCGCGCACCGTGCAACTTTTAGCTTAGAAGTTTGAAGTCGCAATTCTCCGAACTTCCAGTTTTATATTATTCTCTCATCGTGTACTCTATATAAAGACTATACTACGTACTTATATAATGTACGTTGCACGTCCGAGGCCGTGAGGCTTCGGCCCCCGAAGCCATGAACGTACACATGAATACAATTTAAAAAAATTATTATAATCAAGTCCTTAATGTGTAATTGGTACTGTTTTTACTGTTTTTGTGTACCTACACGAGCCGGTGCCCGTCCTGGCTTACAATTTTTTGATTTTTACTTTATTATGTTTTTATGTTGTTATGAGTATGTTGTTTGCGTACTATCTTATTCTAATCTTCTATTTTAAAATAATTTTTCATTTTAAGGGGAATCCTTATACCGACATAGGGTTCTACCTTATCTACATTTAAATTATGAATTTTAATAAAAATTTAACTATTCATGACTGAAATTCGTAGAAGAGGCACATTCTTAACATGCCAAAGAATTTATTGCAACGTTAAAAGACAATATAAAGGTAAAAATAAAGGCGAAAACTGCTTAATACGATTAACTTTTTAATGTAGTTATAAATAATCGTATTATGCAGTTTTTGTCTTCATTTTCACTTTTATTCTGTCTTTTGACGTTGCAATAAATTCTTTAGAATGTTAAGAATGTGTCTCTTCTATGAATTTCAATAAAAAATAGTTAAATTTTTATTAAAATGCATAATTCAAATGTAGATAAGGTAGATCTCTGTGCCGGTATGAGGACACCCCTAAAATATGAATTTAAGTTCTCTCTCTTTCTGCTTTTTATATACAATTTTATAGAAAATGTAAAAAAATATAAAAATTTACAAGTTTTAATTAATTTAAAAGTAACACATAATACAATATTCTGGACTACAAAAGTTCTTTCTTGTCTCTTGAAGATATACGTGCGCATCAAGTTGCACTTGATAAAATAAGAGTAGTCTTTACAACACTTTTTTGGATAATGTCTATTTTGGTTTTAAACCCATTTAAAGAATCTTCTTCTTCTTCTTTGCTGTTTTTTGTTTAGGTTTGAGTCGGGGTTCGGACGTGGATATTATTTTTTTTTGCCGCTGAACTTTTATGATGAATTATTTACATGATTTTATGAAATTGTATGACTTATCTGGAACAAAAAAGTAACTAATTAGTAGCAAAGGGTCCCCCTATATTTTTAATCGATCAACCGTTATTTATCTATTTGTTGTTATTTTTGGTTTACTCCTTCCTTATTATAAAAATTTTTCTATGAAACTGATCACTGGTTAATTAATATTATACTATGTCTTACAAAATTTATTCACTGAATCTATGCGTTTTTTTTTATTTGACGCTTCTTATCTTTTTATCTTGTTCTTCTATTATTGACATTTATTCTTAAGGAAGCGCTACGTCAATCAGAATATGGCCACGGTTTCAAACGCGGTTGGCTTACAATTCGCCTTTTTTTCTAAAATTTCATTGTTAATAATACTTTTCTTTACTATTAGTATTTAGTTTTATAAGCGTTGTTTCTCAACTTAAATTTTCATTATTAATTTTTCAATTTTTTTTTTTTAATTGTTTGATAGTAAAACTCTCGCATTCGGTTCCTATGAACGTTAGGATAAGTTTAGTTATATAAGGTAAGTATTTCATCCTTTTTTCCAGGATGTTAGTCCATTGTTAAGTTATTAACATATATATTGGTAATATATAATTATTTATTATTCAATTTCTTTTTTTTTGAGAAATTTGATGCTATATGCATGTGTCAGTTCACTGTGTTAAACAGCCTTATTTTTTTGCACTTTTCTCATTTTTATTTCTATAATTTTTCATGCATGTTTTATTGATTAATTTATTACCATGTTGTTTTATTCACAATATAGAGAAGATCATCTTCTCGTCATTATTATTTTTTTGTGCAATTCATTTTTTCTTTTTTGTTGAACTCACACATTAAATTACTTTTTTTTGTTTACTTATTGGACTTTTATTTCTGTAAGAAATAAGGGAATGTTCATAAGGAACTTTGCAATTGATTTTATACTAATTCTGAATATTTGAGTCGCGTAACTTGTTTTTTTTCTTACTAATTGTTAATGTATTTTGTTACAAATTTTTCTTAATAAAATGATTATTAATTCCGGTTAATTAAAATGTTTTCGCAGCCCTACCCTATCTGACGCTTTGCTGTACACTTGAATACTTATTTACTAATTTCCATTTTTTTTTAATTATTTTTTTTCAATTTATTTACTACGTGTTCGCTTTATTGTTGTACACTCTAACATACTACTCTATTTAATTGTCACGCCTTCAAGGATATCTTATTATTTTTCATTTGACAATTTCAATTTTATTACTAATTTTTTTCATAAATTTCCATTCATTTTTTCCAACAAGCAGTGTCCATATGTTATTTTTTTGTCCTCGTCCGAAGGCCGCGGAAAAATAAAAAAATAAAAGTTTTCGCTATATTTATTATTTAAAAATTAATTGCTTGATTCATCAGTGAAAGGAGGAGGTGCTTTTATTGTAGTTGCGCGTTTGATTTTATCTACATGAACCGTTTTTATTTTATTCGCGTCCTTTATCGTCACGTTATGCTTTGCGTTATTTACTTTAATAATTTCGCACGGTCCTTCATATTACGCTTCATATTTTCCTTTTTGTGGTTGTTTTAACAAGTAGACGCTTTCACCTTCTCGGAAATGTTTCGTATTTAATTTTCTATCGTAATAATATTTCGATCTATATTCTGCTTGTACTAAATTCATTGCCGCTAATGTTTGCAACTGAGAAAGATTGTCTACTGTCTCTTTTAAATACTCATAGTTGCAGACTTTCCTTTTCATGGAAAGCTTGACGGTGTTCGTGCTTTATAGCCAAAAACAAGTTCGTATGGTGTAAAACCCGTTGCTTTATGTACTGTATAATTATATGCTAATTGGCATAAATCTAGCCACTCGGCCTAGTCCGATTTTTCTTCCATGTAAGCTTTTAAATATTCTGCTATCGTATGATGCATGCGTTCAATTCCTCCCTGACTTTGAGGGTGATACGCAGTTGTAAAGTATTTATTAATTCTGAATATTTCTGCAAATTCTTCGAGTAATTTATTTATAAAGTGCCTGCCTTGGTCTGTGATTATATCAGATGGCGGCCCCAAATATGTTAGTACTTTTCTTGTAAGAGCGTGCGCTACTTCCTCTGCGTCCGCATGTACTGTTGATATTAAAATACAATACTTTGTGAACCAATCTTGTACTGTAAGAACATACCTATACCCTTCTTTCGTGGTTGTAAAGGGCCCATAGAGGTCCATTGATAATTTCTGAAAAGCTTTCGACGGTGTGACTCTTATAAGCATGGGCACTCGCGTTTTGACGCGTACTAGCTTCTTTGTCTGGCAATTTTCGCAGCCTAAGACGGATTGTCTAACGTCTGGTCTCATATTTGTCTAATAATAGTCAGCTGCTATTTTCTTATATGTCTTATTTATACCTCTATGACCACCTATAGCTGCTTCATAAAATTCCTTTAGCAGCCTATATCTATCTTCTACCGGTGGTACTAGAATATTGTTTTGATAAAGTACTGCTATCAAAGGTGTATTTGTAAATATTTCATTGAAACTTTCTATAAAATATGTCCAATCGGTAATTAAGGGCATTGCCAAATCTTTCATCACACTAATGTAGGGAATTTCATATTGGAAAATTATCCTTTTCAAATTTTACATACATCTGCTTTTAATACTTTATCGTCTATATGTGTTTTAACGAATGCACAAAATATAAAATCATCTTTGTAATTAGATACATGTACCTTGCCGACTGCAAATTTGCTACTTGATATTTCTTTTGGATTTATATATTGCCGCTCTACAAGCGCTTCAATTATTTCTGTATTTAAGTAAAAATCTGTTGACATCATATAAATTAAATTTTCTTTATATTGAAATGGGTGATCTTTTAATATTTTTAATTTACCGAATGGCTGTGGTACTTCGTTATCTAGCGGAGCCCAAGGTGGTTTCTTGCGCGGCGGCCTTGCATTCTTTACAAGGCAACGTTCAAGCGCATCACTTATCTTATGTGATTGACTCGTTTCTCTTTGCGCCAGTAAGTCTGTCGTAGGTGTAATAGGAGTATCTCGCTTGTTGATATCATTATCCCGTTGTTCGTTGTCGTTTTCGCTCGACGCTGTACTTCCTTCGTTTTCTTTATTATTTTGATGTTTTTTTACTATATTATTTTTTCTTGTATAAAGATACGGCGTAAAATGTCTTCCTTTTAAATGTAAATGAATAAAATTGTTTGAACTATTTGCCTTGAAATGACAATATAGCGTTTTATCATAATCTGTTATAAAATGCACGCAGATGTTTTGATTAAATTCGCAAGAAAATATAAACACGCAATCTACATCAGCATGCCTTGTCCGTGATGTTAATATAGCTTCTGTTGTTTGCGGATCTCCGTATGCACCTAATGATATTGCATCTAATAATATGTCTCTTAATTCATTTGCGGACATTCCTAAATTACATACTTTTATTACTGAATGAAAAAAGCAATTACCGTCTTTCGGTATATTGTCATCCCTTATCAATCTATCCAGTATTGTGCACATTCATCGCTTGCATCATATACTTCGAATACACCTGCACCATCATTAAAAGAATTACTCCAACTTATGGGCCCATTTACGTCGTTGTTTTCTATTGTTTCTATTACATCCATATGCCTATTTTCTTCGTCAGCTTTTTCTTCTTCAAGGTCTTGCGACTCAGTGTCATTTCAATCATTTTTATCTAGCTCTACGTCACTCTCATTCTCTTTTTGCTTCATGCTTTCGCCTTGTGACTCAGGTTTACTGACGTCATGCTTATTTCTCTCGCTTTCGCTCTCACTTATAATTTCTTTCTTTCGATTTTACTTGAGTCTTTTACTTCAAACTCGACCTCAAAATATGATTCTTCGTCTGTCTCATTGCTTATAACTTCAACGTCAGAGTTTATTCTTAACGATTTTTTCTCTTTTTCTCTTTCTGAGATTATGCTCGGTACTAGTTTGTAATATTCTTTTGGTATTTGTGAACGTATCACCTCTTGCTTTTTGCTCCTATCTACGTCGTAACTTCCTTTTTGTGGTGAACTATTTTTCATTGCTTCGGCAACCTTCCCTGGTGGCCTTCCCAAATATTTATTTGCACACCTTTTCTACTGTTTATTTCTCGTTCTTGCACGTCAACTAAAAATCGAGCACGCATTTTTGTTAAAATTTCCGGCATCATTTCTAATACACTTTTCTTGCTACTTTTCTCACTTTGATTTGTATTTTCTAAGTTTCCCTATTTTTCAGTTTTAGATTTATATTCCAATGTTTCTATCAATGAATATATGTCGTAACCGTTACTACTATTTTTCAATATACCTTTATTCTCAATTTTTGACGTTTTGTTTGTTGGTTCACTTGCATTCATTCTCTGCTCTTTTCTTGCTGACACTGCATGCGGTCTATCTACTGGTGTACTCGCTACAAGAATCCCTTCTCGCATGTTTGTGCTTTTTCGCATATATGCGAGTTTACCGTCGTCTTGCGCTTGACTTATCATGTTTTCAACCTGAATTAATTCTTTCTTTTTATCTGTCTGAGTTTTACGTGTTTTTCACACTTTCTTGTTTCTTCTGTACGCCGATCTTTTCCAAGGGTCTTTCTTTCTTTTTTCATAGTTCCAATTTTCCTCTGATGCAGCATTACTCTTGATTTCTGTTTCATCACTTGTGTTTTAAATGAAAATTTTCTTTTTCGGATTTTCCAAATCTTCTGAACTTGAATCTATTTGTTTTGTTTTATCTTCGCCTTTCTTATACACTGCGCGTATGATAAAAATTCTTGCTATCGGTCCACATTCACTAGTGTTTGGATCTTACTTTTCTTGTTTATCTGTTAACTGATACATTTCTGCGCGTGGTAATTCAAGATTTTCCTCACCGTCTGCAATTACTGGATTTCTAGAAAGTGCGTCATCTGCATTATTTTTTCTACCCGGTCTATATACAACATCGAAAGTATATCCTCGTAAACAGAGTCGGATTTAATTCTCCCGGGGCCCGGGGCTAAAAATACGGCGGGGCCCACTTAAGGAATTCTAAACGGCAAAAAACTCGGGTTATTGTTAAAATATTAAGCATTTTCATAAATAATTTTATTAGTATATTTTTGTATAAATAAGTACAGTAAAAACATAATCTTAATATTATATACAAACTTATTTAAATAATTTTTTTCCTGCATTTTTTGGCTGCGAATGAACGTTCTGCTTCGCAATTAGCAATCGGTATTGTAATATATATACGATACACTATACAAACATTAGGGAATACATCAATCATGTTGCATTTTACAATCCAATTTAAAATTTTTAACGGATTTAAATTTGTACTTATTGTGTCATGTTGATTATCAAAAGAATCAATATTCATTTTTGACAAGGGTATAAAGTGGTTGAGTTCATTCAAAAAATCAATATTCAAGTCATTAAAATAGATTTCTATTAAACGTTTAGCTTTACTTTCTAAAAAATTCCCTTCGATCACAAGAAGTTTCAATAAAAAATCAAACGTAGTCACAATGTGCGAATACGCTTCGCTCCTATTCCTTAACTCTACAGTAAGTTTATCAATTATTACATTAAATGTATTAAATCTAAAATTATCAGATTCTGTTATAGTTTCAGTAGCAATAGATCCATCGAAAAATTTTTTTTTAATTCTTCTTTTTTGGCTATCTGAATATTCTGCAATAACAAAATCACCCAGGTTTTTTGCTTCTTTTTCAAATTTCAAAAAATCGTCACGCAAATTTTGAACATATTCTAATAAACAGATTAGCATGTCACTCGCTGTACATAAGTCTAATTCTACCTTTTGAATATATTTGCTTACACTATCAAATCTACTTAAAACAGCATACCAAAATACAGTCATAAAAGCATTTTCGAACATTGTTAATTTTTTTGCTATTGAACGAGCTTCATGCTGGACATAGGCTTTTTGGGATTCGTCATTGCTTATACTTATCAATGATCGATAAATACTTCTATAATTATGTTTCAAATCTTTTATTGCATCGCTACGGCAAGACCAACGGGTGGTTGATAAACTGTGTAAATGAGCTTCTTTGCACTCAGCTTTCAGAACTTCCCATCGATGAGTAGAACTAGTAAAATAAACATAAAGCAGTTGAAGTAAACTAAAAAAATTTACAGCGCATGTACACTCTGCTACAGAGCACTCTCCGACTAAATTAAGAGAATGTCCGATACACGGTACATAGAACGCTAATTCGTTCTCTTGCAGTATATGGGCTTGTAAGCCTTGATATTTCCCTGACATATTACGGGCATTATCATAAGATTGAGACCTACAATCACTTATACACAGTCCATGCTTCTCAAATAATCCTACTAATTCTTCTTTCAAAGATAGACCCTTATGGCTATGAATAGGCATAAAACAAAAAAACCGTTCACGTATATGAGAATTTTCGTAATAGCGGAATATGACTGATAACTGATCTGTATGAGAGACGTCAGGTGTCGAATCTACAATTAGCCCCCAGTATTTTGCAATTTCTATTTAATTTTTAATACGCTCTAATAGAACATCTCCCATCAATAAGATAAACTCCTCGCAAATTGTTTTAGATAAATAAGAAACTTTCCCTGGCCCTTTGTTACCGTAATTATAAATATGCTGTTGTAAAAAAGGATCGAATTCAGCGACCAATTCTAACGCGCCTAAATAGTTCCCATTATGAAGCGAATAAAAATTCTCGTCTGCTCCACGAAAAGCAAGGCCTCTTTCACCAAGAAAACGGATAATCGCTACAACTCGTCTCAATACTTCTATCCAATATTTCATTTCTATATGTAAAGTATCTGTTATTTTTTTATCGACATGCTCTTTTTGCTGCATGTATTGAAAATAATCTACCGTACATATTCTGTGTTCTTTACTATTTTCATGACTCTCTATTGACTCATCAGCTTTTTTCCAATTTGAAAATCCCCATTTGACAAACATATTAGCACAATTTAACTCATTAACAAACAGTTTACAAAAATGACAATAAATTTTTCCCGTAGATTCGGAGTACATAATCCATTTTCGATCAACTTTTTCTCGGTTTTTTAATGTTTTCACAAAATATTTAGATGAATAATATCTATTCTGCTGATTGTATTCTCGCTTTCAATTCTTAAAATCTGCATCTTTATTTTGAAAAAACGCAAATCCTTTGTTTGAATAATTAAAACGTTCATTTTCAGTGAAACACAATGGCCACAAAGCAGGATCTTTATGCACTGTTATAAAATCTAAAATAAAAATAATGCAATTAAAATACATTCAAATTATTTTTAAATTATTTATATCAAATTTTAAATTATCAAAATTAAAACAATACTTTTAGTCATTGCAGTCTTAACTTTTTTTATTTAAATAAGATTTAAAAAATAATCTGAATTTTTAAATTTATTTACTTACAAATCTGCACACTTACCTAAAGATATTTCATCTACTTTTTCTAAATCTGGACTATGATTTACTCTTTCTGATATTCGTTCTTCATTTTCGTTTTTAACGATTAAATTTTTATTTTCTTCATTGCTATGATCAACACTAACTACAATACTTGTAATTTCAACATCACTTGTAATGATATGCGAAATATTTTCAGTCACTGTATTTTTATTTTCCTGAAATTTTTCTGATGGAGGTGTTATTTCGCTAACGTTTTAAGGAGATGTAAGACAGACACTACACCTGTACTCGTGAATTTGGCCTATCTTTCCATTATATTGCAAAACTTGAGGAAAAGAAATGCTTTAGCTTGTAGTATTTACCACGAAGATTATTCAGTTAAATTTTCAAATAAATTTATTCATTAGTTTTTCAGAATTTTGGGTTTCAATATTATACATCAAAATTTTTAGATTTTTTACAACAAATCTGAAATTCTGAAAAACTAATGAATGAATTTATTTGAAAATTTAACTGAATAATCTTTGTGGTAAATATTACAAGCTAAAGCATTTCTTTTTCTCAAGTTTTGCAATAAAATGAAAAGATAGGCTAAATTCATAAGTACAGGTGTAGTGTCCGTTTTACATCCCTTAAATACTTATTGCTGATTCATTATTTACATAATCAGCAATAAAACTTATGATGGATTCGATAATGTTAGTTTCTTTTATTTGTTGGGTATGTTCACTTTTAAAATATTCTGTCACTTTTGGTAAAATTTTCACGAAAGCCTCTTTTTCTTTTGCTTCTTGTCTTTTCTTAGCACCACTCTTGAACGTTCTCTTATTCATAATTAATAATGATTTTAACAACTAAAAAATGAAACAGTTCGTTTCGTCTCTTCTTTTTCGTCGAAATTGTCGCAGCAACGCTCGAACTGCCAATCCGCTGCTGCATAAACAACAGTCGAAAATAAAATTGTCATGCGTATTCTGTTTTTTACGTTACTTATATTTTTTGAGTATAGAAATTTTCGTAAAAAGCTAGTTATTGTTTACTAATTCAATATAATGATGTTATTTATAAAACGTCTATAATATTTGGAAATTTTATTGCTAATTCTATTTATTATCATGATCAATTTAAAACAAAATTTACTTCAATATTGATACTAAAATTTTTTTATTTTTTACAAGTATGATGATAAGATCGGTCGAGGCCCCCCAGGCCTGAGGCCCGGGGCTATAGACCCCCTAAGCCCCCAGCTAAATCCGACTCTGCTCGTAAAGCTGCTTTTAACCTATTAATCTTAAATCAGGCTTTGTGCTAGTATGAAAATGTTTTAATGACTCATGATCGGTAACTACTGTAAATTTTGTACCGTATAAATAAGGCCTAAACTGCTCTTTCCCGAAAACTACTGCCAATAATTCTTTGTCATATACAGAATATCTAAGTTCGCTTCCTTTTAGACATCTTGAGGCATATACACAAGGTCGATCTTCGCTGATTTTTCCTTGGCTTAATATTGCGCCTATCACATAATCAGACGCATCTGTAGTTACTATAAATGGCTCGTCCAACTTAGGCGCAGCTAACACAGGCTTTTCGCATAGCTTCTCACGTAACGTGTGAAATTCTATTTGATGTTCTGCTAACCACATTAATTTCTCTTTTGTTGCACTTATTTTGTGTAGTGGCCTTGCTATGCTTGCAAAATTTTTTATGAATCGCCGATAATAACCAACGAAGCCTAAAAATTTTTTAACTTTCTTTTTGTTTGTAGGTATAGGATAATCACGCACTGCTTTTATCTTTTTAGGGTCTGTTTTAATTTGCCCTTTTCCTACTATATGTCCTAATACCTGAGCCTCACGTCTTAAAGATTGACATTTCTTTGGTTCAATAGTCAAATTAGCATCCTCAATGCGTTTAAAAATTTTTTTAAAACAAAGGGCGTGCTGTTCTGAATTTTCAGCGTGTATACTAAAGGTCATAGGCGCTTCACATAACCCCATAGCCATACGCTTGTAATGATATGTACCTGATGGCCCTGAAAACGCAGTTTTATGCGCGTCTTTTGAATCAATTTTTATCTGATAATAGCCGTTCTTGAGGTCTACGGCGGTGATGTAATTCGCTAAGGCTAAATTTTCTAAGATGTCACATGTTAATGGCAGTGGATAGCAGCTTCCCACAATGATTTCATTTAGTTGGCGAAAATCTGTCACCAAATGCTCGTGTGTTATTTTTATCTTATGTGTTAAAATATTTGTAGCTGGCAATAATTCATTATCCAACCCAAAGACAAAAGGATTCTCGGATATCAAGCCTCTAACATACTTTTTTTCTTCTTTATTTAATTCTTCTAAGTCTAACACTTCCATTACTTTTTCAACTCTTTCTTTTATTTCACTTGGAGTGTTATTTGTCATGCATCTGTCTACATATTTTATTTCGGCATCAGTACTTTTTTTTCTAAATTTTGTTGCCCGTACTCCGACATAGCACGTCTAATCTTTTTGTAATCGAAAACATCGTTTCCTTCGTGGTTGCAGCAATAACGCGTCTCATTCTTGTGGAAATTTCTATTGTCTCGCACTTGTACCTGTTTCTATTTTTACAGGCGTGGCTTGCATCGCTTTTATTTGTGCTTGATACACTTTATTTGTATTTAATAACTGATGTTGATTTTGTGTCATTTGTATCATGTTATTAATATTTGGTTGAGACCATAATGATAACGATTGTGTATTTTGTGCTGCCGAATTCACGGGTTGCAGGCCGTTTATAAATGAATTTTGCATCTTTCCAAATAGCCGTGTTTTTTGTTTATTTTCAAAATTGTCCGCGAGTTGTATAGCTTTCCCTAATGTTAACGGCTTCTCACATCTAAAGGTGACGCTAGTCCGAATAAATAATATTGCGAGGCATCTTTCTCTATTAATTGTTTCCTTACTAATCGCTCTTGCACATCTGTCATTGGGGCTGTATCATAAATCGTCAATAATTTATTCAATAACGCTTGTGTACGCGCGCCAAAATCTGCCGCCGTTTTGCCCTGCTGCTGTGTTATCACTTTTAATTGCGTAGATGAATTTTTTAATATTGTTATATTATTATATTGCGACTCTAAATCTTTTATCAGCGCTTCGACTGACTAGTACTGCATCAGGCCTCCTGTAAAAAGGTTCGCTGCTCTCCCCGTGAATTTTGACGCTAATTCATACATGATATAAATTTGGCGATCTAATCCGAAATTATTTACTATGTTCCAGAGTAATGAGCAGAATAACGGTAATTTATCTATGCTTTCGTCAAAGGTTGGAATTTGACTAATTGCCTGATGCAAGGAAAAATACGGTGCGTTTTGAACATTTGCGCACTGCATTCCCGGCGCTAAATTTATTTGTTGTGCGTTTATTGTGTAATTAGGATTCATTGGTGTGTTAAAATTAAATTTAATTTGAATTAGTTTGCGCTGGTATGTTGTTCCACGTTTGCGAGCTATTTTGTGAAAAGTTTGTACTTGCGAGAGAAGTGCCACTATACGGAATTTGATGCAATAAGGTCGCGTTTGGCAAACTCATGTTTTGAGATATCATGTAGTTATAAAGTTTTGATGTAAACATCGGTTGGTCCGGTCCCGAATAAGTGTACGGCCCTGGGTTTTCTCATGTGTGTTTCGCATATTTCCTACATTTTTGTTAGAATATGAACTTTTTGTTTTCGTTCCCGTTTTTCCTAGATTTCTTTTGTCATCATTTTTATTTTCAATTTCCGCACACACTACCGCATTAATCGGGATTTGCATATTACCTCCTTGCTGTGGTCCGTGAATTTCCTTTGTAAAATCCGGTGGACCCGGCGGTAAACCCCTACGCCGCAGCTCTCTCGTATTTTTTTTTTTATTTCTTTCATTTCTTTCTATGACAACCCTACCGCTAAATTTTCGTTTGTTCTTGGAGCGTACACTAGTATATATATCGTATTCTGCGACAATGCTGGATTTGACATTCCCTCGTTTCCGAGACCGACTAGGTCTTCCTCACTACGTGAACCCCTAATAGGGGACAAGGAACGTCCTCTACGCCTCGTTGACGAATTTTTATTACATTTTTCGTCTTTTTTAAAAATAGATTATAAAGAGACATGTTCGACAATTTATTTACTTTTAAAACCAAATTTCACAATTTAACTTTTTCTTAAAATTTTACTTTTTACTCTTTAAATTACGCGTGAGAAGGCGAAACGTTTACGTTTTCTTATGCGCGCTGATAATTAATTAACCTTGCAGTAAAAAAGTTGGTGTTAAAAATCAATTATAATAGTATATTATGCGTCAAGGCCGCAAAACGTATCATTCTTAGCGAGTACATGCTGAGGGGCCGAGCGTAGCGAGGCCGCTCCAGGTGCACGAGCAAGAATGATACGTTTGTGGCCGTGACTGCGTATACTATTTTTCGCCCGAAGGCCGTTAAGCGGCAGCTGGGGCGGAGCCCCCCATCTATAAAAAAATAATTGATAATTCTTAAAATATAAAAAGATTTATTAAAAAAATTCAATTATAAACAATAAATAACTAATAATTCTTAAAATACAATAAAAAGATACAATAAAAAAAATTCTATTATAAAAACCACTAATAACTGTTAAAATATAACATTGAATTTAAACAAAAATATAATAAAATATAAAATAAAGCTAAACTATAAAAATTATAATTAAAAAATATTATTTAAAAAAAGAAAAAAAAAGTTTAAAAAAAATAGAATGAAAAAAATTCGATTATAAAAACAACTAATAATTGTTAAAATATAATATAAAAATTAAACAAAAATACAACAAAATTTAAAACGAAGATAAACTATAAAAATTATAATTGAAAAATACTATCTAAAAAGAAAAAAAAAAGTTTTATTATGCGAAACTTGTAACTATGTCTTTTCCTCGCTCTCTCCTTTTCTTTCATAATATACATATATTGAGTCCACGTTATTCGTTAACGCATATCTAGTATAGTATATGTAAGAAAAGGATAGCGATATTAAAGAAAGCGGGCAGTTCATGCAGTTCAATTCCAAGAATCAGCAACGCCGAGAACGTTTTTCTGCGAACTGTTATTAAAATAATACATTAAATATGCACATTTTTCTTTTGCGGCCTAGGACAAGAATACACTATTTTGTGCTCCGTATTGAGGACACAAAAATTTATTTTGTGGCCTTAGGACAAAAAAATTAATATAATCTAAACATTATCCTTTAACTTTCTCTATTTAACTTCTTTCCTTTACTGCAAAATTTATTGTTTAATTATGCAACTAAGCGAATATGGTTATAATAATTTTTGATAGTATGTTTTTGAAATTAATCAGACTTTTCTGAAAATTGACAAAAATTAATAAATAACCAGGATATTGAATTTTATTATTCGCACGCATTCACTTGTTTGACTTTTATTTTTACCAAGGATTTATTCAAACTTCAAATATTTAAATATTATTTTTCTTTTTTATTTAAAAACGGGTACTATTTCTCTATAACACTTGCATTCGTTTTTCTTTTTTTTCACTTCCTAACGCACTGTATATTCGCGCACTAATCACTTTTCTTAATAAAATGAGAAAAAAATTCTAATTTTTACTTTATTTGTTTTCTACGCATTCGGATTTCTTTTCACTTGACTCTGTAGTACCCCGTGGGACAATTTTATGAGGTTTATATGAAATTTACTTACTTTTTGTAGCAGAGAATGAGCAGCGTGATGATGAGCATTCTCATTTCTTGGGTTATAATTTTTTATGAGCGTCCTTCCTTCCTTCCTTCCTCTCGTTCAGATCTTCGCGTTGTTAACTCGCGACGCGATTGTTCGAAAATATTTAATAAAAACAAAATTTGCTAAAAAATGTATTCAATTAAGATATTTAATTAATCAAATTATCTCTCTCTCTGTCACAAAAAAAAATTCTCTACTTTGTCTGACGCGCTTCTTTCTTTCATTAAGTTTATTTCTTAAAAAAAAATTTTAATTTTTTTGCTAAAATCCTTGAGATAAAAATAAAGTTGACATAACGTTTATTATAAAACAATACAATATGAGAGAAAGACTACTTATGAATTTACCCCAGCGCGCCTGGCGATGGTCTGACGCTCGTCGTTGTCTAAAACGACGATGTAAGTTACCCGCGACAAAGTGCCGATTAAGCACTCCGCGCACCGACTTTTAGCTTTGAAGCTCGGAGTCCCAATTCTCTGAACTTCCAGTTTCATACTATTCTTTTATCATATACTCTATATAAAGACTATCCTACGTACTTATATCGACGGTGCCTACGAAAACTATCACTTCCAAAAACGCGGCGAAAACTATCACTTCCAAAAACGCGGCGAAAACTATCACTATTAAAATATGCGACGAAAACTATCATTTTCTATCGCATGCGAGGCAAAACTATCATTCTTTGTTGTATGCCAGACAAAACTATACCTTGTAAAAAATTTCCGGCGAAAACAATCACATTTCAATAAATGCCAACGAAAACTATCATTTCTTGTTCTGTGCCAGGCAAAACTAATACTTTTAAAAAGTTACCAACGGAAAAAATCGTTGGCATTTGTCGAAATGTGATTGTTTTCACCGGCAATTATCAAGATGTGATTTTTTTCGTTGGAAACTTTTTAAAAGTATTAGTTTTGCCTGGCACACAACAAGAAATGATAGTTTTCGTTGGCATTTTTCGAAATGTGATTGTTTTCGCTGGCAATTATCAAGATTTGATTTTTTTCGTTGGAAACTTTTTAAAAGTATTAGTTTTGCTTGGCACACAACAAGAAATGATAGTTTTCGTTGGCATTTTTCGATATGTGATTGTTTTCGCTGGCAATTATCAAGGTGTGATTTTTTCCGTTGGGAACTTTTTAAAAGTATTAGTTTCGCCTGGCACACAACAAGAAATGATAGTTTTCGTTGGCATTCATCAAAAAGTAATTCTTCTCACTGGCATTAAATAGGAGTGATAGTTTTCGTAAGGACCGTCGATATAATGTACGTTGCGATATAATACTGTATCAGTAAGTCACTGTATAAAAGTGATATCACAGACTATTCTAAATACACGCAGAAAACAAGAAAACATAAATTACAATAAAAAACAGTCTTAAATATCTATCAGTCATAGAATTAAAATCAAATAACGTAATATAAGAGATGAATCACTGTCATGACATTAATAAAAATAAAATTGGACAATACAACAACAAAGTAATAATAAATAATTAAAATAATAAAATAATGAAATTTCAAGAATAAAAATTTGATACCGAAGATGTCATGACCTCTAATAAAAATAGAACCACTCATTCTTTCATCCATCCTTCACACTAATAAATACATTCACACCTTAAATCTATTTATAGGACAAAACGAAATAAATTAACATAAAAATTAAAATACTTAAAATTAAGTTCATTCGAGGTCGAGTAAGTATCTCCTCAAAGTCGACTTAAACCTGCCGAGCGACGGAAGATTTTTTATATTATCAGGCAGGGAGTTCCAAAAATGCGCACCTTGAACTTGAAAGGGTTTTCTTCCAGTCTCAGTACGCATGAAGGGCACTGCAAAATCCTTAATCTCTCCCCTAGTGGCTATCCTAGGTACATATCTAGTGAAGAGACTCACCAGATACTCGGGAGTATTCATGCACACGATTTTGTACATAAGTATAGCCATAAAATACTGTCTCCTTGAATCAGTACGCAGCCAACCAAGCGCAGCTTGATGAGAAGGGATATGATCGCCCATTCCTACGCCTAATACATATCTCATACATGAATTTTGTAGTCTTTGTTATGATCTTCTCAACCCCTACGAAGCATCAAGCAGAACTACTAAGCAGTAGTCGAGGTGCGGAAATAGCAAGGTGGCTGCAAGTTGTTCACGCAGGGCCTCAGTGGTGTACCGACCAATGAACCGCAAACTATACATTATCCTATTAAATTTTTTAGTCACCATATTAATGTGCGGCTTCTATGACAATTTAGCGTCAAGCAAAACACCAAGGCTCGTAACGGTATCAGAGAAAGATATGCCGAAACCTCCCTCAAGCTCAATCGTTCTTGGCTCACCAGTATAAAAGTCATTAAGAAGGGGCCGAACTATCTGTCTTTGTCTAATAGCGTTTTTCATCATTTATGTAAACACTATCCGGTATAATAAGAAAAAATAGCAGCCTTCGCTAGATATTAGTATAATAAATAAATTTTGTAATAACAACCAAATTTTTTCACTGCGTAGTTTTTGAATAATTAGAGACTTACCAAAAAAAGATAGGTTATATTCTAGATTGCTAGTAGGTCTCTAATTAGTCGAAAACTATGCAGTAAAAAATTTGGTTGTTATTACAAAATTTACTAATTATGCTAATATCTAGCGGGGGCTGCTATTTTTTTCTTGTTATATCGGATAGTGTTTACATAATTGATGAAAAACACTATTAGACAAAGACAGATAGTTCGGCCCCTTCTTAATAAATCGACTACTGCCAAAAACGATCGCCTTAGTTTTGCTTGCATTTAATGTGAGAGAAGTATCGACAGCCCATCCTGACACTTTCCTGGCCGCCCTCTGCATAATACAAATACCTTCATTCAGATACTCATAAGGGACCTGAGTATAGATTTGGAGGTCATCAGCATATAATATGTGCTCGACGAAACAGGAGTCGAGCATGTCACGTATGTTATTAATGTAAAGGCAAAACAACAGAGGCCCCAGCACTGAACCTGTGGAACTCCTAGATTGGTTGTTAGCCAATCCGAATCCTCTTTTAAATGTGTAGAAACCATTCGTTTCCTACCTGATAAATAGGAGCTAATCCACTCGAGTGCAGCCCTGGAAAACCCCATCGATCTAAGCCTCGCAAGCAATTTGGGAGCGGAGATCGTGTCGAATGCCTTGCTAAAGTCAAATAGAAGTAGTATCGTGGCAAGTTTCTTGTCAAGACCTGATCTTACGTCGGCTGTAAGTTTAAGTATGGCAGTCTGGGTAGAATGATGCTTTCTGAAGCCAGTCTGCAAAGAGTCAAGTATTTTGTGTGTCATAATATACTCTTACAGTTGGTCATGGGCAATCTTCTCGAGAACCTTTGAAAGTAAACATAATATTGCTATGAGCTTAAAATCTTAAAGGTAAAGCCACTTTCACTACACTCAGAAAGAATCCTTTTATGTTCCGTAAAAGGATTCTTTTAGGTGTTGAATAAATTTTTAATTTTATTTTTTCCGCTATAAAAATTGATTATAAAAATATATAATATTTAAAAATAAAACAAAAAAAAAAAAAAAAGGTGGAACATCAAGTTTAAACTTGGCAAAATTAAGATAAGAGCGAGGTGTGTAAAAACTTGGTGACCACAGCCACCGCATACGTTAGTTGAATAGGGTAAAAAGTTACATATGTTCATCGCCCTCCAAAAAATTTTATTTATTATTATTTATTTGATTATACCTTAACGATTTCTATTATCAAAAAATATATTTATGTTTAAAAAAAAATATGTAATCAATTAACGAATTTTCGGGACGGTTAATTACATTTAAATAAAGCTATAACGTATCGCAGCGAAAATGAGCTAAAGCGAGTTTGCCGTAAGTTTACCTACGCCACTGGAAGTCGCGTGTTTCATGTGTTTGTCTCTTCTCCTCTCGCTTGCTTCTCTACGCGCGTGTAGACGTGGAGGGGCTTAACGCGTATAGTTCGGGCATTTGTCCATGTGGCGGCAGTAGTTTACATTGTATTTTAACGGGCACGCTCTCGCCTATGCTCATTGGCGATTTCCACTAATATCTGCTAATATTCGTATGGCCTTGATTCTTCTTACATAATATTCCATGAAATATTCTTGAAAGATTTTAAGAATATTTAAATAGAAGGTTTTGGTAATCTCTCATCTTCTATGAAATGTTCCTGGAAGATTTTTGGATGATTTCGATAAAAGATTCAGTTTCAGGTCCATCACGAAATATTTCTGGAATATTTCATGAAAGGTTGTGAAATGCTGTGAGGGGATAGTATATATTTTATATAATAACACATTATACTTATACATCAATACATATACGCATACATAAACATTGACATTTAGTTATGAAATCGCATTTACATATTCGCTTCGAACGCACACAACAGTGCGCCAATCCTTTTGCTTATATATTATGTAAGGTATCGTTTAACCGCTTGGGGATAAAATTGGAAATCTTCCGTAACATTTCATGCAACCTTCTAATGGAAACTTCATGGAATCCTTCTAGAATATTTCATGCAATATTCCGCTGGAAGATAACTTAAATCTTTCCTTTCCGAAGATTTACGTAATGTATGTACTCCACCTTGTTGAAAGGACCCACTATGTTCGTACCAACGCTGTGCAGCTTCTTTGAATTCTGCCCACGTGTGCCAAGAATGTTTATTATTTCTGCACCACGTGGCAGCTACGTCTGATAACAGTTCTGAGAGAAGTTCTATCGGCGTACTATGTGATCAATGTCTAACGTTTTATTTTCGCTGTTGGTCCGATTATTTTGCACGTTCACGTTCATTTGTGGCATTGGGCTTGAAGAAATAGAGACTTGAAGTAATAGGGGCCCCCTCCCCCTGACTGCTACTTACTCCCGGAAGTTCATTTGGAGGTAAGTCTGCCTGTTCGTCTGCCTATGTGCTATCGTTGTTACCAGTATATATCCTGAATGTATCTTGGGAGTTTACTCTTGGATTTGTAAGTGATCATTGGCTGCTGTTTCTTTCTTACTGGTTGTTTTGCTGCTTATCTATCCATGTGCTTGATGATCTAGGGTTTGGTGTATTTTCTATTCTCTGTGCTAACGTTGCTACTGATTTTGTCAACGCTTTTATTTGTATGTGCATGCAGTAGTAAAGATAATTCATAATTTTTGTTGGCAATAGAAATGGTATTCTGTATGTTGTTTGCATCGCTATTGTTACCTGGTAGGTAACCTGAGTTGGAGGGTTGTTGGATGTCTGTGTCTGACCATCAGGGCGTGGTTTGTTTGTCACCGCCCTCAATGTCTCCTGTGAGTTTAATTTTATCTTAGGATATTTTTTAAGCACGCTGAAAATGTGTTCTTTATCGTGATGCACGTGAGTGTCATAAATAGTTGACCCTGACTTTTCGAATATTGTTTTCTCTATAAATTTCTTTCTTACTCTTAGACGGTGTTGGCGTACTGTCTATTCTTTATCACCAGAATTTGTTTGCTGAAATTCTTCAGCTGAATAATTTCCAATCAACCAATTTATTTAGCGATTAGTTTTTTGGTGATAAAAGCCGTCTGTTGTTAGTCTCAACTCTTGCAGAGTTGTTCCTAAGTCCTCCTAAGATATGTATGCTACCCATTTTTCAGCTGCGTCTACAGTTGCTGTTAGCAGTATGTTAGCCATCTTAAATTAATTATTCTTCTTTCTTGACTATATTTGTTTGTTGAACGTGATCGCACGTAAATACGCTACTTAACACTCGCAGTGTGTGTAAATTTACTGTATATAATAAATTTCAGTTCGTATATATGTAGTTAGGAACTAAGTCACACATATACAGTGTGAAAAGAAATGATAAAATATATGTAATTATAATTGACTGATTCCATTCAGATTCATGCAGGCCTTCTCTGATCGAATTTTTTTTTCTCTCTGAAGTGATAAAAACACCTTTCAATATGTATATGAAGATAAAATTTACCTCATAGAACACTCGAAAATATATTTTTTCCTCGCTACAGCATATTTTGTGTTGGGTGTAAAATTGAAAAAAAATTGAAAATGGATCTCAATTTTCAAATGGCCGTAGCTCCGTCAATTTTTGGCCTTTCTGGGCGTTCTTTTAATGAAAATGTGCGAAATTTAGTCTAGTTTTAAATGCCGTTTCGATCACATAGGCGTTGTTCATAAAGGATCTTATATTAAATATGGCGTTTTGCTATAGTTAAAATTTAATATCTGAAGTAAAACGTGTAGAAATTTTCTTTTGAAAATAAAATTATTCTTATTACTGAAATAAAAGTAAATTAAAAATCTTTTTAGAAAATAATTGCAAGATAATTTCTTTGGTAATAGATAAATTTAACAAAATTGAATTGAATTTAGTTATTGAAAAATAAATAGTAAAAGTTGGCGATCAGAATTGCCAACCATCGAAATTTTTTTTTCTTTGTAGTTTTCTGTTACAAGTTTGCGTCCCCACGTGTCCCAGCAAAAATTTTTTTCTCTCTTTGTAGGTAACGCGCAAACATTATCGACATTTGTTAGCATAGATACAGAGATCAAGAAATATAGCTCTGTATGCTTTCGTTCGCTTTATAAGAAAAAGCGAATAGGCAATTAGAATTCGTTTAGCATAGAGCCGCACGTTGTTGTATACACCCCTCTTATCGATCGGGCCGTTATTCATATTTTGTTAACTTATATGGTGAGAGAGAGTATTAATTTCAGCTGGCGAGGAAGCTAAAATTGAATAAATTGTCAACAACCCTCTAATATAAAAATAATTCAATCTCAATAAGATTGTCCTTGTTTATTAACAGTTATTGCAAAACCTAATCTAATAGAAAAGCTTGTTCAGCTGAAAATAAACTTATTCTTTGTATAAAAAGTAATTTACCTTTCTTTACTACTTACGATTTCTGCTTAAATAGAATATTTGTGCAATTTTATCACTTTTAACCTTCATCCTTTACAAAGACCCTCATTTACATTCAGACTTCTAAAAAAATTATGATAGCCCAAACTTTTAAATGTTATTTAATTAGTGGAAGTCAATTAGGTGAATTGACCAATTAAAAAAATTCTGTGGGTAATATAATATCTTAATTTTATTTGTTATATCTTCCGCTGTGTCAATACTTGATATTCATCGTAGTCTTCTTGCATTATATTTGCTACATCATTATTGATTTAGATATCATTTATATATTATTTTTAAGAACTAAAATTACGTTTTCTGTTAGATTTGCATTGTTTATTTTGATTGCATTTCCAAATATAGTCCGGAAGCCCAGTATGCTTTTTAAAAAATGATAAGCATCAAGCTAATTTTTTATGTGTGGCTTCGTTACACGAAGACTCCGAAATTGTTAATTTATGAAAATTATGTAAAACGGTAGCTTTAAAGCAGCCGTTAAACATGTGGAATTAGTGAGTGCTGAGAATCGACAAGCACCAAGTTGTTTTTTAGTTAAATTTCAAAATAAATTAGTGAAAAGTACAGAAAAATGCTTATCCTATAAATTCAATGGTATCTACGATGAGTCCTCCACCCCAAACATGTAATGGTTAATTGGACATGGAAATCGATTGGCATCAAGCTGATTTTTATACCATTGTTTAATAAAATATAATAAATTTAAAGGTAACCTTGTCTTACAAATAGCGTGGAAGGTTTTTCCAGTGCCCCTTCTAAAATTGTCAAGTAGACGTCTATCCTGGACCGATAAGCATCAGTAGGACAAGAGTAGCACTTAGTGTGAAAGAGTATTGTTTAATCAAAAAATGATGTGTCTTGCAAAAATGATGAAAAGTTTTTTTAATCCTACAAAAAATGTTATGCAATATGATTGTACCTTTATAAAAAATATATTTTTATGTTTTCGTTTTTGGATTCATTTATTAAAAGTAGTAACTATTAATATTTTAGTAAATTGACAAATATTATTAAAAAATTTCCAACACTATTGTTTTAATTTTTACTACCAAAAAATCAGTAAATCAGTACAAAAAAATTGTTAAAATATTCAAAACATGCGACTAAATCCAAAAGCCTGTGTGCTTTTAAACTTTTGTTAAAAGTGCACACTTAACCTTTAGGGGACGGGAAAACCACTATAGTGGCTCGACCATGGATATACACTTTACATATGAGTATTTCCCAATATAAGAGACACATATTATGTGTTTTTTATAGAAAATACTGAGAAATTGAAAATTCCAAATTCCCCGTCTTATAAAGGTTAACTGTGTAGGGACAATTTATTTATTATACATTTGTATTTAACGTGTAGTGTAAAAATCAATTTTTAAATGAAATCTTCGAGAAAATTCTAATTTTTCTTCACAACATACACTGCGCTGATCAATTGCCGCATTATGAGCTAGCAATCTTTGATGAGAGAAAATTAAAAAAAAAATTTAACTATGTGTAAATAAGATTATATAAATTTAAATTCCGCTAAACCATATAAAACAAAATTTTCCTGACCTTTTAATATATATATTAAAAAAAATACTTCAATTTTTATTTTATTACACCTTATATTAAATTTAAAAAAAAATTTCTACTCTTATTAAGATTAAATTATTTTCATATTAGAGGGTTGTTGACAATTTATTCAATTTTAGCTTTCTCGCCAGCTGAAATTAATACTCTCTCTCACCATATGAGTTAACAAAATATGAATAACAGCCTGATCGATATGAGGGGTATATACAACAACGTGTGGCTCTATGCTCAACGAATTCCAATTGCCTGTTCGCTTTCTCTTATAAAGCAAACGAAAGCATACAGAGTTATATTTGTGTGGGTGAGAATGAGAGTGGCATAAGTCACATTATTAAAAAAATTTAGTTAGTGGTATATTTCATTTCTATAACATTAAAACAACTTATTTTTCAAAATAGAGTGGCTTTTTTGTTTATTTTTCTTTAATATTATAAGTACTGTAAAAGTGGCACTTAATAGAAATGTATATTAATTTAAAACTTTAATATCGAAAATCTCAAAATTAGAAGTATATGACTTATGCCACTCTCATTCTAACCCACACATTTCTTAATCTCTGTATCTACGATAACAAATGTCGATAATGTTTGCGCGTTACCTACAAAGAGAGAAAAAAAATTTTCGCTGGAACACGTGGGGAACAAACTTGTACCAGAAAACTACAAAGAAAAAAAAATTTCGATGATTGGCAATTCTGTTTGTCAACTTTTACTATTTATTTTTTAATAACTAAATTCAATTCAATTTTGTTAAATTTATCTATTACCAAAAAAATTATCTTGCAATTATTTTCTAAAAAAAGATTTTTAATTTACTTTTATTTTAGCAATAAGAATAATTTTATCCTAAAAAGAAAATTTCTGCACGTGTTACTTCAGATATTAAATTTTAACTATAGCAAAACATCATATTTAATATAAGATCCTTTATGAACAACGCCTATGTGCTAATAAACCGCCAGAAATGTTCTGACGCGCCTCGTGGCTTTCTTGCTCCTCACGCGCGCGTTGCTCTTCAAGTTATATGGCTGAGCGCGTCTTATTTTATTTTAACTAAGCGTGCAAGATTCGAACACGATAGAATACCGTAACATATAACAATCCGCTTTTATAACATTCGCAACCATTTAATAAAGTATCTTATTTAAGTACTCTTATCCATTCTATAAAATCCTTAACATAAGATGAAATTTACTAATATTTTTTCTTGTTTTTTTTTATAAAGTAAAATAAAAAATTTTTAAATCTTCTGTTTTTATTTTGCAATTACTTGAAAAACTATACGTCTGAAATAAATATATTTATTGATATATTCATATCTTTTCATTAGAAGTAGATTAATTAACATTTCATAGAGATTTTTTTAAAAATTAAGTAAAAATTCTGTATTTAAAACGTTTTCACGATGTTTTTGAATACATTTATAATCGTAATTTGAATACATTTATAATTCTTTTATTACTTCTGAAAAAATTAAGTTTAATAATATTGCATTATTATTTTTTTCAGAAAACTTTATTTTATTTATTTCCATTCATCACGTTTGCAATCTTTTATAAAGTATACATTGTATTAAAATAAGTTATTCAATTAATTAAAATTTTTGATAATACGTTATTTTTTTACATGAAAAAGGAAGAGAATATAGTGGGCGTATGTTACGCTTGCATGCTTATAAATTTATTTATTCTATATCTTTGACATAAAATGATATTTATTAGTAGCTAATATAAAATTTTTATAAAATTAAATCTAAATAATTGGATTTTCTACTATTCTAATTTAGACAACAAGATTAAAAAATATATGCTTCATATACAAGAGATTCTAAGGTACAATCATATTGCATAACATTTTTTGTAGGATTAAGAAAACTTTCCATCATTTTTGTAAGACACATCATTTTTTGGTTAAACAATACACTTTCACACCAAGTGCTATCCTTGTCCTACTGATGCTTATCGGTCCAGGATAGACGTCTACTTGACAATTTTAGAAGGAGGCACTGGAAAAATCTTCCACGCTATTTGTAAGACAAGGTTACATTTAAATTTATTATATTTTATTAAACAACGGTATAAAAATCAGCTTGATGCCAATCGATACCCATGTCCAATTAACCATTACATGTTTGGGGTGGAGGACTCATCGTAGATACCATTGAATTTATAGGATAAGCATTTTTCTGTACTTTTCACTAATTTATCTTGAAATTTAACTAAAAAACAACTTGGTGCTTGTCGATTCTCAGCACTCACTAATTCCACATGTTTAACGGCTGCTTTAAAGCTACCGTTTTACATAATTTTCATAAATTAACAATTTCGGAGTCTTCGTGTAACGAAGCCACACATAAAAAATTAGCTTGATGCTTATCATTTTTTAAAAAGCATACTGGGCTTCCGGACTATATTTGGAAATGCAATCAAAATAAACAATGCAAATCTAACAGAAAACGTAATTTTAGTTCTTAAAAATAATATCTGAATGATATCTAAATCAATAATGATGTAGCAAATATAATGCAAGAAGACTACGATGAATATCAAGTATTGACACAGCGGAAGATATAACAAACAAAATTAAGATATTATATTACCCACAGAATTTTTTTTATTGGTCAATTCACCTAATTGACTTCCACTAATTAAATAACATTTAAAAGTTTGGGCTATCATAATTTTTTTAGAAGTCTGAATGTAAATGAGGGTCTTTCTAATGGATGAAGGTTAAAAGCGATAAAATTGCACAAATATTCTATTCGAGCAGAAATAGTAAGTAGTAAAAAAAGGTAAATTACTTTTTATACAAAGAATAAGTTTATTTTCAGCTGAGCAAGCTTTTCTATTAGATTAGGTTTTGCAATAACTGTTAATAAACAAGGACAATCTTACGAATGATATGGTGTTTGTTTGCTGAAACTAGCTTTCAGTCATGGGCAATATGTCGCTCTTTCAAGGACAAAATATAAAAAAAATTTAGAATTATTATTGGGCATCAATGCTGTCATTCAAAGAAATACCAAAAATTATAAAAATACAATTTATACCAAAAACATTGTTTATAAAGAAATATTGTAAAATTAAATATATAATGACTACATTAAAAAATATTTATTAAATGGAGGATTAATAATTAAATTCTTTCATATTCGGCGCTATCAGATCTTTCATAAAAAATGAATCTATTTATACATGAATAAACAATAAAATAACTGAATTTAATATAAATTAAATTAAATTTTATTGTGACGTAAAGATTACGTATGAATTGTTCAAGTATGATTTGTAGTAATATTGTATTAATTTTTTGTAAATAGTATATTACGACCCATGATCAGTAAAAAAAGAAATGTCACAAATCACCTCGGCTTGGCCTCAGCCGAAAATTGCACGTGATCAGAGACATTCTTTTCTTATTGGCCATGGGTTGTAATGTATTTTTTTGCTCGACGATGCCAGAAAGCTTGCCGCTTTGGCCTGAGGGCAGAATAGTATATTTGCGAAACAATTGTATTATTTTAAAAATTTTTAATCTTTTTATAAAAAAGAATTTTTTTCATATTTAATCACATTTGTTAAATTATAAATTTTAAGAGGTTTTTCATTTAATCGCTGTCTGATCCTACTGGATGAATCTTTTTTCTTTTTTTTACTTGTTTTGGTTTTGGAATTTCTTCATCCTATAAAATTATTTTACAATTAATTTTCATGAAGACATAATCTATGTTATATACTCAATACTTACTTCACTTGTTTGATCGCTACTTTCACTATTTCTATCTCTTGGTGGAGCTCTTTTGAAAGTTGATCTTTCTCTTGTATGTACAATTGTTTTTTTATTTACATTCTTGATGTTTGAACCTATCAATGCTTGTGCATGTTTTTTCGCTGAGTTGGTTAATGATTGCAGTGAAGCATCATTTTCTTCATTGACTTCTGCAAGAGCAAATAAGTCACCATAACTTTTTCTTAAAGAATCACTGCTTGCTGTTTGAGCTTGTTGTAACGCTTTTTGCATTCCTTCAGTATAAAAAAGTTGTGATTCTGACGTGCAATGTTGACGCAACTGATCTAGATGTCCTAAAATTTGCTCTCCTGCAGGTAGATTTAAACTCTGATTGTATTTAATAGATGTACGTTTTCTTTTGGAAGGACTAGTTATCGCATATCGAGTGGCAAGGATGGCTGCTAAAAGTTCTCCAAGTTTATCTTCATATTCTCGACACCAATATTTTAAAGCTGCGACTACAAACATATCACCATCTACATTTTGTCTTGATAGAAGATGTTTCAATAACTCTTGTGTAGGTCTAAAAAATAAATTACAATAATTATTTATGCTTGGTAAAGATATTATAAATGGATTTCGAATAGCTTTGGAAACACTAAAATTTTATGAGCAGGCCAGTTTCGCTGTCCTTATCTACTTGACTTTTTTTTAACTACTCAATTATTAATCGTTGTAACTGCAAATTAAAAGTTGAGTGCAATAGATATTATTATTATTATTATTATTATTATTATTATTATTATTATTATTATTATTCTTATCATTATGATTATTATTATTAGTATGAATATTTATTCACAGTGAAGAAAGAATTCTATTGCATTGTTTTTGAGATAAGTAAGTAACCCGAAAATATTATCAACATAACTTTTTACTTCAGTTTTCTTTACTTTTCTCAAAAACAATGTAAGAGAATTTTTTTTCCTGAGTATAAATATTTATAATAATAAAATCTATTGCGCTCATCTCTGAATTTGCTAATACAACTACTAATGCTTGAGTAAATAACAAAAAACTTAATTAGAAAAGGATAGTGAATCCGACCTTCTCTCAATGAATGAATTTGATGAAGTTAACTTAACAAAATTTAGCTACTACATGTTTGAATATATATTTTATATTTGCAATTATGGAGCACACTGGGAGAAAAAAATAATACATAAAACAGAACAAATTTAACGAAATTTCTTCTGCTTGACGTAATAAAATAACGAACTTCATTAAAATAATATTAATAAAGTATTCTATATTTAATTTTGGAGCCAAAAATTATGAAGGTTTGCAAACGAATTTAAAAAACAGATGAAAAATAATAAGTCATTTATGTATTTTAATGAATTAGGTGGAAAAAATTAAGCTTGAAAATAATACATAATATAAATAACAATACATTAATATAATTAACATTTTAAGATTAAAATATTTAATTTTATCAGAGATCAAACAACAGTTTGAATATTATTTCTCATTTCTCATTTTAATTACAATGCCAAATATTGAATTTAAAGTAGAAGTCCTTGTAACACATGATTTTTGCAATTATTGAATCTTTTTTACAAATTGTTTAATGATTCTTAAAATTAAATAATTTTAAAAAAATTGTTAAATTATAAATGGCAATATTTTTTAACTAGTTGTGTGACATTCTTTTTCTTGTACTTGTTTTATGCTAATAAAGTTGCTGATTTATGCACAGCATGTGTAAATACTTCGCACACACCGTATGCATGTACTAAATACGTGCATGCTCAAATTTATCTACTTTGCACACCCGAAAGAATAAAAGGGACTTTTCCCGGTTTTCGTGCTCAACTCGTGAGATTGTCACCGTCATTTTACTTGCGTCACAAATTTTAGACTTCTCGAAGAACAGAGTGGAATAGAAGCAAATTTGTGTCGAAACGTAGCATTACGTACCTATATTGTAAATATAATACTGATGTTTTATTTTACTAAGAAGCTTTATTATAACATTTGTTATCATGTCTTGAGTTAGCAAATAAGATGATACGGAAATTCCAATATTGCAAATATCTTTTATAAGTGATAGCGCGAATCTAAATGCTTTGATTTTGCATGGAACGTATTATTACCTACTAACTATTGTGCAATTGTTAATTAGTATTACAAATGACTGATATAAATATTGATACTAGCTTAATTTACCACGTTTGCTGATACTCGCTCGGTTTATTTTTTGGCATGTATAAAATACCCGCAGACCACTCACGTATATTTCTTCGACGTGGGCAGTTTTTATTAAACTGCAAATCTTATCTATTTAATATTATTATATTTTTATTTAATATTATTTCATCTCTTATAGTTTTTAAGAGCATGACGAAGCTGCCCGCCTTCTAATAATATTTCCAATCCTAACTTATGAATAAACGATGCGTTTAATAGAGTTTTTTTGTTAAAAAGAAAAAATTTGTAAGATTAAACTTTAGTGCGAACAACACAAGAAATCCACCAAAATATTATACATACAAAGTTATAATAAAAACTTTTAATGTATCGTATTTTAAGGTTAGGTTTGTCGAGTTTGATATCTTATTTCCAATCCAAGCTCATAAAAAAATTACAAGTCCAAATGATTTTTTATTTCAACAAAAATTATTGTATTAGTATAGCTTTAGTGCGGAAAAGTCATTATATTTGTTTAATTTATGAATTTAAAAAGATATTGATAAAATAAAAAAAGCAAAACTCGATTGCTGCAGCTCCGACATCCCGTTAATAGTAGTTAAATCAATTATTTTCAAAATATTAATTATTATAGTAAATCTTAATTTAAAAATCTCATTAATATAAATTTCTAAAAATTAACTTTGAGTTTCTTTATGAACCATAGAACCAAACAAAATAGTCCATGCATCTGTTGAGTTTCAATATATATTCTTTGAAACATTTTAAATTGTTTATTTTTGTTAAATAGTAATATTTTAAAATAAAACCTATAAGTTAAATATTCAAAAGAAATTCATGTTGACAGTATCATTTTACTTTTAATTAATTCGAATGTACGTTTAAAAAAACAAATAAGCCAAAATTTAGCAATATTTTACACTAAGAAATAATTTTTTTCTAACATCAAAATAACGTTTTAATTTACAGTTTAAAATCAATTTTTTTTTATTATCTCTGCAACAAAGCGATTTTTTTTATGCGGTTAAGAAAACTAGATTATATAAATTAAATTTTACTAACATCAAGCACAAGTAACAACTCATTTATTTAAAACTTTGTTTCCTTCAAATTATAGCACTTTCAAGACCTAGAAGGTGATTTTGTAAAAAGAGACATTAAGCTTAAGTATAATAATAAATTGTCATAGGCAAATTAAATAAATAAATACAAATTGCACATTAAAATTTTTTCTCAGCGTTAAAGAAAAAAAATTTTTTTTTAACTCTGCATTACAAGTATTGAATTGCTCTATTAAGAAACAGTTAAAAGATTTTTCAAGCTATTTCTATGTTTGTAAAAGTTTAAACTGTATTCATGCTCCTGTACAGGGCGGGTTTTACTAATACATTTCAAACACGCTTAACTAACCTATAAAATATTAATTTTACAATTCCTTTTATTTATCTACCAATACATGATTTAGACCCAGTTAAATTTTTTAAACAATTTTTAAATTTTTATCTGCTCTATGTTAGAATTGGTTTCAATAGTACCAAAGAAAGATTTTTTTGTATCTGATAAAAAAATATTCTGTAAAAAAAAAAACGAAAAAAGGGAAAGAAAAAATGGGAAAGAAAAGAAAAAATGTTTAAGAGTAGTTAATCTTGGAATGAATTTATCATTTAATTTAATTAAAGCTTAAAATAGTTCAGACCATAGATATATTCTTTTTTTAACAATGAGAAGAGTAAAAATTAAAGTTTCAAAACATTTCGGGAACAGTGCAGGAACATAAAACTCATTATTTTTTTCATTATTACTCAGTTCAGAACATAAACAAAATTTTAATTTAAGTCATTAAACAAAATCTCATTCAATTAATACATAACAAGAGGAAGAATTTCAGATTATATCAATTAACCTTTGAATACAGTTTTGTTAAACGCATTTAAAAATTGAAAATACAAAACGTTTAAAATTCTGTATATTAGTAGTAAAAGATTATTGATATGTTTATTTGCAAAATTAAAAAAACAGACATAATTACAAATCTGCAATTAAATATTTTAAAGTAGTTAATAACGACTTACAAGGAGAGTACCCAAACATAGGGAAACGAATTTGGCTGAAACTGTAGGATATGATTTTTTAATGAAAAAAATGAACCCGTATTTTTTCTTTTCTTTGAATAGGCCCCATAGATAGAGATATAGACATTTTTTCGAAAATATAATAAAAAGAAGCATTTATAAGATTTTGAATCACCAAACAACTAAAACTCCTACAGAAACATGTATAAAAAATAAAATAAAGCACAGATTAAATGCTTTAATTTAAGCTTTGTTGCACTAAACAACCTTGAGTGGTTCAAAAGTTGTGCCTTATTGAAAATTACTACATATATGTTAATATTTTTAGAAGGTAACATATCATAAATTTTTTACGCTATTTCATTAGCATATTTTAACCAACTGTAACTTTTGAACCACCCAAGCTTTTTTAGTGCAACAAAACTTAAATTAAAGCATTTAATCTATACTTTATTTTGTGTCTCGTCTTAGTTGTTTGGTTATTCAAGATCTAATAAATGCTCCTTTTTATTATATTTTCGAAAAAATGTCTATATCTCCATCTATGAGGCCTATTCAAAGGAAAGAAAAAACGCAGGTTCATTTTTTTTCATCGAAAAATCATATCTTGTAGCTTCAGCCAAATCTGTTTCCCGAAGGTCGGGTACTCTCCTTGTTAGATATGTAATATTAATGTTACTACAAAATTCGTAGTTTTTGAATTATTTTAAGATTATATTTGTAAAATGGCTATTGCCAGAGATAAGTAGAGATTGCCAATGCCGTGTTAATAACACGTGCCGAATTCGATCATGACGATCCTTGCGGCGATTCCGGAACTATAAAGCCCCTCCACGTCTACACGCGCGTAGAGAAGCAAGCGAGAGGGGAGGAGACAAACACATGAAACACGCGACTTCCAGTGGCGTAGGTAATCTTACGGTAAACTCGCTTTAGCTTGTTTTTGCCGTGGTACGTTATAGCTTTATTTAAATGTGACTAAACGTCCCGAAAATTCGTTAAATAATCACAAATTTTTATTTGAAACATAAATATATTTTTTAATACTAAAAATCCTTAAGGTATAATCAAACAAATTATAATAAATAAAATCTTTTGAGGGGCGATGAACATATGTAACTTTTTACCCTATTCAACTAATGTATGCGGTGGCTGTGGTCACTAAGTCTCTACGCACCTCGCTGTTATTCTAATTTTGCCAAGTTCAAACCCGATGTTCCACCTATTTTTTTTTTTTTTTTTGTTTTATTTTTAAATATTATATATTTTTATAATCAATTTTTATAGGGGAAAAAATAAAATTTAAAATTTATTTAAGACCTTAAATTCTATTTTATTTCAAAAATAAAAAAAAATATATTTACAGATAGGAATAGAAAAAAGTTTTAATGTCAATATTATATGGATATATAACTTATATCAATATGAAATAAAAACGTAGCTAGTTCTGTAATTTTTTTCCTGCTAAATGAAAAATATTAAAAATTGAAGAAAATTATTATAAATTATAGTTGTTTTTTATTCTTACTCAATTGCGAATAATGAAACCTTTTTTGTTCTTTAAAAAAAGGTTCTTTTCTAAATTTATATAAATGTATGACATTTTTAACTCATTTAATAAAATTAGAAAATAAATATGAATAAATATAATTTCATTTGAGAAAAGTAAAATAATAAATGAATCCAAAAAATAAATAATTTTACGAATGTAAACTTTATTAAAGCGTATTTTAAATAAAAATTACATTGAATATCATTAATATTTTAAAAATTAGACTTTTTCTTCTTTCTTTTATTAAATATCATATTTTTATAATATCATTGATTTTTATTTCCAAAACGAGAAAATTGATGATTCTCTTTAACGAACGTAATAATTTTCAGTTTTTACTAAACAAAATTTTCTAAAGTTATATAGGGGCATGATAACATTCTTTTTAATTTATTTTTAAAAAATAACATTTTATTTCAACAGTTACAAAATTTAAAAGACGAAAAATCCAAATTTTTCGAAAAATACATAAACTCTTTTTAAATTTATGTTACACAGAGATTAATTATTTAAGAAAAATTGAAAATTCTTTCAGAAAAATAACTATTTTGTATCTTATCTGACTGCTCGTTCTGAAAATTACTGTTTTGTAATAAAATTACTTTAAAAATTGAAGATGTCATGCAAATTAGTATTTTAATGATAAAGAGCTGAACGGTTCTTCAAGCTGAAATTATATGAATTTTAAATAAACACACAATACTGATTTTACTAATTAACAGTTTATTGAAACCCAAAGTAGTCATTGTTTAGATGATATTATCTTAAAGAAATGATCGGCGAGGCTATTTGAAAATTTACAGTAATAACATATGAAATAGAAACTCATTTAAAGTTTCAAAAGATTATCCGCCTTTTTAATAAACAACAAATTATAGCTGATGAAGGAACTATCTGACTATTAACAAAATGTATATGATTTTTAAATCTTTCAAACTTTATGAGAAAAAATTAAGAATGACAGATAAAGGGAAACATCTCCTCCAATTAAAAAATATTAGAGAATTATGAAATGTATCTTAAAAAATCAATTCCGAATTGTTTATTATATGTTTAAATAATTTATTATGATTATGTAAATCAAGTATTTTTATTATTTTTTTAAATTGATTTAACAAAAATTTAACTTAAAATGAATAAAAAAATAATAAAAGAATAAACAAAAGAATTAAGGAATGTGCTTTGATAAAGCATATTTTTTAACAAGTGTTGTCAACTTCATCAAAGCGCATTAAATAAAAATCACGCTAAACACCATTGGTGTTAAAAAAACATTTATTAAAAAAATGGTTTAATTTTTATAGTTACAAAAAAAATTTAATTATAATACTGCTTATATATTTGCTATGTGTTATCGAACTAAATGAAAATCTAAAAAAAACCTGATGCAAAAAAACTATCGTATATTTAGAAAGAAATATCGTAAGAAAATCTAAAAAAGTAGGTATTTTAAGGTATTCACTAAAAAGAATGCATTACAATTTTTTCAAAGCTTCTTATCATATTATAAAGTTAACTGAAAAATAAAATGTATTCGTTTCATTTTTCAAAGATGGATTTGTTTAGTTACTTTTCAAGTATGATTCAATAAAATTTGAAAATAATATATTTGGTAGTATTGCATTGTTTTGTGTAATTTGTGAAAATTATTTTCATTGGAAATCGTATCACATAAGTACGTAAACTTAACGTAAAATTTTTATATGCTTTGAAATCAAAAAAATTTTTATCAAATTTATATCAAATATATGTACTTCATTATTCAAATTGTCTCATTACATAAAATTTTACATTTCATTATTAAAAAAATTTATATTTTTTATAAATTTTTTTATTGAAATTTTCATTTTAAAATTTACCTAAAAATTTTTTTGAAGTAGCCGAATTTTAATCCAAGCCGACGGTATGTAAAAAAAATAATTTATTGATAATTTTATTATTAAAACAGTTTTGAATGTATGTGATGAACGTTATTTTGTTGTATTTTTTTAAATAAAATGTTAATTATATTGATATTGCACCTAAACATTTACTAAATTTGAAATTTTTCCAATACTATAAATTTTTTCTAACAAATATAATACAAAAAAAAACTTTTGAAATTTTAAACTGAAAGTTCATTTAAAGTACTTGTAATAATTAATTAGGCAATTATATCTTGAGTATAAATATTTTTTTAAATATTTAAATAACTAATGATCAAAGCCTACTCATAAGGAGAAATCATCTCCACCTTCAACAAACAAATTCGGTTAATACTACAAGATATGAATTCGTGATGAAAAAAACTAATCCGTATTTTTTCTTTTGCTTAAATAGATTTCAGAGACAAAGATATACGTATTTGTCGATAATATAATGAAAAGAAGTTGTCGTAAGAACTCAAATGATCGAACAACTAAAAATCTTACAGAAAAATGTATTAAATATTAAAAAAGTACAAATTAAATACTTTTTAATTTAAGCCTTATTAACTTAAAAAAGCTTAATGTGGTTAAAAAGTTATGCTTAATTGAAAATTATTACATATTAGTTAATAGTTTTAGCATATAATATATGATAAATTTTTTACTTTATTTCACTTGTATATTTTGATCGTAATTCGTAACTTTTGAACTACATAACCTTTTTTGATGCAATACAGCTTAAATTAATATATTTAAGTACTTCCTTTGATCTATCACACATTTTCTAGTAAGAATTTTAGCTGTTTGGCTATTCAAGTTCCGATGAGCGTTTCTTTTCACTATATTTTTTATGAAATATCGGTATTTTTATATCCAGAACCTTTTTTCATTTAATTTTTTTCATAAAAAATCAGATTCTTTAGTTTCAACCAAATTCGTTTTCCGAAGATAGGGACCTTTCTTCTCCCTGTTCATTTGAAAATTTTTCATTCAAATTAAAGGACCCCGGAAATAGCATATGAGATTTTGGTTCCCGGTAGATTCGGCTGAACTTCTAGTATGATTTAGTCCTCGATGTCCTGATCAAAAGTTCTAATAGACCCAAAGTCGAAAAATGGATAGTTTTTGAGATATGCAAGGTCCAAGATGGACAATTCCAGGATTTTACATATTCTACCATAATACGTGTGTAGTTCAACTTCAATAATGTGTGTGTGTGTGTGTGTGTGTGTGTGTGTGTGTGTGTGTGTGTGTGTGTGTGTGTGTGTGTGTGTGTGTGTGTGTGTGTGTGTGTGTGTGTGTGTGTGTGTGTGTGTGTGTGTGTGTGTGTGTGTGTGTGTGTGTGTGTTTATTGAATAGATGAAAGGGAAGTGATTGTTAAGATAGAATTGCCTTTGACATTCGAATTACCCAGTGTGCACCACGTGGAGGTTGCCAAATCGGTCTTGCACATCTTTTAGCCCTGAAAAGGGCTGGTTTCCGTTTAGCATTTTTGTTTAGTTTTGTTCCAAAATGTTACTTGCATTTATGATAATAATGAAATCGGTCTTGCATATCTTTTAGCCCTGAAAAGGGCTGGTTTTTGTTTAGCTTTTTTGTTCAGTTTTCTTCTACAGCATTACTTGCATCCATAATAATATTTAAGAGATTTCGATCAGGATATCTTACATTAGGTTCATGTCTAGCATAGCCCAAGAACTACAAAATACTAGCTACATGAGCGCAAGTACCTAATGTTCTGGCCCCAGATTGACAGGTACAGTAGTAACCAAAAATTAATTAATTTTCATCTTTTTCTATAAAAATTTGGTGCGTCATAGCCTGTCTAAACCTAGAGTAGATTCTGAGTCTTATAAATCCTATTTCGTTAATATTGACGTCGATATGAATCTCATCTGTACCACCTATTATCAACTTATCTTGGATGTAAGATGACGCAAGTTTAAGTTGATAAATACCAAACGTCATATCTTTTAAAAACTGTAAATCTAAAAAAGGGAAATCGTTAACTCCGTGTTGTTGAATTTGGATCCATTGAGCTCGTGTCATTCTTAGATTTTCAACTTCATCTCTAGCTTGAACTATATTTGAAACGTGTGATCTTTTTATCATCCGTGTAGCATATGCAACATCAACTCCTTCCATAACTATGCGAGGATGGTATCTGTTAATTATAGCAGCAGCAATGTTGTAAAAGTCAAGAAGATGATTAAGGTGAGGCATTATAACAGTATTACCTAGGAATTTAAATATTGATCTGAAATGTCCATTTCTGCTTTCTGCTACCCACCTTAGCTTTGTTACTTTTCGAGATAAATTAGCTTGTTCAGTAGTTAATTGCGTTTGTCCATTTTCGAGTAAAGCTGGCATATAACAAGTAATTCCTATTTCTGTAAGCCACTCCAGAGCATCTCGATAACCTTTATCGAATACAAATATATGACCATTTTGGACCCAGTTTCTCATTCCCGTTTCTTCTCTTCTGTAACAATCATGTAATATTGAGGCATCATTATTTTCAGCATTTTCGAAGTATGGATCCAGAACAGCCAAAATATGTCCATCTGGTGCAACGATCGGCGTTGGCTTTTCTAAATGCCTCCTTTTGTGCATAGAAAAAGACTTTCGCAAAACAGTAAAATTACTACTTTTTTGTATATATGTATAAGTAGCATTGATTAAACATATAGCTCTTGGAATTTGCAAAGGGTGTTACATGCTGTTGTATATAATCATGTCTATTAACCAATTGAAATCCTACATTTTCAGGAACAAATCTTGATAATAAAACTTCTCTGACTCTTTCAATTACATAACTAACAGTTCTTCGATTGTTATATTGAAAGATAACTCCTAAAAAATCATCAGTTACATTTTGTCGCATTTTGCATAAAAATGTTAATAAATCTCTTTTCGATAATTATATAATTCTGTACCCACCTTCGTGAGGTATTTCTTGACAATAAGTAATAAGTTCCAGAAATTGTGGTTTAGACACAGATGAAATGCTATGAGATTCTTCATCTGTGAAATTGCTTTCATCTTCGAACTTGTTTTTATTATTTGCTATATTTCTTAATTCTTGCAAAAATTGCAGCACCTGTGTACCATTAACCCGATACAGACGATAAACGAATCTTAGAGTATTCATCAACAATAGTGGAAGATGCCCTTTTTCATCTAAATGATGTGGACATACCTTAGTTATTTCTGAAATATAAATATTTCGAATTAAAAACACATTTATTCTACAAGAAAGAGAAACTCTTTGCAGATTATTGACAGCATTACAAATTAAACAAGACGAATTTCTCGTTTGAGTTAGTACATTTAAACGCAAATCCTCTGGGTCATTTTAAACTTGATTTATTTCATCGTTTATTGATCTATTACAATTAAAATAAAGCCAAGACTCTACATTTAGTTCTAAAGGCGGAAAATTTTGATGACTGCTACGATCTATTGCTATTTCACGTTTATTTTGATTTTCACCTCCATTCATACGTGCCATTTGTTGTGGATTAAAAGCTCGATTGCACGTAAAACAATTGATTCGCACACAAAATGCCATTTTTTTAAACAAAAAAATTAAGTTTTTTTAAAAAATAATTTAAATTGATGTGATAAATAAATGATACAAATATCTCGATTTAATTTTAAAAAAAAATTTTAATAATTATACTTAATGAAAATGTGTTAAAAACTTAAATAACTAATGAACTCTATTCCATATAATTATATAATTTTAATTCGACATAAAAACAATATTTAGCAGAAAATAATAAAAAATATTTTATAAGTATTCAATTCGTATAACTACTATAGTTTAACCAATGAAACATGTTTCTCATAAGGTTTTAAACAATTTTCAAATTACATACTCTCTTTAAGTATATTATTAATTCATTTATGTTAAGAATTATTTTATAAATTCTTTTTAAATGTTATGCATAAATTTATTTGATCTATTTATAAATTATATTTATAAACGTTATATAACTATATTATTTTTATAAACGTATTATTTTTAAAATATATAAAATACAATAATGTTTTTATTACTTCATAAAAATCAAAATAAATGAGCTTTGGCTACAATTATAAAAGAAAATCTGTCAGAATAATCAATTCCACAAATTACTTATATGAAATGGATCTATAAAATAAAGAAGAATTTAAAAAGAGAAGATAAAATTAATACCAAATAAAAATATTCATTACATTCAATTTAAAAAAATAAACTATATTTAAAAAAAAAAAAACGTTTTTAAAATTTTTATTGCTAATATTTCTTATTAAACAAATTTTTTTTATTTAAAAAAGCTTTAATTTTTTTATACTAGCGATGCAAAGAACAGTAAGTCTGAATTAAAAATTTTATGTTTAAAAAAGCGTTAATTAGCACATGCTTAGAAAATGCTTGCAGTTAACAGTTATTTTATTTTAAAGGGCTGTATTGTAGGTCAATATTTTTTGTCAAAAATGTTTCTTATTGTATTGTAATAAATTTGATTTGTAAGCATATCATTAACTTTTTTTAATAAAAAAAGGCGAAGCATAAGATTTGAACTTGGAAAAATTTTTAATTTTTGCAACATACCCTAAAACTTAGCCAATACAGCTATTGTACGTTTTTTATTTAAACCAAATAACATATTTTTATCGCTTTCTTGCACAAAACTTAATTTTTTTAATTATCTAAACAGTTTTCATTATTAAATAACAAAATTAGTAAAATGAGCATTTTGAGGACAAACACGTTGCATGCTGCACATTGTTTTTATGATTAAATTTTGTTTATTTGAATAATTAATTTCTTCATTTTTTTGGAATATTGTATTTAAATACATTTTTTATGATATAATGAAGTATTCACGCATTTTATTACATTCATCTTAAATAACAGTAAAAAATATACTTTCAAAAGATAAAATAAACGTCAAAACATAAAAAATAGATATTTAATAAATAAACTGCTATTTTTAAACATTAAAAGCATAGATAAAATCTTTTCCTAATTAATTATAAAACTGAAAAAAATTTTAAATGCTTTTCATATTATGGTTCAAAGTTTGAAATCATTGTAATAATTATAAAAAAAAAATTGAAATCTATTTTTTTAATTTTTGGAAATGTTAAAATTCAATGTAAAATTTTTAAAAATGAAATAGAATTTAAAATCATTTTCATTTAAAACACGCTTCCGTGAAATTTGCAAGGTTTCATAAAGTTTCATTTTTCCTAAATCAAATTATCGACACTATAAATTTATATTAAGTTAATTAAATAAAGAGACATTTAAAACCTGAAATCACGATATTGGCTGCTATACTAAGAAATTATATTGAAAAGGATATTCTGATATTAATGTGCTTTTAATAAAAGCATTTCTTCATTTTTTTATGTGTCTAAAATAAAATGATGTTTATCAACATTTTATGTTGAATTTTTATTAAATAAATTGAAAATAATGTTATTAAGCTCCTATATAAGTTTAGAAAAAGCTAGTTTTTAAGAGACTAAAAGAATTAAGCTATTTAAAATGTAATGAAAATTTTATTCAATCTGTCTTGTGAGAACTTAAATTATTATATTTGTTAAAACAATTTTTTTGTTTTAACAAATTTAATAAAAGAAAGAAGAAAAAGTCAAATTTTTAAAATATTAATGATATTTAATGGAATTTTTATTTAAAATGCGCTTTAATAAAGTTTACATTTGTAAAATTATTTATTTTTTCAGATTCATTTATTATTTTACTTTTCTCAAACGAAATTAGATTTATTCATATTTATTTTCTATTTTATTAAATGAGTTTAAAATGTCATACATTTATATAAATTTAGAAAAGAAACTTTTTTTAAAGAACAAAAAAGGTTTTATTATTCGCAAAGGAGTGAGAATAAAAAACAACTATAATTTATAATAATTTTTTCAATCTTTAATATTTTTTATTTAGCATGAAAAAATTACAGAACTAGCTACGTTTTTATTTCATATTGATATAAGTTATATATCCATGTAATATTGACAATAAAACTTTCTGTAAATATATTTTTTTATATTTTTGAAATAAAATAGAATTTAAGGTCTTAAATAAATTTTGAATTTTATTTTTTCCACTATAAAAATTGATTATAAAAATATATAATATTTAAAAATAAAACATAAAAAAAAAAATAGGGGGAACATCGGGTTTGAACTTGGCAAAATTAGAATAACGGCGAGGTGCGTAAAAACTTAGTGACCACTGCTACTGCATACATTAGTTGATCAGGGTAAAAAGTTAGATATGTTCATCGCCCCTCAAAAGATTTTATTTATTATAATTTGTTTAATTGTGCCTTAAGGTATAATTAAAATGATTTTTAGTATTGAAAAATATATTTCCATCACAGCGGCCCGGAAACAGCACTTTCGGTCCTGCGACAAAAACACAAAAGTGTTGTTTCCGGGACGCGGGTGATGGAAAATAGTATGCGCACCTGCGGGGGAAACTTGTTCGCCCCTTAGCACGCGTTTAACACCCTCGGCTACGCCTCGGGCGTTATTATACGCGTGCTATGGACCGAACAAGATGTTTCCTCCCGCAGGTACGTAATATACTATTATGTTTCAAATAAAATATGTGATTAATAAACGAATTTCCGGGACGGTTAATCACATTTAAATAAGGCTAACGAGCTAAAGCGAGTTTGCCGTAAGTTTACCAACGCCACTGGAAGTCGCGTGTTTCATGTGTTTGTCTCCTCCCCGCTCGCTTGCTTCTCTACGCGCGTGTAGATGTGGAGAGACTTTGCGTGTATAGTGCGGGCATTTGTCCATGTGGCGGCAGTAGTTTACATTGAATTTTAACGGGCACGCTCTTGCCTATGCTCATCGGCGATCTCTACTAATCTCTGCTATTGCTCGTATATTTTCGGTTAACATTTATTAATAAATTGATGCATTTATTCTTATGGGTTTCGTGCAAAGAAACAGTTACAAATTGATATTTAATATTCCTTGCACGTGTCTTATCGCAATATAATAGCATTTTGTTAGTAAGTTGCAGGGTATCATAATGTATAAAAAAAAAATATTCTCACGCTGGATAAGCAAGTTCAAGTCTTATGCACCGCGTTACAATTGCTGTTCACATAACAATTTTATCTTAGCCTTTCAAAGAAGTAAAGTAAGAAGACTCTCGAAAGTAATGTGAAACAATTTTAGAAAAAGGAGACTTATCATTAAAATTAAAATCTCAGCGGAATACGGGATACTGTCCATTCTCATAAAACAAAAGACTATGATAGCGACCATTAATAATCTGAATCTGACTGCAAAATAATTTTAGGGCTTGCGTATTCGTAATGATTTTTTATTTTTAGGATGGGAAAAGTTCAGCATAAATTTAAAATAAAATGTTCAAAATAGGTTAAAATTTACAAGAATGACAAATGTTAGCAATGAATAATTAATAAATAGTAAATTTAAGATATACCAAAATTTTACTCATTATTTTTTTTTTATTGAAAGCATTAAATCAATTATGATTTATTCGCCAAACAGTGGCTTACATAGTGTTACATTGTAAGAGAGTACAGAGCTTATATTTTTAAATTACATTTTTTGAAAAACGCTAGTATGGAGGATAAAGCAGTTACATTTGGTGCGTGTAGTAATACATTAATGCAAAGAGTTGATTGTAAGTTTTGTTTAGTGAGATCTTGTAATAATTTTTTGCGATGAGTGTCATAAAGACTGCACTGCCAAATGACGTGATCAAGGTCTTGGTCATATTTAATGCAAGGACATATCGATCATTGATTATGGATACTCGAGCTAGATATGCAGCTAGGTTGTAGTGATCGGCACGACAGCGATTGATTGTGACTATAAGTTCACCGGAAAAATTTTTATTATAGAACCATGGTCTCGACTGATCCTTGTAGAAGTATTCAAAGAACCCTTTGCCTTTTATTTGTGCCGAATCAATAATGTTTAGTTTTGTGTTTGTTAACATTTTTTCTTTGTAAAGTGCGTGTAGGTCTTTGCAAATGATAGGAGTAGTTGGGCCTTCAGAGATGAGGCAAGCTTCTTTGGCTGTTTGATCTGCAATTTCATTCTCTGTGATTCCTGTGTGTGACGGTAGCCAATAGAAGTTGATGGAACCAGTTTCTTTTTTTCCATGAATTCAATGTATTTCTTTTTTATTTCATATATGATAGGATTTGTTTTGATGTTAAGTGATATATTTTTTAAGCTTTTCAGTACACCTAAGGAATCGGAGAAAATGCAATTACGTGTATTGAGGTTGTTTAATGCAATGTACATTGCGTCAGCTATGGCTGTACATTCAGCGGTAAAAACAGTGTGAGTGCTTATTTAAGCTTTAGGTTTTTAATATATTTAGGTTCAAACATATGCAGTAAGTACCTTGCGATGTGAAAATTTAGTTATATTTAAATTATCAATAAAGTAAATTATTAATTCATTTATTATAACGTTGCCCGTCCCCGTATGAAACTTCGGTTTGATGAAAAAAAACAAAAAAAATTTTTAATTTATTATACGGCGCCAGACAGACCTCCAGCAAGCATAAACCTCAGGCGTATTTGGAACGGGAGATGGGCGACCTATAGTGGCAAATTCATTAAGCTAAAAGTTGGAGAAGTGTACACACAAAAAAAATAATTTCTACTTGTTTAAATCTCGAAATTTTTGGTTTAATTATTTAATATTTTATTGAACAACAAAAAAAAATAAAATATCTATGAACAATTTGCTTACTAACTAGGAGAGTATCACATCTCCGGATCAAGGATTTTGCTCTAACTTTGAGATAGGTTTTCAGATGTCAAAATATGGAAAAAGCCAGAGCCCAACGCTCAATATTTCTCTAGTTGCAGGCAATTAAAGAAAATCACTAAAAAAGTTACTAGATTTTAAAACGCTTATAATTCTTTAGCATTAATAGCTAGACGCTTGTAACTGTTTTCAAATGAAAGATACGTTCAAATCCTTTCGAAAAAGCACCTATAGCATATCAAAATATTATTTTTTCTTAAAATAACAGCGTTATAAGAATTTGAGCTGAATTTCCTTTTAAGAATATTAATTAATGATAAATGTTAAAATGTAGTACAATTTTTATAACGCTGTAACTTTGGAAAAATATAATATGTTGATATGCTATAGGTGCTTTTTCGAAAGGATTTGAACGTAGCTTTCATTTAAAATTTCAGTTACAAGCGTCTCGCTATTAATGCTAAAGAATTATAAGCGTTTGAAAATCTAGTAACTTTTTTAGTGATTTTCTTTAATTGCCTGCAACTAGAGAAATATTGAGCGTTGGGGTCTATAACTCTGGCTTTTTCCATATTTTGACATCTGAAAACCTATCTCAAAGTTAGAGCAATATCCGTGATCCGGAGATGTGATACTCTCCTAGCAAGTTAACCTATAAATTTATTCTAACGCGTGCACTCATAACCCATTCACATACTCCTAATTTTAATTTTTACTTGCACTTCTAATTAAATAAATTATTCGTTTCCCAATAGAATAGTAATCAGCAAAAAAAATGAATTTTACTTTCTGGTCTCACCTTCCTCATTCTTATTTATTTAACGAAATGGCTGCCAAGAGCCCGCGTGATTATTTCTCTCTCTCTCTCTCTCACACTCTCTGGTCACTCTATACCGACATGTCTATCAGTTTATTACTCTAAGTTTAATTACCGGTCTTTTGAATTTTCAATAAAAATTAACGAATTATTTAAACTCTTTCTTCCTATTCACTAAGTACATTATTTAACTAATACATTTAACGAAACTGTTAGACATGTGGTCGATTCTTCACACTCCTGCACTCTCGAATTTTACGGTCTGATTTTTTAAAATATATTGTAAATATATTCACACGATTTTTAATAAATTTTAAAGTCAAAATTTGAATTGAATTAAATCTACAACGCAAGCTAGTTTCAAAAGAATTTATATGAACAAGATGGCCGCTAAGGCCCGCGTCATGAAATTCGTTTCGTTATATAACACGCACCACTGTGTTCACCAACCTCAATTATAAATTATTATTCACCGGTCACTTAAAAGAATTTTAATAAAGAAATTTTCATTAAGAAAATGATTTACTCGGTCAACGAAATCGTTGAACCCGTGGTCACGGTTTATCTCTCTCACGAATCACAAAAAAAACTTTCCATTAAACTTTTACAATACGGTTTAATTCTAATTTTTATAATAATTATGATTAAATTTTACCACAGATAACTATTCTATTTTTGCTGTTTAACGATGTCACAATCACTTTAATGTTTTTCTTCTTAACGCGCCCGCACTGAGTTTACAATTTTCAATCGGCGAGAGCCGTTAATTCACAATAAAATCTTTGTTAATTCGAACTACAGTTCACTCACCATTGTAGAAGTCGTTGACGAGACGAAGAGAAGCTGGTCGACGATGTAGGCAATGGCGGTTAGACTGGCTGGCTTTCTCTCTCTCTTTGTACAAGGTTAGCTAGTCGACGCTGGCTGCAAGGAAACGCAAAGGCATCAGGTCTATGAAATCCCCCTCTGGTAATCTCTATCTTCACAGTCGACTCTGCTGTTCTCTCAGCACGCTCTAAGGTCTTACTCCAGCTCCAAGATCACGTACGAAAAAAAACCTCAATATATATATGTATAACTTTTATATAACTTTTGAGAGAGAGAGAGTACATTCATGTAGAGGCCTTATATATATAGATATACTATATATAGACATGCACGTCTACAGCGTACATCTCTTTAAGCGAAGAGAAAGAACTGGTGACATCCCCTCTCTACGCTCTCCCCATCTCTTTCTATTATATCTTGCCTTTCTTTCTTTGTTCTGTGCGTGAAAAGACAGCGCGCCATCACTTCCAATTCGCTCTCACAATGTACTGATCTTGCTATCTCTTTTCTTCTCCCCGTTTTCGTCCTTCCTCTCTTTCTACCTCTTCTTCATGGCATATCGACTCCTGGCGCACGCGCGGTCGTTGCTATGTATTGGTAGTAGCTGTGCTCTCTCTTATGGTCTACGCTAGCAGTACTGGCGCTCACACACATGGTCTACGAATGTGTAAGTAATGGCTGCCACGCGCTTCTGCTAGCATTGTTGCTCTCCTCGTGTACCGGGAAAATTAAAAAAAAAGACTCTATTAATAACTTTAATTTTAATAAAAATGCGCCCGGGTCGATGAGGGCACCGATGGTGCGTCTGAGTATGCCTGTGTAGTCTAAAAAATTTTTAATCATTACGCAAAAATTTTATTGGGACGTACCACGTCACAAACTCTCCCCCCCCCCTCCCTAAGCTGGACATTCGCCAGAGTGGACTGCTTACAACTCATTGTGCACGTTGCACTACACACCAACGACTCTCGCCACCGATCCGCTCGCAAGTTATGTATTTCTTATAATCAATTTTCTTACAACTAATACACATTTACTATCACCATTACTATTTCCACAAATTATATACTCTTATATCTTAATTCATACTTTGTATTTGATTCTTATTTAAATTTAATGCGTTTTGTTTTAGGTTAAATTAGTTAGGTTAGGATTACTGGAATGGAATGGATAACTTTTGTAACGTCAAAATGTTAAGAAATATAGTAAGATTGGCTAAGCTTAATTTTATATTTAATTTTCGTTTTATTAATTGATCTTAACTTATTACTTTCTTATCAGAATATATATATATATATATATATATATATATATATATATATATATATTATTCTTTAAACAATAATTTAAAAATAATCAGCAAAAAAGAAACAATACTGAATCTCAATGAATAATACCAATCTTGCCTTCTTGTAAAGTTAGTATATTCGCCGACTTTACAACTCAGCAATGTCCGTTGGGTTCGTTGTTTTGGAGTTACATGAAATTTCTTTAAATGATTATATATATATATATATATATATATATATATATATATATATATATATATATATATATACATCGGACATAAGGCGGTTTGTGAAATAAATAACACTATTTTATTTTGAGTTGGTCATGTATCTGACATCTTTTATAAATCTTTCTCATTTATTTAGGTTTGATACATATTTCGTCGTTGAAAATATAAGAAAACAAATTATTATCGAATTGTTAATTAAATCTTTAATTTCTGAATATTTAGTTTAGTTATATTTAAATAAAGATCTCAAAAAGAAAAAAAATATCTAAATTTAATAATAAAAAAAAATGAATTATAAAAGTCATTTTATTTTATTTTTTAAGAAAAAATATTTTTTGGCAGAAAGAAAAAAGAAAGGAAGAACCACTCTCGATTTTTCATTGCTTTTTAGATACTAGCTATATCGATTAATTCCAGAACAACTCGTGTTTATAGATCGTGTGTATAGTTTGTTTTATCGTACAAGATAGCCACAATCCCTGGTGTACGATAAACTGTGCATCACCAGGCATAAAATGCACGTGGTGTCCACTGGATAGGGCAGCTTTTTAGCACCCTTTTACATCCATCACCATCAGGCTTTTGTGCAATGCGCAGCGGTTCTATGAGAACATAGAACGACCATTCGGGGCTTTTCGGCCAAAGGCCTAGTCTTTCCCCTTTTTAGAAAAAATAAATATATTTTCATTGGTTATGTGTGTTAGTTCACAATCCCTGTTATGACACTGACTCTATTTTGAATCAGTAATTATTGCAAGTAATCCTGCAAAGAGATATCTTATACGCAGGATTACGTACAACAAAAAAAAAATATGTATAAATTCGAGTTCAGTCGCGAAAAAATCCTAAAAGTATTTATTAATCTTTATTATTTAACACTTGCTCAGAGACTATTTATTTATAGAGCAAGGAAATAAATAATAATTAAAAACACTTAAGAAGAAAAAAAAATAAAAAAAATCCCGTCTCTTTCTTACTTTACACGACGGAAAAGCAAAGAGAAATAATGAATTTTTATATAAGAGTATTAATAACTGAGGCGGTGCGAGAGAGAATGATCATGAGTTCCTCTCGCTGCGCGAGCCCGAGCTCATTGATCCCCTCTTACTTAATTGGTTATCTAGATGATCTAGTTCATCTAGGCTGTCAAGAAGATAAGCGCAGAGACCTCTTTGTATTTATTCCTAGCGTATATGAATACTCCCATCTACATACTGTATCAGATGATAAATCCATTACTTCACTACAAGATTTCCCTTAAGGTGTTAACTTATTTAGAAAAAGTGCATTATCTTATATAAAAAAATATTACATGATATAATTACTATATTTCCTTCTTAAAATTTATCATTTAATTCGATTAATTCTGTTTTAAAGTCTTTGCTAGTATTTAGATGCTCTAAAAGCCATGTTTACACTAGGAATTCAAACCTATTCTAAATTATATATTTTTTATGACGATTATTATATATATATTCATTGATTTAGAATCTTAAAATTATTGAGTAACGAGAAAACAAGTTTATCTTAAATTATTTCTTTAATAACCCCTTTTTTGTTAATTTAAACGATCTACAGATTGATTGAATTAATGTTATAATTAAGTGTAATGTTGTACCAACGCGTTAGCATTGCGTCTCTTTGCCTCTCGCTCTTACCAATAGTGAGAGACAAGTAGCGCCGCGCTTCTCTCTTGGTCCCTCGGCCAATGAGAATCGAACACGCGGACCGGGCAACGGCGGGCTTTTCGTTCAAAGAGTACCCCCCGTTAAGATAGGTAAAATGCCCTCCCTCTTATATTTTAAAACTAATATTTTTTCTTGTTTTTATAGTAATTAAGATTAGGTTTTGTTATATTTATAGTTTCCTAACACATACCCTAACCTCAACATAACCTAAAAATCACTTTTTTTATAAAATTTTTTTTTTATCTGGAAGGATGAATGATATTAATCCCGCGAAAAACATATGACTAGGTCTTAGCACTCTCTTCAACTGTGATTTTTTGCGAGTCCTAGAAAGCAGTTTTTCTAACCTAAAAATAACATTTAAATCATAAAATCTCCGTAACTTTGCTCTGGGAGGGGCTACAAGTAATTTTCTGGGCTTAAAATTTTTATTTTTAAAAAACAAATGAAGTTTATAATGACCAAAAATTCGATTCTGGCATGGCGCCATGGCGAAAAACTCGAAAAACCATTTTTTCATAGGTTTTCTGTCGGTTATTGGTCTCTAGCAACTCACAAATCATTTTTAAAGAAAAAAAAATAGCTTCATTGGATTCTACGTGAAAAAATACATTAAAAATATGCATAATAACTTTAGGAATACTTGGATGCTGTTACAAAACAATTAAAAAAATAAAATAATTCTAAAATTATTACATAGCTACCTTGCGTCGTTGCTGCATTTTATGTTTTTATGACCTTGGTCATCTCTTTAGAGTCTCAAAGCTACTATTCAATGTATCCATAGGCAAATTATGTCCACTACACCCGAAAAACAGAGACAAATACTAGACAGATAACGTTAACTCCTATATGTACATATATATATATATATATATGTGTGTGTGGAATAACTTGCTATCCCTCGTATATACATAAGGAATAGTGATTATTTTTCTTATACATAGATAAAAAACCAATGTTTATCTATTCCTGTAACTATTCTTTTTAGTGTTCTTTTTTAGCTTGTAAGAGACCTAACATGTTTTCTGTCCTCCATAAATCACGAACTCGGTAGATTTGAACAATTAAATGATTCTAATTAGGTTCCAAATTCAAAAATTAAAAGATCATCATCTCTTTAGAGTCATAAAGCTACTATTCGATGTATTTATAGCCAAATTACGCCTATTGCACGCTAAAATAAGATTTTTAAACATAACTGAAGTAACGGTCGTATCATCTGTCTTTTTGTATTATAGTACACTCTGGATGCAAGAGAATCAACGGGCCTTCAGGAAAGGAATTTTCTTGAAAATTCTTTCATACAAAAAGTCCCCAACACGCTTGAGTCAAGAGTGATACCCACACCTACTGTTTTGTTGTGTGAGTTGTATCCAACATGCGTGTATATTCTGTCTCTCTCACTTTCATAGTGGTGGGATAACACAAATACTTAGGCTCACGCCCATATTTAGAAGGAAGAGCTCGAAATCTCTTATATCGCAATCTCTTGTATCGAGAGATCACTGAATCATTAGAGAGACAAAGACGGAATAAGGTTTTAGTAACAATCGTGTTGGGTCTGTAAATTCGAGCCTGAAAGTACACTTCTATGTAAGCATTTATATTCTTTGTTAGAACTGCCACAATTATGATTTGTCTTCAGGCCATTATACGCAAAAAATAGAGTAGCAACCGATATAAGAAATACATTGCTTCTACATATATGAGAATCAAGCGCGTTGTTTCTAGCAACAGCTCACTATTCTTTGTATATATATATATATATATATATATATATATATATATATATATATATATATGTGGAATAACTTGCCATCCCTCGTATATACATAAGGAATGGCGAGTTGTTCTTAAGGAACGCAAATTATTTTTCTTATACATAGATAAAAAACCAATGTTTATCTATTCCTGTAACTATTCTTTTTAGTGTTCTTTTTTAGCTTGTAAGAGACCTAACATGTTTTCTGTCCTCCATAAATCACGAACTCGGTAGATTTGAACAATTAAATGATTCTAATTAGGTTCCAAATTCAAAAATTAAAAGATCATCATCTCTTTAGAGTCATAAAGCTACTATTCGATGTATTTATAGCCAAATTACGCCTATTGCACGCTAAAATAAGATTTTTAAACATAACTGAAGTAACGGTCGTATCATCTGTCTTTTTGTATTATAGTACACTCTGGATGCAAGAGAATCAACGGGCCTTCAGGAAAGGAATTTTCTTGAAAATTCTTTCATACAAAAAGTCCCCAACACGCTTGAGTCAAGAGTGATACCCACACCTACTGTTTTGTTGTGTGAGTTGTATCCAACATGCGTGTATATTCTGTCTCTCTCACTTTCATAGTGGTGGGATAACGCAAATACTTAGGCTCACGCCCATATTTAGGAGAAAGAGCTCGAAATCTCTTATATCGCAATCTCTTGTATCGAGAGATCACTGAATCATTAGAGAGACAAAGACGGAATAAGGTTTTAGTAACGATATATATATATATATATATATATATATATATATATATACAAAGAATAGTGAGCTATTGCTAGGAACTCTAGGAGCTATTGCTTCTCATATATATATATATATATATATATATATATATATATATATATGTATATATAGGAGTTATAGTTATCTGTCTAGTATTTGTCTCTGTTTTTCGGGTGTAGTGGACATAATTTGCCTATGGATACATTGAATAGTAGCTTTGAGACTCTAAAGAGATGACCAAGGTCATAAAAACATAAAATACAGCAACGACGCAAAGTAGCTATGTAATAATTTTAGAATTATTTTATTTTTTTAATTGTTTTGTAACAGCATCCAAGTATTCCTAAAGTAATCATGCACATTTTCAATGTATTTTTTCACGTAGAATCCAATAAAGCTATGTTTTTTTCTCTAAAAATGATTTGTGAGTTGCTAGAGACCAATAACCGACAGAAAACCTATGAAAAAATGGTTTTTCGTGTTTTTCGCCATGGCGCCATGCCAGAATCGAATTTTTGGTCATCACAAATTGTATTTGTTTTTTAAAAATACAAATTTTAAGCCGAGAAAATTGCTTGTAGCCCCTCCCTGAGCAAAGTTACGGAGATTTCATGATTTAAATGTTATTTTTAGGTTAGAAAAACTGCTTTCTAGGACTCGCAAAAAATCATAGTAAAAGAGAGTGCTAAGTCCTAGTCATATGATTTTCGCGGGATTAATATCATTCATCCTTCCAGATAAAAAAAAAATTTTATAAAAAAAGTGATTTTTAGGTTATGTTGAGGTTAGGGTATGTGTTAGGAAACTATAAATATAACAAAACCTAATTTTAATTACTATAAAAACAAGAAAAAATATTAGTTTTGAAATATATGAGGGAGGGCATTTTACCTATCTTAACGGGGGGTACTCTTTGAATTAATGTTACATTTCGAAAAATTTAATTTTATTATTTTTTCACTGAAATGTGAGATTTCACATCGTTTACTTAAATTAAATGATTAATGTGTTATTCGAGTCGATCACCTACACGTTAGGGATATAAATGTCGTTATTTTAAGAAATAAAAGTCTCAATGTTTTAATTATAACATTGAACAACCTTAATGTTAAAATAAACGTTTTTTGAGGGTTAAAATACCAATCTTAATACTTTTCTTTACTTCAAGTTCCTTACAGTGTGTATTGGTTAAATTAAATATAAATGGTGTTAATCGTACGTCAAAGTCGGCGACGTTAATTATGATGCAACTACGAGTCCAATGTGAAAAACTTTGTTACAAATTTATATCGTAACTCGTTTTATATGCTATAAAGGTCTTTAAACAATTCTCGTCGATTCTCATATGTTAAAATAATAAGAAAATATATGAGAATCTTACATAAAATTTTACTTTTCTGATTACTATATATATATTTTTCTTCTCAAAATACATCAAGACTATTCTACATTACCGACCGAATCCAACTTAAATTTTTTACTCCATTTTAATAATCTAAAATGCATTTCGGATTCGTTGCACTTTTCAGATATAACTACGAACAACACATGCATCAATTTATTATATAGAGAAAAAAAATTATGTATAACAGGTCAGTATTAATTTGGTTTTAGGGTTAGGGTTTCATGTCAGGTTTGGTTCTGGGGGGTATATATCTTTTGAGTTCGGAAACGTGTACCTTCGCATTGCGCTTACCGCCCTCTGTTTCAACTACGTATACTAACGGCGATTTGATTTCTAAAATCTTAAACGATCCGTCGTATTTCGGTGCGTGTTTCGCGGAGAACCGGTTAGCTGCGTTTGAAAGCTGATGTGAACGTCGCATGACTATATCCCCTACATTAAACCTAATATCTTTTCAACCTTTATTATATTCTCTTGCTTGTTTTTCCTTCGCTTTTTCAATGTGTTTAATTACTAAATCCCTTAATGCATCCAACCTTTTTATTCTATCTGCCCAGTCTCCGGGATTTATTCTGATTATTAGTTTAGTTTGTTCCACTTCTCTTCGTAATCTTTTTACAGGCATGATGTGTCTTCCATAATTTAAGAATGCTGGGGAGGTCTTAAGTGTCGACTGCGTCGCTGTGTTTACTGCATGTCTAAATTCGTAAAGATGCTGGTCCCAAGTCCTATGATCCTCTTTTACAAAGGTTGCTATCATGGTCTTCAAGGTTCTATTTGCACGTTCAACTGGGTTAGCCTGCGGATGATATGGCGGTGTCGTGACTCTAGATACTCCGTATTCCTGCAGTACTTAGTCTAAGTGTTTGTTATCAAACTCCTTTCCGTTATTCATCAGCAAGTACTTAGGAGTTTCCCATCTAAATAATATCAGTTCTTCAAAGGCCTTTGCTACTGCTTTTCCATCAGCAGTTCGTAGTGGTTTCAACTCAGTCCATTTGGTAAAAAGATCTTGAAAGACTAGCAGATATTTATTTTGGCTTTTACTAGGAGCAAACTCGATCATATCAGCTGATACTACCAGCCATGGTCTCTCAACGACACGGTTTTCTATGAATCCTTAAGGTCCAGTTTGCTTGGTCCTGTATCCTTGACAGTCATCACACTCCTTCACAAATAGAGTGGTATCATAGTATACTCCTGGCCAATAATACTCTCTGATAACCTTATCATAGGTCTTTTCTAGTCCTAGATGCACTGAGGAAGGATGACAATGTGCATCTTGCAGTATTCTCTCTCGTTGTTCTGCTGGCACTACGAGTCACCATCATTCTTCTCCATGGGTCACTGGGTCGAGTAATGGTTCTTTCCTAAATCCGTATAGTAATTCATCTTCTAATTTCCATCCAGGGTATTTGTAAGGGTTAGCCTCTATTTCTTTGACTCTCTCATTGTATTTTTCATCCTTTGTCTCTTCGAAAGCGCATTCATGTTCTTCTTCTTCTTGACCTTCGTACATTCTCGAGAGCGCATCGGATACATGATGTAATGCTGTGCGATCTTAAATGACCATTGTTGCATCTTTAATGCCCGTTTTGCTAGTCATTCTGTTGGGTCTTTTAGCTTCTGTAGCCATTTCAACGCACTATGGTCTGTGATAATCTTAAAAGTATAACCTTCAAGATAAGGTCTAAGTTTCTCAATCGCCCATATTACAGCTAATAACTCTTTCTCTGTGGTCGTATAGTTCCTCCTTGCAGCTTTTAGTACTCTGCTCACGTAAACAATTGGATGCTCATTGTCTTTATGTTTTTGAGTCAGCACTGCTCCTATTGCAAAGCCGCTGGCATCACATTGTACAGTGAAGAGTTTGTTAAAGTCAGGTCTGGCGAGTGCAGGAGCAGTTGTTAAGGCTCTTTTCAGGTCTTCGAACTCCCTCTGTTACTCATCTTCCCAACTCCATTCTCTGCTTTTCCTTAACAGCTTCACTAGTGAAACTTTCTTTTCCGAATCATGTTCAATAAATCTTGAATACCATCCTACCATTCCAAGAAATCTTCGCAGTTGCTTCACAGTACGAGGTGCTGGATAATTGACGACTGGTGCTACCTTGTCTGGATCTGGTCTTAGCCCCTCATTGTCTAATATGAAACCAAGGTAGGTGATCAGTGAACAGCAAATCTCACACTTTTTCTTGTTCACAGTCAATCCAGCGTCTAGCGGTCTCCGTAATACTGTTTTTAGTCATTTTATGCGATCATCGAAGTTCTCAGTAGCAATTATGATATCGTCGAGATAACCAAACACGTTAGGTTCACATTCAGGTCCAAAGAGGGCGTCGGTGAGCCTTTGGAAGGTCATTGGTGCGTTGGTCAATCCAAAAGGCATTTTCTTGAATTGCCAGAGACCTGAGCCAGATACTGAGAAGGCAGTATACTTCCTACTTTTCTCCTCCATGGGAATTTGGAAGGATGCTTGCTTCAGGTCAATTTTGGTTAGGTATCTGGCTTTTCTAAGCTTATCTAGGATCAAATCCATACTAGGTATTGGATATGCGTCCTTCCTAGTGACCTTATTCAATTCTCTATAGTCAACGCAGAATCGGTACTCCCCGTCAGGTTTTCTAAGGATCACTGCTCCATTCACTTGCTGACCTCTCAATTACATTGTTTCGCAACATCGCCTCTATTTCTCTATGTGCGATTTGCAGCATCATCGGCGACATCCTCCTAGGTCTCCGTTTTATCAGTGCTGCTCCCATTACATCTATGTGATGCTCCGACAAATTAGTTGTACCTGGTACGTCTGTTGGTTGAGGTATGATTTTATTTACTAAGTCTTCGATCTTTACTCGTTGTTCATCATCTAACTCTACGATTCCAGCACACTCTCCGAAAACAAGGGTTTGGGTATGGTCTTCGTTATTGAATTTTCTTTATTCACCATTTCTCATTCTCCATAAATTTTCACTAAACTTCGTTTCTATTTCCCAGAGTCGACAGAAATCTATTCTTAGAATGACATCATGGTCTAATACAGAAATAGCTTTCATTTCTAGTCGTCTCACACATTCATCTACTTCCAAGTCTACTGGTAATTTTCCAATTATTCGAGCGGATCCTCCTATGACGCTTCTGATCACTGTGCGGGCTGGTACCAATCTATCTTGGAACTCTTGGGCTACACTTGGTCCTATCAACGACACCATTGCTCCAGTATCGAATAAGGCCTGGTATTGTCTCCCTCCGAGCACTACATCCAGGAAATTCCTATTTTCATTCCTGCTATAGCATCGTCATCGTCTTCAGGTTCAAATCTGATTTCGGTCGTCGTAAGTGGGTCTTTCTCCCCCCCTCGACTAGACTTACTCTCTTCTGCACGAGTCTTGGTCTTTGACCTAGATGGGTGCTTCTTTTCTTCATCTAATACGCTTAATACTCTGTTTAACTCTGCTAGCTTCTTAAATCCTTCTTTTTCTTCTTTATTAGACTCTTCACTCAGTTGTAATATTTCTTGCTCTAACATTGCTAGTTTCTTCTTACTCTCTTGTAAGTGCTCCATGGTCCTCAGAATCCCTTCTCTAGAGTATTTCTCTGCAAACTCGAGTGAGGAGAGTATCTTTATGGGCTCTTGTATCTCGTTGCTCTCTTAGATATTCTCTAAGGTAGGGATCTCCGTCTTTTTGTTTGGGTTTAGGTACACTTTTAACTGCTCTTTATCTAATTTTTCCCAGTCGGTTGCCAAGTCGGGGGCATTAGAGAGTTTTGCATCAGAGGGGGGGGGGGTTGAGCTGGGTTTTGCCCCCCCGCTGCCCCGTTTTTCTGTGATTGTTGTTGGTTCGATGACCTTTGTTGCTCGGGTCTTAGTGCCTGATTGATTTGGTTTGAGGTCCAATTCGCGTTTTTTGGTATGTAATTTTGATTAGGTTTGTTCGTTGGGGTCAACTGAGTGGGGCAAACATTCATAGAATGACCCATTCCACCACAGGAGCGAAAGATTCTTCGTGTACAATCCTTTGCTCTGTGTCCAACGGTCTGACAGATATAACACGCTGAATACTGCGGTTGGCCTCTAGCTGCTCCGTCGGCTCCACTAGCTATGTTTGCTGGCTGTTGATATCACCTGCTTGCGTCATACTGTGGATCAGCTGGTGCACTTCACCAATTAACCGGCGGGATTACATTTGGCGGCCATATTGCCATAGGAATCTGCTCAGGTACCACTGCTGGTGTACTCTGTGTCACTGTGGTCGGGGTCTCTGGTGGGGATTCCATCTTAGCTTGGGTCTGTTTTACTTCTTGTACTCCTGCAATCTTAGGTTCTTGTTGTTTGCTATTTTTCTTCCGTCGTCGTTGTTGTTTTCGTTGGGTTGGTTTATGAATTTCTTCTGGTTCGCTCTTACTTTCGCTGTCGGTCTCTTCAAATTCTTCTACATTAGCTATTCCTGTTTTATCTGTTCTCTTAGGAGTTTCAAATGCTGCACCTTGAATTAACATCTTCTCGCGTGGTGGTGGGGGTTGATATCGATTATCGAGGTCCTTTTGTTTTTCCCAACGTCGACCTAACTTCCTAAGATCTTCGTAGGTGACTACTCGTCTACCTGCCATAAATTTGCCGTATTCTGATAGTAGATTTCTATACGTCGTATCTACCTGGGTTTTCATCGACGTTAAATTTTTAAAGTATTCTACGATACACCTGAAGCAAGATATCAAGTGGGCTATACTTTCTCCTTCGGCTTGAGTTCGCCTTTTCAGCTCGTCGAGAAGGTCTACTCGTTTGACATCGCCAACACATTGATGTCTGAAGGTCGACTTGAAGCTTTTCCAGTCATATACTTCTAATTCCGAGGTCCTATACCAGATGCTTGCTACACCTGTAAACATGCAGGGTATAGACCTTAACAGGCCTTCATCTGGAATACCGGTGTTCCTATGACAGTTACTCAACCTGGCGAGAAACTCCTCCGGTCCTTCTTTATCATCTCCGCTATAAGTTCTCCAATTTTTAAGCGTTTTGTTGATAGCATTGTCTCGGTCAGTCATGTCCATCTGACTGCTTTGTTGTCATCGATTATCCTCGTGACTGCTATAATCTTCTGTGTCACTGGAGCTATCTGAATAGTCGCTATAGTCGTCATCACGTCGGTTTCTTCTGTGACCTCTGTGCTCTCTATGTCTTCTGTTTCGTCTGTTTTCTCTATCTTCTCTATCTCTTCTATCTCTTCTATCTCCACTATCTCTTCGGTCTCTTCTCTCTCTTCGCTCATTATTTTCTCGTAGATTTTTCCTTGGTGCCTCTCGCCGTCGAACATGGTTGTCTCTTAACTGGTTAACTCTATGGTCTCTTGCGCCTCTGCCACCTCTATTGTCACTGTTTCTACGTCTTAGTGTTTCTCTGGCCATACCATCTGTGGTTTGCTGATACTGGTCCCTGCCAACATCTACGCGTATATCTGCCTGCTCATTTAGTGCCTTATCTTGAGCTTCACTGGGTATCCATTGTCCAGGAATTTCTAAACTTGCTTGGTCGAATTAATTTTTAATTTTAATTTCAATATACTAGTTTTAAATAATTAAGTCTAAATATTATATAGCTTAGTCTAAATAGTATAAATCTTTACATGGCTTTAGCTTTGTCGCACGCATACTAGTATAACAGCACATTTAGCTTTATCTGTATCGTTTCACAATACGTAGTCATGCCACAGAGCCAGAGAACAAATTGTTTCTTTGACTGTGCTATGCATAGCTGCACATAGCTTCATTTTTTCTTGTGCTATCTACTTGAATTATCTTTGATATTAATTATTAAACTTTTTGTATAGCAGTAAAATTGAATCTGCTGTTTCTTTTTTAAATATTCCATTCAGCACTAAAAATAAAAGTCAAATTTTTTATTGTCATTAAGAGGAAATCACGTATCTCTGTCCTTTTTTAATCAAAGAATTAATTTTCAACAAAAACTAATAACTTTAGTAAAAAATTAAAAGAAAGCCGCGTCTCGTATCAAAAAAAGCAAAATTTTCATTGATAAGAAAGAATTAATTTTATTGCTTCGTTTTCAAGAAAAGCTTTAAAAACCAAATTGTTTACCCTGACCTCTATGTTTCGAGTTTTTCAAAGTTTTCTTGAAAACGAAGCGATAAAATTAATTCTTTTTCATCAATGAAAATATTACTTTTTTTTATGCAAGATGCGACTTTCTCTTCATTTTTTGCTAAAATTTTTAGTTTTTGTAAAAAAAATCAATTCTTTGATTAGAAAAGGACATATGTAGTCGTCCTCCTCTTAAGCCTAAACTTATTTACAAAACTAAGTAGTTTTTTTAAGTTTAAAGCAATAGTCCCACGACTACGTAGTGTGATATCATATCATATTTTTGAATGATATTTGTCTGCATTAGTCCATTTTTGTAAATACCCTTGCAGTTCATATCCTTCTAGCACCTTACTGATTGAGCACTATTCCTTTAAGCGACTCCATCTTAAGCAAGCTGGTTTGTTTGTATTTTGTTGAAATTTGCAAGTAATCCTTACCATCTGCTGTGCGCTCTCTCATACTTACAGCAACGTGGTGACTTTACTGACAGGAAGTAATCGTCAACATATATAGCTCCATGTAGCAAGAATTTTTTTTCTGCTGGCCTCTTTAACGTTTTTTTTCTTACGAATCAAAATCTTTTTTTTGTTTGTATCTCGGTTTATGCAACTATGTTTTTTATTGCTTGTATATCATTTTGTTGGTTGCTTTGAAATAACCTTGTGTTCGTTATCTAAAAATTTTTCTTACTTTATTTTTTATATTAATATGTCTAGAATTCGTTACGTAAATTTACTCAACATCCAATAGATATAGTTCTTTGCTATTGCTGTGCTTTATGTTTATGCCGCCTAACAACAAGATAACTATTGAGAGTAGAACTTTCTGCTGCGTCGACGTTGTTTGATTTTGGGTTTTTTTTTGTAGAAGTTTCCATTGTAAAGGCTGGCTATGAATTAAAAATAGATTTTTTTTCTTGTATTGAATAGGAATTTCCATTGTAAATGCTAGCTACGAATTTTTTTTTGCATTTTAGTGTGAGATAGTGTCATAATAATTAAATATCATTTTTTTACTAATTTAAGACAGCTTTAATTTTTTCGTAAAAATAATTTTTCTGTGTGGTATATAGAAATTTTTTTGTTCTCTTCTTTTTGTTTGCTTTTGTTAATGAAATTTTTTTCTGCTAATTAACATAAAATCTGCTCGTATAGCCTGTTTGGAAATATAAACGTATAAACATTTCTTTTGGTTTAAATAATATTCAATAATTTCCTTTATCTATTTTCAAACCAGAGTTAAAATAATATTGCAGAGTTATTTAACTTTCTAAAATAAAACGTCGCGTTGGTAGAGGTTTAGTATGACCAGTCAACATTTAAGCAGAGAACCTTTTTTATTCCCAGATAAAGTCTGTTGGAATGACCCCCTTCAGGTGGAGAGCGAATTAGCTATAATCGTGGAAAGAATGTCAACAGATCACCTTTTTAATTATGGTAATCGTGGTATTAGTCGAAAAGGGACTCTGAATGAGGATAGAAATCGTGTCTTCTGATATAAGATAAGGCGTCATTTAGGAGATAGGCTGCCAGAAGATAAAGACATGGTAGAGATTTGTGATTACGATGCAACATACTGCCAGCGAGTAACTCTAAGCTGTCGCAAGAAGACCAGCAGAATCATAAGCATCGGTCAGATGTTAGGAGTCTATCGAGATCCAATGACGATGATTCAGCAGGATCAATCATCTGTACCGGCAGAAGTAATCGACACTTTAAATTCTACTAGCTTGGCTATGCCTCCAGCTCATCCTACGCCCCCAAATTCCATGCAATCTCGAGCACAATCAACACGATACTCGACCACATCAACCCATAATTACGTAGCAAACCGAGAAAATTATTCGAGCAGCATGGAAACCACCCAATCAGTTGGACACAAAGTTATTCCAACAATAACCACGGCTCCCATGTTGATTGCTATGGCGGTAACTAGTAACACCACCACCTGTTCTTTGTCAACACACGTAACCAACATTTTTGACCCCCTTTCAGCTCATAACGTCGCTACTACCACTACACTGAAAAAAAGCTCTGTTCATTGTGCTTGAGTTAAATATGTGGCATCGGCTTGAGGCTGTTAATACTTCAACAGCGGTGAAGATCCGCAGTTTTTGCGTAACTGTTTAGTAGGATTAGGGTTATCATTGAAACTTTACTAGTTACATAGGTGGAGCATCTAAATTCCTATTAAATTTATACTGCTGCGAAAGTGATATGTGAATATCCTAAGTAGATGAAATGCTATGGTCGCGGTCAACCCAACGAGCATTGTGGAGAAATCATTAGGAGTCGGTGTTTCCTCCCATGAAGCGAGTCAGACTCGGCCGCTTCTGGTGGAATCAGAGGGTTCTTTCGGATTTTGATCGTGTAAATTGTGGTTAAGGACACCAACCGTTGTAATGTTCACAAAATGTAGGTATCCTCAACCACAACTTACACGGTCGAAATGCAAAAAAACCCTCTAACAATTTTTACTTTTCTCTCTATCCCTCTATACTATTAAAAATATATCGCCGCTGTCGACGCTGTCGCCGTCTGAAATACGCCGCTCATTTTTGGCTCCTAAATTTAGCTAAAATTCAGCTAAAATTCAGCTAAAATTAGCTAAACGTCAGCTAAAATTTTGATGAATTTAGCTATAATTTAGCTGAAAGCAAGCTAAAAATCAGCAAAAAGTTACGTATAAGTTAGTTAGAAGTTAGCTAAAAGTTAGCTGAAAATCAGCTAAAGGTTGGCTAAAATTTAGATATATTTAGCTGTAATTTAGCTGAAAGCTAGCTATATCTCTCTATATTATAAACAGATTCCGCCGTCGCCGTTGCCGCTGTGTGTAGGAATTCGATTTGTCCTTGGTTAGCTAGAATTTAGCTAGAATCTAACTGAAATTTTGCTAAAAGTTAGTTAAAAATTAGCTAAAAGGTAGCTAAAAGTTAGCTTAAAGTTAGCTGAAGTCAGATAAAATTAAATTAAAGTTAGCTACATTCAATCAAAAGTTAGCTACATTCAATCAAAAGTTAGCTAAATTTAATGTTAAAATTAGCTAAATTCATACAAAATTTAGTTGGAAATTAGCTGAAATTTAGCTAACAGTTATCTAAAATTTATAGTAATTTTAGGCAATTTCAGGTGAATATTAATTTGTTTTTAACTGAATTTTAGCTGCATTTTAGATCTATTTATATTATATTCTCTCTATATTATTGAAAGTATATCACCGCTGTTATCGCTATTATCGTTAGAAATGTGCCCCTCATTTTTAGAACTATATTACAGCGTTAAATTTAGCTGGATTTAAGCATGTATTTAGCTAGGAAATAACTAAATTAAGCTATATTTGAGCTTTAAAATAACTGAAAATTAGCTGATTTTAAGCTTGTAGTCAACTTGGTAATAGCTAATTTTAAGTTTTGTATATAACGATATATGATAACATATAAGTTTAAGATTTATAATAGATGAAAAATACGTTACAATATATTTTTACAATTAGCTAATCATCCTGTAATCATCGTGAAGTTTAATCATATAAATAATTATCAATTTTACGATTTTATTTAAAGTATAGGGTTGAAAATATCATTTTGAAAAAGCTAAATTGAAGTTTAATAATCAAATGATAAGATTTAAATTTTGTGAAGTCAAAATCAATATCTAACACTTAAATATAGTCTTTATAAATTAAATTTAATTTTTATTTAATTTTGTGAAAAAACACCGACATTACAGTTTTCCAAATTTTTTATTCTTAATCCATAAATGTTTCAAATATCTATTACTGCCTTCCATTTTTAGTTCATTATAAAACTGTCAAATATAAAACTATCACTATATTCAGTTCATTATAAAAGTATCAAATAAAATCTCTATAATTGAATTATTTAATCAAGTGTACTTATTCACTGTCTGCCTGTATCTATTTAGCTGAATCATAGTGAGATTATTACAATTATATTTCTACATATTTCTTTCAAAATTGCAAATTCTTGGATATTTTTTTTAAATTATAAAAGCAAGATGGGGGTTGGGGCGCTTGCGCGCAGGGGGCATGTCCCCTAGTACTATATAAAATTTAATTCAATTTTTGTTATTGCCAAAAAAAACGAATTCACTACACAAGATTTCAATGGTGGAATTCGCTTAGTCGTTTAGGCCCGCTTCGCTTCTCTTTCTCTCTCACACACTCGGCGCTCAATACGCGCCCACGTGTTACCGAAAGAACGAAATTCTAATGAACTATAATACGTGCGTACTGATGTAGGTAAAAAGGTAAAAAATTTCTTTTTTATAATTATTCGCTCAACCGGCGAATAAACACATTCAACCGGTCCAGATTTAACTTTGGTTACAAGTGGCCACGTAGCTCACACACTCTGGCACTCACGTTCTAATCTTAAATTTGATTTCTTTACTCTTAAAAATTCAAAGAAACCAAAGGGGAAACTTTTAATTTATTACGCTCTGCGCCGCTCAACAAAAATAAATTCTTAAATTCTTAAACAAAAGGAATTTTATTTGTTACTAAAATTAAGCGCACAAAGGTAACTAGAAATTCTGGTTTACTATAGACTTAGTTACGTAACGAAACCTCGCGCACCGATTTAAGTGTTAAAAGAACTTCGATGTATTATTTTTTTCTCACGCTCAATAAGAAGATAAATTTTACACTTTTAATTAAATTTTCACGCACAATTTACCGCAAATCTTACAAATTTACTAACTAAAATTTCGCTTAAAAACACCTCAATTTACGTAACCTAACCTCGCGCACAAAAACCACTTCACTGACTCGAATACTAACAAGCGAGAGCCATTGATTTACAAGAAAAACGAAAATCTTATCTAGGTGCAGCCCACTCACCAGTGATGTATTTAAACCTCGTCCAGGTCGATACCGTCGACGATGCTGTTCAAGATGACTGGTTGAAGATGGCTGACGATAATGGCCGCTCGATCTCTCGCTTCTTCTCTGTTCTCTGTGGTCGCTACCGGTGACGTTGATTGATGCTCCAATCTCGTCTCCAAAGCCAAAACTTTTCGATCTCTCTCCCTGTAACTCTACTGCAGATCTTCTCAGGTCTAATAAGTTTCTCCGGCCCGAAAATGTACAGCGGAGAAAAAGACTATTTCAAAATTGCAGCGAACTAAAAAAAAAAGCTCCAGTGCGACACGAGAATAATCATCGAATGAATCGTCCCAGGTCCACTTCCTTCTTCTTCGTTCTTTCTATAATTGTGTGGCTTTTTCTATTTTCACTTACTCCAATTACTGCTCTAAATTTTCTATGCAATGATTCTTATGGATCTTTTCTTACTTCCTTTTCGTTACACATACATACGCTCAAGATGCGTATTAACTTAAGGCTTTAATTTGTTTCAATGAATATTGGGCGTTTCATCTTGTCATAGATTTACAACAGGTGTTAATTTAATTTTTTGACTCTCAGAGCGCAAAATTCGATTTTCTATGCTTGTCAAGCAGGCGCAAATGTACTATTTTGCGCTCGCTTGACAAGCGTAGAAATCGAATTTTTTACCTTTTGGATCAGAAAACAATATGTGTACCACAGGCACAAAGGGATTCGCGGCCCTCGTGCGAATTTAGCGCTCTCGCTTTGCTCTAGCGCTCATTTGCACTCTGGCCGGAATCCCCTATTTTGCGCCCTTGGTACACAATGTACTATTCTATACTAATTATGACACCTGTCATTGCTCTATTCTTCGTCAATCTAGTATTATCTTCGCTTTATACTTATTCTTTATTCTTTTCTATCTTCTTACGCGCCGACTAGTCTTTACCGTCTATACATACTTAGAATACACATACGTATACATACATGTGCATATAAGCACGGTGCATAAGCTGAGCCAAGAGAAAAGGATTGTGACGATCCCTTCTCTAACGCCCTCACTCCATATAGTCAAGGCAAAATTGGCGAATGAGCAAAAAAAATTTTTGAAGGGAAAATTTTTACGGGATGACCTTTGTAAAGAGTCCTAGAATACGAATCTGCAGTTTATCTGGCGAGAAAGTGGTCTCAATTTGTTGAAATCGATTTCATTTAGATAATTTCAAAAAAGTTGTTTATTTTGATTCGAACAAAGTTTTTTTAGATTAATTGAGTGATTCTAAACAAAAAAGTATATCTATAGTTTTTTTTCTCAAGTTGACGGTTTTCGAGATATTAACAAATACAGATGTTAAAAATCACTAAAATGCTCATTTTCGAAGCTCTGAAACGATACTAAAATTTGAATTTTTTTAATCTGTTGTTAAATCTGTGGTTGGCAAAGTTTTAAAGTAAAATTTAGACACTCTTTAATAGAATCCCGAAGAGTAATTTCAAATCACTATATTTTCAAGTGTTATTTTTCAGTTATTAATTAAGCACGTATACCCAGTATCTCTGAGTCTAAGCGCATACAGCTGAGTATGTCGTCTGCTAAAGTTCATGTCTTAACTCACGCAGAGCGCATCGCTGATTTTTAAGTTGTTCTACGTTTCGGAAGATAATTTATAAGGAACTTATGGTTTAAAATATACTATGGTTAAAAATTTGTTAGTTAATTGTATTTATATAATCTACTACATATAATATACGCATTTAAAAATATATGAATATTTAATCAAGAAAATATTAGAATTTTGCGAATATATTTGTTTCACTCAAACTTTTTTTTATAAATATTTTTAAAATTAACAATATTTTTATACAGATATAAATCTCAACCACATAACGGTACACAATTTACATTATTTTTTTTACATCAACACGCTTTGGTATTACACTTTTTTCGGCATTTACATTGCTTTACTAGCTCCTTCGGATATAAAGCCTTTGCCACGCGAGTTAAGACATGAACTTTAGCAGGTGACATATTCAGCTGTATGCGCTTGGACTCGAAAATACTGCGTATACGCGCTTGATTAACAATTTCAAAATAACACTTAAAAATAAAGTAATTTGAAATTACTCTTCGGGATTCTATTAAAGAGTATCTAAATTTTACTTAAAAAATTTACCAACCTGAAAAAATTCAAATTTTAGTATCGTTTCAGAGCTTTGAAAATGGGCATTTTAGTGATTTTTAACATCTTTATTTGTTAATAACTGGAAAACCGTCAACTTAAGGAAAAAACCATAAAAATACTTTTTTGTTTAAAATCACTCAGTAAATCTAAAAAAACATTGTCAAAATCAAAATGACCAACTTTTTTAAAATTATTTAAATAAAATGTATTTAACAAATTGAGACCACTTTTTCGCCAGGTAATTTTTTTTGCTCACCTGCCAATTTCACTTCGACTAGTAGTCCTTTATTGTCTCCTATCTCTCTCTTCACTTAATGCGCAAGAGATCGACGCGCCAGCACTTTCAATTCACTCTGATAGTCTAAGGATCTCCTCATCTCTTTCTCATTCTTCTCTCTTCTACCTCTTCTTCTTGAATCATCGACACCTAGCGCACGCGCGGTCGTTGCTAGGTATTAGTGTATACGTGGGCGCTTAACTGGCTGCTACAGCAGCAGCAATGTTCACACACAGTAGCTATTGATGTGCGTGTAATGGCCACCGCGTGTGTTGAAGTTGAGCAAAATCAACTAACTCAATTATTAAATTACTTAATCCCACCCACGCCAGAGATTTTAGGAGTTACTAGTTTAGCTACACATAAAATAGATGTCCAGAACCACAAACCTATTCGACAAAAATGCGAATATATTCCTCTCAAATGTTAAAAGTAGCTCAAGAAGAGGTGGATTGCATGTTTTAGGAAGGTATTATAGAACCTTCTAATAGCCCCTGGAATAGTTGCCTCGTTTTAGCCCCCAAACCCAATGGAAAGTACAGGTTCTGCATCAATTGTAGACAAGTCAATGATGTCACTAAGAAGTTTGCCTATCCTATCAAAAACATGGATGATATTCTTGATAAATTAAGATGTGCTAGGTATATTTTAAAATTGGATTTAAGTCAAGCGTATCACCAAATACCGATGGATCCTGATAATAAAGAAATAACTGCCTTTGCAGTTCCAGGTAGAGGCCTTTTCCAATTTAATCGTATGCCTTACGACCTGATTAATGGATGACCTAATTAAACCTGATTGGAAGCCTAATGTTTTTTCGTATCTACACTGTTAAAAAAAACATGAAATTTAATGCAAAACTGGAAGCTTGCTTCAAGCGTGTACATGAAAATTAATAATTTTACCGTAATTTTAATGCAAAATTGCATGGAAATTAATAATTTTACCGTAATTTTAATGTTAATTTGCATGAAATTTAAAATAAAAATAGAAATTTCATAAATGTGCTGGAAGCAAAATTCAATTTTTTATAACAGTGTTGACAATTTTATTATTACCACAACAACCTTTAAGGAACACATGCACTGGTTACATAAAGTTTTAAGAAGGGGCCGAACTATCTGTCTTTGTCTAATAGCGTTTTTCATCATTTATGTAAACACTATCCGGTATAACAAGAAAAAAATAGCAGCCCCCGCTAGATATTAGTATAATTAGTAAATTTTGTAATAACAACCAAATTTTTTACCGCATAGTTTTTGACTAATTAGAGACCTACTAGCAATCTAGAATATAACCTATCTTTTTTTGGTAGGTCTCTAATTATTCAAAAACTACGCAGTGAAAAAATTTGGTTGTTATTACAAAATTTACTTATTATACTAATATCTAGCGGGGTTGCTATTTTTTTCTTGTTATACCGGATAGTGTTTAAATAAATGATGAAAAACGCTATTAGACAAAGACAGATAGTTCGGCCCCTTCTTAATGGCCTTCAAAGCAGCAGACTTACAGATCAACCGAGAAAAATCAACCGAGAGTTCTGCTGCTCTGAAGTAAGATATCTTGGATATATAGTTAACGAGAATGGTTTAAAAACTGACGAAAAGAAAATCCGCCCTATCCTAGAGTATCCAGCACCCATTAATCTCGGATAGATACGGTGATTTTTAGGAATGGTGGGCTGGTACGCACGTTTCATTCCCAATTTAGCAGAATTAAAAATTCCCTTGACCTGTTTCACTATAAAAGAAACTCGTTGGCATTGGCATGAAAAAAAAACCTTTTTAGTAGGGGTGGGGCTATCCGGAAAAAAATTATTCGAAAAATGAATTCTTTTATTTAAAAGGTATCCGTAATCCGAATAGTGACTATTTGGATTTTTTATTCGAATAATCTGTATTCGAATAATAAATAATCAAGTCTAATTATTCGAACTTCAAGGAATTAACGTTACACACATCCACACATCTACTCACCCACACAACCACACAACCACACACTGTGTGTATGCGTGCGTGCAGGTGCGGGTGCGGGTACGGGTGCAGATGCGGATGCAGGTGCGGGTGCGGATGTGGATGCGGGTGCGGATGCGGGTGCGGATGCAGGTGCGGATGCAGGTGCAGATGTGCGCCCGCGACCGCACCCGCATCCACATGCGCACCCGCACCCGCACGTGCATCCGAACCCGCATTCGCATACGCATCCGCATCTGCAACCGCACCCGCATCCGCATCCGCACCTGCATCCGCGTCGGTATCCGCACCCGCACCCACTTCGCACCTGCACGCACGCACATACACAGACATACACGCGCACGCACGCAATTGAATTATTCGATTAAAATTATTATCCGAATATTTTTCGATTATCCGAATGCTTTTTGATTATTTGAATATTTTTTGACTTTCCAGATTATTTCATTACGGATAGTATTATCCGTTTATTCAAATAATTCGAAAAGTCAAAAAATCCGAAAATAACTAGAACCCATCACTACTTTTGAGCAACTTAAGCAAGCCCTCACTGAAGCCCCCATTTTAGTACGTCCCAATCTCAACTACCTATTTATTCTGCAAACTGATGCAAGTAACTTTGTCACAGCAGACATGCTAATCCAAGGTATTGACGGCGATGAACACTCAATCTATCATATTACTCGCACTCTTAGTCGCACAGAACGTAATTACACGGTGTCAGAGAAAAAATATTTAGCAGTTATTTAGGCAGTTGAACGTCTAAAAGCTTACCACCAAGGAACTTTGTTAACTGTGATTACTTATCACCATAGATTGCTATGGTTAAAAAAATTAAAAGATGTAACAGGTCGACTAGCTAGATGGCATACTAGATTACAAGTATTTGATACAAACCTGATGCATCGTCGTAGTAGTGAATTAAAAGTATCTAATGCTCTCAAGAGCACAAGAAACCACATTTGATATAGCTGCTTTCGCCCCTATTGATACAAACGATAACTGGTATCGTTGAAAAAAGAAAATGGTTCAGCAAAATACCCTGATTTGAGAATAGGAAATGACCTCCTTCATTTCCACCACTCAAATGATGACGTAGACCTTATTATTTCTGATATAGATGCTTGGAAATTAGTACTTCCTTTAGTAAACCGAGAAAAAGCCTTCTATGAAGCACACAATACTCCTCAAGCTGTTCATATGGGAATGGAAAGGACCTTTTCTCGTTTAGCTACTTATTATTACTGGCCAGGGTATTACCGCGATACTTGCCAATATATAAGAGCATGGCAAATGTGTCAGGCGCACAAAAAATCTCAACAGGTTCTATCTAGTCTGATGGAAGAAAAATATATTCAAGGCCCATAGACAGTTGTCCCTGCAGACATAAATGGCCTAAAACCTCTATCGAGAGCAGGTTATAAATATATTATAGTATTTGAGGACCTGCTTACCCGTTATGTAGAAATAAAACCTCTTCGGAAAGTAGATGGTAAGAACGTCATTCAAGCTTTTGAAGAATTAATTACTAACCAATATCTGTTAACGGACAATGGGTTAGAGTTTAAAAACCAAGTCGTAGATGGCCAATTAGAAAAATATGGTATAAAACACTCCACTACCCCCCCCCCCCCCCGTTATCACGCACAATCAAACCTCGTAGAAAGAGTAAACCATAACCTAAGACCCATAATTAATAATTTCATTAAACAAGACCATCGCGATTGGGACAAACACTTGGGATAATTAAGCTTTGCTCTCAACACTATGGTGCATTCGTCCACTAAATTCACTCCAACTTTTTTAATTATGGGTCACAATCCTACTCCTACAATCCTTTTTCACAAATCTATATACAATCCGAAACTAATTAAGCAGGGTGATATCGCAGGATGGGCAGACAGAGCAAAGAGACTATCAACGATAAATCATTCAGTTAAAAAATATACAGATAATGCAACCGCTCGTCAAGCTAAATACTACAATAAAAATAGATAACATGTAACGTTGTAACATCACACATTATCTTCTGTTGTCGACAAATTTGCTGCAAAGTTAGTACCAAAATTCATTGGCCTAACCAAAACTATCAGAGTATTCTCGCCAGTAAAATACCAAGTTAAAGACATCGATACCAAGCGACAAACTATAGTTTTTATCAATGATCTAAAAAGATATATTCCGCTAAAACAACAACCAAACACTAAAATATCACCATCCCTTTCAGGAAATGCAGCGAGCAGGGCCGAACAACTTGCATCAAATGAGACGGGCGGTTCACGTAGGACCAGGCAGGGGATCGTACAACGATCTTGCCTTTCACCCACTCCAGGAGGAGTTAAAAGTGGGCGTGGGCGGCCAGCGAAACCAAAGGTGACAACGAACTAGGGCATGTATGAGGGGAGGTCGCCACTTATGCGACGCAGAGGGTGAGGAACCTGCGCCAATCACACCACGCCTCCACGAAGAGGATGATAACGAGTCATTGAACTCCATCACCCCTCGAGCTTTACTTTAATCATGTTCAGCTCCCGTACCCCAAGTAACTTAACCACCCCAAGTAACTTTCTCCAACCCATTTCTACTAAACTCACCTCCCATCTCTCCACTTACCTGCTCCTAAGGCTACTCTTTCCCCTTCTTTAGCGGTTCTGTGCCTCCAATCCATCCTCCCTTCACTTGCAGCCATTAATCCCTTCCAGCTTTCATCACAAAAGCCCTCTTCTATCCCTTCTATTCATCCCTGTCACCAAATACCTTTTTCAACCCAAACATTACTACCTCTTCTACCTACACTGTCACCCCGATCTCAACCCAGTACATCCCACGCACCCTCATCCTTAATTTCTCCCTCAATGTCCCTAGAAATTTCCCCTCCAGCCTCCCTTCCAGCTCCTACCCTTCCTGCTCATGCAGTTTTACCGCCTCGCGCTATGGCTGATAGTGAAAAGCCAACCCGCGAGACTGGAGCAGCCAGACCGCACTATTGGACCACTTGCCTGGCCCCGAAAAGACTCTTTTGCAGAGGTTGTGGTCAACTTGGAGTATCCAAACCGGCGTGCCCTAAATGTTATGCAAAGTGTGTAAATAAACGCAGTTAACGTTGCCTTAATAATTAAATAATAATATTCAGTACACAAAATCTTAACCGTACTTCCACGACCCTTAGAAATATCAACATAATTTATCATTTACATAACGCCCAAATGTTATTACCTAGATGTATTAAGAGTCGCATAGTCATTTTACTAGCTTTGCTATCATTCACAGAATTTTTTTTGTCAAAAATATAGTTTTATGAATTGATATGTTAACTTTTATTTTTTACTTTATTCCTTCGAACTTGTTTAAATTACATTGAATGATTTTAACCATCTATCAATATAATAAAGCATTCATCTTCACTGGTGCTATCAACTTATACTTAACAATAAGAATTAACAATAGAAGAAAAAATTTTTTGCTGCAATAAAGAATATTGATATTGAAATCAGATTTTGTATCATAATAGTACCGCCAGAGCGTCATCTTCTAGTAAGTAATAAGTTTTGATTTAATTCAAAATTTTTAACATAAAATCGTAATAATTTTTTATAGTATGAGTGGTATATAATGTAAGAACAGGTAAGAAGAATGTTTTTTTACGAAAGTATCCGGTTCCACCATGTACTTCTGTATGTTGGGGGGGGGGGGATTGTAACGTAAACCAAGCCACCAACCATACACGCGTGCACAGCACATCACTATACAATTAATATACAGCACAGCCAAGCTTAGCCAACGTATCTAGTATAAGTATAGCATGACTCTAGCAGTCAAGTAAACGGAAAAGGCAAGAGCGTAAGGTGGCGCGCAAAGAAGGAAAAGCATTCATCTTGAGATGTTCATTTTTTCTGCCGCTAGCCTTTAAGTCGGTCGACGTACCTTAAATCTTAACTACGTAGCAGATTATACAAGGTGAAGCCTTTTACTTATACGTTTTTTTGGGTTTTTTTGTGTGAAGGAATGGAAATTTGGCGTGAATGCTTAAAGCATAAATGCTTTATAATAGTCTAGATTTTATTGGCTTTAACGATAAATATATAGTTTCTTTTTTATTGCTTTTTATGCGTGTGTGTTGGTGACCACGTGCACGGCATTAGATAGTGCGTTTGTTTTTTTCTTTCTAGCTCTCGTTGAAGCTAATTACCATTGTAGCTTGCAAGCTAACGTACAATTATTCGTTGATTCAGCGTATCGTTGGCTCTCTTTTCGCCGCGTTTTTTTTAGTAGATATAATTAGAATACCTCACGGAGTCACGTCCGTATCACGTGATTAGCGCCCTTTTCTGTGAATAGCTAATGTTTAAGTGTAGTTTAATAAAATCTATAAGTTTGTATATTTCAGCTTATTTCTTTTTTGTATATTTCATCGTTTAATTGTGAATTTTACTTCTAGCCATACATGTAGCTCTACTTGTGCGGTGACGTGATCCTCACGGCCGTTACAATTTTCATGTTTCAATGGCACCCATCGTGGAGACTTTTAAAATTAAAAAATAAGCGGATAAGGGCGTGAACCCTTATTTCCTCGAGATCTCCATTTACACGTTAAATTCATACATATAACGACTTTCGTCGGTATTATAGGTATCTTTATGGATTAATAAGATGTGGATGGAAATCCACTATGTTACACTTTTTTATCTCTATCTGTAAAATATATTTTTTTCACACGTTTGGGATAAAATAGGATTTAATGTGTTAAATAAATTCTTGATTCTATTTTTTCTTCTGTAAACATTAACGGTAGGCCGGAGTAGAACCTGATACCGACCGAGTAACAATTGAGTTGTTTGTTATTTACTCAAGTTTTAATCGATGTATCTTCAAATTAAAGGTCGAGCGCAATAGATATTATTATTATGAACATCTATGCACAAGAAAACGAAAATTTACCGATTTGTTTTTGAGAAAAGTAAGGAACGCGAAAATATTATAAACATAAACTTTTACCTCGGCGTTCCTTACTTTTCTCAAAAACAAACCGGTAGATATTTTTTTTCTTGTGCATAGATGTTCATAATAATAATATCTATTGCGCTCGACCTTTAATTTGAAAATACACCGAGTAAAACTTGAGTAAATAACAAAAATGCCAATTAGACAAGGACAGCGAATCCGGCCTGCTCTTAATTATAAAAATATAATATTTAAAAAAAGAACGACAAAATGGTGAAACATCGGGTTTTAACTTAGCGGAATCAGTATCATTTCTTTAAGATAATCTTATTTAAGGTGTGATCATTTTGGGTCTTATTAATCTGTTAGTTGAATCAGTATTGTGTGTTTATCTAAAATTCATATAATTTTAGTTTGGAGAACCATTTAGCTCTTTATTATTTAAATACTAATTTGCATGAAAAACATCTAAAAATTTTTAAATTTATTTTATTACAAAATGTAATTCAAAGCAAGCAATCAAATAAGATGCAAAATAGTTATTTTTCTAAAAGAATATCCAATTTTTCTTAAACATTTAATCTCTATGTGACGTTAATTATAACCGTTTATGTAATTTTTAAAAATTGAGACTTTTCGTCTTTTTTATTTTATAAATATCAAAATAAAATGTTATTTAAAAATTGATTTAAAAAAAAGTTATCATGCCTTTATATAAGTTTAGAAACTGTCACTTTTTAACGGACAAAAATAATTCAAGTATTCAAAGTTTAATCAAAATTTTGTTTAGTAAGAACTGAAAATCATTACGTTCGTTAAAGAGAATCAACTTTCATAAATTTTTTTGTTTTGAAAATAAAAATTGATAATATGAAAATATGATATTTAATAAAAGAAACATGAAAAAGTCCAATTTTTAAAAATATTCATGACATTCAATGTAATTTTCATTTATAATGCACTTAAATGAAGTTTAAATTCGTGAGATTATTTATTTTTTTAGCTACATTTATTATTTTACTTTTACTAAATACAATTAGATTTATTCATATTTTTATTTCTATTTTTATTAAATGAGGTAAAACTGTTGTCATACATTTATATAAATTTAGAAAAAGTCCTTTTTAAAGAAAAGAGATTTTACAAATTTTTTAAAAATTGGTAATAAAAATATAATATTTAAAAAGAGAACGAAAAAGAAAAAAAAAGATGGAACATCAGGTTTGAACTTGGTAAAATTAGTATTAGAGTCAAGGTGCGTAAAAACTTACTGAACACGGCCACCGCACACCTTCCTCGAACAGTATAAAAAGTTACATATGTTCATCGCCTCCCAAAAAATACATTTATGTTTAAAATAAAAATATGTAATTAATCAACAAATTTTCAGGGCAGAATCACATTGAAATAAAGGTATAACGCATCGCGGCGAAAACGAGCTAAGGCACGTTTGGCATAAGTTTACCTACGCCACTGTAAGTCGTGTGTACAGTGTGTTTGTCTCCTCCCCTATCATTGATTTCTCTTTGCGCGTATAGTTTCAGAAACGCCGCAAGGATCGTCATGATGAAATTCGGCACGTTTCAAAAACACGGCAATCTCTACCACCCTAATGAAAAAAATGACATGAGATCTAACATGAGATCTCATGTGAGCTCTCACACGAGATCTCATGAGTTCTCACAAATAAAAATGAAACGAGATCTCATATGAGAACTCACATGAGATATCACGTAAGATCTCATGATTATTTATGTCTTAGAACATTATGAAAAACTACCTTCAATGAACTGACAGTGACTTAGTACTTAATATCTCTTTTTTAACCGACTTCAAAAAGGAGGAGGTTCTCAATTGGACTGAATTTTTTTTTTTTTTTTATGTCTGTTACCTCATGACTCCGTCATTTCTTAACCGATTCGAAAAAACTTTTTCTTATCTGATAGAGAATACCTTCAATGAACTGACAGTGACTTAGTACTTAATATCTCTTTTTTAACCGACTTCAAAAAGGAGGAGGTTCTCAATTCGACTAAATTTTTTTTTTTTTTTTTTTTTTTTTTTTTTATGTCTGTTACCTCATGACTCCGTCATTTCTTAACCGATTCGAAAAAACTTTTTCTTATCTGATAGAGAATGTCTGCAGGAAGGTCCCATACGTGTCCTATAATTATTGGGCCAATATTCGGTTTGTATGACCCAATTATCAAATTAAGAAAAAAACCGGGTGTTTTGTTTTCTCATTTACCTCCCTTATACTTCGACTATTCTTTCTCTCTCTCTCTCTCCTTCTCCCTCTCCCTCTCCCTCTCTCTCTCTCTCTCTCTCTCTCTCGCTACGGCTCTACTCTACGGCTCTCTCTCTCTCTTGCCGTAAGTAGCGCCATACGTATTTTTTTCGCTTCTCTTGAAACTTATTTTAAACAGCATTTTTTCACTTTGCGGAGTGGAATTTTTTGCAGGGAATCGTCCTACTTGGAGTCCGAGAGTGTTGGCCTCATTCATTTGCATTTTTGCAATTGCATATTGGACTCTGGACGGTTTCTTACTGTGAAAGTGCAGTCTCTCAACATCAACCTGCTCTTGTTTCTGACACTGCTGTGGACTCTGCTGCTGCCTGAGAAAGTTGCTGTGGGCCTGCTTGTGTTATTGAGTGTTGTTTTGAGTGCATTATATTGTGCACAATTGCATTACAATTGGTTTTATTTTTAATTGCAACATAACCTCATTCTTTTTTGGCGCAATTACATACTGCAAGAGGGATCATATTTTTTTAACGCTGATAGCGCCATCTCTTGGATAACGTATACACTAACTTCACTGTTCTTTTGATTAAATCCGCAGTCTCTCAACATCAACCTGCTCTTATCTCTGATAGTGCTGTGGACTCTGCTGCTGCCTGAGAAAGTTGCTGTGGGCCTGCTTGTGTTGTTGAGTGTTGTTTTAAGTGCATTATATTGTGCACAATTGCATTGCAATTAGTTTTATTTTTAACTGTAACATAACCTCATTCTTTTTTGGCGCAATTACATACTGCAAGAGGGATCATATTTTTTTAACGCTGATAGCGCCATCTCTTGGATAACGTATACACTAACTTCACTGTTCTTTTGATAGAATCTAGTGGTAAAAACGTGGAATTTGCTGCATGTTCGATTTAATTGCTGTATATTACAATAGTGCAGTATATTGTATGCAGTTGTACTGAAACTGGTTTTAACTATTGTCTATAACATAACCTCAATCTTTTTGGTGCAATCATCTACCACAAGAGGATTCTTATTTGCTTAGTGCTGGTAGCTCCATCCCTTAGATGACCTGTATATTGGCATCTTTGCCCGTCTATGTGATACCTGATGGTAATTTCTCCAGTTAAGGCGCTTTTCCACTATTATCTTCTGCTCTCTCTAATCACAGTCAAACGAATCTTACTCTGTACAAATTAAGCCGCTTTTCCACTTACAATAACTAAAACTTGGAAGCAACTCAGAGTGCATTTGTTAAGCTGCTTTTCCACTTCCAACAACTGAAACTTAGAAACAACTCAGAGTGCATTTATTAAGCTGCTTTTCCACTTACAGCAACTGAAACTTAGAAGCAACTCAGAGTGCATTTATTAAGCTGCTTATCTACTTTTAAATATACAACTGGCACCAAAATTAAAAATTTAAGATTCGTTTAATTAAGCTATTTCTATCTTGGAGGTCACTATGTCCAATCAGTGTGGTCTCTGTTTTAAAAACTTTAGTGCTGCATCTAAGCCTCAACTTTGTGGTCGCTGTGGTAAGACCTATCACAGCTCTTGTACCAAATTGCTCTTAGTCAGAGATAATAATGACCAACAAGTGAAGGTATGTAACTTTTGCATAGCAGCTGCAAATCCTGATTGCAGTCGATCACGTTCTAGTTCTGTGGGTTCTATGAGTGATGTCTCAGCTTCTCTGTCTCTGTCGCGTACTCGAACTCCGACACTACCGGCGCTACAAACAAATGAACTTTTGTCTTCTATATTGAAGAAGATGGAGAAATTAGATAAGCTGGATGCTATGGATACCAAGATCAACAATATCGGCACTCAACTATTGACACTGGATGGGAGATTTACAAGTTTGGAGACGCGAGTGGATGGTATTGCTGTGGCATGTGAGGAAAGTTGTGGAGCAACTGAGGCAAGACTTGACAAGGTTTGTCAGGATTATCGGGAGCTTAAGGCGAAGCTAGAGGAATCTCTCTCTGTTGTGCCTGATCGGGCATTATCTGACCCTATGGCTGCTAAACTACCGGAATTGGACAAGCTCAATAAATCTTTACGGCAACAGTGTGATGTTTTGGCGGCTGACCAGCAGCGTCTTGAGCGTGCATCAGACTTGGTGTTTGGAGGCCTGGTTCCTAATGAATTTAACGATCTGAAGAACGGTGTCTTTGCTGTATTGGCTTCTCTTAATTCTGGTTTTGCTCTCAGTGACATTGTTTCGGTTCGACCTTTGTCGCGACCTGCTACAGCTCGTAGTACTGATGATAGTACTGCTCCTTCTGCAACAACATCTCAAGGTGGTCCTCCGCTGCTTACGACGCTATTGCTCGTCACTATGAAAAGTGCCTCGTTGGCGCGATCTGTCATCGGAGCAAAGATCAGGATGGGTAGCCTTCATACCTCAAAGATCAGGAGTGACCTTTTGCAGGGAACTTCATCAGTAGAAACACTTACTCCTTCCTTGATCAACATCAATGAATATCTGCCACACTCGTTGCACCAATTGAAGTTAAGAGTGCTCAGGAAGGCCAAAGATAAGAGGTACAACTTCCTTACATTTGTGCGTGATGGTAAGATCTTCGTCAGCAGGAAGAAGGAGGATGCAGCCATTCGTGTTGCATCGGATGACGACTTGGATGCTTTTTTAGCAAAGCTCCCATTGATATCAGCCAACGACGATGTAGCCACTCAACATCTGACACTGGGGTAAGCTCATTCTCTCTTCCTTCTAACAATACTATTTCATCGGTCATTCATGATCATTTCACTACTAAGGATGGTCTCAGAGTTTGTCATTTCAATGCCAACTCTATTAGAGCGCACATTGAGATGATTAGACTCTTTTTGGCTTCTCGCCCTTATTTCCACGTAATGGCTGTTACTAAGACCAAACTGGGCCAGATAGTTTGTGATTCTTCGATTGCTCTTGATGGGTATGTGCTTTATAGACAGGATCGTAACACCAGGGGAGGTGGTGTTGCTTTATTTGTACACTGCTCTCTCACTTCTGTGCGTCTCTGTTCATCCTCTGGAAGCTAGAGTGGTAAGCCTGGTTTACCTGAGTATCTCTTCTGTGAGGTAAACTCATCTGACTTGGCTTCACCCATTTTCGTTGGTGTTGTTTATAGACCACCTCACGCTCCATTTTTGGCCAACACAGACTTTATTCCTGATTTGACCACTCGTATGCACAATTATAGTACTAAGGTAGTTTTGGGAGATTTCAACACTAATTTGTGTTCTGAATCTGATGATTCTGTGTTCCTGAAGAGCCTTATTAAGGAAAATGCACTTTTTTCAGTGCCTTATGGACCTACGCATCATACTTATTCCTCTGATACGTGGCTCGACTTGTGCCTTGTCGATGCCAATGACTTACTGCTTGACTATTGGAAGACTGATGTACCATTTATTGACGGACATGATTTTATTGCTGCGACTGTGAAGTCGTCTCTCTCTAGGCCTACACTTAATAATTTTACTTATCATGATTCTAAAGCGGTTGATGAAGCTGCTCTTCTTGATTATTTTCGATCGCTGAATTGTGCTGTGTGTAACGGTGACTCTTCTCTTTTGGCTCGCCTTGAATGTCTTTACACTCATCTTAATGAAGCTATCTCACGGTTTGTGCCTGTTAGGCGTGTTCGACAGAGCAAGAGTCATCGTCCGTGGTTTACCTCTGAGCATCACCGCTTAATCTCTGAGAGAGGTAGGCATTACAGACGCTTCAAACGTACTAGGCTGCGTGCTGATCTTATATGTTATAGAGATGCTCGAGATCGGGCCCATTCATGCATCGAATCAGCTAAATTTCTGTATTACCACGACAGACTATCTAAGATTACTGACGCAAGACAGATCTGGAAAGAACTCAAGAACCTGGGCGTATGTTCCAGCAGTAGTGACTCTCGACATTCTTTTTCAATTAATGATTTGAATCGGTATTTTGGTGGTGTTGCGTTTGATCCTCTGGTCCCCTCCATTTCTGATTACATGACTACACTTGCTCTAGATGAACCACTTAAACTCATGTTTAAGTTTAATCCAGTTACTTTGGAGGAGGTATGGATGGCTGTTTGTCATTCAGCTTCACAGGCCAGAGGGTTTGATGCTGTTCCTCAATCTTTTGTCCGTGCGGCATTTCCGGTCATTGGGCCTTTGTTATGTCGCATTTATAACGACTCATTGCGTGAATCCTTATTTCCTTCATGCTGGGAGATCTCACTGGTCACTACAATAAACAAAATCTCCTCTCCTCAAGCTTTTGGTGACATTAGGCCAATTTCTTTATTATCTTTTATGTCCAAGGTTCTTGAACGTCTAGTCCATGATCAACTCTACAATTACCTGACTATGCGACAGCTACTGGACCCTTATCAGACTGGATTTCGAACTGGACATAGTACTCAGACCGCACTACTGAAACTAACTGAGGACATTAGACGCAATATGGACAGACGCTACGTGACGTTGCTGTTGCTATTTGATTTCAGCAAGGCATTTGATACGGTATGCCATGTCTCTCTGCTCAGAAAAATGTCTTCTCTTGACATCTCGCATTCAGTTGTGCGGTGGTTTGCGTCTTATCTTTCTGAGAGACAGCAGGCTGTTATTGATGCAGATGGTAATGCATCTGACTATGTAACATTAAATACTGGTGTTCCCCAGGGCTCTGTCCTTGGTCCACTGTTGTTTTCTATATACATCAATGATGTGGCTGCTGACTTCCATGCCGATGTGCAGCATCTTATCTATGCTGATGATCTTCAGGTGTACATTCACTTCCCAATTGCTAAGTTAGCTTCTGTTACTGCTCTCATGAGTGATCAAGCTGTCAGTATTGTTAACTGGGCGACAAAAAATCATCTGAAATTAAATGTGAGCAAAACAAAGGCTATTATTATTGGATCTTATTTCTATGTCAATATGCTGCCCTCATTACACATCACTGGTGTTCCAATAAACGGTAATCTTATTAAGTTTGAATCTTCTGTTCGTAGTCTTGGTGTATAGCTTGATAGTAAGTTGAACTGGAAGGACCAAATTGCGCATGTGTATAACAGAAGTCACTCACTGCTCTATAGATTAAATTTCTTTCGAAAAAGTACCACCATTGCACTACGTAAGCATCTTATCCGTTCTTTGCTGTTCCCTTTACTTCATTACTGTTGTTTGGTCTATATTGACCTTTCTGCTGAACTCGATCTGAGGCTTCAAAGGGTCGTAAACTCTGGTATTCGTTACATCTATGGTGTAAGTAGGCGCGAGCACATCTCTGTTTATAGGTCCTCTCTAGGCTGGTTATCCACTTTGGGTAGAAGAAACTACTTCGCTACTACCTTCTTATACAAAATGTTTTTGTCATGCTCACCTTCATATCTTTATTCTAGATATTTGTGGAGCCGGCCTGTGAGGACACTGAGGGGTGATGTGAGACCGTTAACCATTCCTTTTTCATCTACCGAGTATCACCAAAGATCGTTCCTGGTTGTGTCATCGCAACTATGGAACGGTCTATTATCATCATTAAGAGACTCTTCATCGTTGGCATTATTCAAGGCATCAACATATTCGCACTACCTTTCCCTTAAGAATGAGCCTCTGCTCCGAGCTAGGCTTTAATTATTTTAATTACTGTATCTTTATTTTAATTATATTTTTACTTAGTATCTCATTTTATATATATATATATATATATATATATATATATATATATATATATATACTTACGAATTTGTATTACTTTTGTTGTACAACATAATGTACAGTTAATAAATTTAAATATCTCTCTCTCTCTCTCTCTCTCTCTCTCTCTCTCTCTCTCTCTCTCTCTCTCTCTCTCTCTCTCTCTCTCTCTCTCTCTCTCTCTCTCTCTCTTACCTGAGCTTGAATATGTATACATGCACACATAACGACACTGTGCTGTTGAGCCTTCTTTCTTTCCTGCTATATATTGCTTGGTGGTGTACTAATGCATGCCTTATGAATTAATAATGAAAGTTTAATGTAATTAGTGGGTCTACCTATATTTGCGTTTTTAGTAAGGGGATTCACTAGAAGATAGAAAATAAAAATTTTCTAACAAAAATAAACAATTTAAACAATTTTTAATAAATAAAAACCGACTTTAAAAGTATCGAATAAAAACAAAATTTTTTACAAAAAATATGATTTTAAAATCATTGCACTAAAAAATGACAAATAAAAAATTTTTAACAAAAAAGTAAACCGACTTAAAAAAATGCACTGAGCACAAGTAACAAATAATTTATTATCTTAAGAAATCATACAAATAATTGGTAAAATACAATTTTAGACGTCGGCGTCTAATTCTAAATCTGTGGTGCGTAAGCAGAACGACTTACTAGGAGAGTGTCACACCTCCGGATCACGGATTTTGCTCAAACTACGGGATAAGTTTTCAGATGATAAAATATGGAAAAAGCTAAAGTTATAGTCATAAATACTCAATATTTCCCTAGTTACAGGCAATCAAAGAAAATCACTAAAAAAGTTACTAGATTTTTAAACATATAGTTCTTTAGCGTCGATAGCTACAAGCTTGAAACTGTTTTTAAATGAAAGCTGAGCTCAAATCCTTTTGAATTAGTAGTTATAGCATGTCAAAATATTATTTTTTCCCAAAGTTAGAGCAAGATAAACATTGGACCTGATTTTTCTTTTAAAAACATTAATTAATAATAAAAGCTGAAATTAGGTCCAATCCTTATTACGCTCTAACTTTGGGAAAAAATAATATTTTGACATGCTATAACTACTAATTCGAAAGGATTTGAGCTCAGCTTTCATTTGAAAACAGTTTTAAGCTTGTAGCTATCAATGCTAAAGAACTATATGCGTTTAAAAATCTAGTAACTTTTTTAGTGATTTTCTTTAATTGCCTGTAACTAGGGAAATATTGAGTATTTATGACTATAACTTTAGCTTTTTCCATATTTTATCATCTAAAAACTTATCCCGAAGTTTAAGCAAAATCCGTGATCCGGAGGTGTGACACTCTCCTAGTTAGTCCATTTTTTCAAAAATAACGTTCACATTCATTGTTCAAAAATAACGTTTACATTTATTGTTAAAAAATGTTTGCATTCATTGAGGAATTAGACGCCGACTTCTAAAATTGTATTTTACCAATTATTTGTATGATTTCTAAAGATAATAAATTATTTGTTACTTTTCAGTGCATTTTTTGAAGTCGGTTTTTTTTTGTTAAAAATTTTTTATCATACTGATAAATTAATTTTACATATCATTTACAATAGCATCATACAGATTGAGATAATATAGGTTATTATAACTCAAGAATTATTGATTTTATTTTTATTTTAGAGTATTATCACAATTTTATTGCTTGTTTTCCCTATTCAGTCGTGAATCTAACGTAATCTGAGAAATTTTGAAAGCGTGCTCAAATACAATTTTAAACCATCATATATCATATTCATCCAGACTATTCACATAGTTTTCATAATAAGAATTATATTTGTATGCGATTTAAGTATAAACCTTAAAAGTGAGGTAATACACATATTTTATTCTTACACCATTCGTCATGTTAAAGGTCAGTTTTAGACGAGGTTTTAGACATTTTTTACTAATTGAAAGTAGCAAAAGAGGTAATTTCGTTTATTTTTAATTAAATATATATCAGAATTGTTTTCACTAGTAAACTCTATTTATTTTAACAAATGAGAAGCGGAAGTGCGTAAATTTGTTAAAATTCAAAAAACAAGTTAAAAGAAATAAATAAGAACTGAATATTGTTTTTAGCTATTTTCGATCGATGAAGTTAGTCGAAACCATTTGCCGCTTGTTGGCGCTGCAGGTGAGAAAAAATTATAAAATATTTTTTATACACGGATGTACAATTTATTAAGACAATAATAAACTTTTAATGCTGTCAATAACTCTTGCCATATATATGTAAAATAATTATCAATGCTAATCTTGTTTGAAAAATCTAAAATATTTTTATAAAGCAAAAAATTCAGCACGTGATAAAGCCGATGTAAACATGTGTATTTTTCTTCAGTGCTATAGAGAAAGTAATCTTTGCTAAGAAAGAATTAATTTTATTGCTTCGTTTTCAAGAAAACCTTGAAAAACCCAATTGTTTACAAGGTTTTCTTGAAAACGAAGCAATAAATTGATTCTTTCTTATGAAAGAAAATTGTGCTTTTTCTGATACGAGATGGAACTTTCTCTTCATTTTTGCTAAAACTATTAGTTTTTGTGAAAAAATTGATTCTTTGATTAGAAAAGGATAGATATACCCAACCTGTTTTTAATTGGAAAGTGACGCCATAATTTACAATGCAAATTAAATAAAGTGGCCAAAATAAGAACTACTGACTCCGGACAAGATGCATTGGCTCTTATGAATCCAGTCAATTTATCGAATATGATGATGTTCTAGTGTTGGAATACGTATTTATGATATTAGCGTACTTAAATACATTAAGAGCATAGTGAAGCTTCCCCCTTCTGATAATATTTCTGATCCAAGTTTTTGAGTAAATGGTGCATTTAATCGGGTTTTTTCACTTCGATAAAAAAATTAGTAGGATGCAACTTCAGTGCGAAACACTAAAGAAATCCACCAAAGTCTTATACTTAAAAAGTTATATACAAATTTTCAATTTATAGTATTTTGAGGTTAGGTTTGTCAAATTTTATATCTAAGTTCATAAAAGAATAACAGCTCCAAAGGATTTTTTATTTTAATCAAAATGATTGTGCTAATATAGCTAATGTCAAAATTTGTCAAAATTCAAAGAACAAGACGAAAAAAATAAAAAATATCTTTTTTAAATTTTTTTAATTGAATAAAATATATGAGAGATCCCATGTGAGATCACATATGAGATCACACACCAGATCGCATATGAGATGTCATATAAAATCACCTATGAGATCGCATATGAAATCGAATAGATATTGGTTGAATTTTTAAAATAAAATAAATATACGTAAGATCTGACATGAGATCTCACATATGCTTGTTTGATTTTCAAAATTCAATACATATGAGATTTCATAGGCGATTTCATATGAGATCTCACACGAGAGCTCATATAATATTTTCAGTAGGGATGATTTTTCTCGGCTTGTTCTTTAAATTTATACATATTTACACACTTCCGCTCATGATTCATTTGAAATAAGTTCATACCTATAAGTAGAAGTGGTGGTAGCGCAGGGGCTGAGGCTCTTGGCTCATGCCATAGAGGACCAAAGTTTAATCCCCGGGAAAATTTTGGAAAAATTTTTCTGAATTTTCCCCTGTGAAATAGAACTACGAGACTAGGAAAAACCAATTAAAAATTTTCCCTGGCCAATAAAAATTACATGAGTAAGGTGAAATCACGGGTCTCAGTCCACAGCGACCAAGAGACCTACTGGAAATAAAATAGAGAAGAAGAAGATAGCTCCAATCCCTAATAAAAATATAACATGTGTATTACTGTTTGAAATAGTTTAAAATTATTCAAAACTGTTTAAGACTGTTTAAAGCTGTTCAAAATAGTTTACAAGTGTGAAATTTGGGACATTTAAAACAGTTATAAACAGTTTCAAACATTTTTAAACAGTTTTTAACAATACAGAATAATTTGAAACTAAAGTGAACATTTTCTCGTGTATATTATATAAATTTTAAAACTGTTCAGAACTATTCAAGTTAGTAAAAAATAGTTTATATTGATTTAAAATTGTTTTAAAATTTTTTGAACAGTGTTAAACATTTTCAAACATTTTATTTTTTAGGGATAACAAACAATTCTGATTTTTATTCATATGGAAAAAAAATAAAATTTATTTTTAAGCTATTTTTTATCAATAAAGTAGATCTAATGCAAACTCTTAAAAATTTTGTTTTATAATAGGTCATTTATTTTTGTCCTGTTCTAATCTAAATCTCAACTTTTTTATATATTGTGTCATGAAACTAATTTTTAAATAAGTGTAATTCAAAATCTAAATAATTTTTTATATAATTTTTTTATAGATTATTGATTATTCCAATATTATAGCATAAAAGACGAAAATAATTTGACATTAGTAAGTAATAAAATAATCACTGATTGTTAATTAAAGTCATGTATTATTTGTAAGATATTAAAAGAAAACAGGCACGTTTGTTCTAAATTTATCCTAGATCAGAGCGCATATCTTTGTCCCTTCATATTAAAGAAATAAAATTTTATTTTTAGATGTAAAATGTTAAAAAAAAAAGGAAGCTTTATTTTTTATTATAAAAATGGTTATTATACATTGTTTTGAAATGATATTAAATTAGTAAGTAGAAATATTTCTTTTATCACGGGATTTCGCGCAAAATTTGTCACTACACAGAGAAAAAAGTTTTTTTAACTTTAAAAAAGGTGTTTTTGAATAGAAAAAATACGGTGCAAAGAAATGAATTTTTTTTTAGTCGAAGAAAAATCATTTTTAAATTGATGAAATATTTTTTAAACTCAAAAAAAACCCTTGGAATATTCTTCAAAAAAATATATTTCAAAAAAAAAAATTTTGAATTTATAAAAATATTTTATTAATTTTAAGAAATTAGTTACTTCGGAAATATTGTTAGAAATCAGTAAAACTTTCCTAAAAACAATGCTATAATATTTTTCTATTAAAAAAATTTAGTGTTCATTTAAAATAATTTTTATATAAAAATGAAAAAATATCTTACATCAAATAATTTTTCAATCCAAAGACTTCATTTTTAAATTAAAGAAATTAGTTCATGACTTCGTTAAAACCTATCTCTTTTCCAGAATAGAATGTTTGTTGTTGCAAAAAAGCGGTGTAATTCATTACATTTCTTTACATTAAGAAGAGGATTTCGAATTGACAAAAAATAATTGTCAGAATCAAGAAAATATAACTGAAAAACTTTAAAAATTTTCTTATTTCAATCAAGTAATATTTCTTTCAGTGAAAAAATAATTCTTTGAATCAAAAGAGTTCAAGTAATTAAAAATAAATTGAAATTCATATTGCAGAAAAAGAACTTGAATTTGTTAAAATATTTATTTGAACTAATATTTTAAATTTACTTGTAACGAATTATTTCTATGCTTAAGAGGAGGTCACGTATCTCTGTCCATTTCTAATCAAAAAATTATTTTTTTTGCAGTAACTAATAACTTTAGCAATATTTTCTTTGATGAGAAATAATTGATTTATCTAGTCCTTTCCAAGAAAATCTTTGATATTAATTATTAAACTTTTTGTATAGCAGTAAAATTGAATCTGCTGTTTCTTTTTTAAATATTCCTTTCAGCACTAAAAATAAGAGTCAAATTTTTTATTGTCATTAAGAGGAAATCACGTATCTCTGTCCTTTTTTAATCAAAGAATTAATTTTCAACAAAAACTAATAACTTTAGTAAAAAATTAAAAGAAAGCCGCATCTCGTATCAAAAAAAGCAAAATTTTCATTGATAAGAAAGAATTAATTTTATTGCTTCGTTTTCAAGAAAAGCTTGAAAAACCGAATTGTTTACAATAACCTCTATGTTTCAAGTTTTTCAAGGTTTTTTTGAAAACGAAGCAATAAAATAAATTCTTTCTCATCAAAAAAAAATATTGCTTTTTGTAATACGAGATGGGGCTATCTCTTTATATTTTGCTAAAATTATTAGTTATTGCAAAAAACTTAATTCGTTGATTAGAAAAGGACAGATGTATTCGACCTGCTCTTAAAAGTGATGTTTCATGTTTTCAAAATAATATATTCTTCTACAAAAAAATATTTCTTGGGCTTGAAAAATTCAGATATATTTTCAAAGAAATATAATATTTATTCAATGAATAGTTACTTTTATTTGGTACAAAGAAATTAATCAATACAAAATATTTTTTTGATGCATAAAAATATTTTAGTAAAGGAAAAAAATTTTATTTCAATTATTTAACTTAATTATTATTCTAATATCACGAGATATGAATTTAAAATAATATTAATAATTTTCAGTATGAGATATTGTTAAATTTAAGAAATATCTTATGTATGTTGAGAAATATTTTATTGATATTTAAAAATTTTATTTTTACTGACGGAATAAATGTTATTGATACAAAAAATATTTCACCGATTGCCAGAAAGAATATGTTCGATACAATAAAGAGAATATTTGGAAAACATGAAACATCACTTTTAAGAGGAGGTCGAGTATATCTGTCCTTTTCTAATCAAAGAATTGATTTTTTAACAAAAATTAATAATTGTAGCAAAAAATAAGAAGAGAGCCCCATCTCGTATAATAAAAAGCAAGATTCTCTTTTATGAGGAAAAATTATTTTTATCGCTTCGTTTTTAAGAAAACCTTGAAAAACTGAATTGTCCATCCTAACCTCTATTTTTTAAGTTTTTCAAGGTTTTTTTCAAAACGAATTGATAAAAATAATTTTTCCTCATCAAAGAAAATCTTGCTTTTTATTATACGAGATGGGGCTATCTCCTTATTTTTTGCTACAATTATTAGTTTTTGCAAAAAACTTAATTCTTTGATTAGAAAAAGACAGAGATATACGACCTGCTCTTAAGCATAGAAATAATTCGTTACAAGTAAATTTGAAATATTAGTTCAAATAAATATTTCAACAAATTCAAGTTCTTTTTCTGCAATATAAATTTCGATTTATTTTTAATTATATAAATTCTTTTGATTCAAAGAATTATTTTTTTATTTAAAGAAATATTTCTTTAAAACAGTTAACTGTTAATTTTAATTAAAATTTATTTTTTGTGATTATGTTTATAAATAATTGTTGTCAAAAAATTTTTTTTCCTAAAATGTACATTTTTAATCAAAATAAGAATTACTTTATTAAAATAAAAAGAATTTTTAAGTTTTCCAGTTATATTTTCTTGATTCTGACAATTATTTTTTATCAATTCGAAATCCACTTTACAAGGTAAAGAAATGTAATCAATTACACGATTTTTTACACCAACAAACATTCTATTGTTGAAAAGAGATAAGTTTATCGAAGTCATGAACTGTTTTATTTGAATTCAAAATAATGTCTTTGGATTAGAAAATTATTTGATGTAAGATATTTATTTCATTTTTATATAGAATATATTTTAAATAAATATTACATTTTTTCAATAAAAAAATATAATATTATTGTTTTTAAGAAAGTTTTACTGACTTTCAACACTATTTCTGAAGTAACTAATCTCTTCAAGTTAAGATATTTTTCTAAATTCAAATATTTTTTTTTTTTAAATATAATATTTTTTTGAAGAATATTCCAAGGGTTTTTTTTTGGGTTTGAAAAATATTTCATTAATTCAAAAATGATTTTTCTTTGACTCAAAAAAATTCATTTCTTTGCACCGTATCTGTTCTATTCAAAAACACTTTTTTTAAAGTTAAATAAACTTTTTTTTCTGTGTAGTGACAAATTTTGCGCGAAATCCCGTGATAAAAGAAATATTTTTACTTACTAATTTAATATCATTTCAAAACAATGTATAATAACTATTTTTATAGTAAAAAATAAAGCCTCCTTTTTTTCAAACATTTTGCAGTTAAAAATAAAATTTCATTTCTTTGATATGAAGGGACAAAGATATGCGCCTTGCTCTAGGATAAATTTAGAACAAACGTGCCTGTTTTTTTTAATATCTTACAAAAAATTCATGACTTTATTAAAAATCATTGATTATTTTATTATTTACTGATGTCAAATTATTTTTGTCTTTTCTGCCATAATATTGTAAAAATCAATAATTTATAAAAAAATTATATAAAAAATTATTTAGATTTTGAAAAACACTAATTTAAAAATTCTTTTTTCGCCATTCTAACCCTAAAATCGCAACTTCGTTGCTCTTTTTTGGCTCTCATAGCGAAAAATACACTACGCAACTAGTATGGAAAGGCTTTTTTACAAAACTCGTTACGACCCTCACCTTCGGCTCAGGCCGTAAACTTCTCGTTTCATAAATAAAGCCTTTCTATACCCGTTAAGTAATGTATTATTATGACACAATATATAAAAGAGTTGAGATTTAGATTAGAACAGGACAAAAATAAATGACCTATTATAAAGTAAAATTTTTAAGGGTTTGCTTTAGACCTACTTTATCGATCAAAAATAATTTAAAAATAAATTTTGTTTTTCTCCATATGAAAAAATATCAGAATTGTTTATAATCCCTAGCGGAAATATAAAATGTTTAAAAATGCTTAAAACTGTTTAAAACAGTTTATAATTGTGGAATTTCGGACATTTAAAACAGTTATAAACATTGAATTAAAAAAAAAAAAAAACATTTGAAAAGTTCGAAATAATTTCAAACAGTGTTTAATAGTTTTGAATTTTTTATGTTTTAAAGTTATAAATTATTTTAAATTTTCAAAGTATTTCAAAACAATTTTGAATCAATATAAACTATTTCTTACTAACTTAAACAGTTTTGAACAGTTTTAAACAGTTTTTAAACACTTTTTAACAGTTTTAAACAGTTTTAAACACTTTTGAACAGTTTCAAACAATTTTAAAAAGTTCGAAATGATTTCAAATAGTGTTTCATAATTTTGTGTTTGTGAAAATTTTCTTATATATATTAAAATTTACATAATATATACAAGATATTGTTCACTTCAATTTCAAATTATTCTGCATTGTTCAAAACTGTTTAAAAATGTTAGAAACTGTTTATGACTGTTTTAAATGTCCCAAATTTTACACTTATAAACTATTTTAAACAGTCTTAAACAGTTTTAAACAGTTTTGAATAATTTTAAACTATTTCAAACAGTAATGCACATGTTATATTTTTACTAGGGATTGGAGCTATCTTCTTCTTCTCTATTTTATTTCCAGTGGGTCTCTTTGTCGCTACGTACTGAGACCCGTGATTTCACCTTACTCATGTAATTTTTATTGGCCAGGGAGAATTTTTAATTGGTTTTTCCTGGTCTCGTAGTTCTATTTCACAGAGGAAAATTCAGAAAAATTTTTCCAAAATTTTCCCGGGGATTAAACTTTGGTCCACTATGGCATGAGCCATGAGCCTCAGCCCCTGCGCTACCACCGCTTCTACTTATAGGTATGAACTTATTTTAAATGAATGATAAGCGGAAGCGTGTAAAGAACAAACCAAGAAAAATAATCCACACTGAAAATATTAAATGAGCTCTCGTCTGAGATCTCATATGAAATCGCCTATGAAATCTCATATATATTGAATTTTAAAAATCAAATAAATATATGTGAGATCTCATGTCAGATTTCACATGTATTCATTTTATTTTGAAAATTCAACGAATATATATTCGATTTCATATGCGATCTTATAGGGGATTTCATATGACATCTCATATGTGATCTCATGTGTCATCTCATATGTGATCTCTCATATATTTTATTCAATTAAAAAAATTTAAAAAAGATATTTAAATTTTTTTATTTTTTTCTATATTAGTACCATTATTTTAGTTAAAATAAAAAACCCTTTGGGGCTGTTATTTTTTTATGAACTTAGATGACAAATTAGATATCAAAGTTAGCAAACCTAACCTCAAAATACTATAAATTGAAAATTTGTATATAACTTTTTAAGTATAAGATTTTGGTGGATTTCTTTAGTGTTTCACACTGAAGTTGAATCCTACTAATTTTTTTATCGAAATGAAAAAACCCGATTAAATGCACCATTTACTCAAAAACTTGGATCAGAAATATTATCAGAAGGGGGAAGCTTTACTATGCCCTTAATGTATTTAATTACGCTAATATCATAAATACGTATTCCAACACTAGAACATCATCATATTCGATAAATTGACTGGAGTCATAAGACCCAATGCATCTTGTCCGGAGTCAGTAGTTCTTATTTTGGCCACTTTATTTAATTTGCATTGTAAATTATGGCGTCACTTTCCAATTAAAAACAGGTTGGGTATATCTATCCTTTTCTAATCGAAGAATCAATTTTTTTACAAAAACTAATAATTTTAGCAAAAATGAAGAGAAAGTTCCATCTCGTATCAGAAAAAGCACAATTTTCTTTCATAAGAAAGAATCAATTTATTGCTTCGTTTTCAAGAAAACCTTGTAAACAATTGGGTTTTTCAAGGTTTTCTTGAAAACGAAGCAATAAAATTAATTCTTTCTTAGCAAAGATTACTTTCTCTATAGCACTAAAGAAAAATACACATGTTTACATCGGCTTTATCACGTGCTGAATTTTTTGCTTTATAAAAATATTTTAGATTTTTCAAACAAGATTAGCATTGATAATTATTTTACATATATATGGCAATCGTTATTGACAGCATTAAAAGTTTATTATTGTCTTAATAAATTGTACATCCGTGTATAAAAAATATTTTATAATTTTTTTTCACCTGCAGCGCCAACAAGCGGCAAATGGATTCGACTAACTTCACCGATCGAAAATAGCTAAAAACAATATTCAGTTTTTATTTATTTCTTTTGACTTGTTTTTTGAATTTTAACAAATTTACGCGCTTCCGCTTCTCATTTGTTAAAATAAATAGAGTTTACTAGTGAAAACAATTCTGATATATATTTAATTAAAAATAAACGAAATTACCTCTTTTGCTACTTTAAATTAGTAAAAAATGTCTAAAACCTCGTCTAAAACTGACCTTTAACATGACGAATGGTGTAAGAATAAAATATGTGTATTACCTCACTTTTAAGGTTTATACTTAAATCGCATACAAATATAATTCTTATTATGAAAACTATGTGAATAGTCTGGATGAATATGATATATGATGGTTTAAAATTGTATTTGAGCACGCTTTCAAAATTTCTCAGATTACGTTAGATTCACGACTGAATAGGGAAAACAAGCAATAAAATTGTGATAATACTCTAAAATAAAAATAAAATCAATAATTCTTGAGTTATAATAACCTATATTATCTCAATCTGTATGATGCCATTGTAAATGATATGTAAAATAAGTCACTGTCAGTTCATTGAAGGTAGTTTTTCATAATGTTCTAAGACATAAATAAAGCTGCAACTGTTTTTACGGCGACATGCAAATTGTGTAACAATTAGTAAGATGTGTTATGTCGTAAATCTAAACCAGATGCAGCGTGCGCCATAAAACGACACTACCTATTGATTAGAAGAACTGTTATTAATCAGTGAACTGACCCCGAGCCTCGTATACATGATTTTGTCTGTGATATAAAATAAGTAACTCAATTTGTGAATACACAAATTCTGTACAAACCTTTGTATATGAACGGTATCGCTCCAGATCTTAGTGAAAAGTGATGGTTTTCTCGAGTGTAAAAGGCGATATGCATAATTGTAGTGACTAGTATCTTAACTATTATTTGCAAATATCGTCTAAATCTTCGTAAAAAATTTGTTTGTTTTTATTATTATTTAATCGCCAAGTATAATTACGCTCGAATATAGTTTAAAACCATAATCTATAATAGCATGCTTTAGATTACGAGTGTTTCGTAGATGTAGAGGATCTAATTACCGTGAAAATCATTTAATCGTAATATTAGAATATATCAAAATTAATTAAATTATAGACCAAATTTTAGATTTGATGTCGTTGACATCGATTACAGCTATAAGTGTGAGAAAAAATGAAATATTTTGCACATGAGATCTCACGTTAGATCGGGTATCGGGAAAAATTATTTTTTTTTGCACACGAGATCTCACGTGAGATCTCATGTGAGTTTTCATATGAGATCTCGTTTCATTTTCAATTGTGAGAACTCATATGAGATCTCATGTGAAATCTCATGTCATTTTTTTCAGTAGGGTAATCTCTGATATTGTACTCTGTAATGTTATCATTTAAAAAATCTAAATAAAGCATAACTGTCTAAAAGCTCCTAAAATTATTGTTCTTCATTTACCCCATATTATCAGTCACTCCTGATTTTGCTTTAAAAGAATTTGTCATGGCAAAAAATATTGATTATAACTATATTATTATAGATGAAAATGCATGAACTCTTCAATTGGTTGAAATGCTGGCTTTGTACTTTCTACAGCAAACTATATAAATCAAAAGATGAAAATAATTTATTTGCACATCTAGACTTGGACCCTCCACTGACTCTGTCCATACATCAAATGATTTGGTTAGGATCTAGAACTCATATTCATACCATATCGATTCAAACAAAAGCCATAACTAGAACCATAACCAGATCTATCCATGTAAGTAGATCTATATGAGGGCTGATAAGAAGAAACAAGTCTCCGAGGTGGCACTGATGGTGGAGCTGTCACAGGGGTTCCTGAGATTTGAACTGACTTTCTTATTGTTTCTTATTTTATTGATAAAGCTGTTTCCTTTTTTCCACTGATTGTTCCATTTTTTAAGTATGTTAAGTTTGATTTTTTTTGTAGATCTTCCTTCGTGATTTTTTTGTTTATGTTTGAGTGTATAAGTTGGCTCGCGTTTTTTGCTGCTATTGTTGTTTCTTGTTTTATTGATAAATTGGTTTTGTAGTGGGTAATTTTAATTTTGCCTTCTGTGTTTATTAGTTCTCTATGTATATTGTATTTTATGGTATTGTTGCTTTCTTGATTTTTTAGTCTATGGATATTTTCTGTCTGTATGAATTATTATTTCGTTTTTATTACTGTTTTTTGCGCATTCTATAGCCATGAATAAATTTATTGTTTGAAGGTTGTTGTTATTAATCCATTTGGGGTATTTATGCAATATTTGTTCTCCATTAGATAATACTATTGCACTTATGGTTGCGTTGTTATTTTTATAAGTTGCTGTATATATTTTGTAGTCACTTGTGCTATTGCTCAGAGTTCGATTGGTGCTTGATTCTGGTTGGTCCAGTATGAATGAGTTGAAGTCTTGTTTTTTTGATCCGGGGCACAGACAAGTTTGTTCTTTTGGATATGTTTGGTATTCCTCTATTTTATATTTTTTTGCGTTGGTGCTGAATCTGTAGTAGAACGGTTTTTTTAGTTCCCCAGTTTTTGGTCGATAGTGTTTTGAGTATGTTTATTTTTTATATGCACTGTGCTTTTAGATTTACTATGTGGTTGTTCCATGTTAGTTTGTTGTCGAATATCAGTCCTAATATTTTTATTTCTTTGACTATTTCAATTGGATTTTTTTAAATATATAGTTTGGGTTCTTCTGGTTTGTGTTTGTTGCTGAATAGGATAGCTTTAGTTTTATTTTTTGAGAATTCAAATCCAGTTTGGTCAGCAAAATTATTTATTTTTTGTAGGGCGTTTTGCATAATTATTTCACTTGTTTTAATATTTTTTCCTTTAATAAAGAGGGTTATGTCATCTGCGAATATGGTGAAATTGACCGGTTTTTGTATGCAGTCTCGTATATCATTTATTGCTATTAGGAATAAGATTACACTTATTACGGACCCTTGTGGTACACCATTGTCAATGAGTACTGACTTAGATAGTTCGTTTCCTACTCTGACTTGAATAGACCTATGTTTTAGGAAATTTTTGATAAAGTGGAACATTTGGCCGTTTATTTTGTGTTTTTTTAATATTTTTAAAATTCTATCTTTCCATACTAGGTTATATGCCTTTTCTAGATACAGGCAAACTGCTAATAGGTATTGATTACTTGCTAGTGCTTCACATATTTCAGATTCAAGTGTAACTAAACAGTCTGTGGTGGAGTATTTTTCTCTGAAGCCACTTTGTTCCTTACATATGATGTTGTTTGCTTCTAAGTACCATTTGAGTCTTTTACTTATTATTTTTTCAAGACACTTGCATAAGCAGCATGTTAAGGCTATAGGTCTGTAACTATCTTTGTCATATTTGTTTTTTCCTGGTTTGGATACAGGGACCACTATGGCCTTTCTCCACTCTTTAGGAAAAACTTGGTTGTTCCATATGATGTTGTAAATTTCTAGAAGGCATTCTATGGCGTTTGTAGGCAGGCTCTTTAAGAAGATGTTTGGTATTGAGTCTGGTCCTGGACTAGTGTTTTTACTTTTTAAGAGTGTTTGTTGTAGTTCTTCCATTGTGATGTCGTTGTTTAATGGGCTTTCCTATTTATCTTCATTTTGTGTTATGTGGACGGAGTTTTTTTCTTCGCTTATTTTGAAGTTTAAAAATGTCTGATCATAGTTGTTGTTACTGGAGTTTTCTGAAAATTTATTGGCTAAGGTGTTTGCTATGTCTTTGGGTTTGTTTAGGATCGTGTCGTTCTCTATTAGAGCTGGTATCTGTAGTTGTTTATGTCTTCCGTTAATGGCTTGAATCTTGTTCCACATATCTTTGGTTTGCGTTTGGTGGTTGATTGAGTTTAAATATTCTAACCAGGCATTGTGTTTGTTATTTTTTATGGTTCTTTTGGCTATTGCTTTGAATTTTTGATGTTCTATTTTGTTATCATAAGTAGGTTTTTTTTGTATTTGTTGTATGCTTTTTTTGAGTCTTTTATTGCAGTTTCACATGAATCATTCCACCACGGTGTATATTTAGTCTGTTTAGTTCCTGTTGTTTTAGGTACGCATTCATGGGCGGTTTCTATAAGTATGTTTGTGAATGTAGTTACTATGTGATCTATATCTATACTATTGTCTTTTTTGTGCTTTTGTATGTAGTTGAGGAGATATTCTATCTTTTCTGAGATTGTATTTTGATATTTTGTCCAATTAGCTGTTTGATATTTCCATCTAGGTGTATGCACGTTTTGTGGTGGATTGGTGTATGTAATTGTTATGCAGATCGGGAAGTGATCGCTGCCATAAATTTCATTGCTAACCTCCCACTCTATTTGATGTGCTATGCAGCTTGAACATAAACTTAAGTCAATTGCACTAGTTCTATTGCTGTGTACGTCATAGTGAGTTGGAGAAGAATCATTGGGTAATATTAGGTCATTATTGGGACATGGTCATATCCCTCTTTTTCTATACTAGCTTTTAATATCGAGACAGATGCATTTCGGTTGACTTTTAGTTCGTCCAATAAGTCTTCAAATACGATATTGGGAATATTTGGTGATACGTTAGAGAATATAACTTTTTTGTATTTACCTACAAGTAGTCTAATAAATACTTTTTTCTCTTTTATAATTATGAATTTTCTATCATCTGTTAGTTTGTCTACTAGTTCTTTTGATGCTAAATAAATACAAATACGATTGTTTGAAGTTTTTGTTGATGCTATTACATTTTTTGGGCTGACAATATCTCTTATCAGGTATAATCTGTTAGGTTGAGTTCATCTACACATACTAATATTAATCCTTGGTTTCTTTTTGGGAACATGAATTGTTCCCAAAAAGAAACGGGTCGCATATGCATAACTGATATTTTCTACTTTTTTTGCTTGAAACGTTGGTATTTCACTCCTGCCAGGAGATGCTTCTCCCGCAGTCATCATCTTTAATTACGCCGAAGCGCAATTAAAGGTATAAATTTTAATCACTATAGATTGTTGTGTTTTCACTATACTATTGCTTAACTTCGTTGAGATACACGGATTGTTTGCAAACACGCGTGTTCACGACGAGCTCTCGTCGAAGACTGAAAGCTTTGTTGAATGTTGGAAAATAATGTTTAACTGAGCGCTCATTTTAAGTACAAAAAACACTTGTCTATATTTAATTATTACATTCATGCACACATATTTATTGTATATTAAATGTACATAGTAAATATTTAAATAATTATGTAAATTTATTCTTCTATTAAGAAACTAGTTGTAAAATCTAACTGCACAATTTTTATTCACAGCACCAAAGTTAATATTACAATTAGTTACGAACATTTCAAACAATATATATAAAATAAAGAAAACTGCAGTAAATGTATCAAAAATTGCTGTAAACTACATCCTTTTCTTTATTGGATGTTAAAAAAGAAGAATATTTTAAACAAATTATGGAAATAATAACTTATTGCTAAATTTATGCACAACCGTAATCTATTATACACGGTACGCAGTATACAGCTATGTGCTGTATGCTGCGTAGAAAATGTAGTAGATTAGATTAGATGAGATGAGATTATGAATATACAAAAAGGCGTGTAATACAATATAAGATTACAAATAAGTATTGCACTTAAAGTTGATATCACAGTCGAATAACTAACCCTAATAATACTGAAAAAGTAAGTCACAACAGAAAGTGATATCACAGATAAACCACAGATAATACAAGTATAATCAAGATTATAAAACAATACACGCATAATACAATAAATTAAAACAGGCATTCATTATCTATCAGTCATAATATCAAAATTAAAATAATAAAATAAAATAAAACAAAAAAAACATAAAAAAAATAAATGAAAAGCGTACACAATAGCATGTAACGCAGTCAATACAATAAAATCAAATAAAAAACATTCACTCTCCAACCATTTATACAATAAATACATTCACACCTTAAGTCTATGTATAGGACATCACATAATAAATTAACACAAATAAAGAAAGTAAATGTCAATCGAGGTCAAGTGAGTACCCCTTCAATGCTGCCTTGAACTTGCTAAGAGATGGAAGATGTTTAATCTCAGCAGGCAGGGAGTTCCAAAAATGCGCACCTTGGACTTAGAAGGAATTCCTGCCAGTCTCAGTACGCACTGGTAAGTCCTTAATTTCTCCCCTAGTAATCGCCCTAAGTACACATCTAGCGAAGAGACCCACTAGATGCTCCGGAGTATTCATGCGCACGATTTTGTACATAAGTACAGCCAAGAAATACTGTCTCCTCGAATCAGTGCGCAGCCAACCCAACGCGGCTCTATAAGAAGAGACATGACCCCCCATTCTCAGTAGTACCTAGTAATAACGCAACACACATGCGTTGGGTTGATTGAAATTGGTAGCAGAAACAGCTAATGAGATGAAAAGTTCTCTCAGCAACATTAGCCAAAAAAAATACTGTATACATTGTATCATATTAACTATTTAAATGACCTTCAATTTGAATGTTAATTTTTACTATATACATTTTGGTGTTAAAAATCTTATAATATATAGATTTTACATCAAAGATATTTTACATAACATATTTCTGTAAATTTAAGACTTATTACTATCTTTCCTATTTGTTTTTTTTCTTCAGTAGATCATTCCTTTGCATCCAGAAACTTTGAAGATGCGACAATAAACTACATAGTGTCCTATAGGTCCAGGGATACATTCAAGTACTCCAGCTAGTACAAAAGTGGAATAATGTACTTTTAAAATAGTTGGTAAAACCTCTAGTTTTGTAGATACATTTTCTAGCATCGATTTTCTTATGGACAGCGTGCGATGTGAGAATTTTAGTAAATGTAATATCCTATACTTTTAAATGAATATATTAATCTACTCGTGAGCCGATTCTCACAGGCGAAATCGGTGTATCAAAAATAATTTATTTGTGTAAAGGGCGCCAGATACACCACCAACTAGCTAGCCGTAAGCACGAATCTCAAGCGGCCTTGGATCGGGAGGTGGCTCTTTTCGTGTAGATTTCTTGCCTGAAATGGGAGGAGTAAACACACACAAAAAAAAACTTTTATTTGAATTCACTTGAGGAGTCTCATATGCCAACTATAGTTTGCTATAGTTTGTTGTTCATAAAAATCAAAAGTTTAGAAAATTCTTCAATATTTTGAAAAACATTAATTTATGCCTGGGAAAAAATCTCTGCAAATTTTCAGTTAGTTTTATCGATTAATTTTATTATTTATGCTCACTTAAAGTTAATCTTTTTACTACTATGAGATACAAAACACGCGGACTTCGAGTAAGCACATATAAAAAAATTAGTTGATAAGACTACTTGAAAATTTTTTTCTTGGTATAAATTAATTTTTATCAAAATTTTGAAGAATTCTTTAAACTTTTAATTTTTATGAACAACAAACTATAGCTGACATATGAGACTGCTTAATTTTATATGAAAGAAAATTATTTAGTTCATATTCGGTCTTAATAAACCTTGCTTATTTTTCTACCTATTCGCGCTCTCTCATATCCCACACACACACAAATTTTTAGATTACTTTATTCTTCTAATTACACTTTCAAATTTAAATTTAATCTATGCAAAAGATTTTAATTCTAATCAATGTCTTTATCTATTCGTCGCTTAAAACAAAATGTTTAATTTAATTGAATCAAGAAATTTGAGTTGATTACGTAAGAATTTAATGGCGTAAATCGTTTAGTCGTTAGGCTCGCTTTGCTTCTCTCTCTCTCTCTCTCTCTCTCTCTCTCACTCTCGGCGCTCAATACGCGCCCACGTTTTACCAAAGAAACAGATTTCTTTTATTATCCAATCCGCGATTACTAATAAAATAAAGAAATTAACTTATTGATAAATATTTTATATTTTAATTTAATTATCATTCACTCAACCGGTGAATAAACACGCTCAACCGGTCAAGATTCTCTTTTGGTAATACGTGGCCACGTGGCACACACACTCCGGCACTCACGGTCTAATTTAAGTCAAATACAACAATTAAAAATTTTATTTTTTTATTTCACTTCGCTTAAAAATTTTTAATGAATTTTTATTTAGTTATTTTCGGTCGCGTTCAATCAACTTTTACAAACTTTTCAATTTCTATCACGCTTATACGTTAATCACTTCAATTATATCGACGTCCCGTACGAAAAAAAAGCACGACTCAGGCTTTTACGAAAATAAGCACAGTTCAAAGAGTTTTAACGAAAAGTAGCACCGTTCGTGTTTCCCTTACGAAAAAAAGCACGGTTCACAGGGTTTGACGAAGATTAGCACGAATGGTGAAAATTTAACGAAAAAAAGCACGGTTCGCTGAGTTTCAACGAAAACTAGCACAGTTCATGGAGCTCCGACGAAAAAAAGCACGGTTCGCTAAGTTTCAACGAAAAGTAGCACGACTCATGGAGCTCCAACGAAAAAAAGCACGACACGTTAGACTCAGACGAAAAGTAACACGATTCGCGAAACACTGACGAATACTAGCACAACTCGATATGCAATATTACAATTTGTACCTTATTAAAAACTTGATTATCTTAACTCTTAACAAATAGTTAATTAATAAAATATAATGAGAAGGGGTTTATTTTTATTTTTCTTATGAATTGTTTCAATATTTTCAATATGTTTTAATTAAATTATTTGCTCAGTGGTTTTCGATTCGTTTGATTAGAAAGTTGCCGCTTTCCGGCCGGAGTGCAAAAAATTCATTTTATACACATGTTAAAGCACAGCAATTTCGAAACTCAGTTGTTTCATTGTTTTTATATAAATACAATTGCTTACCGAAAATTTAATTACAAATAATTTCCTTAAAAGTTTAAAGCTATAATACGATTCATCACATAAAATAAAAAAAATTGTTGTGATATATTAAATAATATAATATTTATTAAACCTTCGTTGTTTTAAAAAATTCTTTTTAACAAATAATTTGGTATTTACTAAAAAATATGGATGGATTCATTCGTATCATAATTATCAATGCAAAAACATTTATTTCAGGAAGAGCTTTTGGACAAAAATTAAGAAACACGTGTAGTTTTAAAATAACAGAAAGCGGAAAAAATATTAAAAGTATTTTATTCCAAGTTCATTTATTAAAAAGCAAGGTTTGTAATCTGTGAATTTTATGAGCTATAACTTTGATTATTGTATCGAATACATATTAATATTTTTCACAGAATTTTCGTGAATTTTTTGTTGCTAATTTGAACGAAATTTATGTACTTTTCTCTCAGTACTCACTTCTGATGAGAATTTTATGTTTTTATATTTACCTCAACTCAACTCAAAACTGAATATTGAGAATTTTTTTAAATTAAAAACTAAATTTTGGTACTAATCAGACTTTATAATGACCTTTTTTTAGAAACCTAACTGAGGTCATGTATTGCTTTTAAAAATAAAAAACAAGTTTGGCTTATATTTTTATAAAAAATTTGTCTTGACTCAAATCAAGACTGCGTGAGTTTTTATATTAATGATATTTTATTAGATTTTTCGATAAGTTCGATTCGGAAGAAAAGATAAACATAAAAAAAAAATTTTTAAATACAGTCATTTGCTAGATTAGATCAAAGTTATAGCTTATTAAATTCACAGATTACAAAACTTCTTTTATACCACTCTAACCTCAAAATCAGAACTTCAATATGATTATTCGGCTCTCGTGGTATAAAGTATTATTTGAAACTGGTGTGTAACGTGATTTTTACCTTCCACACCCGTTTCGAAAAGTAAAATGAACTTGGAATAAAATACTTTTAATATTTTTTCCGCTTTCTGTTATTTTACAACTAAACGTGTTTTTTAATTTTTGTCCAAAAGCTCTTTCTGAATAAAATGTTTTCGCATTGATAACTATGATACGAATGAATTCATCCATATTTTTTAATAAATACCGAATTATTTGTTAAAAAGTATTTTTTAAAACAACGAAGGTTTAAAAAATATAATATTATTTTATATCACAACAATTTTTTTTATTTTATGTGATGAAACGTATTACAGCTTTACCCTGTTGAAAAAAACCATATGGTTTAACCATGTGGTCATCATGTCCATGTGGTCATTTATGAAAAATTACTTTTGCCTCGCAAATTCAGAGGGCGAAAAGTTCTTTACTTTCGCCAAATTTAATTTCTCTAAAATTAAGGGGGCGAAAAGTACTTTACTCCCAAGAGTCAAATTTCTCTTAAATGAAGGGGGAGCTGTGTACTTTTCTCCCGCAAATTCAGAGAGCGAAAAGTTCTTCATTCCCGCCAAATTTAATTTCTTTAAAAATAAACGGGCGTAAAGTACTTTTATTCCGTAAATTAAATTTTTCTTAAATTTAGCGAGAAAAAAAAATTTTCTTCTCGTAAATAAAAGGGCGAAAAGTTCTTTATTCCCGCGTCATTTAATTTTTCTAAAAATAAGAGGGCGAAAAGTACTTTACTCCTGCAAGTCAAATTACTCTGAAATGGAGGGGGTGCTGTGTACTTTTCTCCCGCAAATTCAGAAGGCAAAACGTTCTTTACTCCCGCCACATTTAATTTTTCTAGAAATAAACGGGCGAAAAGTACGTTACTCCCGCAAGTCAAATTACTTTTAAATGAAGGGGAGCTGTGTACTTTCCTCCCGCAAATTCAGAGGGCGAAAAGTTCTTCACTCCCGCCAAATTTTATTTCTTTAAAAATAAACGGGCGTAAAGTACTTTTATTCCGTAAATTAAATTTTTCTTAAATTTAGCGAGGAAAAAAAATTTTCTTCTCGTAAACAAGAGGGCAAAAAGTTCTTTATTCCCGCCAAATTTTATTTCTTTAAAAATAAGAAGGCGAAAAGTACTTTACTCCCGCAAGTTAAATTACTCTGAAATGAAGGGGGAGCTGTGTACTTTTCTCCAGCAAATTCAGAGGGCAAAAAGTTCTTTACTCCCGCCACATTTAATTTTTCTAGAAATAAGCGGGCGAAAAGTACGTTACTCCCGCAAGTCAAATTACTCTTAAATGAAGGGGAGCTGTGTACTTTTCTCCCGCAAATTCAGAGGGCGAAAAGTTCTTTATTCCCGCCAAATTTAATTCCTTTAAAAATAAGCGGGCGTAAAGTACTTTACTCCCGCAAGTCGAATTACTCTGAAATGAAGGGGAGCTGTGTACTTTTCTCCCGCAAATTCAGAGGGCAAAAAGTTCTTTACTCCCGCCAAATTTAATTTCTTTAAAAATAAACGGGCGTAAAGTACTTTTATTCCGTAAATTAAATTTTTCTTAAATTTAGCGAGAAAAAAAAAATTTTCTTCTCGTAAATAAAAGGGCGAAAAGTTCTTTATTCCCGCGTCATTTAATTTTTCTAAAAATAAGAGGGCGAAAAGTACTTTACTCCTGCAAGTCAAATTACTCTGAAATGGAGGGTGAGCTGTCGACTTTTCTCCCGCAAATTCAGAGGGCAAAAAGTTCTTTACTCCCGTCAAATTTAATTTCTCTAAAAATAAGCGGGCGTAAAGTACTTTTATTCCGTTAATTAAATTTTTCCTACATTAAGCGAGAAAAAAAAATTTTTTTCTAGTAAATAAGAGGGCAAAAAGTTCTTTATTCCCGCGTCATTTAATTTTTCTAATAATAAGAGGGCGAAAAAGTACTTTACTCCTGCAAGTCAAATTACTCTGAAATGGAGGGGGAGCTGTGTACTTTTCTCCCGCAAATTCAGAGGGCGAAAAGTTCTTCATTCCCGCCAAATTTAATTTCTTTAAAAATAAACGGGCGTAAAGTACTTTTATTCCGTAAATTAAATTTTTCTTAAATTTAGCGAGGAAAAAAAATTTTCTTCTCGTAAACAAGAGGGCAAAAAGTTCTTTATTCCCGCCAAATTTTATTTCTTTAAAAATAAGAAGGCGAAAAGTACTTTACTCCCGCAAGTTAAATTACTCTGAAATGAAGGGGGAGCTGTGTACTTTTCTCCAGCAAATTCAGAGGGCAAAAAGTTCTTTACTCCCGCCACATTTAATTTTTCTAGAAATAAGCGGGCGAAAAGTACGTTACTCCCGCAAGTCAAATTACTCTTAAATGAAGGGGGAGCTGTGTACTTTTCTCCCGCAAATTCAGAGGGCGAAAAGTTCTTTATTCCCGCCAAATTTAATTCCTTTAAAAATAAGCGGGCGTAAAGTACTTTACTCCCGCAAGTCGAATTACTCTGAAATGAAGGGGGAGCTGTGTACTTTTCTCCCGCAAATTCAGAGGGCAAAAAGTTCTTTACTCCCGCCAAATTTAATTTCTTTAAAAATAAACGGGCGTAAAGTACTTTTATTCCGTAAATTAAATTTTTCCTACATTAAGCGAGAAAAAAAAATTTTTTTCTAGTAAATAAGAGGGCAAAAAGTTCTTTATTCCCGCGTCATTTAATTTTTCTAATAATAAGAGGGCGAAAAAGTACTTTACTCCTGCAAGTCAAATTACTCTGAAATGGAGGGGGAGCTGTGTACTTTTCTCCCGCAAATTCAGAGGGTGAAAAGTTCTTCATTCCCGCCAAATTTAATTTCTTTAAAAATAAACGGGCGTAAAGTACTTTTATTCCGTAAATTAAATTTTTCTTAAATTTAGCAAGAAAATAAAATTTTCTTCTCGTAAATAAGAGGGCGAAAAGTTCTTTATTCCCGCGTCATTTAATTTTTCTAAAAATAAGAGGGCGAAAAGTACTTTACTCCTGCAAGTCAAATTACTCTGAAATGGAGGGGGAGCTGTGTACTTTTCTCCCGCAAATTCAGAGGGCAAAAAGTTCTTTACTCCCGCCACATTTAATTTTTCTAAAAATAAGCGGGCGAAAAGTACGTTACTCCCGCAAGTCAAATTACTTTTAAATAAAGTGGGAGCTGTGTACTTTCTTCCCGCAAATTCAGAGGGCGATAAGTTCTTTACTCCCGCCAAATTTTATTTCTTTAAAAATAAACGGGCGTAAAGTACTTTTATTCCGTAAATTAAATTTTTCTTAAATTTAGCGAGAAGAAAAAATTTTTTTCTCGTAAATAAGAGGGCGAGAAGTTCTTTATTCCCGCCAAATTTTATTTCTTTAAAAATAAGAGGGCGAAAAGTACTTTACTCCCGCAAGGCAAATAACTCTGAAATTAAAAGGGAGCTGTGTACTTTTCTCCCGCGAATTCAGTTGGCAAAAAGTTCTTTACTCCCGTTAAATTCAATTTCTATAAAAATAGGCGGGGCGTAAAGTACTTTTATTCCGTTAATTTATTCTATTTAGCGAGAAAAAAAAATTTTTTTCTCGTAAATAAGAGGGCAAAAAGTTCTATACTCCCGCCACATTTAATTTTTCTAAAAATAAACGGGCGAAAAGTACGTTACTCCCGTAAGTCAAATTTTTCTTAAATGAAGAGGGGCGTACTTTTCTCCCGCTTATTTTTAAAGAAATTAAATTTGGCGTGAGTATAGAACTTTTCGCCCTCTGAATTTGTGGGTGAAAAGTACACAGCTCCCTCTTCATTTCAGAGTAATTGGACTTGCGGGAGTAAAGTACTTTTCGCCCCCTTAATTTTAGAGAAATTAAAATTGGCGAAAGTAAAGAACTTTTCGCCCTCTGAATTTGCAGGAGAAAAATACTTTGCTCTGGCTCAATTTGAGAGAAATTTAATTTGCAAGAGAAAAGTACTTTTCGCCCGCTAATTTTTAGAAAAATTAAATTTGGCGAGAGTAAAGACCTTTTCGCCCTCTGAATTTGCGGGAGATAAGTACACAGCTCCCCCTTCATTTCAGAGTAATTTGAATTGCGGGAGTAATTACTTTACGCCCGGTTATTTTTAGAGAAATGAAATTTGGCGGGAGTGAAGAACTTTTCGCCCTCTGAATTTGCAGGAGAAAAGTACACAGCTCCCCCTTCATTTCAGAGTAGTTTGACTTCCGGGTGTAATTACTTTACGCCCGATTATTTTTAGAGAAATGAAATTTAGCGGGAGTGAAGAACTTTTCGCCCTCTGAATTTGCGGGAGAAAAGTACACAGCTCCCCCTTCATTTCAGAGTAATTTGACTTGCGGGAGTAACGTACTTTTTGCCCGCTTATTTTTAAAAAATTAAATGTAGGGGGAGTAAAGAACTTTTTGCCCTCTGAATTTGCAGGAGAAAAGTACACAGCTTCCCCTTCATTCCAGAGTACTTTGACTTGCGTGAGTAAAGTACTTTTCGCCCTCTTATTTTTAAAGAAATTAAATTTGGCGGGAATACAGAACTTTTCGCCCTCTTATTTACGAGAAAAAAATTTTTTCTTTTTGCTAACTTTAAGAAAAATTTAATTTACGGAATAAAAGTACTTTACGCTCGCTTATTTTTAGAGAAATTAAATTTAGCGGGAGTAAAAACTTTTCGCTCTCTGAATTTACGAGAGAAAAGTACACAGCTTCCCCTTTACTTAAGAGTAATTTGACTTGCGGCAGTAACCTACTTTTTGCCCGTTTATTTTTAGAAAAATTAAATGTGGCGGGAGTAAAGAACTTTCTGCCCTCTGAATTTGCGGGAGAAAAGTACACAGCTCCCTCTTCATTTCAGAGTAATTTGACTTGAGGGAGTAAAGTACTTTTCGCCCTCTTATTTTTAGAGAAATTAAATTAGGCGGGAGTAAAGAACTTTTCGCCCACTAAATTTGCGGGAGAAAAGTACACAGCTCTTTCTTCATTTCAGAGTAATTTGACTTGCGGGAGTAACGTACTTTTTGCCCGCTTATTTCAAAAAAATTAAATGTAGCGAGAGTAAAGATCTTTTTGCCCTCTGAATTTGCAGGAGAAAAGTACACAGCTCCGCCTTCATTCCAGAGTAATTTGACTTGCGGGAGTAAAGTACTTTTCGCCCTCTTATTTTTAGAGAAACCAAATTTGGCGGGAATAAAGCACTTTTCGCTCTCTTATTTACGAGAAAAAAATTTTTTCTTTTTGCTAAATTTAAGAAAAATTTAATTCACGGAATAAAAGTACTTTACGCCCGCTTATTTTTAAAGAAATTTGGCGGGAGTAAAGAACTTTTCGCCCTCTGAATTTACGAAAGAAAAATACTTTCCTCCCGCTTAATCTAGGAGAAATTCAATTTGCGGGGGAAAAGAACTTTTCGCCCTCTTATTTACGAAAAAAAAATTTTTTTTTCCCGCTCAATTCAAGAAAAATTTAATTTACGTAATAAAAGTACTTTTCGCCCGCTTATTTTCGAAGAAATTAAATTTGGCGGGAGTAAAGAACTTTTCGCCCTCTGAATTTGCGACACGGAGAAAAGTACACAGCTCCCCCTTTATTTAAGACTAATTTGACTTGCGGGAGTAATTACTTTACGCCCGCTTATTTTTAGAGAAATGTAATTCAAAAAATGAAAAGTACACAGCTCCCCCTTCATTTCAGAGTAATTTGACTTGCGGGAGTAACGTACTTTTTGCCCGCTTATTTTTAAAAAATTAAATGTAGCGGGAGTAAAGAACTTTTTGCCCTATGAATTTGCGGGTGAAAAGTACACAGCTCCCCCTTCATTTAAGAGAAATTTGACTTGCGGGAGTAAAGTACTTTTCGCCCTCTTATTTTTAGAGAAATTAGATTTGGCGGGAATAAAGAACTTTTCGCCCTCTGAATTTGCGGGAGAAAAGTACACAGCTTCCCCTTTATTTAAGAGTAATTTGACTTGCGGGAGTAAAGTACTTTTCGCCCACTTATTTTTAGAGAAATTAAATTTGGCGGGAGTAAAGAACTTTTCGCCCTCTGAATTTACGAGAGAAAAATACATTCCTCTCGCTTAATCTAGGAGAAATTAAATTTGCGGGAGAAAAGTACTTTTCGCCCTTTTATTGTTAGAGAAATTAAATTTGGCGGGAATAAAGAACTTTTCGCCCTCTTATTTACGAGAAAAAAATTTTTTCTCCTTGCTAAATTTAAGAAAACTCTAATTTACGGAATAAAAGTAATTTACGCCCACTTATTTTTAAAGAAATTAAATTTGGCGGGAGTAAAGAACTTTTCGCCTTCTGAATTTGCGGGAGAAAAGTACACAGCTCTCCCTTCATTTAAGAGTAATTTGACTTGCGGGGGTAATTACTTTACGCCCGCTTATTGTTAGAGAAATGAAATTTGGCGAGAGTAAAGAACTTTTCGCCCTCTGAATTAGCGGGAGAAAAGTAAACAGCTCCCCCTTCATTTAAGAGAAATTTGACTTGCGGGAGTAAAGTACTTTTCGCCCCCTTAATTTTAGAGAAATTAAATTGGGCGAAAGTAAAGAACTTTTCACCCTCTGAATTTGCGAGACAAAAGTAATTTTTCATAAATGACTACATGGTCATGATGACCACATGATAAAACCATATGGTTTTTTTCAACAGGGTAGACTTAAAGGAAATAATTTGGAATTGAATTTTCGGTAAGCAATTGTATTTATATAAAAACAATGAAACAATTGAGTTTCGAAATTGCTGTGGTTTAACATGTATGTAAAATGAATTTAATATAAGCGCAAAGTTCAATTACATGTTATCAAGATTAAGTCACAAACATTAAAACCGTCCATTTTCGCCGTAGCAAAACAGTGTGTAGTATGACATATTACCATGAATAATCAAACTAAAATTAATTTTATAAAATATAATATCATATACTTCATGATTTATGCTAAAAAGTGGTTTTGATTTCAATAACTAAGTTTAAATCTTACACCTACAGTAATTGAGTTTAAGATTTGTATGCCAGATAAATTTGAAACTCTTGTTCTTTATTTGTGAAAAATGTGATGCCAAGATTCTTTGAACGGAGTAATAGAAAATGAATGTTCAACTCTTACAATCGCGCATTTATTCATTTAAATAAATAACTTTTTGTTAAAAAAATAATGGTAAAATTGTCATGGGAGTAATCAGACGAATCGAAAACCACTGAGCAAATAATTCCATTAAAACATATTGAAAATATTGAAACAATTCATAAGAAAAATAACTAATAAACACCTTTTCATTATATTTTATTAATTAACTATTTGTTAAGATATTAAAATAATCAAGTTTTTAATAAGGTACAAATTGTAATATTGCATATCAAGTTGTGCTAGTATTCGTTAGTGTTTCGCGAATCGTGTTACTTTTCGTCCGAGTCTAATGTGTCGTGCTTTTTTTCGTTGGAGCTCCATGAGTCGTGCTACTTTTCGTTGGAACTTAGCGAACCGTGCTTTTTTTCGTCGGAGCTCCATGAACTATGCTAGTTTTCGTTAAAACTCGTCGAACCGTGCTTCTTTTCGTCGGAGTTCAGCGAATAGTGCTAGTTTTCGTCTTAATTAAGTGAGTCGTGCTAGTTTTCGTCTAATGCAATGAGTGGTGTTAGTCTTCGTTTGATACTGCGAATGGTGCTAGTTTTTGTCAAACCCTGTGAACCGTGCTTTTTTTCGTACGGGGCGTCGATATAATCAAATCTCGCGCACAAAAAAAAAACGAAAACCACTTCACTGACTCGAAAATCAACTGACGAGAGCTGTTGATTTACAAAAAAAAACGAAAACCTTATTGAGCGCAGCCCACTTACCAGTGACGTACTTTAAGCTCCGTCTAGGTCGATAGGTGCTCAAGATGGCTAGTTGAATATGGCTCGCTCGATCGCTAGCTTCTTTCGGCTCTTAGTGGTCGCTACCGGCGACGTTGATTTCTGCGTCAAACTCGTCTCCAGAGCTCGGACCTTCCTATTTCTCTCTCTTTGTGACTCAGCTACAGCTTCTCTCAGGTCAAACAAGTTTTCTTCTGCCCGAATATGCACAGCGAAGAAAAAGAATGACTTTTGAAAGTTGCGGCGAATTACACAAGGAGAAAGGCTTCGATGCGACAGGAGGACGACAATCAAAAATGCGTGCGACTCAGCGCAAAGACCAGCAGTGAATGTCTTCTTCTTAAAAGGCTACTTCCTTCTTCTCCGCGTCTTCTTGTCTTTTTGTTATCTTCTGTCTTCGTTTAATTTCTTTTACTCCCAATCACTGCTCTTGAATTCTTTTCACAGGTTTTCATTCGTCCAACGTCATTTCCTTTCCACTACATACACATACGCTCAAGATGCGTATAACTTTCTGCTATAATTTGTTTAATTAACTTTCACGTTTATAAATTCATACAAGTGTTAATTTATTTTTTTCTAATACTAGTTCTAACAATTTTTATTCGTTATTTATCTATTATTCTCTTCGTTTTCTATTATTCTCTATCCTTTCCTGTCTTCTTATGCGCAGATGGGTCGCTACCGTCTACACATAGTGATATTACACATACATATACATACGTGTACGTATATGCACGGTATAGAGGCTCAGATAAGAGAAAAGGATCGTGACGATCCCTTCTCTAACGCTCTCTTTCCATCTTTCTCGATTATTTCCTTTCTCTCTCTTCGCTTAATGCGCGAGAGATCATCGCGCCAGCACTTTAGATTCGCTCTGCCAGCTTGCGGATCTCTCCATCTCTCTTATTCCTTATCTATTTCTTATTCTTCTCTCTTCTACGTCTTCTTCATGGTACCGTGACTCCTAGCGCACGCGCAGTTGCTCACATGTATTAGTAGGTAGGCTCTCGCTCAACAGGCTGCTACAGCAGCACCAGCATTCATATACAGGGGCTCTCGATGTAGTAGTAATGGCCGCTGCGTGCGTCTGCTATACATGTGTCGTCGTGGTGCTCTCGTTCACAGAAGAAATCAAGGGAATTGATAAAATTTAAAAAAATCTCATATGCGTTCGGGCCCATGGGTGGTTGGTGGTTCGTGCCGACGGAAGAAAAATTTTATTTCGAAAATTTTTTAATGGTACACTGAAAAACTTTCGGCGCACCCTCTATACTCAAAGTTTACGTGCAGCGCCGATTCGTGGTATCGTCAGTTATACGCGCCATCGGAGCATTACACAGAAAGACTCTTGGCACTACCTCTATATATGAAGGTTATGTGAAGCGCCGATTCGTCAAGTCTCGAGTTATACGCGCAATCGGAGTAACAGTTAATCAGATTCGAGTTTCTCTTGCGCCGATACGGCACATGTGACGCGCAGGTTTGTTCATGCAGCGTTATGCCCAGATGATCGGAGCATAGACAATTCGTATTCAGCACACTATCCGCACTGATTGCGTGGCGCTGGCATACTCAGAGAGAAGGGCATCTTGCAAGCCGAAAGTTTTTCAGTGTACGTGGTATTTTCCACGTCACAAGCGTTAGTAGAATATTTATAACCATCTTCTATATCTATGTATAAATATGGTCCCAATAAATATTCACATTCTGCACTTTCTTGTTTACAATGATGGTACATGACAAATCTTTTTAGTGAATACTTATTTAAATCATCTTCTAGAGCTTTATATTCATCCAAAATAATATTTACGTTTGGTATTAGTGATGCACATTTTTTTTCCTTACTAGATCGTAAACAATTTTCACAAGTAATTATTTCTTTTTTTTGTTTTGTGATTTTCCATAAGTTTAGTAAAAATATAAGCAATGTTACCATAACAATTTACATAGCCATTATTGTTCTTTAAAAAATTTGTAACAAAAATAAACCTCCTTTAAAAATATTGCACTGAAAAATAACAAATAATATATTATTCTTAGAAATTATACGCATACTACATATCTAACATATATGTAGCGAACATATAGATTATCTGATTATTTGCAAACAAATTATTTTTTCATTAGACTGCTTACAAAGAAATAAGCTAATAGTAATAGCCTCGAATCTAAAAGAAAATTTTGAAAGTGAACAAAGGAAACGATGGATACCTAATGAAACATTAAAAAATATAAAGAAAACTATTTATAAAAATATCTTTTATCATATTTTTTATAGATTGGAGGAAATTTTTTTAGGCTGGCACTGACTTCGAAAATTCTAATATTTTTATGTATATATTATCTTACCTATTAGCTAATTTCTTTGCAAACAACCCTGGTGAAAAAAATCAGATGTCAAATCACCTGATTTCTCAGGTGATTTATCATGCCAAAACATCATGTAACGATTTTTTTTTCTTTTTACACGTTTCAAACCATGCTTAGTCAATTCAGAACCATTTTTGAAAATTTTTGAAATTTCTGAACTTAGAAATTTTTTCGTAAAATTAGTCAAAATTGTTTTTAAGACCAAATTATCTAAAAAATTTTATTAGTTCAAAATTTTCAAAACTTTTAAAAAACTGTACTGAATCGACTAAGTATGGTTTGAAACGTATAAAAACCAAAAGAATCGTTACATGATGTTTTGGCAAGATAAATCACCTGATTTTTTTTAACAGGAAACCTAATGAAAAAATAATTTGTTTGTGCTTTTGCAAATAATTAGATAGTCTATAATATGTTCGCTAAACACGTGTTAGATGCTTAATATGCATATAAGTTCTAAGGATAATATATTATTTGTTATTTTTTAGTGCAATATTTTTTAAGTCGGTTTTTTTTGTTAAAAATTTTTCATTTTCTTCTTTTTAGTGAAGCTTTTTACTAAAGAAACAAATATGAGTAGACCTATTATTCAACACAAGTCTGAAAAAATTACCTAAACTAAAAAATATGATAAAAAATATTTTTATACATAGTTTTTTTAATATTTTTTAACATTTCATTAGGTATCTACCGCTTCCTTTATTTACTTTCAAAATTTTTTTTCAAATATTTATCAGATATTTTTTTGACACACCTTTATATGAAAAATAATTTTCATACAAATCGATCAATCCCTTTCAGAGTTATGCACGGATATAGTAATTTTTTTTTTCGAGAAATTTTTTTTGTTTTTAAATAATTTGCTCGTACAAACCGAGTATTAGCCCAGTACTAATAAGACACGTATGGTATCTTTCTGGAAATATCCTCTATCAGATAAAAAAAGTTTTTTTCAGATCAGTTAAAAATGACAGAATTTTAAGGTAACAAACACAAAAAAATTCTATTAAATTGAGAACTTCCTTCTTTTTTGAAGTCGTTTAAAAATGAAGCTAATATGTTCAGACAATTTGTGTATAAGATATTAGTTACAGCATTTGTGAAATGCTGTAAAACTATACTAGCTAACATTGATAATGAGATGCCTTTAATACATCTTAATTTTGCTCTGAAAAGTCTTTAAATGATTGTAAAGTGCACGAATAGCTTATAATTTATGTTATTGTGTCAAAGGCACAAGTATTTACTAATACTATTTTTTTCGCTATTCTAACCCTAAAATCGCAAATACACTGCTCTTTTTTTGGCTCTCATGGCGAAAAATACACTACGCAACTAATATGGAAAGGCTTGTTTACGAAACTCGTTACGACCCTCACCTTTGGTTCAGGCCGTAAACTTCTCGTTTCGTAAATAAAGCCTTTCCATACCCGTTACGTAGAGAGCGCGGTGGCGTAATGGATAGAGCTCTTGCCTTCAACGCGGAGGGCATGGGTTCGAATCCTGGCCAGGTACCTCTAACTTTTTTTTCGAAAGAAAATAAGTGTATGTGCCATTTATATCGCGACTCTTTAAAAAATCCGACCTCATTGGGTATCGGTTGATTGTTGGTTACAAAAAGTGGCTGACCATCCATCGGTAGTCAAAGTTTTCGGTATGGTGGGTCTGACAGTCCTAGCCTGATGTAATGTGTTAAACAGATGCCGGGCGGGGGACTTCCTCGACTTCATCATATATAAAAGGTTAATCATATAGAGGACAATATCCTTTATATATTAATCTTTAAAAAAAAAAAAAAAAAAAAAAAAAAAAAAAAAAATACCCGTTACGTAATGTACTATTTCCTATATATAATTTTTGGTTGAAGTTTATTCCCGTTCTAAATATTTCCTTTTTTCCTGTATGTTTTGTTAACTTCAATTTTTGCTTTTTGTAGATGCATGTGGAAATCTAGAGCTAGTGTTACATATATCCCTCTTAATCTTATTAGACTTTTTGGAATTTGCTTTGGAATATCTTTGTTTAAATTTCTAAGATTATTTTCAGATTTCTCAGGTGAATTTTTAATTATATTTACATCTTTTGTTTCATTTTGTTTTTTAGTTTCCGTCAATATTAATTTTATATTATCTGTTTATTAGGCACTAAGTTGCAAAGATCAATCTTCATAGTTGAATTTCTCTCTTCATGTACTCTTGATGAAGAGAACCGAATATCTTTAGTAAACTCCGTAAAATCAATTTCAAGAAAGTCGAGTGAATCATTAAGTACATTTTTATTGTCATTTTAAGTATATATCGACGCCCCGTACTAAGAAAAGCACAACTCAGAAATCCCAATGCTAATTCGCATTAGGATTTCTGAGTTGTGCTTTTCTTCGTACGGGGTGTCGATATATTTTCATCTCTTCTTGTCGACTTTCACCCTTAAATTCTGTTAAATATATAATAAATGCAGAGCACAATTTATATTAAACAAAAAGTCTTTATTTAATCTATACAAAAAGAATTAAATTAAATGATCTCTCTATGTAATAATGAAACACAAGTTTTATCTTTAACAAACGGACTTGAACTGAACTGAACGACGACGAGACGCAACTTGATTCTCTTCAACTGTCTACTAAATATTCTCAATAGGTGGCGACACCTAGTATGAGTGTATATATTCTCAACATTTCCTCCCACACTCATACATACTTTAATTAAAAAGAGTTGTAGCATCTCTCTCGTTCTTATTGTTTCTGTTCTAATCGTTCATTTAGTTCCTGTAATATAGAGAAAAAGTTTGTTAATAACTTAACTAAAATACATATCAGAAATATAATCAGTCAATATTATCAGTCATTAAGTATTTGATTGGTCAGTCGTTCATGTAATTCAAATGACAAAGGTTTTGTGAATACATCAGTTATCTGATTTTTAGAGGAAATCAAACTGACATTTATTAAACCTCTAGTTACACATTCCTTCACATAATGTTCTTTTATTTCGAACATATGTCTGAATTTGTTTCCGCCTTCGGTCTTAACGCTTGCTTCTGCTGCCTTGTTATCACACTATAATGACATAGGTGCTAATTCTCTTTGTAATAACTCCTTTGATATAAGATACAATGAAACTAATTCCTGAGCACACTCGCTCATTGCAACATACTCCACTAGACATGTTGATAATGCTACATATCTCTGTCGGTGAGTTTTCCAGGCTACAGTGTCTCCAAACAATTTAATTGCATAGCCACTAGTTGTTAATGAAACTTTGCAGTCTCCAAAACTTGCATCTGTAAAACCTTGAAGATCTTCAGTCTGTCCTATGTATTTTAATTCAAGATTTTTAGTACCTTTCAAATACTTAAAAACTCGTTCTACCATTTTCCAATCACTGTCAGTAAGATTGTTTCGATGTCTACTAAGTACGTTCACTGCATAGGTGACATCTGGTCTACTTGCATTTAAAAGATACATTAAAGTACCCACTGCTTCTCGATAGGGTATATTGTTTGTATTTACTGTCATTAAATTTTCTTCAGTCTTTTCTGCCTCTTCTCGTTGTCTTTTTTCTCGATTTGCCATTTGGTTAGTTGTCATAGGAGTTCGTTGTGGGTGTGATTCATGAAATCCAAATTTTTTCAGCATCCTATTAATGTATTTTTCTTGTTTTATACTTAAAATTCCTTTTCATCAATTTCTTTTGATTTCTAAGCCTAAAAAGTTTTTAGGCTCTCCAATTTCTGTCATTTCAACCTCATTCTTTAAGTTTAATTTCATCCTTTCTAGCATTTACATATCATTGCATATTAACAAGATATCATCTACATATAATATCAAAAACAAAAAACTGTCCTTTTCTCGTTGAGTAAATAAACATGGTTCATTGTTGAATGGTTTTGATCCATATTTTTCAACTGTCTCTTCAAATCTTTCATTCCAACATTTTGGACTAACCTTTAGACTATACAGTGCCTTTTCCAATTTGCAGATTTTATTTCTTTTGATTTCTTCTGAGACTTTCATTCCTTCTGGTATTTCCATGTATACTTCACTGTTTAAATATCTATTTAAAAATGCTGTCTTCACATCCATTTGACATATATCTAAATCCAATTGACATCCATTTGACATATTTCTAAATCCAATTTATTAGCAATGGCTAGTATTGATCTAATTAAAGGTAAACGAGAAACTGGTGCATATATTTCTTGTAAATCATAAATATTTCTGTCATTAGAGCCACGTATTACCAATCTTGCTTTATATTTTTCTTTGCCATTCGATTCTGTCTTTCATTTAAATACCCATTAGTCTAGGCGCCCAGAGGGTTTCGTATGAAGTTAGAGGTCCCACCAAATAAGTAGGTGATTTATATGTATTTTAAGCTGCTGAATCCAAATTTGCAACTTGTTTCTCGCGCAAGTGGTCGAGTAATTTGTTATAAACAAATTGATTGTTTAAATGGCTATAGTTTATGAACTACAATAGACGAAGTGATTTTCTCTGCAAAAACTCATTCTTTAATAAAAAAAACAAAAAAAATCGTTTTTGTTGCATGTCAATTCGATAATTAGAACCAGAGATATGGCAAATATATTGCAAAAAAAACATATAGACGTAGCGGAAGCGCGGAACGCCCTGGTAAAAAACCTTATAATTCGACTACTAATTAATATTTTTTGAAGTTCAACATGTGTTTGAAAAATGTCAGAGTTTCAGCTTTAATGATAAATTGTTATATATTACTTTCAAGTGTTAATAAATATGCTAGAATGATTTGAAGCAGAAAAAATTTTCAATTTTTCAGAATCTTGTTTGTTTATAACGAAATGATATAGGTTAACGAACAGAATATTTCTATATTTTTGATATAGAATAAAAGGAAATTTGCTCTAGTTTAAGAATCTGTCCGGTTTTTCAAATTTAAGTAAGTAGAACCTGAGATATCGCAAATTTAAGCTGTAGCGCCAACTCCTTGCAATACGACATACGTGTGAAATATGGCGATCGCTTTCCTTATTAAAAATTCTTTTATTATAAAGTAAGTAATTTTATTTTTTTGTAATAAAATTAATTTTAACTCTGTATTAGGAAATTAAATAAAAATTTAATAAAAAAGGATTCAGCTAAAAATAGATGACTCTAATAAATCAGAAGGTTAAAACAAATTTTTTGAATAAAATAGATTGTTGTTCTTTTTGCAATTGCAAAAAAATTAATAAATGTAAAAAATACTCCATAAGTTGAGTAAATTGTTTACTATTATAGTAGAAAAATCAATGATTATTTAAAACCCTAAATCTACTTCATCTAAATGTATTATACACTTCGAGCATATACTACTGGAGGAAGCCTCCGAATGGCAGAAAGCGTTACAAGGCGAACAGAGAGAAAGCCTCTATTTTGGTACGTGCTGTCTCTCTCTAGCCTGATTTGATTGGCTGCTTCTGTTTCCCACTAAGAAAGTGAGAGAGAGATAGCACGCACTCAAATAGAGGCTTTTTCTCTCTTCGCCTTGTAACGTAGGTAATAGCTGGGAGGCTTCCTCCAGTAGTATATGCTCGAAGATTATACATCATTAATATTATGACAAAGTATATAAAATAGAGTCGAGTCAAAAGTGATTTTATTAGACAAGGATGAGATTACTTACTTTATAATAAAAGAATTTTCAATAAGGAAAGCGATCGCTATATTGCACACATATGTCGTATTGCAAGGAGTTGGTGCTACAGCTTAAATTTGCGATATCTCAGGTTCTACTTACTTAAATTTGAAAAACTGGACAGATTCTTAAACTAGATAAAATTTTCTATCATTCTATATAAAAAATATAGAAATATTTTGTTCGTTAACCTATATCATTTCGTTACAAACAAACAAGATTCTGAAAAATTGACAATTTTTTTCGCTTCAAATCATTCTAGCATATTTATTAACACTTGAAAGTAATATATAACAATTTATCATTAAAGCTGAGACTCTGACATTTTTCAAACACATGTTGAACTTCGAAAAATATTAATTAGTAGTCGAATTATAAGGTTTTTTACCAGGGCATTCCGCGCTTCCGCTACGTCTATATGTTTTTTTGCAATATATTTGCCATATCTCTGGTTCTAATTATCGAATTGACATGCAACAAAAACGATTTTTTTTGTTTTTTTTATTAAAGAACAAGTTTTTGCAGAGAAAATTACTGCATCTATTGTAGTTCATAAACTATAGTCATTTAAACAATTAATTTGTTTATAACAAATCACTCGACCATTTGCGCGAAAAGCAAGTTGCAAATTCGGATTCAGCGGCTCAAAATACATATAAATTACCTGCTTGCTTGGTGGGACCTCTAACTTCATACGAAACCCTCTGGGCGCCTAGACTACATTTAGAATTAATGATGTTTGGCTTCCTGTCGTTATTCAATACAGTAGATCTGTCTTCTTGTTTCCATAAATTATTCTTGTACATAGAATGTAATTCTTCGTTAATAGCTTCTGTCTATTTCTGTCGTTCTTTTGACTTCATTGCTTCAGTATAAGAACTTTGATCTCCGTTCATTTCAGCCAGTAATGCATGAGTTACATTATCAGTCGTATTTTCTGTGTTTGGTTTTAATTTTCTCGGTCGTCCTACATGCCTTTTTGTCTTTTCTCCCTTCGTTTATTGCAATCTTTCATTATTTTGTTCGTCTTCATTAAAGAATTCTACAAACCATTTATCTGTCTTTACTTTCTCATTTATGTGTTCCCAGTTAAGTATATCTGTCTTGTTATATCTGTCTCTGTAAACTAGTTTTTCGTTGAATCTGACGTCTCTGCTCTTATCGAGTTTTCCTTCTTCTGGTTTTAGTAAGACATATCCAATTTCTTTGTATCCTACTAAGATGACTCGTTTAGCAACAAATCTGAATTTTGGACCAATTTTTCTTTGCACTTTCCGATATGCAAAGCATCTAAAACGTTTTATCTGATTAAGATCTGTCATGTAGTTTTCTTTTAATTTTTCTATTGGTGATATCATGTTATTAGTTGCATGAGATGTCCTATTGTATACATATACTGCTGCACTTAATGCTAAGTCCCACATATTTTCTGGCAAACCAGAATCATACATGAGTGCCCTGATTTTCTTCTGTATTGTTTGGTTGAACCTCTCTGCAACTCCATTATGCTGAGGCATATCTGGACAAGCTAATTGATTTTCTGCTCTCAGTTTTTTCAATACTTCCTTTGTATATCCACCAGTGTATTCAGTTCCTTGATCTGTCCTTAAATAACACACCTTAGCTTCTTTGCCCAACAAATTTCTGGCGCTTTTTACAAATGATTCTAGACTTTTTCCTGTCTCATCTTTCGTTTTCATGGGGTAAGCCTGGAATAATCGTCAATAAATACAGAAATATGTCTGTATCTTTTTGGATAAGATTGCGGACTAATAATACCCATGGTGTCTGAATGTATTATTTGTAAAGGTTCAGTTGCTTTCTGTCTAACTGTCTTAAATGGCAATTTATTGTATTTTGCTATCATGCAAACTTCACAGTTTTCAATTGCATCATCAAATACAGCAGTTTGTAAAGTTTTGATTTCTGGAAATTTTTTCTGTAATATCTTAAGATATTCAACTGATGCATGACCCATCCTGACATGCCATAACATAGCGTGAGCATTTAAGTTTTTATCATTTAACTGTTTTGTTTCTTCAATTTCACATCCAGGTTCTTCGTTTATTTCAATATCATTTGGTTTATGTATTAATCTGTCTGAAATTGTATTTTGGAAATCTAAGTATTTTCCAGTCTTTATAACTTCTTTGTTTAGCTGCCTTCTTGTCATTCCTCTAGTCATCAAGTATGCTATTGTCTGTCTTTGTTTTATATTTTTATTTTCTTGCACATTATAGCCAATATGATTTTTCATAAATTCCTGTCAAGAAAGACTCATTGGAAACTGGATCATATATATATATATTATTTTGTTGTCCAAATAAATATATAGTCCTTCATCTGCAAATTTACGCAGTGACAACAAATTTTTATTCAAATTTTCTGCACAAATTACTTTGTCTAAAGTTATATGCTTGTTATCTGTCATTTTGAATTGAACACTTCCCTCTCCCTCTGATTTAAAAATTGTTTTTCTGTCTTTGCGCATTGGATTTCGTCCAGTTATTTTATAAATGTCTTGAAAATCAATTTTGAGTTTGTTAAATGTTCTGTCGCGCCACTGTCAGCTATGAATTTAGCCAATATTGATTTGTCCAATGTTTCATTGTTTATATTCGTTATGTTAAATGAAGTCATTTGCTTACTGTCCTTTTTAATTGCTTGATACTCACCACTCTGTACATTAGTCTTCTCATTTTTAGGTTTTATTTGATTCAGACTGCCTTTATTTTGATACTTTTTTTTATGTATTTTATGTAATTTTCTTGTCTTCTTTTACTGTCAAATTTCGCTCGTTTTTTATTTTCATGGTTACTTGAGCTTGTTACTTTATGTTTGACTGCTGTCTGACCTGTACTTTCTTTAAATTTATTAGTATAATGTTTTGTTTCATACCTTTTACTGTAGTTCTGTCTCCAATATCCCTGACGTTTTAGACATGTTGCGGCCACATGGTCACGTGTAAAATTCTGGCAATAGAAGCATTTTTTCATGCCCGATCCCTGTCGTGGGCAGTCGCTAGCATAATGCCCATAGTCGTCTGACGGCTTTCGATCTGTATAATAAGTAATTTTAATTTATCGTAAGATAAACCTTTTCCTGTCACACTTTCTGTCATAAAATCTATACCTTCTACTTGATTTACTTTGCTTATTATAGCATTATAGAAAGCGTTTCTTTTGTCTTCTTCAGACAACATTTTAACTTTTGGCACGTTATTATAATTTCTTACTATTTCTTCAAATCTATCAATAAAATTTACTGACTTTTCTTTCACTGGATTATATTGTATGTTGTATAGTTTTTTCTTTATACTAGATGGAGTCATATTTACTTCATTTACTTTAATTTCTTTAATTTCGTTTGACAATTCAATTGGATCTTTTATTTCCATTACTCTAGCATGATAATCTTTATCAATTCTATTAATTAAAATATCACGTACTCTATATCTGTGTTTTTCTTTTATACTTTCAGTTTTCATTTACTGCAACTGTACTGTCTACATCATACGACAAATCCAATGATCTTAGTTCAGACAGAAAATAATCTAAAAAGTTTTCATATTTAATTTGAGTTGTTAGTTTACAGTCATGTTTTATTGATCCATCATTTCCAGTCAGTCCTGTTTTAATAGTTTCTGTCAACTGTCTAGAAATATTTAAAATACTATCATTTTCTATATTAAATCTTTTATTACCTCTGTCTGAATCAAGCGTGATAATTCCTGTTTATCTAAGACTGTCGAATTCTCGAAACCTTCAGTGTTAAATATATCATTATCAAAATCATTGTTTACCTTAACTGTCGTTTTGCTTTTTTTAATTTTATCTGTCGTTCCTGCCATATCAGCAGTCGTAATTTTTCTTTTAAACTCTGCTCTCATATTATCCAATATTCCAATATTAAAGTTCTGCATGGCATTCCTCTCTTTAATAATTAAAGCAACCAAATCATCAGTTCTTTTCTCTTCTATTTTTCTTCTCTTTTCTTCACTTTTCTTCCTCTTTGCCATTCCTGACTTTAAAAAAGCAACTTCAGCCATTAGTTCTTCCGAATTTTCAGTTAAGCCTAAATTAGAATTTTCATTCTTAGAAATATTTTTCTCGTTAAATTTTCTGTCATCTTTTTCAATTTGTTTTGACGAAATATCAAAATTTTTATTTATATATATTTTATTTGTTAATATTTCATCAGATTTTACTACTATTTGTTTACCTGCCAATTTTGCTTCAGTCGTTTCACTCGTTCTGTCTTCCAATTCTGTCTCTTTTTCTGGCTTGTCTGTCGTTTTGCTATGCCCATCAGTCTTTTCTCCGTCTTTAACTTCGTCTTTAGCTTCGTCTTTATCTGTCGCTTCTTTCGTCGTACAGTAGGGCATAAATAGTCTGTCCCCCTCTTCTTTCTTTTCGTTTACTGCTCGTTTTACGAGCTCATATTCTTTTTCCGTTATGAATTCAAGATCTATAAAACCAATCATAAATTAGTATTATGAATCAATATGACTCACTGAACTCAAGTGATGTCAATTATATTTCAATTATTTAGTTTTAATTAATATTTGAAATTATTTTCGAGGTTAAATTCAGGTACCATGCCGAACACAAGCCTTGTCACCAGAATTTGTCTCAGTTTTAGTTTAATACATATGAATTTGCTCACTTGCTCTTTGCATATATAACATACCGAACACAAGTAGATCACACTTACGACGCAATTGTGAGAAATTAGCTATAGCTTTTTATTCAATTTATAAAATTTATTCAATTTTATATGTAACATACCGAACACAGATATTACTACATAATTAAAAATTAAAAATCGAATTAAAAATTTAATTTTATTTAAGGTACCTAATCAATATTTGACTTCTGACTCAGTGACGAACAATATACTTTTCTCTGTTATTTCTACAAACATTTTTTCATCACAAGGTTTCCATCTGAGATCAAGTATTTTTGCCTCTTGCGTTTTAAGAAACAATAACAGGTTCGTTTCATCTGTTTACATAACACATTAATTTTTTATTTAATTCAAATCTAGATTAAATTAATTAAATTTATAGGTTAAGTTTTATTTAACTATGTATATTTGCAACTTTTCATTTAGTCTTGTGCTGCAGATACAAAACCAATATATTTGCCTTGAACATGAATACGCGGCATACACAAACCCATATTTACACACACACACATACATGTCAGCCATTTTCATTTTTATTTTGATAATTTCATTAACAGTCATTCACACACAATCACGATTGTAAAGTAAAAAGAAAATTCAGACTCAAGTTTTTTTTTATCGGTTGCATACATAGTCATTTTTTATATATTTGTTTCTGTCTGTACTGTCATAAATTTATTCAGACTCTATGCGATTTCTTATATATATATATATATATATATATATATATATATATATATATATATATATATATATATATATATATATATATACATATACATACATACATATATGTTTAATTAATAAAAATTTTCTTTTCCTCCGTGCCGTCGTTCATTTTGTTAATAATCATAATTATTTCGTGCGTGCACGATCCTCTTCCTTCATACCATATATACACATATACATACACATATACATATACATATATACATATGTATGCATGTATACATCTTAAAACACGAAACATAAGAAGATCACTCAAGCACGCACGAACCTGTCGCTTTCCGGCTTTACATCGCGTCATATCACCCAACATGGAGACTCATTTTATTTCTCTCTCACTCTCTCTCTATAGACTAGCGCACGACGCTATCCATTCTCTGTCCTTTTTTTCTTTCTACAAGCGTGCATGCGACGCCATTATTGCCTTATAGAATTGAGAGAGAATAAAGAAAAATTCTTACCCGGAGTCAACTCCTTTTTCTCGCCCTGCTGTCCTTCGTCCTATCTTTTCCTTCCTTGACTTGCCATCTCTGACGCTTCCACCAGGGGATAAAGAACAATACAACAATTCACTAAATAGACTGACGCACGCTCCAAACCACACGAACCCCTTTCTCAATTTGATTAAATAAATCGCGCAGTCAAAAGCACTCTGGGAGCATAACCTGTTAAATATATAATAAATGCAGAGCACAATTTATATTAAACAAAAAGTCTTTATTTAATCCATACAGAAAGAATTAAATTAAATGATCTCTCTATATAATAATGAAACACAAGTTTTGTCTTTAACAGACGGACTTAAACTGAACTGAACGACGACGAGACGCAACTTGATTCTCTTCAACTTTCTACTAAATATTCTCAATACGTGGCGACACCTAGTATGAGTGTGTATATTGCGATGTGAGAATTTCAATAAATCTAATATTCTATGCTTTTAAATAAATATATTAGTCTATTTGTGAGCCGACTCTCACAGGCAAAATCGGTGTATCAAAAGAATTTATTTGTGAAAAGGGCGCCAGATACACCACCAACTAGCTAGCAGTAAGCACGAGTCTCAGGCTGCCTTGGATCGTGAGATGGCTCTATTCGAGCAGAATTCTTGCGTGAAATGGGAGGGGGGAACACACACAAAAAAAACTTTTATTTAACTTCAACTTCTACTTATATTAAAGAAATAAACACAATATTCTCAACAAATTTTTTAAAACTATAATTATGGTCTGAAATATTATTTTCAAGATGATTTTCAATATTTGAAATTGTATTTCTTTTAGATGAATTATCATTTTATTCTCGTTCAATTATTGTATATTTATTCTTTCATCTCTCAATCTGGAAAAGATAATCATCTTCATCGTTCTGCACTGTATCTTTATTAATAATTTTATTCTTCATTTGAAAATTATTAAGAGTAGCTCGAACAATCTTTTTATCAGTTTCTAACTATTTACAATGTTTAATTAAAAATTTGTCTAGTGTTAAGGGCATTTTTTTCCAATAGAGAATTCTTTAATTGGCTGAAATAGGTTTCAGACCTTGCTGATGAAGTGATTGTTTGATAATTATTAAAATGTCTGTTCATAACGTTGGTCCAGCAAGGAAATTCATTGCATAGCTCACAAAGATATTTTATAAATTCTGGTAAATAATCGTTTGATGAAGTTAGAAAATCCATACTCTTAAGTGATCCATTTACCTCCACATTATTTTTAATTTCTTAAATATAATTGTATACAAAATTTGCTTTATAAGTAATATCATTTTTTTATTATCATCATCTTTTATCCTTATTTCATTCTCTTCATTATTCATTTCTTTTGATTCAAATTCAAAAGTTTGAATGCTTTTTTTTATATATTTTATAGCATATGTGCCCCTTGTATGATGCATTTTGCTATTAGTTATTACAAACACATATTCTAAAAAATGAGCAAAATTTTCCTAGGTTTCAATTGTTGTCATAAAACCAACATATCTTTTGTAAAACTCTTTTACACGTGAAGAAACTTTGCTTAAAAAGATCATCTGAAAACTGCATGTAGCAAATGGGCGATATCTATTCTTAACTGAGTGTTCAATTTTTCATAGATATCTTTCCCTAGTAATATTTGTAAGCACTGGTCACTATACTTTTTTAGTAGCATCTAAAGAAATTGATAAAGAATTTTGAATTGCTTTACCCATATCTGTGACAACTTCTTTTGGATTATATGCACCTGATTTTCTATGTTCATTAAGCCAGTAAATAAGAAAATTTGTATCATTTATTTCCGATAGAATTTGTGCTACTAGAACTATAATATTATCTATATGGGTACACAATACAGTGAGAAAAAAGACCGATTCGTAATATAATATTTCTTAAGTCTAACATTCTAATATTATGTTCTTATATAAAATATATATTTATTGAACTCAGCTCTGTTTAAAATGTTGACTACAGAATCTAGGACAAAAATACCTTTTCCAATACCAAGTTCTTCATTTTTTGCTTTTTTGCGAACTTTTTGAAAGCTTGGTAGTTTGTACAAAAAGGAAAGTTCTGTATATCCAAAATCCATTTCTTTGATAACTTGCTCTCTTTGCCACTCTTTTGGTTTTTTATATTTCAATTCTTCTTTTCCTTTATGTCTTTGAACACCTTGTAATAACTTTTTTAAATGAGGTATTCAAATTCTTAGTAAAAACTGTAAATTAAATTGGTTCTGCGGCAGGCTTGTCATAGCAAATAATATTTATTTTTGCTTCGCAGGTTTCACAATAGTCCACGATCATGACATAAGCTTCATAATTATTAATGACCTACCTTTTAAAACTAATATTACAGGGCAACTTTTTTTCTCCCATATCAATTTTCTGAAGACATGAGATCATCCTTCTTGTAGAACTTCCAGCTCTTTTCTATTCTTCAAATTATTTTTATTGGAGCTATTTCAGTTCATTGTTCTTGAGGTATTGCAATCTCCAATACCGATTTCTTAACATTTTTATTAATTTTTCTTTTTTGGCTCACTCACTAGAAGAGTGTCACACCTCCGGATCACGGATTTTGCTCAAACTTCGGGATAAGTTTTCAGATGATAAAATATGGAAAAAGATAAAGTTATAGTCATATATACTCAATATTTCCCTAGTTACAGGCAATCAAAGAAAATCACTAAAAAAGTTACTAGATTTTCAAACGCATATAGTTCTTTAGCGTCGATAGCTACAAGCTTGAAACGGTTTTTAAATGAAAGCTGAGCTCAAATCCTATCGAATTAGTAGTTATAGCATATCAAAATATTATTTTTTCCCAAAGTTAGAGCGTAATAAGGATTAGACCTCATTTCAGCTTTTATTATTAATTAATGTTTTTAAAAGAAAAATCAGGTCCAATGTTTATCATACTCTAACTTTGGGAAAAAATAATATTTTGACATGCTATAACTATTAATTCGAAAGGATTTGAGCTCAGCTTTCATTTAAAACAGTTTCAAGCTTGTAGCTATCGACGCTAAAGAACTATATGCGTTTGAAAATCTAGTAACTTTTTTAGTGATTTTCCTTGATTGCCTGTAACTAGGGAAGTATTGAGTATTTATGACTATAACTTTAGCTTTTTCCATATTTTATCATCTGAAAACTTATCCTGAAGTTTGAGCAAAATCCGTGATCCGGAGGTGTGACACTCTCCTAGTCAGTTCAATTCAAATATGTCTGTATCTTCAACACTGTCACTTAATTCATTTTCATTTATAATTTTATTATCTTGCATAGATTCTTCAACGCCTCTTATTTTTTTTATAAAAAATCAAAGTGTTATGTCTGTCTTGTCCTACATGAAAATACAAATTAATTGGATTAATTAAATTGTTTCATGAATTACAGTCACTTTTCCATACATTATCAGTTTTCTTTTTTAAAACATCATTTTCAAAAATATCAAAATCTAATAAAGTTTTTAAAATATCCTCTCAAGGTACAGGAACTTTTGAGCCAACCATTTTACATAAATTATTGATTAATTTTTCGAAATTAAGTTCTCATATTTTTTAATATAAACTACGCTAACTTGATTATTATTATTACTAATTGATAATAAAATTATAGTACTCTTTTATATTAGTGCGTTAAATTATAAATATTCCTGCGGTTAATATGTACGAGGGTTGGTGAAGCCAGTCGTGTCAAAAAAAGTTTTTTCTATTATTTTCCACATAAAAACATGAAGAACAAATATCAATTAATTACATAATTTTATCCTTGCAATCACCACTTCTAATTTAATCTTAACATTTGTTCTATTAATAAATTTTAAATTAATAACAGGAATTGTCAAAATTTTACCATGTACATTTTTAAAACTATAAAAAATATTTTTTGATATCTATTTGCACATAAAATTTAATTTTGTTGGAACAAACATTGAAAAATGGACATTGTTAAGTGGAATCGTTAATCTATTGTTTTACAAATTTTTTGATATTCATTTGTTTAACGATACGTGTGTTATATCGCTTTTTTCATCAACGTTCTGATCATTTATGAATGATTCCGTGAAACTTTTAATATTTAGGGAACTGTACATAAAATCTATAAATTTAATGTAATTGATGAGTAAAAAAATTTTTTCGTATGAAAGAAATGTAAATAATTATTTTAATATAGTTTCAGTCGATGTAACGTAATTGTTTTCGCATAAAAAAATATAAAATATGTCATTTTTAAGTTTTGCAAAAATAACTGGTACCTATTTTTTTTCCTTTACATGATTAAAAAAAAGAGCGTTTTGAGTAAGGCTCGCAAAAACTTTTTCTTATTATTTTTTTATATATTACTAAGATTTTTCAAGAAGGTGCCTATTTTTTAAAATAGAATATAGCTTTAAAATAATAAGAACTACAATTTCATAAAAATGAATTTATTTTTACATTTCAACATTTAAAAAAATGCGTTTTGATTTTTGGGAAATAAGAAAGCGAGAATATTTTCTATTTCTTAAAACGAATCAAACTAGAGCTATTAAATCAGCGTGCGATTCAATGAAAAAAGTAGTAAAGTTTTTAAAATACATTACTGTGTGCGCCCCTCCTATTAATTATTCTTATTTTTGGCAATTGTTTGCTGGCACACAATGAATACAGTTTAAAATTTTAAAAAATCTATTGCCCTTTTTTGTTTGCTATATTTTTGAATTTATAATGCTATCCACAAGGTTAGTATAGGTCTTCAGAAATGACTAAACAAAACAAAAAAATTAAGTTTTTTTTCGAAAAATAGCATGATTACTTTAACATTAAAAATTTTAAATATTTCTAATATAAAGAAAGCGTTCTTTAAAAAATGAGGAGCACTATATAATTATTGCTTTTTAAACTATTTAAAAGTGTAAAAAAAACTTAAGAACGAGGAGCTATTAAAAAAAAATAGTATATTATGCGCCAAGAGGAAAAAGTATGCTGTTCGCTCCCGCGTATAGTTGTCGCCCGAGCGTAGCGATGGCCACACTTACGCGGGGTCGAGGAGCATACTTTTTCCTCGAGCGCAATATACATTTTTTTCACATCCCTAGCCTAAAGTACGTTTAAAAAATAATAAAATTACATATATTTATGTGATAATACATTTTTTACAAAATACATATTTATTCAACATAAATACATTTTTCAGGATGATTTGGATTACAAAATATATATTTATTTATACAAATATATTTTTCAATTTAACGTTAAACAATTATTCGTGATATTTATTATCTGTTTTGTTACTACAATTATTTATTATTAAATTGTGAATTTCACAATTGGAAAATGATACTTATGTTTTTTGTTCATTTGGACTATCAATAATATTTTCAATGCTTATTTTTCTCTTCTTAGAGTTTTGTTTTTCAAAATTAGTTTTGTAATTTTCATTTAAGAAGAGGTTAGGTCAAAATGTAATTGCGTTATTGATGCAATTTTAACTCAATCTAGATTCACTAACAAGTTTTTTGAAATTGTAGCTAAACTATATTGATTATTTAATGTAATTAATATTTATTGATAAAACACAACTTTGAATAAAAATATTCTAAGTATATTGTAAAAATGCTAACGCAAACTCTTCAACGCTACGTATCTCTAACAGTTTACATCGTTCACAAGAGTATAGTTGCGTACACATGAGAATCATGGAATATGAAACGCGCATGCGCATGCTTATAAAACCGACGACTAAACGCAGTACTTTTGCTTTCTCATAGAGAAAGCATTGTATCGATAAAAAAAATTTTTTTCTATTTTTTCATTAATTTGTACATATTTAGACTCAGGGAGTCAAAAAAAGTGGTTTCCAGAAAATGTCTGTCTGTCTGTCAGTCTGTCCGTCTGTCCATCCGTCCGTCCGTCCGTCCGTCCGTCTGTCTGTCTGTCAATCTGTCTGTCCGTCCGTGCGTGCGTGCGTGCGTGTGTGTGTGTGTGATTCAGTACGCCAAAAATATCTCGAGAACTACTCGATGGATTTGCTTCAAATTTTGCATGCAATTTATTTTTTTGTCTAATTGGGGGGGGGGGGGAGGGGGGAAGCTATTAAAAATTGATCTTCTTAACTCAGTTTTTTTTAAGCCATTTTAATAATTTAAAAAAAATTATGATTTTTCATTTATTTGGTATTTTACGTAAACTACTCCAAGAATTTTTTTGAAAATTTGTATAGACATTATTTGCGACTGCTAAAAAAAGAAAAACTTTCATTAACTGATTTTCTTAGCGCACTTTTAATTCTAGAGCAATTTGAAAATTTTGGAAAAAAATTTTTTTTTTTATTTTTCTTTTATTTTATGAAAACCATTGAATAGATTTGCTCCAAAATTTGTATGCAAGTTTTTCGCTATTGTCTGAGGAAAATTAACTTTAGAAAACTCATTTCTTTAGCGCAGTTTTAATTTTAGAGCATTTAGAAAATTTTTGAAAAAATGTTTATTTTTCATTTTTTTTAAATTACACAAAAGCCATTCGTTAGATTTGCTCTGAAATCATTATGCAAATTATTTGTTATTGCCTTAATAAAACAAGCTTTGGAAAACTTATTTTCTTAGCGCAATTTTCATTTGAGAGAATTTTGAAAATTTTGAAAATAAATTTTTCATTTTTTTTGGGGTTTTACGTAAACTACTCTAAGAATTTGTTTAAAAATTTGTATAGTGATTATTTGCTACTGTTGAAATAATAAAAACATTTGAAAACTTATTTTTTTGGCATACTATTAATTTTAGAGCATTTTGAAAATTTTTAAAAAAGTTGTTATTGTTTATTATTTTTCTATTTTACGAAAACCATTCGATTGATTTGCTCCAAAATTTTTATGCAAGTTATTCGCTATTGTCTAAAAGAAATAAGCTTTGGAAAACTTATTTTCTTAGCGCAGTTTTAATTTAAAAGAATTTTGAACATTTGAAAAAATGTTTATTTTTCATTTTTTTTTATATTACACTAAAACCATTCGATAGATTTGCTATAAAATCATTATGAAAATTATTCGTTATTGCCTTAATGAAACAAGCTTTGGAAGACTTATTTTCTTAGCGCAGTTATAATTTAAGAGCATTTTGAAAATTTAAAAAAAAATTTATTTTAAATTCAAAATTTTTTTTAGGATCTTACGTAAACTACTCTAAGAATTTGTTTAAAAATGTGTATAGAAATTATTCGATACTGTTAAAATAATAAAAACATTTGAAAACTGATTTTATTGGCATACTATTAATTTTATTATTTTTCTATTTCACGGAAACCATTCGATAAAATTTGCTCCAAAATTTTTATGCAAGTTATTTGCTACTGTCTGAAGAAAGCATTTCGGAAAACTAATTTTCTCAGTGCAGTTTTAATTTAAGAGAATTTTTAAAATTTTCATACAAATTCTTATTTTTCATTAATCTTCTTTCTTAGCGTGGTTACGATTAGAAATTTCGTTGTCATCGTTCTTTTAAAGTACATATTTATAAAGAAATATTAATGTTAGACAATTTTTTTATATTAAAATCACATTTAAATAAATATAAAAAAATTAATGAAACTCAAAGAGCTCTATGAGAAAGCATTCCGCCGAAGCACTTAGCAGCGTTTTTCCTCTGTTCAGAGGGAAAGAAGTACGAACTTTAGGCTGGGAGATATGAAAAAATTGATTTCAATTTTAAAATTTAGTTAATTCAAATAGCGTATACATTTATTATTTTTTTTGTATGATAAAAAAATATCTATCAAACTTTAAAAGTAAAAAATTATTAAGATTAAATTAATATTTAAAATTTATGGTCTCTAACAGAACCGCGGAAAATGTACGTAGATGAACTTTTTTGAAAAATCGTGTTCTAAGAGCCTTCTTACAGACCCGTAATTAGTTCATACGTGAACTGGTAGTATAAATAGACACACTGTTTTGATAAAATATAAATTATAATAATTTATTCATTATTAAAAAAAATTCAACATAAATATAAACATTTTCTATATTACAGATAACGTATTAAGATCTTAATTTATAATTATTTTAAATTAAATTGCATGTATATATATGTGATATAATTGGCACTTACAAAAACTTGAATATCAAACTAAATAAAATTTAACAAACTGAAAAAATGACACTTTTGATTTCCTAATAAAAAAAAAGTTTTTATTTATCAAATACATGAAATGAATCAATGATATTCCTGATTGAAATTGAAGATGTTGATAGGATAGCAATAGTGACTGATACTAAATCAAAAAGTTTATTATACTGGATTAATTTGAATGAAATAATCTAATCCTTTCACTTTTCTTGAATTAATTCAAATTCAATCAAACATTATGACACACAAAATACTTGACTCTTTGCAGACTGGCTTCAGAAAGCATCATTCTACGCAGACTGCCATACTTAAACTTACAGATGACATAAGATCAGGTCTTGACAAGAAACTTGCCACGATATTACTTCTATTTGACTTTAGTAAGGCATGCGACACGATCTTCCCCTCCAAATTGCTTGCGAGGCTTAGATCGGTAGGGTTTCCCAGGGCTACACTCGAGTGGATTAGCTCCTATTTATCAGGTAGGAAGCAAATGGTTTCCACACATTTAAAAGAGGATTCGAATTGGCTAACAACAAATCTAGGAATTCCACAGGGTTCAGTGCTGGGGCCTCTGTTGTTTTGCCTTTACATTGATAACATCCGTGACACACTCGACCCCTGTTTCGTTGAGCACATATTATATGCTGATGACCTCCAAATCTATACTCCCTATCTATAGGTCCCTCATGAACATCTGGATGAAGGTATTCGTATTATGCAAAGGGCGGCCAGGGCGGTGTCGGGGTGGGCTGTCGATGCTTCTCTCACATTAAATGCAAGCAAAACTAAGGCGATCGTTTTTGGCAGTAGTCGATTTATTAATGATTTTTATGCTGGTGAGCCAAGAACGATTGAGCTTGAGGGAGGTGTAGACATATCTTTCTCTGATACCGTTACGAGCCTTGGTGTTGTGTTTGACGCTAAGTTGTCATGGAAGCCGTACATTAATAAGGTGACTAAAAAATTTAATAGGATAATGTATAGTTTGCGGTTCTTTCGTCGGTACACCACTGAGGCCCTGCGTAAATAGCTCGCAGCCGCCTTGCTGTTTCCGCACCTCGACTACCGCTGAGTAGTTCTGCTCGATGCTTCGCAGGAGTTGAGAAGACGATTACAAAGACTACAAAATTCATGTGTGATATATGTATTAGGCGTAGGAATGGGCGATCATATCTCTCCTCATAGAGCTGCGCTTGGTTGGCTGCGTACTGATTCGAGCAGACAGTATTTTATGGCTGTACTTATGTACAATATCGTGCGCATGAATACTCTCGAGTATCTAGTGAGTCTCTTCACTAGATATGTACCTAGGGTAGCCACTAGGAAAGAGATTAAAGACTTCGCGGTGCCCTTCATGCGTACTGAGACTAGAAGAAATTCCTTACAAGTTCAAGGTGCGATATTTTCTATTTCTTAAAACGAATCAAACTAGAGCTATTAAATCAGCGTGCGATTCAATGAAAAAAGTAGTAAAGTTTTTAAAATACATTACTGTGTGCGCCCCTCCTATTAATTATTCTTATTTTTGGCAGTTGTTTGCTGGCACACAATGAATACAGTTTAAAATTTTAAAAAACCTATTGCCCTTTTTTGTTTGCTATATTTTTGAATTTATAATGCTATCCACAAGGTTAGTATAGGTCTTCAGAAATGACTAAACAAAACAAAAAAATTAAGTTTTTTTTCGAAAAATAGCATGATTACTTTAACATTGAAAATTTTAAATATTTCTAATATAAAGAAAGCGTTTTTTAAAAAATGAGGAGCACTATATAATTATTGCTTTTTAAACTATTTAAAAGTGTAAAAAAAACTTAAGAACGAGGTGCTATTAAAAAAAAATAGTATATTATGCGCCAAGAGGAAAAAGTATGCTGTTCGCTCCCGCGTATAGTTGTCGCCCGAGCGTAGCGATGGCCACACTTACGCGGGGGCGAAGAGCATACTTTTTCCTCGAGCGCAATATACATTTTTTTCACATCCCTAGCCTAAAGTACGTTTAAAAAATAATAAAATTACATATATTTATGTGATAATACATTTTTTACAAAATACATATTTATTCAACATAAATACATTTTTCAGGATGATTTGCATTTTTGGAACTCCCAGCCTGCTGATATAAAAAATCTACCATCGCTTGGCAGGTTTAAGTCGGCTTTGAGGACGTACTTACTCGACCTCGAGTGAAATTAATTTTAAGTATTTTAATTTTTATGTTAATTTATTTTGTTTTCGTCCTATATATAGATTTAAGGTGTAAATGTATTTATTAGCGTGAATGATGGATGAATGTATGCGGAAAGAATGAGTAGTTCTGTTTTTATTAAAAGTCATGACATCACACACAAATCAATCGAATGGTTTTCGTAAAATAGAAAAATAATAAAAAATAACAACTTTTTTAAAAATTTTCAAAATGCTGTAAAATTAATAGTATGCCAAGAAAATCAGTTTTTAAATGTTTTTATTATTTTAACAGTAGCAAATAATTACTATAAAAATTTTTAAACAAATTCTTAGAGTAGTTTACGTAAAACCCAAAAAAAATGAAAATTTTTTTAAAAATAATTTTCAAAATTCTCTTAAATTAAAACTGCGCTAAGAAAATAAGTTTTCCAAAGCTTGTTTTATTAAGGCAATAACAAATAATTTGCATAATGATTTCAGAGCAAATCTAACGAATGGCTTTTGTGTAATTTAAAAAAAATGAAAAATAAACATTTTTTCAAAAATTTTCTAAATGCTCTAAAATTAAAACCACGCCGAAAAAATGAGTTTTTCAAAGTTAATTTTCCTTAGACAATGGTGAATAACTTGCATACAAATTTTGGAGCAAATCTATCGAATGGTTTTCATAAAATGAAAGAAAAAAAAAATTTTCTTTCAAAATTTTCAAATTGCTCTAGAATTAAAAGTGCGCTAAGAAAATCAGTTAGTAAAAGTTTTTCTTCTTTTGGCACTCGCAAATAATGTCCATACAAATTTTCAGGAAAATTCTTGGAGTAGTTTACGTAAAATACCAAAAAAATGAAAAATCATATTTTTTTTTAAATTATTAAAATGGCTAAAAAAAAAACTGAGTTAAGAAGATCAATTTTTAATAGCTTCCCCCCTCTCCAACCCCCCAATTGGACAAAAAAATAAATTGCATGCAAAATTTGAAGCAAATCCATCGAGTAGTTCTCGAGATATTTTTGGCGTACTGAATCACACACACACACACACGCACGCTCGCACGCACGCACGGACGGACAGACAGACAGACAGACGGACGGACGGACGGACGGACGGATGGACAGACAGACAGACTGACAGACAGACAGACATTTTCTGGAAACCACTTTTTTCGACTCCCTGAGTCTAAATATCTACAAATTAATGAAAAAATAGAAAAAAAATTTTTTTATCGATACAATGCTTTCTCTATGAGAAAGCAAAAGTACTGCGTTTAGTCGTCGGTTTTATAAGCATGCGCATGCGCGTTTCATATTCCATGATTCTCATGTGTACGCAACTATACTCTTGTGAACGATGTAAACTGTTAGAGATACGTAGCGTTGAAGAGTGTGCGTTAGCATTTTTACAATATACTTAGAATATTTTTATTCAAAGTTGTGTCTCATCAATAAATATTAATTACATTAAATAATCAATATAGTTTAGCTACAATTTCAAAAAACTTGTTAGTGAATCTAGATTGAGTTAAGATTGCATCAATAACGCAATTACATTTTGACCTAACCTCTTCTTAAATGAAAATTACAAAACTAATTTTGAAAAACAAAACTCTAAGAAGAGAAAAATAAGCATTGAAAATAATATTGATAGTCCAAATGAACAAAAAACATAAGTATCATTTTCCAATTGTGAAATTCACAATTTAATAATAAATAATTGTAGTAATAAAACTAACATTGTAGTAACAAACAAAAAAGGCTATGCTTATTTCTCCTTAAACGTTAGTATGAAGGTAATAAGGACACAAACACATCATAGATTATTAAAGTAGAGTGAAAAACCTTCAATTTTCTGGTTTGAAAACGTTTCTAGGTGCCATAGAACCCTGGTTACAACGATTTCAAGTCGAGAGTTCCCCTAAAAACAAGATTTTTTAACATATCTGGCTTGTTACTTTGAAGAATTTTTTTTAATGGCATTTTAACGTTTAAGTAAAACAGATTGATAAAAAAATAATCGCATTTTACCAGTACTCCATTTACGCCCATAAAGTTGAGCCCTAAAATCATATTTTTGGCGAAAAAATCATTTTCTTTGCTCTCTTATTGGATTAAGTTTTTTTTTCTAAAGTACAAAACGATGTCTTTCGTAAATTTTGAACTAAGGGATGAGAATCCATTGTTTAAATGTAGTTAAAAAAATTTTAGAATCCATAAAGGGCCTAGCTGATTATGATGGAGTCAGGTAACCTTCCCAACGGTATTACCAAACAAAAAGTACTCCAATAAAGTACATTAAAATATTTTTGGAAGACATCAATGCTATGCCTTTTTTATAATTTTAAATGATTAATATTGGTAAGATATATTGACAAATAAAGATATAATGTATGTTTGAAAAAATTATTACTATAACAATAATTATTATAACAGATTGAAACATTTAATAAAAATGATTTAATAGACTTCTGGGTTAAAAAGCTAGATTGAAAATCATTTGCTTGTATTTGAATTATGTCATACTACTTGAATATTTGTGCAATATTAGCTAAGTTGAATTATGGTTATAAATACGTACATTATGTTATATAAATATCAAAAAATTAAATCAGCTGAAATTGCACTAATATTTAAGCAGTACACTTAAAAATAAGTGGCAAAGAAGCGCTACCATCAGTAGCGAAACTATACTCTTTCCATTTCGTGCGCACGGAGTGCCACTGCGGGAAGAGAGGTGTACTTCGCATGACGCCAAACGAAATCGCCTTGTGAGTGGGAATACATACTACTGTTAGCTTCGACAGTGGGACGTCACATTCTTTAATAGAGAAAGCATTCTTACGGTTTCGTTGAACAGAAGTACTTCGAGGGACTCGTGGACTACCACTTATTTTTCAGTGTATGATATAACGCTAATATATGTATATGATTTTTAATTTTGTTACTAATATATAAAAAATCTTTCAAATCATAATTTTAGAATTATAAAAGATCTTTGACTGTTCTGAATGTTTAACGCCCAGATTACACGTTTCAAAATATTTTTTATAAAAAATACATAAATAAATATATTGATTTTAATTATATTTTGAAGTAATACATTCAAAAATGCATATATTTGAGTCTTCTAAGTTTTTTAATGAATTGAAGGTATTTTAATTAAAAAATGTAATCCGTACGCATAAAATATTAAAATTAAATAAATAAGATATCGGCTATTATAATGTTCACTACAAATATAATTTTACTACATTCACAAATTTTAAAGTCTGATTATAATAAAATATAAATATTTGTACGGAAAAAAATCTTCTAAAGATAATTTTAACGAAAATCTGCCTTGTAAAGATAAAAGTTCTAAAATTTTTTAAGTTATATTCAAACAATAGATTTTCTTTCTTCAGTTCGAAACAAAAGACAATGTTTTGTACTGTTACGTCACAACGTATCCTTATATATTATTTTTTAACTTACAATGGTTAAAATATCTTTTTACAAACATGATATTGATGAACTAATTAAACAGTCATCGAACAATAAAAGAATGTGTTAACCTAAACAGTAAAGAAACTTTAAGTTGATATTATGCAACAAAATTCGTTGCTTCGAAATCACTAAATCATAAAACAAGCAAGATCCACTTATTTTTTAATAAAATCATGTCAAGATAAATCTTATAAAAGCTGACTGAAATTAACGACAGTGGGCACTACCCCAGGATCATCGTTGGTACCAAGTCGTAAATCCTGTAATTCAAATTTAAATTCAAACTCAAACTCAAATAAAGTTATTGTATTCAATATTAATTATTTTTACAAGTGTCAATAAATATTTTAAAAGTTACTTATATTCGACTCGAGTCTTATTTCAAATCGTGCCTATATCTATTCTTTATCTGCCTGTATCCAGCCTCCATCTACTTGAATCAATCAAGGTAAGAATATTCAATTTATATATTCTCTATTCAAATACTCTAAATAAATATTCTTCAATATATTTCAATTGTGAGAAACGGTTTACTCAATTAAATATTGGTGGAGTTCAATTCACCACTAGATTATACATATATTTATCTTTCATAATTATAATTTAATAATTAATTCAATTTCATATTTAAAATCATACAAAAATATTCAACATAATAAAATCTTACACTTTTATTTAGTCCTGGTAAAAGCCATTTTGGTTCCGGTCCAAACTTTTTAATTGAGGAATCGTATTAAATATATTGAAGGATCATTAGAGAAAATTCTCTTTATATATATATATATATATATACGAAGTGCATAAAAATATATATGAAGGACCAATTATAAATACAGTGTTTAAAAGTGAATTAAGAAAACGCAAAAGTGCGTCAAATAAAATATTATATTTCCAAGGGCATTATTAGCGAATTGCATCAATTAATAAAAATATATATTGTATTTAAATACATATATCATACGCATACTGCGTAATTAAAATATACAATCGTGAAGTGCGCGATTAAACATTATTTTCAATTAAAACAATTGAATAACCAAGTTCATACATTCTTAATAATTGTAAAACATTTTTTCATTTTTTTTTATCAATTATATTAAAAAGTTTCTTGCATTGATTTTATAATATCAGTAATCTGAAACATTAACAATTCATTAAAATCGTGAAAATAACATAATTTTCAATACATAGTTTTGAAAGTGAAATACGCTTCGGTGAATAAAAGAAAACCTGACTCAACATTAAATATTGGAAGTCAGAACAAAACGGCATTTAAAAAAATAGACGCTGGTAATCAAATAACTATAAAGAGTATCGAACTCATAAAAATTTTGACTCAGCAAAATTACCGTGTGACATACTCGCGAATATTTTCAACAACAGTAAGTCAAAGAAAGAAAAGAATTTAAAGCGAAAGTCAGCATTTTTATCTATTTTTAAAGTAGGTCAGTGTAAAAGAAATAATGAATATTACAAATGAGTAGAATAAATTTTAAAGAGCTATCGGATAATTTAAAAGAAGGGAAAACACAGTGTTTATTATCATATTCTAAATTAGAATTATTTAAAATTTGTCGAAAATTTAAAATACCTACTAAAGAGAACGAAAATATTAATGCTATTCGCAATAGAATCAGATAATATAATAAACAAGCCGTTTTAAGAGAGAAAGAAAAAGAGGAAAAACGTATCTACGAAAATATCGATCCATTTCGCAAAAGTATAAAAGTTGCACGTTCTTCAAATAAAACTTTAGACACAACAATTGAAAATAATACATCAAATTTAACGAATATTTCACAAGAAACAATCGAAAATAACACCGCAGATCTAACAGAGACATAAATATTCCACAAGAAACAAATAAAAATAATAGTCCAAATACAAGCTGTATAGATGTTTTAAACAAACAGAATACACCATTAAGTAAATCTACAGGAACAGTTCCAAAAATAATTTCCAAAAGTACTAAAACAACACAAAAAAATAATCTACAAGACAATTTTTTAGACAAATATACTTTAACGAGAGACGTGACGATTTATTCTGAAAATAATACTACAGCAGACGGAATATTTAACGATACGAAAAATTTATCTATCAAACAAGAAAGTTATCAAGATATAGACGAAGAGAATATTCTTGCGGGTAATAATAACAATTCGATTGTTGAAATTAGGAACTTACTAGATAACACAAACATGGCAAATACATTAGGATACTCACTGAAGAAAATTTCAAGATTAGTACCTGAATTTGATGGAAAAAATTTACCTTTAGAAGATTATATAGAAAAATTAGAAATCGCAAAAGATATGTTAAGTGAAGAAGAACAATCGAAATTTATGAACTAATTAAGATTTAAGGTATCAGGAACAATTCGTACTGCTATAAACGGTAGTAGAATTGAAACTATAGAAGAATTTATTAAATTCATAAAAAATATATATCCTTATTATTGATAATTTACACTCTTTATATGCAAAATTAGATCGAATTCAACAAGCAAAGCATGAATCAGTGGTCGATTACATAGAAAGAATAACAAAATTAAGTTAAAAAATTACAGATAAAAAGAAAAATGAAAACGGCATAACAAGAGATGCTTTACAACCTTTTAAGAGGAGGTCACGTATCTCTGTCCTTTTCTAATCAAAGAAATGATTTTTTTTTCAAAAACTAATAACTTTATAAAAAAATGAAGAGAAAGCCGCATCTTGTATCAAAAAAAGAAATATTTTCTTTGATAAGAAAAAATTAATTTTATTATTTCATTCTCAAGAAAACCTTGAAAAACCAAATTGTCCACCCTAACCTCTATGATTTAAGTTTTTCAAGGTTTTCTTGAGAACGAAGCAATAAAATCAATTCTTTCTTATCAAAGAAAATATTGCTTTTTTTATTACGAGATGCGGCTTTCTCTTCATTTTTTGCTAAAGTTATTAGTTTCTGTAAAAAATTCAATTTTTCGATTAGAAAAGGACAGAGATATTTGACCTCCTCTTAATGATGAACTGGATGCAAATACATTAAAATATTTTAAAGAAGGCTTAAATAGTGAAATTAGATATGAATTAGGAGAAGTCCAGGATTTTTCACAAGCAACTAAAAAAGCAATAAAAATAGAAAATAATTTGGAAAAATATAAAGATATTTGAACACAATCGGATCAAAATACAAAAAAATTATGGTTAGTGATATCTTTGAAAAATCACCGAAACAAATAACATACTGCCAAATATGTAAAGATATAGGTCATGAGGCGTTATGTTGCAATATTGCAAGTTGTGTATATTGTAAAGAACCAACTTACTCGTCATATCAGTGCACTAATACAAAAGATAAAATAAAATTAATATGCAAATTTTCTAATCAACTAGGACACTCAAGAGGTATGTGTACACTTTTAGATGACAATGAACAATATTGACAATACTGCCAAGAAAATAGCCATCAAGTAAGTCGTTGTCCGATTATTAAAAAATATGAATTATGCTGGAAATGCAAAAAGAACGGATACAATTCTGAATTATGTAATCAAATCGAAGAAAAGATTAATATATTAACACAAACTTGTGACATTTGTAATCAGAATCAGAGCACTACAAATTGCGAAAAATTCAAGATATTTGTAAATCAAATTAAATCAGATGATCAAATAAGATGCCAATTATGTGACAGATGGGGTCACTCAGATAGAGACTGCAGAAATAATTATAATGGAAATAATCGATATAATAATGAATATGGACAAAGAGGTCAACATAAATTTTGTAGATACTGTAAAACTAAAGGACATAATATAGAGCAATGCAGGAAACGAGATCATCAAAATAAAAAAAACTCAAAACAATAATCAAAATATACAATGTCCATATTGTAAAAAATTAGGACACTCACTTGATACATGTTTCACAATTAAAAATTTAGAAAGAAAGCAAGAAAAATTTTGCACATTATGCAAAAAAACCAATCATACAAATAACAATGTCAATCAAAAATAACTGAATCAAATAATACACAGGGAAACGCTTAGACTCATCTTGGAGAGAGCGAACAAGAGGAGTTACAAAACAAAAGTCGCTCAATAATTATGAAGACATTCAATATTTTGCAAGAGATCACAAAATTGATTATGAATTGGAAACATGTGACATATTTGAGAATATCGATATAAATAATTTAAGTGTTACATTAAACTGTAGTATAGAGAAAGAAATGCTATACAATACGATAGAATTCAAAACACAGGTGAAAAATGACTCAAAATTAGTAATAATACATGAAAACAAATCCAAAAATATAAACAATATAAATTAAGAAACTGAAATAAGTTATTCTAAAAATGATATAGATAAAAATATACCAATTTACGTATTTAAACTAGGGGATACACTACAATTTATTGGAATAAAAAATCCATTTACAGACGAAGTATGTAAATTATTAATAGATACAGGTGCTTAACTTAATATAATAAAAGAAAAATTAGTACCACCTAATTCTATTAATGAAAACATTAAAATATATTTATCAGGAATTTCAAATACACCTATGATAACATGTGGTATAGTTCATTTTCCTATAAACAAATCACAAACAAATTTTCATGTAGCATCAAAACATTTTTCGATACCATATGACGGAATTTCAGGTATAAATGTTTTAAAAGAAAATAAATTAAGACTAGATAAAAGATATTTAGAAAAAAATGGAAAAAATATTACATTCAAACAGACTATAAAGATGAAAAAAATTCAAGTTTAAATTTATGTATACAAAACAACGAAAGAAATGACGCAGCAGTTACTAACACATTTCAATTATTAAATTGTATTACGCTTATGCAAGATACTAAACACATATCTTCAATTACGCAATTTTTACAAGATAAAAATGAAAACATAGAAAATCTTATGAAAGATATTAACTGTATTTTAGAAAAAAATCAATTTAAAGATGAACAAGATATAGATTATTATAAATTCCTTTTGAAATTACAAAATAATATAAATTTTAATATTGAAAATAAAGATAAGCAATTTCTTACTTATTTTATTGAAGAAGATATTGCAACATTAAATATGCAGGAAGAAGAACCTGAAGCAACTATAACACATGAAAACATAAATCATATGTATGAAGAAGATATCGGTCGTAAAGAAAAATTATTAAATAAAATAATTTTAAATCATTTAAACGAAGAAAATAAACAAAGTATTAAGGATCTAATTATACAAAATGAAGATATATTTTGGCTTGAAGGAGAAAAAATGGGAAAATGTAATTTAGAATATCATGAAATAAATTTAACAGATAATAGACCACTACACGTTAAACAATTTCCATTGCCATACAAATCAAAAGAAATTGCTATAGAAGAAACACAGAAATTAATCGACGATGATTTAATAAGACCCTCTAAAAGTGTTTACAATGCATCAGCATTTGTTGTAACAAAGAAACCTGGCATTGATGGAAAACCAAGATGGCGTTTAGTCATAGATTATAGAAAATTGAATGAAAAAACCATACCTGACCCATACTTAATACCATCTATAACAGAAATCTTCGATGATTTAGGTGGAAATAAATATTTTACAACTGTAGATATGGTTTCGGCCTTTCATTGGGTACCAATGAGAGAATCTGATATTCATAAAACAGCTTTTAGCGTAAATTCCTTAGGAAGATTTGAATTTAAAGTTTTACCTTTTGGTTTAACTAATTCTCCACGGACATTTATGAGAGTTGCCAATAATGTTCTTGGCGAACTTATAAGTAAAAGAATATGTCATGTGTACATTGATGACATGATAATAGCTGCTAAATCAAAAAAAGAACATAATATCAAATTTAATTTAGTAGCCTCAAAATTAAGAGAAGCAGGACTAAAGTTAGAACCTAAAAAGTGTGAATTTATGAAAGAAGAAGTTATATTTTTAGGACATATAATCAGTGAAAATGGTATAAAAGCCGATCCTAAAAAAGTTGAAGCGGTAAAATTATTTCCAATTCCAAAAACAGTTAAGAATATAAGAGAATTTTTGAGATTAGCAGGATATTATAGGAGATTTATTAATGATTTTGCAAAAATCACAAAACCATTAACACAGTTATTACAAAAGGAAGTAAAATTTATATGGGATCCTGGAAAGCAAGAAGCTTTCGATAAACTTAAAGAAACATTATGCTCTGCCCCATTATTACAATTTCCTCAACTAGATAAACCTATTATAATAACAACTGATGCATCAGGATATGCATTAGGGGCTATATTATCACAGGGAGTAATTGGAGAAGATAAGCCGATAGCATATGCATCAAGGGTCTTGAAAGGACCAGAATTAAAATATCACACATATGAAAAAGAAGCACTAGGTATATTATTTGGCATAGAAACATTCAAAAATTATATCTATGGAAATAAATTTACAATAGTAACGGACCATAAGCCATTACTTTCATTTAGATCAGCAGATAAAAATAATAGAGTTCAAAGATGGCGACTCAAATTAGCAGAATATGATTTTAACATAATATATAAAAAAGGAAAAATGAATGTAAATAGTGATGTTTTATCAAGAAATCCCATAGATACAGTAGAAATAAACGTCGTAACAAGAGCACAAGAAGCTAAAGAAAACGAAAGCAATAATAAAGCAACACCTTTACCAACAAATGAAATGAAAATACAGAAGATAGATATAGTAGAAATAAACGTTGTAACAAGAGCACAAGAAACTAAAGAAAACGAAAGCAATAATAAAGCAACACCTTTACCAACAAATGAAATGAAAATACAGAAATTAAATGAAGAACGTACACGTGTAAATAAGAAACGAGGTCACCCCAAAAAAATAATTAAAACAATAACAAATCAAGACGTCAAGACTGACGAAAATATTATACAACAAGATACGTGTACAAACAAATCGAATACAATAATATATTCGAAAAATTCTATAGAACATAGAAAAGATAATATTGTTCATCTAATTACAACAGAAAAAAAGCCATTAGACGAATTAACAGATAGATATTTCGTACAAAATAATATAAAAATAAATAATGAATTAAAAGACAATGAAATCGAAATAATAAATTTTAAAAAAAGAAAAATTTTTATCATGTGCTTAAATATTAAAGAATCAGTTATTTTAGTAAAAGAAAAATTAATAAATAATTTTAATACATTCAAAAATCTGTTAATTAAAAATAAATGTAATATGTTCAGCATTTCAAAGAATATTAAAATTTTAAACATAACTTGGAATGAAATTGAAGAAATTTTATATGATATTTTTAAAGATACAGATATTAAAATTATTATTTGTTTAAATAATTCAGAATATGTAAAAATTGATAACAAAGAAAAAATTTTTGATTTATATCATTCTTCAAGTATAGAAGGTCATTCAAGAGTTAATAGAACTTATAATAGAATTAAAAATAAATACTTTTGGGAAAATTTTAAAACAGCCATTTTTAGCTCCATTACGCATTTAATAATTATATTAAATAATAATCAAATGAAAAAAATACCAAGATATGAAGAAATAGAATTGAAGGAAGTGAAAATAGAAAAACCAGTCATATCAGAACCCATGGTTTTACAATCTCCTTTGCCTCGACCAACGCCTCCACCTTTACCAAATAAATCACCCTATATAATACTACCTTCCACAAGTACATCTACTCCTTCTAAACCAACATCTCAAGAACAAAAAGAGATTCGATTATTCAGTATTAGTCGTAATTAGTTAAAAAAAAAAAATATATATATATATATATATAGTAATAAATTTCATAATTTAAAAAATATAAAATCAGCCCATAAATATCGTTCTATTAAATTAGCCTTATCATATATATAATCAAATACATATAAATATAGCTGATAATAATTATTTGTTAGTTATAGAAAAAAAGTATAAAACTTTTTAATTGTGATTTGAAATAAATCACATATACATAATATTCAAATATAATAAAAATTATACATATTTCATTGTTTTGTGTTACATAAAAGGATGAATGACACTATGCGCGTGTGTCATTCACCTAAACGTGGGAATATCAAATGATATCGTGAGCATATTTGATCTAACAATAAAAAAAAAACAACACATGATTGATGTACGATACACATCTATAGTAAAGCGATTATAAATTTTATTTTATTTATTTTTCTGCGTGTCATTTATTTATATACTTTAGTAAGCACATATTTTATTTAAATTTTAAATATTATTCATCGAAATCTTAACCTTCTATAAATACATATAAGAAAGATAAGGAGAAAACTGAGATAATAAAAAAATTAATTATTTTACAAGTTGCATTATTTAGCATATTATTGTTTAAGAGCAGGCCGGATTCGCTGTCCTTGTCTAATTGGCATTATTGTTATTTACTCAAGTTTTAATCGGTGTATCTTCAAATTAAAGGTCGAGCGCAATAGATATTATTATTATGAACATCTATGCACAAGAAAAAAAATATCTACCGGTTTGTTTTTAAGAAAAGTAAGTAACGCCAAAGTAAAAGTTTATGTTTATAATATTTTCGCGTTACTTGCCCTATTGGCCCGGGCGCAACCTGACTTGGCCTAGCACCCGCATCCTTACCACCTCTGTGTGAGGATGTTCCTATCACACATTCTTCCTATTTTTATTATCCTATATATCTTTTTTCCTAAGCTAATTTTTTTTTGAAACCCACATCCCCGAGAAATCTCTGACTGCCGCGTTCCAAGAGCAGTCGGTAAGTAGATTTCTACGGTCGGTTCCCGCATTTACCCAGGCTTTTTAGACCTGTGACGTAGGGAAAACTCCCCCAGGAGAAAACCCACGCGAGGAACATTGACCCATCGCACTCAGAGATTCTTTTTCCGATGAAAAAAGCCTGAAAAAAATTTCAGGTGTTTTCACCGGGAATCGAACCCACGACCGCTTGGAGCGAAAGTGTAGAGACCGTATAAGGCGTGCGCCTTAGCCGGTTACGCCACTGACGCTCTTATATTTTCGCGTTACTTACTTTTCTCAAAAACAAACCGGTAGATATTTTTTTCCTTGTGCATAGATGTTCATAATAATAATATCTATTGCGCTCGACCTTTAATTTGAAGATACACCGATTAAAACTTGAGTAAATAACAAACAACTCAATTGTTACTCGGTCGGTATCAGGTTCTACTCCGGCCCACTGTCAAGAAGTAATCTAACAAAAAGATGTAGAGTAAAGTTATAATTTCATAAGAGATGACTCTTTTATGAAACTAGAATTTAAAAATTTGATACTTTAAGTTTATTAAGCAGTTAATTTTGCGTTCATTGTAAAACAATCCTTTTGTTTATTTACTGAATCGTTTCCGATTCAACTTTGTGCGGGAAGGAGTGAATGACACTGATCATATGTCATTCATATATGTTTAAGCTTTATAAAACATAGCATATTTCAGAAGTATATTTTTAAACAAAAAAACAAAAGGATTGTTATAATTAAAATTATACAAATAATCTAAGTAAATTTTATAATTCATCAAATAACTTGGCATTATTTTTACTCATTAAAGAAAACAATTAATAAATTATGAATTTAAAAATATTTGAATTCAACTTTAATATTATAATTTATAAAATTTATAAATTTTTATCTGAATAAAATAAGGATAAGGAATATGATATAAGGAAAATAAATGAAAATTTATTTTAACAATATGTGTATATATATTTTAAGAAAAAGAAATGAAAAGGGAAGAGAGGAAATTTACAAGTTTACATATGAAATAAATTAACATAAAGTGGGACATATCTAATCCCACCTTTCGCCATGAAATAGAATAGTCTCGGGATCAATATCTTCCCAGAGATTGATTCGACGAGGATGACTTGGAAACAGTTGTCCGGTATTAACAATGTTAGTTCCGTCGAATATTCTAAATTCATTTTGGAAAACTTCCATCGTCATCCTGCGACCTCCTACTATTACTATCCGGGTCTCATATTTGAAAAGTAATCCTAAATCCCACACATCAAAAGCAATTGGGGTATGATTCCCGGACCACCATAGATCGTTGCGATCTCTATTCATGGCCCGGAACAACCTTGTTAGATGCCAATCTCGAAACTGTAACAGAAAAAGAAAAGTTTATTAGTACATATTAATATTAAGCACACTGGTAAACTTAAAATCATGCCTACGCTAGTACTGTGTTTATACAACATGAATAACTTTTATACAACATGAATAACTTTTTCAATTAATAAATATATTTAACAAAAATACAAAATTAAAAAAAAAAAATATATATATATATAATAATATAAAAAGAAAAAAATACTAATAACATTTAAAGTTAGAATAAAAATAATTTATTAAACGTTTAAATGTTAATTTTTTTATTTAAGATCAATTTTAATATTTTAAAATATAAAATGTAAATAGTACTTACGCGGATTTGAGCGTACTGTCTCCTCGGGAAATTCATTTTGACTATATTCGAGTTAATAAATTTCGCACTTATATACCCATCAAAATTATAAAAAAAAAAAGTTAAACTACATTAAAATTTCTCTAAATTGCATATCTTTGCATTCCTACAAGTCATTCACTTATATTTTTATAAGACATATCTAACATTGTCATTTTCTTTAGCTGAATTGCATTAGCAATATGTTATTCACCTTTTGTTAAATACACCAAAATCATTGTAAAATACATTTTACTACTTATTATGATGGTTTCTGTACAATCTTTGAGCTCCAAGGTGTACGAAATAAAACGTACCCTTGTGTATTAGTATCTATTCAAATAAAAAAATATGTATATTTATCAATAAAGCTTGAAATAATTATCTGTAAATTGTTCGATAACTGTTTCGTTTTTCTTTTTCGATTGCCTATCCTTCCGATATGCAATCTCTTGAGCCCCAAGGTGTTACGTCACAACGTATCCTTATATATTATTTTTTAACTTACAATTGTTAAAATATCTTTTTACTAACATGATATTGATGAACTAATTAAACAGTCATCGAACAATAAAAGAATGTTTTAACCTAAGCAGTAAAGAAACTTTAAGTTGATATTAAGCAACAAAATTCGTTGCTTCGAAATTACTAAATCATAAAACAAGCAAGATCCACTTATTTTTTAATGAAATCATGTCAAGATAAATCTTATAAAAGCTGACTGAAATTAACGACAGTGGGCACTACCCCAGGATCATCGTTGGTACCAAGTCGTAAATCCTGTAATTCAAATTTAAATTCAAACTCAAACTCAAATAAAGTTATTGTATTCAATATTAATTATTTTTACAAGTGTCAATAAATATTTTAAAAGTTACTTATATTCGACTCGAGTCTTATTTCAAATCGTGCCCATATCTATTCTTTATCTGCCTGTATCCAGCCTTCATCTACTTGAATCAATCAAGGTAAGAATATTCAATTTATATATTCTCTATTCAAATACTCTAAATAAATATTCTTCAATATATTTCAATTGTGAGAAACGGTTTACTCAATTAAATATTGGTGGAGTTCAATTCACCACTAGATTATAAATATATTTATCTTTCATAATTATAATTTAATAATTAATTCAATTTCATATTTAAAATCATACAAAAATATTCAACATAATAAAATCATACACTTTTATTTAGTCCTGGTGAAAGCCAGGACTTAACAATACCATTAAAAAAAAGTAAATTCAACAAGAGAGCAAAAAAAATTATTTTTTTCCCAAATGAAATTTAAAAAAATTTTTCCGAAGAAACAAGCCAGATATGTTACTAAATCTTGTTTTTAGGGAGACTCTAGACTTAAAATCGTTGTAACGGGTTCTATAGCACCTAGAAACGTTTTCAAAACAGAAAATTAAAGATTTTTCACTCTACTTTAATAATCTAAAATGTGTTGGTATCCTCATTCCTTTCATACTGACGTAAAAAGAGAAATAAGCGAAAAATTTGGAAAAACCTTAGCTTTGACGGGTTGTTTAAGATATTTCCGTCACAGAAAGCTTATCATAAATATTTTTCCATAAAGGTACATCACAAGACCTTAAAAATGAGCCCTGGTGAATCCTCGTAACCCTATCCTATCAAGCGCTACTTATTTTTTTCCAATGGAAAATCCTTTCGGACCATAGTGTGCCACCTCTAGATCTTCTTACATGGATGGATCTGGTTATGGATCTAGTTATAGTTTGGGTTTAAATCGATATGCTATGGGTATGAGTTATGGATCTTAACCAAATCATTTGATGTATGGACAGAATCAGTGGAGGGTCCAAGTCTAGATGTGTAAATAAATTATTTTCATCTTTTGATTTTCGCAGTTTGCTGTAGAAAGTACAAAGCCAGCATTTCAAACAATTGAAAAGATAGTTCATACATTTTCATCTATAATATTAAAGTTAGAATCAATATTTCTTGCCATGACAAATTCTTTTAAAGCCAAATCAGGAGTGACTGATAACATGGGGTGAATAAAGAACAATATTTTTGGGAGTTTTTAGACAGCTATGCTTTATTTAGATTTTTCAAATGATAACATTACAGAGCACAATATACAATTGATGAGTTGAAAAAACAAATTAATATTAGTGCATTAAAAATAATGAAAACAAATAAAGCATCGTTTTCATAAACTACATTTCAATTTTTTTGAGTTAAGAAGCTCACATGCAAATAGTGAAGTGCTATAGAGAGAAACTATCTCGGAAGTTATGTATGGAATATATCCAAGCTGTAATTGGAAGCTTCTCAAACATTTCATAGTGCAATGTCAAACGCAGAGCCTAAGGAGAGGCCAAACTATCTGTCTTTTTCTAATAGTATTTTTCATTATTTATGTAAACACCATTGGCTGTAAAAAAAAATGGCAGCCCCTGCTAGATATTAATATAACGGTTAAATTTTATAGTAAGAACAAAATAATTGGATCATGTAGCTTCTGAATAATATGAGACCTACTAAAAAAGATAGGCTATATTTTAGATTTTCCGGTCTCATATTATTCAAATCATAAGTGATAAAATTATTTTGTTTTTATCATAAAATTTATCTATTATACTAATATCTAGCAGAGGCTGCCATTTTTTAATTGTTACAGCCAATGGTATTTATATGAATGATGAAAACCACTATTAGACAAGGATAGATAGTTCCTGCTCTTAATCATCCAGGTATTTAATCATTTTAGTGGTTAGATATCATACTACTCGTTCAAGAAATACATTCCAAGAACTGAAAAATAAATCTACTTCTTTGAAAAGGATATTAAGTAAAATCTATGAGATGCTGTTAATAAGATTGCAGAAAGATGTGTGCAAGGTTCTGCTGTAAGGCAGGCTCTAGATCAACGTAAGAAGGAGTTTGTAAAACGCAGCAAACATTTCAGCAATACACTAAAAAATTACTTCAAAGATGACCAGTAATTATACCTTTTGATTAGTTATTAAAAAAAAAACAATTTGATATTATCTAATAATTTTTTTCTCGTTCAGAGCTAATGCAGTATTTGTGAGTGCTCTGTACTTGATTCTTCAAACAAATGTGATTGTGCTTACTTTAAAGGATAAATGTGGATATAGTATTATGTATAATTATTATAGACATATAAATTTAATCATACAAAGATTTAATTAGCATAACTGGTCTAATTAAATCTAAGAATTATATTATACTTATTACGAACGATTGAAACTGAAATAAAAATTTAAATTCAAACTTGAATCCATATTTATTTTGTAGATTTAGTTTATAATAAAATGAAGAAGAGTATTTTTTAACAGTGCAAACAGCGATGCCGAAAGTGGCAGAGTCAGAGAGGGAAATTCAAAAATGTGTAAAAAAAAGTATTAAAATAAATAGTTTTTAAAATTTGATAATTAATAAATAATTCTAAAAAACAAAGTTACTATAACAAAATAATTTTTTTTCAATTTAAAAAATTTTTTTGAGTTCAACAAAATTTTGTTCAACTCAAAAAAATGTAAAAAATAGAAAAAAAATTATTTTGTTATAGTAACTTTGTTTTTTGGAATTATTTATTGATTATCAAATTTTGAAAACTATTTATTTTAATACTTTTTTTTTATACATTTTTGAATTTCCCTCTCTGACTCTGCCACTTTCGGCATCGCTGAGTGCAAACAAATTCGTAATGGTATAGGGAATTTAGAAAAAAGTGTATGTATGAAGATAAAAATTGAATGTTGACAAGTGTTTTTTTTACTTACAATAACTGCTCAGTTAAACATTATTTTTCAACGTAAGCCATAATTCTCATGATGAAACATTTTTTTATGGTTACCAATGTTAAATGTTTCATTAATAATTTTTATGTGTTACGAATAGTTTATATTAGCTTTTTTACAATTGTCTATATACAATATAGAATTTGAAACTTAGAAAAAAAAAATTATTGCTATGTATTATTAAAGATGTGCGATTTTATTAACAAATGACGTTCTTATGTATAATATACGTTTAACTTCACATATAATATATGTATAATATACGTTGCCATACAGTCCACTCTAAATAGCAAAATTGAAACTATTGTTAAAACATAAGCACTAAATTTAATACTGTGCAAACATTTCTTAGTAATGAGTTTAGTGGAGTGGACAGGGGCATCTTGGACCTTTCGTCCGGGGTGGCTGGCGTTGTGCAGGCCGTTACCGATCTCACAAACGAGCAAACAATTCACACCTCTAGATTTATAGATGTAACCGAATTACGAACACCACATACACACATACAGTAATTAATGATGAGGCACCCCGCCAGGTTGAGACGGAGTGTGGTTACGGGGATGGTATGTTGGTGATCTCTGGCAGGCTGGACTGCTCAGCAGTCAACATTGGGCTGAAAGTTTACGCTTGTGCCGTTCTTGGTGCCATACTCCCGACAATCAAGCGTGCGAATATAATTTCAGTTGAGGAAATCACTAAATATAATGGACCGATTCCATCTCAAATCATGCAGACCGACTGCACCTATCTCTCCGAACTGCTTAAAAATTTTTTATATTATTCTACTTTGAAAATAAGCGTATACGTATTTTTTTATTTTTCAATATCATCAAAAATGCAGTTTTTATGCACTTTTTAAAAATGACTTATAAATTTTCAATTCTCAAGAATCGAAAATTTTTTTTTTTAAATCGTTTTTATCCCTGTAGTGATCTTTATAAATAAATTTCGGCTCGTTCAATGCTACAGAGGATGCTCTTTTAATTCCACCATCTTTTATTTTTTTTAACAAAAAAACGGATGTGCAATTGCACTTTTTGTAAAAAATGAAAAATGCATTTTTCTCAAAAAAGCCTTTTTTTTTTGTCTCAAATTTTTTTTATGGATAGGTGGCCAAGACCTATATTTTTATCGGTGTGGAATTTGGAATATTTTGGTTTAGTAAGAGATATAAAAAAAATTGAGAAAAAAATTTTCATATTTACATAACAGATGTATATATACGTAGATATCTAGATATACCGCTAGGTGGCTAAATATCGCATAGATAATTTAAGTGCCTTAGGTTTACTTAAGAAAGCAGCTATTCACGGTAGTTATCTTACATCTTTTATACCGTTTAATTTCTAGATATTGAGACTCATTTTGAAATATGTCTGAAACTTATTCCGAGAAGAGACGGAAGTGTCAAAATTTTTTTGGATCACACAAAAAAATTGTTTATAATACCGCTACTAAATTTAGAATGTTGGAAAATTTAGCAGAACATCTGCAGCAACATTTGCCTGACAAGGCGGTACATAGTTCTGATTATGTATGTTTCAACTGTTATAAACGCATCAAGAAAATTGAGTCAACGAAAATTATTGATGCAATCGATTCAGATAATGATGCTTACTTGGTCCATACTGAAGACCACGATTTTCGTGCAAGCACTCCAGAGCGGATTGAGTATTTGAACGAGACTTTAATTTCAAGTTCCTTCGGTAATGTTTCACCGCTGAAAAGGAAGAGAGCTGTTGATGACTCTTCTTTAGAAACATACTTCACGAGAAAGAAATCAGAATTAATTTCTTCATTTTCCTCTGCAACTAGCTGCAAATTATCGGAAGCATACAATGTTGTAATTGATGCATCCAATGATGGTTTTTCTCAATGCTTCTGCGATAAATGATTTAACAATTTGGGAGTAGCGCTTAAAATTTGTGGCAGTATCAATGAAAAAATTAAAATTCTTACGCTGATTCCTTTGTCGGTATCAAAATCTAAAATTTTATGTATCTTTCCCGAAGTGAATGTTTACATGATTGATAAAGCACGAATGCTTGTAAAAACTAAGGAAATATATTCTCAACCTGATGTATACACTGGTCATCCCTTAGACGAAAAGTCTACGAAAATCGCAGTGGAATATTTTCTGAATGACAATTTCAACTGTACACGTCAAAGTCCCAATAAATCTGACGTTGTGACCGTTAAAGAAAATGGAAAAAAAGAAAAAAAAGTAAAACGTTTTCTAACGCGCAGTTTAAAAGAGATATATAAATTATTCGAACAAGAAATGAGTCTCAATATCTAGAAATTAAACGGTATAAAAGATGTAAGATAACTACCGTGAATAGCTGATTTCTTAAGTAAACCTAAGGCACTTAAATTATCTATGCGATATTTAGCCACCTAGCGGTATATCTAGATATCTACGTATATATACATCTGTTATGTAAATATGAAAATTTTTTTCTCAATTTTTTTTATATCTCTTACTAAACCAAAATATTCCAAATTCCACACCGATGAAAATATAGGTCTTGGCCACCTATCCATAAAAAAAATTTGAGACAAAAAAATGGCTTCTTTAAGAAAAATGCATTTTTCATTTTTTACAATTGCACTTCCGTTTTTTTGTTAAAAAAAATAAAAGACGGTGGAATTAAAAGAGCATACTCTGTAGCATTGAACGAGCCTAAATTTATTTATAAAGATCACTACAGGGATAAAAACGATTATAAAAAAAAAAAAAATTTTCGATTTTTGAGAATTGAAAATTTATAAGTCATTTTTAAAAAGTGCATAAAAACTGCATTTTTGATGATATTGAAAAATAAAAAAATACGTATACGCTTATTTTCAAAGTAGAATAATATAAAAACATTTTAAGCAGTTCGGAGAGATAGGTGCAGTCGGTCTGCATGATTTGAGATGGAATCGGTCAATGATGAAAATGGGGTGTCTGAAAGTGAGATCGGTGGCGGTCCGAGGGATGCATTCTCATTGCTGATGAGACTCTCTGAGGCGGACCTGACGCGGAAGGTATTTGAGGCTAAAAGACAATTTATAGGTTTTTTAACTGCGGGTCTTGATCTCTCCCTCCTCAGCGGATTGTACAAACTCAAAAATCATAATTTGGTATTCATAAATGAAATTATGCCCCAAGATAAATATATTAATTTTAAAAAATTAAAGAAATATGCTAAAGAAAAAGGCTTTAAATTTTTTTGGCATAGACGTGGCAAATTTCTGGTGAGGAAGGAGAGGAGAGGGCTCACACTTTTGATAATGAAAACGATTTAGATAAACTGACTGACAGTAAAAAATCAAATGATGATCTAAATGTAAATGAAAAAACTCTAAAACTTCATTGAATAACATATGTAACGAAGTTTTTGTGCAATAAAATGTAAAAAAAATGAAGTTTTAATTAAAGATAATGAAGTGATATCGAATGTGGCCTCTCCCCAATGACTGCATCGGGCCTTCTCTGAGGGTCGTACAGAGAGGTGTGAGCTGCGAGCGTGCTTTCTGAATGTGACTTCGTTAAGAGCTCACTTTGGGCAGGTGCACGAGTACCTAAGTGGTGCTCCTTCTTACGACATATTTGGAGTGACTGAAACCTGGCTGGGTCCATCTGTTTTGGATGACATCATTTGGGTCGAAGAGTATAAAGTATTTAGGCAGGACATGAATCTACGTGGTGGAGGAGTTCCCTTGTATATAGCTTTAAACCCGTGTTGGTTTCTGTTATTTATCGGCCTCTTGCTATTTCATTCATTAGAAACACAGATTTTTTAGATGTTTTGAGAAATTATGCCTCTGATTACTCTCATGAAATTATAATGGGAGACCTGAATGCCTCTGACCTGAATCTCCTGCGTGAAAACAGTGATGCCAAATTTATTGATAAGTTGTTGGCTAAGCTTTCGCTACAGTTGGTCCAGCATGGTGCCACGCATCACACTCCGACGTCTTACACGCGGATTGACCTGATTCTTGTCGACGACAATGACACAGTTCTTGACGCACGAAACTTATTGACTAATTTTCACAGTCGGCATAACTTAATTGATATATGACTGATTCCATTCAACGCTCGAAAATATGTTTTTTCCTCGCTACAGCGTATTTAGTGTTGAGTGTAAAAATGAAAATTAATAATTTGAAAATGAACCTCAATTTTCAAATTGCCATAGCTCCGTAAATTTTTGACTTTTTTGGACGTTCTTTTAATGAAAATGTGCGAAATTTAGTCTAGTTTTAAATGCTATTTCGATTTTTACAATACAAGTTGATCTCTCAGACCGAAAAAACGCAAATTTTTAAACGCGATTTTCTCGAAAACTATATTTTTTGTTGTTGAATTTATATATGTTATTATACATAAAAAATACTAACTTTTAGGATAGGTGAGAATATGCCATTTTGCCTTATTTTTTTTAAACTTTTTTTTTATATTTTCCATTTTAAAGCATTGATATCATGGCGCATCATACCATTTTTCTAACTATTACGTCTTTTTACAATTCGTTTATGCTTTTATTTATTCATTTATCAAAAACATTAACAAAAATCTTTAAAATAAACCCACGATCAAATTTTTTTATCAATTAGAACCGAAGTTATGATGATTTTAAGTTTATAAAAATAGAATTTTTTTTTGTTGATAATTAAAAATTTTTATTTAGTTTGAATTTTGCGCCCACGATTTAAATTTACTTTGTAGGGAGTGACATATGCCACCGCTCGATGGTGACGATTCGCTTTTTGCATTCTCATCAACGACTTAACGCATTCAAGCATATAAGACAAGTAAGATGAAAAATAAAATTGTCTAACAAAAAATTTTTTTTTGCTCTGTCCAAGAATTAATTAATAATAATGGCATCACTGGTTGATAAGACTAAGTGCAAGGATTTGAAAGAAAGGTACAAAAAAGTTATTTACGATTGCTCCAAAAATACTTACTTGTCTTATATGCTTGAATGCGTCAAGTCGTTAATGAGAATGCAAAAAGTAAGTCGTCGCCATCCAGCGGTGGCATACACTGCCGCTCACGAAAATTTGGCCACCTAAGAAAAAATCAGCAAAAATTCAAAGTTTTATATCTCTGCGAAAAATGAATAGATTTGAAAAATTCGAACAAGATATCAAAGTTTTACCTAAAAACCATTAAAAAACGCAAGATCCGATGTAAAAAGTTAAAAATCAATTTTTCATAGATAAAAAATAAAACCATTTTTTTTTCATTTTTTTTCGTCTATTTTAAAATTTGTGAAATTTTATCAAAAATTGTCGGAGATTAAAAATTTAAAGAAGAGGTAAAAGCTACAATACTCCTCTTTAAAATTAGAAGTTGAAAGCTACCGTACATCTATTTTTAAAAGAGTTATGCTCATTTAAGTGAAAAAAATACATTTTTTTTCAACAGCTGATATTTCCAAAAAGGTGCTATTAAAAAAACATCAAAGGGAAAACAGTTGTGTTTTCTAGTAAAGAATTTAATTTTAAAGTTTAAATACGAATGAAAAAAAAATTTTTTTTTCCTTTATTTTTCCCTATGGCCAAAAAAGTTGAAACGTTTGATAAGGATTTATTCATATAACAATAGATATAATTACATTTAATTTTTTCATAAATAATATTTATATAAGATTCTTCTCTCATTTTTCCTTTTATTTATTTTATTTTTACAATAGTACGCATTGAGCTTTGTTTACAAATATTTGAAGAATTTTTCTTAGTAAACGTTAAGGTAAAATTTCAATAAGTAAGTTAGTCCTCTGTAGGTATTGTCTTAATAAACATGGCTAAGCATTTGACTGATGAAATCCGTTGGCAAATGATTTCTTTGTATAAAAGTGGACATAGTCGAAGAAAAATTGCAAAGGATCTAAGGATAGCTAAAGGAACTGTAAATTATAATATAAAAAAATACTTAAGCCAGCAAAACATCGCTACAAAGAAGAAAAATAGGATAAGGAAAACTACTTTGAAAGAAGATGCAGATATTAAAACTTTAAGTATTCGAAATCGACGTCTTACAGCTCCTGAAATCAGCGCTCAAGTCAATGAACATTTTAATAAACGAATAAGTGTATCTACGGTTAAAAGAAGGCTTGCTAAATGTGGTTTGTGTGGAAGGGTTGCCGTAAAAAAGCCACTATTGAGAAAAATTAATAAAAAAAAGACATTAAAATGGGCTAAAAGTCATAAAAATTGGACAGGGAGTGACTAGAGACGCGTACTATAGAGTGACGAATCTAAATTTGAAGTTTTCGGTTTAAAACGTCAAACGTATATTCGAAGACAAAAAAACGAAAAATATCTAGAAAGTTGCCTTGTTCCTTCAGTAAAACATGGAGGAGGGTCAATCATGGTATAGGGATGTTTTGGCAATTCGGAAGTCGGCGATTTAGTAAAAATAGATGGAATTTTAAAGAAGAAAGGATATAAACAAATTCTATCACGTCAAGTACTTCCATCTGGTATTCGACTTATTGGCCGCTCCTTTACTTTTCAACACGATAACGATCCGAAACATACCTCAAAAATGTGTAAAGAATATCTAAATCAAGAAAAAAGAAAAAAATTAAAAGTAATGGAATGGCCACCACAGAGTCCGAATTTAAATCCAATAGAACTCTAATGGGAAGAACTTGATCGTCAAGTGCGCAAATCATGCCCAACTTCGACTACTCATTTATGGAAAATTTTACAAAACGAATGGAGAAAAATATCAATTGCAACATTGGACAATTTAATAGATAGAATGCCGCGAATATGTGAAGCGCTTATTAAAAACAAAGGTGGTCATTTCGACGAAAAAAAAGTTTGAATTTATTTATTCCTCAATATGATTTTTATTTTAATAAAATTTGTTATATAATTGTTATATTATTAAAGAAGTTTATGTCAAAACGATAAAATGGTGATAATTTTGTGTTCATGATAATTATGAAATAGATATTAAGTGATATAGTTTTTATGTTGTATTTTCGAAAAAGTTTATATTAAAAAGATAAAATGGATAATATTGTGATAAAAATAACTCAAAATATTGATCTTAGATGAACATAATTTATAAAAAATTTAAATGTAATTATATTTATTGTTATATGAATAAATCTTTATTAAACGTTTCAACTACTAATAGATTGTTATTCTTATTTTTTTATTTTTTAGCTATAGGGAAAAATGAGGGAAAATTTTTTTTTATTTTATTCGTATTTAAACTTTAAAATTAAATTCTTTGCTAAAAAACACAACTTTTTTCTCTTTGATGGTTTTTTTTATAGCACCCTTTTGGAAATATCATCTGTTGAAAAAAAATGCATTTTTTTCACTTAAATGAGCATAACTCTTTTAAAAATAGATATACGAGCTTTCAACCTCTACTTTTGAAGAGGAGTATTGTAGCTTTCATCTCTTTTTTGAATTTTTAATCTCCGACAATTTTTGATAAAATTACACAAATTTTAAAATGGACGAAAAAAATGAAAAAAAAAAAATGGTTTTATTTCTTATCTATGAAAAATCGATTTTTTAACTTTTTATATCGGACCTTGCGTTTTTTGATGGTTTTTAGGTTACACTTTGATATCCTGTTCAAATTTTTCAAATCCATTCATTTTTCGCAGAGGTATAGAACTTTGAATTTTTGCTGATTTTTTCTTAGGTGGCCAAATTTTCGTGAGCGGCAGTGTATGCCACTCCCTACAAAGTAAATTTAAATCGTGGGCGCAAAATTCAAACTGAATAAAAATTTTTAATTATCAACAAAAAAAATTTCTATTTTTATAAACTTAAAATCATCATAACTTCGGTTCTAATTGATAAAAAAATTTGATCGAGGGTTTATTTTCAAGATTTCTGTTAATATTTTGGATAAATGAATAAATAAAAGCATAAACGAATTGTAAAAAGACGTAATAATTAGAAAAATGGTATGGTGCGCCGTGGTATCAATGGAAAAATAAGGAAAAATGGCATATTCTCACCTATCCTAAAAGTTAGCATTTTTTATGTATAATAACATATAAAAATTTCAACAAAAAAATATAGTTTTTGAGAAAATTGCGTTTGAAAAAAAATCGCTTTTTTCGGTTTTTCATGAATAACTCAGAGAGATCAGCTTGCAGAACAACGGCATTTAAAACTAGACTAAATTTCGCACATTTTTATTAAAAGAACGTCCAAAAAGGTCAAAAATTGACGGAGCTACGGCAATTAGAAAATTGAGGTTCATTTTCAAATTTTTAATTTTCATTTTTACACTCAACACTAAATACGCTGTAGCGAGGAAAAAACATATTTTCGAGCGTTCTATGAGGTAAATTTTATCTTCATACACATATTGGAAGGTATTTTTATCACTTGGAAGAGAAAAAAAAATTCGGTCAGTGACGGCCTGCATAAATCTGAATGAAGTCAGTCATATGTATTTCTTGTGATCATGCCACAACAGATCAGAAGACAATTAAGTATAGAAATTATAAAGACATTTGTCCAACATCATTGGTACAGAGTTTAGCCAGCTGTGATTGGAGGCCATTTACAGTTCGTACAGTTGACCTGAAATCTGCTCTTGACTGTCTCTGTGACAATTTTACGGCAGCAATACAAAATCGGATGCCACTAAAAACACTCAAATTTAGTAAAGACAAATTTCCATGGATAGACAAGGGATTGTCGCAGATACGGTGCAAGAGAGATGCCACATATCGAAGATACAAACGGACAAAAGATGAGAGATATATCTCTCAATTTCTGCAACTTGCGTTAAACAATAGACGAACAGACTGAACAAGCTAAGATTACTTACTATCATAATAGACTGTTTGAAGCTCTTGCCAGAAGTAATGTCTGAAAAGAGTTAAAAAACATGGGGCTCCTGTCCAGACCTCAAAAGGACTTAAATGGATTTACTTCAGATGAGCTTAATGCGCACTTAGCGGGGGTGTCAGTCTCGCCACACGATGATAATGAGGGATGTGAGAGAATTCTTTCTTCATGTAGTGAAAGTGGCTTTGCCTTCAAGCCAATTAATATTAATGATGTAGTCCTTGCAATTTTGCATTTTTCATCACAGGCTTGTGGCAAGAATAGCATCTCGCAGAGCTTGACACTCAAAGCTTTACCGTTCATCGGAGAACATCTTGTGACTCCGTTCAATTCCTCTTTTGCACGGGGGATCTTTCCTCGCCTTTGGAAGCGTGCACACATTGTGCCATTAAAGAAGTGTCCTGCACCTGCATTGCCTAAAGATTTTAGGCTCATAGCAATATTATAATTTCTTTCAAAGGTCCTTGAGAAGATTGCTCATGACCAGTTACAAGAGTACATGACGACACATAAAATACTTGACGCTATGCAGACTGGCTTTCGAAAACATAACTCAACGCAGACTGCAGTACTTACAGACGACATAAGATTGGGTCTAGACAAGAAACTCGTCACGTTACTTCTTTTAATTGACTTCAGCAAAGCATTCAACACAATCTCGCACTCCAAACTACTTGCGAGGCTAAAATCGATGGGGTTTTCCAGGGCTGCACTCGAGTGGATTAGCTCCTATCGATCAGGTAAGAAACAAATGGTTTCCACGCATCTAAAAGAGGAATCAAATTGGCTAACAACCTATTTAGGAGTTCCATAGGGTTAAGTGCTGGGGTCTCTGCTCTTTTGCAAATTTATACGCAAGTCCCTTACGAGGATGTAAATAAAGGTATTTGTATTCTACAGAGGGCGGCCAAGACGGTGTCGGAGTGGGCTGTCGATGCTTCTCCCACATTAAATGCAAGCAAAACTAAGGCAATCGTTTTTGGCAATAGTCGATTTATTAATGACTTTTATGCTGGTGAGCCAAGAACGATTGAGCTTGAGGGTGGTGTCAGCATACCTTTCTCTGATATCGTTACGAGCCTCGGTGTTGAGCTTGACTCTATCGAGGGAGCCACACATTAATATGTTGATTCAAAAATTTAATAGGACCATGTACGGCTTACGGTTTTTTCGTCGGTATATAACTGAGGCTCTGCGCAAACAACTCGCAACTGCCCTGCTGTTTCTATATCTAGATTACTGCTCAGTAGTTCTGATTGATGCTTCACAGGAGTTGAGGACACGATTACAAAGACTACAAAATTTTTGTGTTAGATATGTATTAGGCGTGAGAACGGGTGATCATATTTCTCCTCATAGAGCTGCACTGGGTTGGCTGCATACTGAATGGAGGAGACAGCATTTTATGGCTGTACTTATGTACAAAATCGTGCGCATCAATACTCCCGAGTATCTAGTAATTCTCTTTACTAGATATGTACTTAGAGTAGCCACTAGGGGAGAGATTAAGGATTTTGTGGTGCCCTTCATGAGTACTGAAACTGGAAGGAATTTCTTTCAAGTTCAAGATGCGCATTTTTGGAACTCCTTGCCCGCTGACATAAAGAATCTTCCATCGCTCAGCAGGTTTAAGTCGGCTCTGGGGAGGTACTTGCTCGACCTCGAATGAACTTAATTTTATTTTCTATTCGTATGTTAATTTATTATAATATAATGTCCCGCATAAAGGCTTATATATTATAGGTATGATTGTATTTATTGGCTTGAATAGTTAGTGAGTGAATGCATTACTTGTTTTGACTGTGTTTTGTGCTATTGCATAGGCTTATTATTTTATTGCTTGATTTATTATTTTTGAGTTTGTATTAAAAAAATTTTGTTTATTACTATGACTGATAGATATTGTGTGACTGACTTTTAATTTATAGGATTGTTGCGTGTATTTTACTATTTTTTGTATCTGTGATATCACTTTTTTTGTTGTAACTTACTTATTTAATATTATTAGGTTGAGTAGTTGACTGTGATATTAACTGCAATATTTTTATATTTACACATTGTTTTATGTGCAATATTTTGATATTTATACATTGTTTTATGTGCAATATTTATTATTATATTTATGAATTGTATTAAACGTTTTTTGTATTGTGATATATAAATAAAAATAATATTTATCCATCTATCTAATTAAGCTATTATTACTAATTCTTTTTTTGTGATTTATAAAAACGATTTTGCATTCCAAAAAAGAACAAAAAATTTAGTTTCTGTTTATTAAAATATAATAAAAATTATTTTATTAATAACAACTTTATATAAATGCACTACGCTACCACACTCACTAAATGGCTTACATTGTCCTGAAAATAAATTTCATAGTTTATAATTATTATAAATTTTAAAGAATAGCTAGTCAACTATCTTTATCTTTCTTTTTTATTATTAATATTACTAGACAACAAGAAAATTATATGAAGTTTTAAAAAAATTTAATTATTTTTACTCTTCAAATATTATTATTTCTTGAATTCTAAAAAAACAATAATTTATATTATTTGATGAATATTGAACATTGAAACATTGATTTTTAAGTAACAAACAATTTTATTTTATAATCTGATTGGTAATATAAAAAAATTTTAATATATAAAATTTTTTATAATCTAAATTTTTAAAGTTAACATTGTCATTTTTTATTTCAACTATGAATGCAAATGATAATTAACCTTTGCAATGATAATTAACTATTTCATTTTTTAAATATTCCTAAAAAAATTATTACACGGAAGAACATTATAAATATTCGTATGACATTAGCTTTTTTCATTTACTCTTAATTCCAAATTTAAATTTCGCGGTACTGCCCATGGGCAGTAGTTTCATTATATTTTTTAACGTACAGTCTAAATTGGAATTTATTTTTTATTGAAATAATTATATTAGATTTTATAGATTTGTAAGTAGAGCAGTTTAAAATAACTTTAGAGCCTTTTGAAGGTATTTTTTCTATATCAAAATTATGATTTTTGTAAAAGGTATAAGAGGTAAAGTCTATTTTTAAATCAATTGAATTCGTTCATTTATTAATCAAGGCGGAGCTATTGAAATATTTTATGACATTATATAGAGCTATTGACAATTTATCGTTTAGCTATTTTTGCTGTCAAAAATCCTGTTCAGAATTATAGTCTAATCGATTTTTCTATTTAATCTTGATTCTCAATTTCAATTTCGCGGTACTGCGCATGCGCACTGCGTTTATCATTTTGTGGGGATTCGTACGTGTGTACCAGTATACGTAACCAACCACATATCATATAGACGCCCCTACTACTTAAGACGAGTTAACCTGCCAGCGTGCGAGCGTTCATTCTCACCCTCGATCGCCATCTATATAACTGGTCTTAGCAAATACAACGTTTAATCATATATCTCTTGTATACTCATTTAAAACTTCAACAATCTTATACTTCCGTCTCCATTTATATTGTGCTGGGTTTTGGTTGGAGTCCCGAAACACCGCATTGATGATCCCAAGTTCTCAAGGGCGTGTTCTCTACAAGAACTTCGAAGCCGCGTCCTGAGGAATTTTCTCTCATCGAGAAGCATCACCACCGACTGACAGGTTAAGGAGAGAAAGAAAAGCAACAAGCTGCTCTATTCACGAACATTTAAGGTGATAAGTTAGAGCTTATTTTATTAAAAATTTATTTCAAAGTGCAGAGGAAAGCATTAATCTTTTCTTCTGCATAAACTGCAAATAGTAATATTATCTGTCGCTATTAGGCGCATGTTAAGTCGCATACAGCACATAAAAACATTAAGAGTACATAAAAATTGTAAAATACGCTGGAACGTGCAATTAAGTCGCGTACAGTGTATCATAAGGAAAACTTATACACAGCTCCCGAAAGCAAGTGCGATTATAAGTACTGCACGCACGTTGTATGTAATTATTGTATTGCGTTCACGGGCGGAGCATGGTAAACGAGAGAATATTCGTAAAACATCTTTCATAGATGAAAATTAAGCAAAAATTGCCTTGACAGTAGTTTGAAAAATTCTTTCTCTCTTTTCGCATAAGTGCATACATATAAAATATATGTATATATATTTAATTCGTGGAAAGGGCTTAAAATATATAGTTTTTTTGTCGTCTAAACTCTGTTTTGTTTGGCAAGAGCGTCTTGGGGTTAGGTGCCTGTTGGTTTTCACCTTTTCCTAGGTGCAAGCTTCTGGGGCAATCGAGTCAATCAGAACAACAAATTATTGTATTTATATTGTCTTGCGCAGTAAAGGACGTCCTGAAGTTCCGTGTTTATTGGCTTTTTGTATTTTTCTAGGTGCGAGCTAGCGGGATTTACTTAGCCAAACAAGATATTAGAGTAGTAATGTAATAAAACGCACATGTGCACGTAGTACGCGTGCATGAGCGGAAATAATTTCCTTAAATTTTTTTCGGGTGTTTTCCACAAGTTAACAGGAATAACGAATAAAGTAAGTAAATTGATTATAAAATCGTAAAAGATTGCTGCACGCAGCAAAAGAGTATAGTCTAAAATTCGTGTAAGTGCAAAAATTAATGCAAAGCACACTGAGGAGAAAGTTCGCGAAAGATATTTTAAGAACAAAGAAAGTTCGCGAAGTAGGAAATTTTAATTTCTAAGAAAAATTATATAGCCGGAATTTCTAGAAGATTCGAATAAATTCGAAGTGACCGTTCAAAGTTGTTAGAAAACCAAAAGCCGTTAGGACGCGATCTTTTATGTTTTGAAAAACATTGTAGTTAGACGGGTAACGTAAATAAAAAGCGTTTGGGCTCAGAGTTATCTCATAAACAAAGTGAAAATATTATACAAAGGAACAGAACTTATTTTATAATATTATTCGTATCGCGTTATTATTTTATTATAATAAGTACGCAATCATATATACGAACGTATTGTCTAAATTATTTATTTATTTTGTGTATCGTTATTTATTACCTAAATTGTACATAAATTCGTATCGTAAGTAATTAATTCATATGTATACAGATTCGCGTTATAAATTGTTTACGAACTGTAAATAATGTATGTATTTCTTTCTGTAACATATTTATTAATATTTGTATATGATTTACGTTTGTACCGTTATTTATTTATTAAACTTGTGTCTTAATTATTTATTTGTGTCTTAATTATTTATTCGTGTCTTAATTATTTATTCGTGTCTTAATTACTTATTCGTGTCTTAATTATTTATTTGTGTACTGTTAAATTATTTATTCGTGTATTGTTAGATTATTTATTTCTTCCAACAATTGGTGTTGCAATTGCTTATTTAATTATTTATTGTTAGTATTGTTTGGTTTTCATTTTGGATCGATCAAGTATTTTTGATAGACTGCGTACGGAGCGCATTGCGCATCTTAATTAAGGCATCACTTCTTATTTATTTATTTAACTAGTAGAGCTCGCAAAAATGAGTATTAATTTGCAAATCGACAATGAAAGCGCGTTTAATATCATTGAAGTTGCTAGAATATCAGGTTATAGACGATAATTTAGAGCATCATTCAATACCGAATTCTTATTATGAATTTGAAGAGCAGGTCGATAGTAGAAGAGTAGGCTTGCAAAAAGTGCAAAGTAGTCTGCTTGGGGCAGTAAAGGGAGTCGTGCAGAAAAGCGCGGCTAAATCACGAATAGAAAATAGGTACGAAGGATTTTTAAAAGCTCAAGATAGGATGTAACGCGAGAGAATGCATTAATCTCGTGATAGTAAAGCCTTGCTCGCAAAATTAGAAAAACGCGACAAATTATTAGAAAAAATGCGTTATAAGTTAGAAGCGTTAAGGGCAAACGTAGGCGTCTTAAACCTCACGATACCCTACACGGAAAAACTGGAGTACCATAAAACCTTATACTAAAATCAAAAAGTCAGTCCAATTACTATGCCAGTAGTGTTTTTAACGGTCTCAGTACGTATATTACATCTACTGGTCTGAGTATCTTTAAAACAAGGGATAGGTAGTAAATTTACAAATACCGTCACTTGTTGCTTTCTCATAGAGAAAGCATTGTATCGGTAAAAAAAATTTTTTTCTATTTTTTCATTAATTTGTACATATTTGAACTCGGTGAGTCGAAAAAAGTGGTTTCCAGAAAATGTCTGTATGTATGTGTGTGTGTGTGTGTGTGTGTGTGTGGATGTATGAATTCAGTTAGTAAACTGTATCTCGAGAACTACTCGATGGATTTGCTTCTAATTTTGCATGGAATTTAGTTTTGTGATTAACTTGCTGGGAAGCTATTGATAATTTGGTTCTTCCAGCTTAGTTTTCATTTTAAAGTTTTTTTAAAAAAAAAAAAAAAAATTCGATTTTTCGTTTTTTGGTTTTTTTTTGTTTACTACGCGATGAATTTGCTTCAAAATTTGCATGGAATTTATTTCTGATTGCGCGGATAAAATAAATTTTTAAAAACTGATTTTCTTAGCTCAGTTTTAATTTTAGAGCATTTTGAAATTTTTGAAAAAAATGTTTCTATTTATTAAGCCAATAAAATCTTAAAAACTACTCGATGGATTTACTTCAAATTTCCCATACAATTCAATTTTTTGATGAACTGGTGCGGAAGCTATTGTGAATTGGTTTTCTTAGCGCAGTTTTTTTTTAAGAATCATTTTAAGAATTTTTAAAAAATTTCGATTTTTCATTTTTTTTGTATTTTACGTAAACTACTCGAAGAATTTGTTCGAAAATTTGTATGGGACTTTATTTCGACTGCCAAAATTATTAAAAATTTTGTAAACTAATTTTCTTAGCGCACTTTTAATTTTAGAGCATTTTTAAAATTTTTTAAAAAATTTTTATTTTTAATTTTTTTCTATTTTACGAAAACCATTCGATTGATTTGCTCCAAAATTTGTATGCAATTAATTCGCTACTATCTGAAGAAAACAAGCTTTGGAATACTAATTTTCTCAGCGCAGTTTTTATTTTAGAGCACTTCGAAAATTTTCTAAAAAATTTTTATTTTTCATTTATTTTCTTTTTTGCGTTAACCATACTATAAATTTTCTCCAAAATTTTCATACAATTAATTCGCTATTGTCTGAAAAAAATAAGCTTTTGGAAACTAATTTTCTTAGCGTGGTTACAATTTTAGAGAATTTTAAAGATTTAAAAAAAAATATCGATTCTTCTTTTCTTATTTTTTTTTATTCTACGTAAAGTACTCGATAGATTTGTTCTAAAAATTACAGGGAAATTATTCGCGACTGCCAAAAGAAGGGAAATTTTCAAAAATTGATTTTCATAGTGTAGTTTTAATTTTAGAGCATTTTTAAAATTTTAAAAAAGAAATTTTGAAAAGAAAATGTTATTTATTTAACCAGTTAGATCTCGAAAATTACTCTATGGATTTGCTTCAAATTTTGTATACCATCTATGTTTTTGTATAACTAGGCGGGAAGCTATAGAAAATTTGTATTCATAGTGTATTTTTTTTATTATAGAGCCATTTTAAGAATTTGAAAAAATTTTCGATTTTTAATTTTTTTTTTTGTATTTTACGTAAGTTAATTGATGAGTTTGCTTTGAGTTTCCATGGGAATAATTTGCATCTGCCAAAAGAAGGATAACTTTTATAAACCGATCTTTTTAGCGTAGTTTTCTTTTTAGAAAATTTTAAAAATTTTCTTAAAAAATTTTCATATTTCAGTATTTTTCCATTTTACGTAAAGTACTTGATAGAATTACTCTAAAATTTGTATACAAGTTATTTGCTACTGTCCTTATAAACCAAGTTTTAAATAAATAATTTTATTAGCGTAGCTTTTTGATCACTTCTTTTGTTTTCTGAGTTACTCTTGAAAATTTATAATAGTACTACTGAATTTAATTACCGTTACTAAAATTGACTACTTGGATTTACCAAGCTTAGTCGTGATAAAAAGATATCCACAAGATAACAAAAATAATAAATTCAAACCTATGTATAAGGCTAGCTAAAGTCAACAAAATTAAACACTTTAAAAGCTAACATTTAACTCAAACAAAATGTTGAAAAGGCAATCAACTAGCATATATATTCAAAATTTATAAAGTACAAAATGAATAAATATTAATGATGGACAATTTTTTTATATTAAAATCACATTTAAATAAATATAAAAAAATAATGAAACTCAAAGAGCTCTATGAGAAAGCATTCCGCCAAAGCACTTGGCAGCGTTTTTAAAACGTACTGAAGTACCTGTTTTTCGTATATTATCTGAAAGATCCTAGAAACGCGGGATATAGTTGCAGTTAAGCATTCCTGTTTTGTGAACTAAAAATTTAGTTCAAATAATGACAAGACTGATTTTGTGAATAAAATTTTAGAAAATTAGGAGTTAAGCCAAATAAGCAGTTTATTTAAGTGTATCTGTATATTATATATTATTACATTAATTTTATTTCTTGCAGTAAAAAAAAGAGATTATATTAGAATCGAGAAAAGAAAAAAAATTAAATTTAATCTTAGCTGATCTTATATTATTATGTACAGTGATTTAGTTTCTAAAATTTTGTGATTGTTGTTTATCATATTTGTGACTTACATAATATAAGAATAATTAGTAGAAATCATCGAAAAATAAATTTATTTTATAGATTTGTGCATGAGTGGTTACGTTACATTTTTGGTTGAATGAAAACTTTAAATTGTTAGGATATTCAAATATATCTTTTTTCTTATCAAAATATTAAGATGTGTGCTTATACAAAAGTTATAGTCACATTTCACAATTGTGCAATTAGACCATTTATGTTTAAAGAGCTGAGTCACTGCGCTCACGTGTTTGAAAGGATAAAAGCGGTTAAAGCACTACCCACACATCCGTACACGGGACCTTACAAGGTCATATCGAGGCACGATGATGGCAGAAATTACACAATAGAGGAAAACGGCAGGAATGTGATTGTGTCGACTGATAGGTGAAAACCAGCCTTTTTTTTAAGAAGTGAGGAACAGCTGACTCCAGTCAAACAGCCAGTGCAGGAAGATGTACTAGATAAAGAGAAGCTGCCTACGCCGCCATCACACAAGAATAATGTCCCGTAAAACTCTGCACAAGAAGATCAAACGCTGGTCGAGGTAGAGGTCCGCAAAAGATGCGCAAGGCGCCGTTGAAGAGCGGTTGGATGTAGTTCTGAATGATCCAGAAAACAAGGCAACTCCGACCAGCATAGACCAGCAACATTATCACTTAGATGCACCGACAATGGTTAGTCAGCCAGATACTGCCAATATTGTACAGAGTGACGAAGGCAGGAGTAGTGAAAATACAAGTACGGTTCCTCAAAGGCTAAAAAAAGATAGATTTATACCCAACATTTGAAGAAAAAGAAAAAGAACTGATGAAAGAACTAGTGACAGTAGTACATGGAAGAACTGAAAAGAACTAGTTTTCAAGTAGTTAGCATCCTTTAAAAGGACTACAACAGAGATAAAGAGACTGCGACAAATAAAGTAGTTAGGTTCAATGTTGGCGTTAGGGTAGGGAACCATGCTCCGCCCGCTTTTGTAAATAGTTTTAAGTATCGTAAAAAAAGTAAAGAATGAGTAATGTATGAGCAAGGATGTAACACTAATGGTATTGTGTTGGTTTATTATGTATATATGTTATATATATATATATATATATTCATTCAATATGTATTAATAAATCTGAATATGTATATGTATGTTATTTCTTAATATATTTTTTCTCTTTTTGCTATTCATGTAGCTTTGGTGCGTTCCTATTGGACTGAGTTTCTTATCCTAAGAAGACCCATTATGATATGTATATTAAGCTACGGAATCCACTTCATAGGGCCAAATTCGAAATAGTACCATATTTTGTCGCTAATTTGTCGCTAATTTGTTGCTCTATTCCGGATTTTGTCGTTCCAGCCGTTTCCGAGAAACAATAGCTACCGTAGCTTAATATTAAGCTACGGCATCCATTACAGTAACTCAGGAACGGCTAAGGTTAGCAACTCCATTCTGGTTTCATAATTTGTCGCTTTTTTGTTGCTCTAAGATAGGATAGTTCGTAACTCCCAAAACCTGACCCAGACCCGGATATGGCCATTGGGCCCGAATGAAAATGGAAACTTTTTTTATTAATGTATCTAAAAAGCCATGCGATGTTTGATAATTTGTTGCTAATTTGTCGCTGACATTTAACCCAACACTGGATTTTGTCGCTCCAGCCGTTTCCGAGAAATAATGGCTACCGTAGCTTAATATTAAGCCACGGCATCCACTGCAGTAACTCAGGAACGGCTAGGGCTAGCAACTCCATTCTGGTTGCATAATGTGTCGCTTTTATGTCGTTCTAAGACAGAATAGTTTGTAAGTCCCAAAACCTGACCCAGACCCGGATATGGCCATTGGGCCCGAGTGTAAACGGAAACTTTTTTTATTAATGTATCTAAAAAGTCATGCGATGTTTGATATTTTGTTGCTAATTTGTCGCTGACATTTAACCCAACACTGGATTTTGTCGCTCCAGCCGTTTCCGAGAAACAATTGCTACCGTAGCTTAATATTAAGCCACGGCATCCACTGCAGTAACTCTGGAACGGCTAGGGCTAGCAACTCCATTCTGGTTGCATGATTTGTCGCTTTTTTGTCGCTCTATGATAGAATAGTTTGTAAGTCCCAAAACCTGACCCAGACCCGGATATGGCCATTGGGCCCGAATGAAAATGGAAACTTTTTTTATTAATGTATCTAAAAAGTTATGCGATGTTTGATAATTTGTTGCTAATTTGTCGCTGACATTTAATCCAACACTGGATTTTGTCGCTCCAGCCGTTTCCGAGAAATAATGGCTACCGTAGCTTAATATTAAGCCACGGCATCCACTGCAGTAACTCAGGAACGGCTAGGGCTAGCAACTCCATTCTGATTGCATAATTTGTCGCTTTTTTGTCGCTCTAAGATAGAATAGTTCGTAAGTCCCAAAACCTGACCCAGACCCGGATATAAACACAATAAAAATATGATTCTGATACAACTGAAGCTTCAAGGATTTTGTTGGTCTTAAATTCTACAATTCCTACAGCTATAAAATGATTTTTATATAAATTTTTGTGATTGAAATGTATCCGAAGACTTGTCGCTCTTAAAATTGACAACCATTAATACTTTTAACGCAATAAAATGATATTTTTGATATCACAGTATCTGAAAAGAATTTGTTGCTCCTTAATTCATTAAATTCAAGCACATACGAAATACTTTTATGCAAATTTTTTGAATTGGAAGGAATTAGATAGTTAGTCGCTTCTGACATTTGTAACTATCAAGACTTTGAATACAATGAAAAGATGTTTGTGACCTTACTGAAGCTTGAAGAATTTTTCGCTCTAGTAATTCTTGAATCAAGTAACTCCAAATATTTCTTTTTTTATATAAGTCTTTGAACCTAAATGCTCTGGGAATTCGTCGCTTATGATATTTGGACAAATCATAACTTTAAACGCAATAAAAATATGATTCTGATACAACAGAAGCTTCAAAGATTTTGTCGCTCTTAAAATCTATGGTTCCTAGCTGTATAAAATGATTTTTATACAAATTTTGTGATTGTCATGCATCCGGGAATTTGTCGCTCTTGAGATTGTTAACCATCAGGCTTTGAAAAGAATAAAAAGATATTTCTGATATCACAGTGGATGCCGTAGCTTAATATTAAGCTACGGTAGCCATTGTTTCTCGGGAACGGCTGGAGCGACAAAAACCGGGATAGAACAACAAATTAGCGACAAATTAGCGACAAAAGATGGTACTATTCCGAATCAGGCCCTATAAAGTGGATTCCGTAGCTTAATATACATCATTGTGATCCTATTCCTGAGAAACTTTAATGGTTGACCTTTCTCAGTCCTAGTGTTTTTATGTTCTGCAACAATGCAAGAAGTCGCAAAGACCAAGGTGGACCGATCTCGTCACATCATGTAAATAAAGAACATGGCGTATAGACATAAATTAAGGCTAGCAGTGATTGCTTTCGAGGAATTCAAGAAGCAATTCTAACAAAATTTTATTTATTGTGCAAACGCCTTCTTAGTAGGTAGAGTATGGAATGCCCACTCTGCTCGTCAACGATCAACCAGTCAAAAAAGTCTTCATCCACAACCTTCCAAAAACATCAGGAAGACTTCCACGAGGTCCATGCAGAACACAGTCAAGAGACAAAAGAAACTCAGTGTAGTGATAGTGTATATGCGTGTGAGTGTGCAAGTATTGGTGTGACCAACATCAGTAATGTATGACGTGAAAATATATGTTAAATAGTTTTTAATGGTTGGTAATAATAAATAATGGTATAATAATTGGTATTCAGCGCAATTAGCGTAAATAACATATGTTTGCACACTGTGTGAATAATTTATTGTAAAGACTGGGCGTATTAAACGCATATAAAATGTATATAGATTTGTGCAAAAGCTATTGTAAAAAGTGTAAAATTGATGTATTTCACATTAAAAGGCGGTTGGAACCATTTGCTGCTTGTTGGCGCTGCAGGTGAGAGAAGAATATAAAATATTTCTTATACACGGATTTACAATTTATTAAGACAATAATATACTTTTAACGTTGTCAATAACTCTTGCCATATATATGTAGAATAATTATCGATGCTAATCTTCCTCTAAAATTCTAAAATATTGTTGTAAAGCGAAAAATGCTGCGCGTGATACAGCCGATGTAAACATGTGTATTTTTCTTTAGTGCGACAGAGAAAGTAATACTAAAAAATGATGAATACATATGCTCACGCCGGCTCTGTCTCGCGCTGCATTTTTCGCTTTAGAACAATATTTGAGACTTTTCAAACAAGATTAGCATCAATAATTATTCTATATATATATGGCTAGAGTTATTGACAAAAATAGAGGTATATTATTATTTCAGTAAATTGTAAATTGCTATGTAAAAATTATTTTATATTTTTCTCTCACCTGACGCAGCGCTCCTATGCGGCAAATAGTCCCGGTTGCCTCTTAGGTGTGTTTAAAATGTATTAAAACATCTATGTACATAATTTGAACATATAAGATGTATATATAGTTAAACTCAGAGTAATATAAATGCATGAGCGTAATACGCGGTGGTCCTCGAGTAAATTTGACCATGAAATTTTCGCACATAAGATTTTCCTTCTGGATATGATTCTAGACATATTTAGGATCGAATTCCAACAAAAACCAAAATCGAAAAATGAGTACTTTTTTATTTATTAGAATTTTTTTTTTTATTATATTTACTTTTTATGAAAAAAATTATTTTATTAATAATTTATGAGCTTAATTTCTAGAATGTTGTTTTTGAATAGAATTATGAATTATTTACGTATTTTAAGCGAATATTATTGTAAATATATTTAGGAAAATCTCAAGTCATGTAACAATGTAAGCATAACGTTAGAATTAAAATTTTTTTTGTAAAACATTATAATGATAAGGACTATGACAAACGATACGTTTATAAATTATTTAAAGACGGCATTTGAAGTAATTTTAATTAGAAAATACAGTATATTAATATTCTATAATAATATTGCACGTATTTTTCGTATTTCAGTAACACAAAAAGTATAATTCCCTTGTAAAAGATTGTATTGAAGAAAATCAAGGCCTAGGTTTTAACAGCAAACAGGCTATGGAAGCGGTCCATTATGATTTTCCAGCAACATGGGCTAGTACAAAGTATCATAAAATGATTCTAATTATGCAGATGTATATAGCTAAAAAAACTTTCAAATCCAACCGCCTGTATACGCTCAAATAACCAATCACTTCACCGATGGAGTATGTTATTCTACTCTGAAAATAAGGATACACGTATTTTTTTCTGCTGAAACATCGAATATGCAAGATATGCACATTTGAAAATTGCATACAAAAACTAAATGTTCAAACTGAAAAAGTTAACAATAACTTTAGAGGACTATCGTTTTACCAATTTTCAATAAATTTTGGTAAACCTTTTTTTGTTTCATTTTGTTTGGAGCCCTCTTCAATTCAGTGCAAGAAATTAAAAAAAAAAACTAAAAAAAGACGAAGGTATATGCATTATCAAAAAATGCACTTTTTATGCACATGCATTTTTTTAAAAAGGCCATCTTTTTTTTTGCTGAAATTTTTTAGGCTAATAAAGGACCAAATGACCTATCTAATGGTATCTGTTCGATCCGGTATTTTTTTGTTTGGAGCGAGAAGACAATTCTCAAATTTTATTGTTGAAAAATGCTTGTATATGCGTTCGGAAGTCTTAAGCAATCTACATTCGAACGCTGTCCATGCTTCGCTCATCATTTGTTTACATTTGTATGTATGTATATACTATCAATAGTGATATATATATATATATATATATATATATATATATATAAATTTGTAATATAAAAATAAATACTTAAAAATGGAAAATCATAATTCTATTTGTGTACATCTATATTACGTATGTTTCGATGTACAAACAATAGGAGGTTAACTCGCGGATAATACATCGCGTAACCAGAACAGCATATTAGATCTGTTATATAAAAGCTAGTTATTTTTACGACTGATTTGAAAGGTACTTCTCGGGCTTGTGAAAAAGTAAACAAAACTGTGCAATTACAATGTCCAAAATTTACTCTTCTAAAAGGATTTCATGTCTCGCTTTTTTTAAATGCATAAGAAGGTAGTTTATCAGAGCAGTAACTTAAGTTTTAGACTGTTGGAAGATTCAGCCATTAATATGGCACGTAATTTTCCCTTAAATTTTCAGGTATTACAGTTTTTTTAGGGGCAAGACGCATACAGGTAAAACTGTATTAAAACTCTCGTTTAATTCCTCTATTCGCTCGGGTGTCTTTGGAATAAAATCATCAACTTATCCACTGAAAAGTTCAGTGATTTAATTTTCAGATGTAGAATCAAAATCATTTTTGATATGCGTTCATAACAATTCGTGCATATATTAGTAGATGGCAGTATCTTTAAATCTGGATAAAGACATGTCAAATTAATGGCTGAATCTTCCAACGGTCTAAAACGTAAGTTACTGCTCTTATAAACTACCTTTTTATGCATTTTAAAAAAATCGGGACATGAAATTCTTTTAGAAGATTTAATTTTGGACATTGTAATTGCACAGTTTTGTTTACTTTTTCACAAGCCCGAGAAGTACCTTCCAAATCAGTCGTAAGAATAACTAGCATCTATATAACAGTCCCAATATGCTGTTCTGGTTACGCGATGTATTATCCGTGAGTTGACCATCTATTGTTTGTACATCGAAACATACATAATATAGATGTACACAAATAAAATTATTTTTTTCCATTTTTAAGTAATTATTTTTATATTACAAATTTATATATATATATATATATATATATATATATATATATATATATATATATCACTATTGATAGTATATACATACATACAAATGTAAACAAATGATAAACGAAGCATGGACAGCGTTTGAATGTAGATTGCTTACACATGTACACAAAAAGAATAATTTTTTTTCCATTTTTAAGTATTTATTTTCATATTACGAATTTACACACACACACACACGCACGCACGCACACACACACACACACACACACACACACACACACACACACACACACACACACACACACACACACACACACACACACACACACATACATATATATATATATATATATATATATATATATATATATATATATATATATATATATATATATATATATATCACTATTAATAGTATGAACATACATACAAATGTATACAAACGATGAGCGAAGCATGCGATAGCGTTTGAATGTAGATTGCTTAAGACTTCCTAACGTATATACAAGCATTTTTCTACAATAAAATTTGTGAATTGTTTTCTCGCTCCAAACAAAAAAATATGGGATCAAACAGGTACCATTAAATACATGATTTGGTCCTTTATTAGCCAAAAAAATTTCAGCAAAAAAAAATAACGATGGCCTTTTTGAGAAAATTGCATGTGCATAAAAAGTGCATTTTTTGATAATGCATATACCTTCGTCTTTTTTTAGTTTTTTTTTTTTTAAATTTCTTGCACTGAATCGAAGAGGACTCAAAACAAAATAAAACAAAAAAATAATTACCAAAATTCATTGAAAATTAGTAAAACGATAGCCCTCTAAAGTTATTGTCAACTTTTTTAGTTTGAACATTTAGTTTTAGTATGCAATTTTTAAATGTGCATATCTTATGCAATTTTGATATTTCAGAAAAAAAATACGTGTTTCCTTATTTTGAGAGTAGAATAACATACTCCATCGGTGCAATGATTGGTGGCTTAAGTGTATACAGGCTGTTCGATTTGAAATGGAATCAGCCATAACCTGACACCAAAAATAATAAAAGAAATCAAGAAATCATTCTTTATAGATTTGAGGTGTAAGAGAAGTTGAAAATCTCTGTTTTCAAATAATTCACGTGCGCGCTTAGCTATTGCGGACTCTCTGCATATCATCTCTCTCATTCTCTATCTCTTTCTATCCCGTTAGCAATTACTTCACTTGCTGGCACAATTCACAATATACTCGCTCACTAAATAAAAATCACACACAATTTTACAATTAATTTACAATTTTCTGAATCGTGTGGGAAATCGAGCTTTGCGCACAGAGTGTCAAAAAATGCGTTAAAAGTTCACAGTCACTCACCAATTATCCAACCATCATTTATACAATAAATACAGCTATACCTTATATAGTCTAATTAACAAAAACAAAATGATGACATTAATTCGGGACTTAATGAAATCTATTCAGAGTTATCGAGGGCGATGGAAAAAGATACCCTATATGAAATGGAACAAAAAAAAATGGTAGAACTGCTCCAGAAGGGTGCAAGTGCGCCAAAACAGATTTTTTAATTCTCTGAATCAATATATGCGTTTAAGAAAAAAAAGTTTAAAATAAAAGTATTAGAGAATAAAGAACCTACTATTTGAGTGCTGTCGCGATCATTTTCATCAATTAATTATTGCAAAAGAGCCAAAAAATCATAAAAACAGGCCATTTTTTGCATATTAAATATTTATTGCAAAAATAATTTTTATTATTAATTATTAATTAATAAAATAATAATTATTATTAATTATTTATTGCAAAAACCATTTTTTAAATATTTTTTTACTTTTCCAAGGAAGCATTCATGAATCCAAACAAAATGAGAGGTTGTAACAGCAAATCGGTCAAGTTTTTGCTGAGATATTTCCTATTATTTATCCCAGGACACATAATGTTTAAAGCTATAATTTTTTTTGGAAGAACATATTAAGTTGCATAAGGATTTAAACTCTTCATGGAGGTTGAAATTTTCATATCAAGCAAATGAGAAAATTCAATTGCAACTCTTTTCATAACGCTTTAAAAAAAGAGGGTATTTTTTTTATAAATAAAAGAAGCTGAAGCTTTATTTATAACTTTCATGAATTTTTAATTCGAATATTCTTATAGCTAACAAGGAGAGTGTTTCACCTTCGGGTCACCGTTTTTGCTCAAATTTTGGGAATGTTTTCTAGATGCAGAAACATGAAGAAAGCCAAAATTTTAGAGGCCAACGCTCAATATTTTCCTAGTTACAGGCCATCGAAGAAAATCACTAAAAAAGTTACTAGATTTTCAAACGCTTATAGTTCCTCAGAATTATTAGCTAGAAGCTTAGACCTTTTTTGAAATGAAAGCTGAGCTCAAATCCTTTCGAAATAGTAGTTATAGTATATCGAAATATTATTTTTTCCCAAAGATATAGCATAATAAAGATTGAACCCAATTTTAGCTTTCATTATTAATTAATCTTTTAAACAAAAAATTTAGGTCTAATCTTTATTACGCTCTAACTTTGGGAAAAAATAATATTTTGAGATGGTATAGGTGCTGTTTCGAAAGGATTTGAGCTCAGCTTTCATTTAAAAAAGGTTTAAGCTTCTAGCTTATAATGGAACTATAAGCGTTTGAAAATCTAGTAACTTTTTTAGTGATTTTCTTCAATGGCTTGTAACTAGAGAAAAATTGAGCGTTAGCCTCTAAAATTTTGGCTTTCTTCATATTTCTGCATCTAGAAAATATTCCCAAAATTTGAGTAAAAACGGTGACCCAAAGGTGAAACACTCTCCTTGTAAGTTTGAATGGAAGAAAAGAAAAAGAACTCTCTAAGAATAATGGGAGCCGAAATAAGATTTTTTTTTTTTTGAAACAGAACCACTTTGTTTATAACAACTAACTAGGAGAGTATCAGACCTCCGGATCACGGATTTTGCTTAAACGTTGGGATAAGTTTTCAGATGTCAAAATATGAAAGAAAACAAAATTTTAGATCCCAACGCTCAATATTTCCCTAGTTACAGGCAATTAAAGAAAATAACTAAAAAAGTTACTAGATTTTCAAACGCATATAGTTCCTTAGCATTGATAGCTAGGAGCTTGAAACTTTTTCGAAATGAAAGCTGAGCTCAAATCCTTTCGAGATAGTAGTTATAGCATGTCAAAATATTATTTTTTCCCAAAGTTAGAGCATGATAAACATTGGACCTGATTTTTCTTTTAAAAACATTAATAAATAAAAAAAGCTGAAATTGGGTCAAATGTTTATCACGCTATAACTTTGGGAAAAAATAATATTTTGACATACTATAACTACTATTTCGAAAGGATTTGAGCTCAGCTTTCATTTAAAAAAGTTTCAAGCTTCTAGCTATTAATGCTAAAGACCAATATGAGTTTAAATATCTAGTAACTTTTTTAGTGATATTCTTTAATTGCCTGTAACTAGGGAAATATTGAGCGTTGGAGTCTAAAATTTTGTTTCCTTTCATATTTTGACATCTGAAAACTTATCCCAAAGTTTGAGCAAAATCCGTGATCCGGAGGTCTGATACTCTCCTAGTAAGAAACGAATCAAGCAGGATTTGTTAGTTAAAGACATATTTAAAAAATCTATGATTAAATTTTCAAAAATGCGACTCTTTATTATGAAAACTAAAATAATAATAATATAATAATAACGGCAAGCGGGACGTTGTCTTACGGATGCTTCTATTTGCACGTGAGGAAAGTATACGAAAGACTTCGTTCCAATAAAATTCGCAAAAATTAACCGTATCTCAGTGAATAATGGACCAATTTCGATGTTTTTTTTTCAATCAGGGTACCTTGTACAATTGGGATGTTGCATGAAAAATTTTTTTTCAATTCATTATGTCCGTCATTTAGAAAAAGAAAAAATAAAGGACACGTATTTCTGTTTAAGTCTTTATGCAACTCAATAAGTTGTTCCAAAAAAAATTATAGCCTTAAACATTATGTATCTAGAGATAAACAATAGGGAATATCTCAGCAACAAATTAACCTATTCGCTGTTACAACCTCTCCTTTTTGTTCGGATTCATGAAGATTTCCTTTTAAAAAATTGAAAATATTTAAAAAATTATTTCTGCAATAAATAATTAATATGCAAAAAATTGCCCGTTTTTATGATTTTTTGGCTTTTTTGCAATAAATAATTGACAAAAATAAACTTTTTTTCTCTTAAATGCATATGTTGCTTCAGAGAATTAAAAACCTATTTTGGTCGAATTAGCACCCTCTTGGAGCAGTTTCTACCGTTTTTTTTGGTTACATGAAAAAAATTCTTTCACCCTTTGAAGCGTTGTAAATATAGTCTCTTAATAGGCGTAGGTCCAATTTTTTATTTTTGGTTACATCATAAAAATATCCAAATATATGGATTAGGATATTGTCAGATTTTTCTAAGAGGTGAGTTCAACCTAAAAATAGGTTAGAATATTTCATTGTTTTCTTTGACTAATTTACTATTTATGGGTCTGTTACTATTAAATTTACTTCTGTCGTTGAGTTTAACAAAAATTATCTAATTTTTGTGATGAAGCAGTTCCAGTCCCGAGGCTTAAATTGTCATTTGTTAATATATTTAATTAATTATTATTCATATATTTGTAAAAAGAAGTTAATGAAAATTCTTCTCAATTTCTTGTCAGTTATTTTTTAACGTTAGATGAAAAGCCTGTCCTTATTAAGAACCAAACGGCTTAACATTCAGGGCTAACTAATGTTAATAGGATAAGGGATATATTTAGATAAGCTCTTTATTTAAATATTACAATTTACATAGAGCATAAATGCTTACAAAATCAAGTTAAACAACAAATAACATACTTTGCATAAGTCAACCTAATAGCCAGGCGTTTATTCTGACTGAAGCAAAGTTTCGTCTTTTCTCTAGAAAAGACAATACAAGAGTGCCGAGGCTTCTCTGTTCGAGAGAAGAGAGGAATAGATACGCGTGTATTTACATGAGCTTTCGCATGTGTATACACACATACTTTGCTCATGTAAACATTTTAATCGATTTCGTGCGGTTTCAGGGCCGTACGTACTCAGGCGCACAATATACACAATATATATATATATATATATATATATATATATATATATATATGGGACATTTCACACCAACTGAGAGAGCAAAAAATAAAAATCGCTGAGACTCTCAGAAATTATTCTTTTTGTTACCCAAAATATGTAAAAAATTTTTTAAGGATCTACATTAAAAGGATCAAGAGCTACAGGACCTTGAAATTTCAAAATTTTTCAATATTTTTGGAAAAGTCCCAAATTTATCATTTTTTTCTGAAAATCCTGATGTTTTAGAGAAAAATCCATAAGAACACTTCTTGTTGTAAATGAAGAGAAGACTTAGCATGATTTTTTACAGACCTGAATTTTTTCTGATTGGTTCTTATATGTATAACATAGGAATTGAAATTTTTTATTGTTCGCCTCTCAAGAAATTGGCTATCGAGGGCTTATTTTCTTCTATTTTTTATTAAATAAATTCTTGATAGTGTAAGTCAGAGCTACCAATAAGGAGTTATAACAGTTTAAAATATAAATTTTCATGTATTATTTATTTTTCTTATTGAAAATAGCCTGTCGTATACTAAACATAAGCATCTGGTTTTAATACTCAAAAACTATTAAAACAAGTTTAAAAATCATATAGTAGAATGTTATTTATCAATTAGAAGCTTAATTATTAATTAAACAACACTCGTTATTATTATAATTACAATTACTTTCGAAAGGCAAATAAGACTTTAGTTATTGCAAGCTCAAATAATTATTTTTTAATAAAAATTTACTTATTTTAAAAAGTTGTTTCATCAATAAAAAAGAATAATTAAATATTCACTATTTTACTCGGCTTAACTTTCTATAAAAAGTATCTGTTAAATGGAAAATAATTATATAATTTTGGAACACACACTGTTAAAGGAAATGATAGTGGCTTTCAGTACATCTGAATTCAGGATCTGTATCATCTTCTAAATGAGCTGTTACAATTTGAGTACTGAGTTTTAGATTAATATTAATGATTTCATTAATATGTGGTACACCTTGAGTAATGTTCATAGATGCTACACGCGCAAAAAGGAAAGTTTTCCAGGTTATTCAAATACTAGGTTTCCAATACTTTGTGCAGCTAAAGCACTAACTGCAGTGCCTTGTTCAATTTTTGCTTCCATATATTTTTCCTTACTTGTATGAATCAATTCAACAAGATGTGACACAGTTAAACGTACAATATGCCTGTAAACTGGGGCATCTAGTTTAATACGCTGTCTAATCCTAGCAATTATAATTACAACTATTTTTACAATTTGAGTTGCTTCTTGCTTAACCTCTTCACTTACACAAGAATATCACAGATTATTATTATTATTATACAGAGGGACATCAAAAGTTCAGAGGTTACTTTTATAACACTAGGGCCATCTAATGAATTTTCAATTTTGTACACTGATATACATTTCATATCATCAAGAAATCTTTTACAGTTAACAAGACAGTCTTTGCCTCCCATGTACGTTGGGTCCATAGAATCTACACCATAAAGAATTTGAACAATATCACAAACAACATTTTCAATTGTCATATCATAATGTAAATAAAGATCTTCTAAATTCTTACTAATTTTCTTTGCATATATCTAGTTTTAGCAATTTTAACACACGATGACCACTATTAGCTTGTTGTCCTACACAAGCAATCATTTGTGAAATATTGATAAAACTTTCCTTGGATCCTGATAATGCCATAACTAAAAGACTATTACTAAGATAAAGTTCTTTCAAATAGACTTTGCCACAATGGTCACGAATAACTGAAAGTTTCTTTAAAATCATAGTTTTAATACTTTCTTCTTCGAAACAACCTGATTGACAAGGCAATCGACCACTTTCCATTTTATGAATATACTTAGTACGCTTTACATAGCCATTGTTAAGTAATTCTTGTTTCGCTTCTAATCAACTGTGTCAAGAAAATGTCATTTGATTCCAGAATCAAGTCCAATTTTTCTTCTATATCTCTCTGTCCAATGTTACCAAAAATTTATTTTAAAGTTGATAAAAAATAGAAGAAAATAAGCCCTCGATAGCTAATTTCTTGAGAGGCGAACAATAAAAAATTTCAATTCCCATGTTATACATATAAGAACCAATTAGAAAACTGCAAAATTCAGGTCTGTAAAAAATCATGCTAACTCTTCTCTTCATTTACAATAAGAAGTGTTATTATGGATTTTTCTCTAAAACATCGGGATTTTCAGAAAAAAAATGATAAATTTGGGACTTTTCCGAAAATTTTGAAAAATTTTCAAATTTCAAGGTCCTGTAGCTCTTGATCCTTTCAATGTAGATCTTTAAAAGATTTTTTACATATTTTGGGTAACAAAAAGAATAATTTCTGAGAGTCTCAGCGATTTTTATTTTTTGCTCTCTCAGTTGGTGTGAAATGTCCCATAAATATATATATGTATATATATATATATATATATATATATACACAAATATATATATATATATATATTGGGATGTCGGAATTTATTTATATTCAAATTATCGAGAAAAATCAATTAATAAAAATATAACTTTGCCCGTGCCTGAATGTAAACTTCGGTTTGCCCAAAACTTAATTTCATTAAGGCGCCAGACAAACCACCAGCTAACTGACGGTAAGCGCGAACCTCAGTCTGTCTTGGATCGGGAGTTGGGTGACCTATAGCGGAAATTTTTCGAAGCTGAAAGTTGGGAAGGTGTACACTTACACGACACATCAAAATTTTTGACTTAACACCTCAACTTTTTACAATTAGAGGAAATTCATCTTGATTAACAATTTAAGGATTTATAGAAAGATTTTTATTGAATGTACATTAACGTGCACTCTCATCACCTACTCAACACGCACACAGTCTAACGAGTTTTTTTATGAAGTTAAAAAAAATAATCTCAAAATAACACAAATAAATAATGAATTTTACCAATTAAAAAAATTACGCGGTGTAAAGAATTAAAAATGGATCAGAATGAACATAATAATAATGATACTACAGTAAATAAACCAATTAGTATTTCGCATGAAAAAATGTATACCCGTCAGATAGAATATGAAAAAATAGAAAACTCGTATTTTTTGCTTTTCAAAAAACGCTGCCAAGTGCTTTGGCGGAATGCTTTCTCATAGAGCTCTTTGAGTTTCATTATTTTTTTATATTTATTTAAATGTGATTTTAATATAAAAAAATTGTCCATCATTAATATTTATTCATTTTGTACTTTATAAATTTTGAATATATATGCTAGTTGATTGCCTTTTCAACATTTTGTTTGGGTTAAATGTTAGCTTTTAAAGTGTTTAATTTTGTTGACTTTAGCTAGCCTTATACATGGGTTCGAATTTATTATTTTTGTTATCTTGTGGATATCTTTTTATCACGACTAAGCTTGGTAAATCCAAGTAGTCAATTTTAGTAACGGTAATTAAATTCAGTAGTACTATTATAAATTTTCAAGAGTAACTCAGAAAACAAAAGAAGTGATCAAAAAGCTACGCTAATAAAATTATTTATTTAAAACTTGGTTTATGATGACAGTAGCAAATAACTTGTATACAAATTTTAGAGTAATTCTATCAAGTACTTTACGTAAAATGGAAAAATACTGAAATATGAAAATTTTTTAAGAAAATTTTTAAAATTTTCTAAAAAGAAAACTACGCTAAAAAGACCGGTTTATAAAAGTTATCCTTCTTTTGGGAGATGCAAATTATTCCCATGCAAATCTCAAAGCAAACTCATCAATTAACTTACGTAAAATACAAAAAAAAAATTAAAAATCGAAAATTTTTCAAATTCTTAAAATGGCTCTATAATAAAAAAAAATACACTATGAATACAAATTTTCTATAGCTTCCCGCCTAGTTATACAAAAACATAGATGGTATACAAAATTTGAAGCAAATCCATAGAGTAATTTTCGAGATCTAACTGGTTAAATAAATAACATTTTCTTTTCAAAATTTCTTTTTTAAAATTTTAAAAATGCTCTAAAATTAAAACTACGCTATGAAAATCAATTTTTGAAAATTTCCCTTCTTTTGGCAGTCGCAAATAATTTCCCTGTAATTTTTAGAACAAATCTATCGAGTACTTTACGTAGAATAAAAAAAAATAAGAAAAAGAAGAATCGATATTTTTTTTTAAATCTTTAAAATTCTCTAAAATTGTAACCACGCTAAGAAAATTAGTTTCCAAAAGCTTATTTTTTCAGACAATAGCGAATTAATTGTATGAAAATTTTGGAGAAAATTTATAGTATGGTTAACGCAAAAAAGAAAATAAATGAAAAATAAAAATTTTTTAGAAAATTTTCAAAGTGCTCTAAAATTAAAACTGCACTGAGTAAATTAGTATTCCAAAGCTTGTTTTCTTCAGATAGTAGCGAATTAATTGCATACAAATTTTGGAGCAAATCAATCGAATGGTTTTCGTAAAATAGAAAAAAATTAAAAATAAAAATTTTTTAAAAAATTTTAAAAATGCTCTAAAATTAAAAGTGCGCTAAGAAAATTAGTTTACAAAATTTTTAATAATTTTGGCAGTCGAAATTAAGTTCTATACAAATTTTCGAACAAATTCTTCGAGTAGTTTACGTAAAATACAAAAAAAATGAAAAATCGAAATTTTTTAAAAATTCTTAAAATGATTCTAAAAAAAAAACTGCGCTAAGAAAACCAATTCCCAATAGCTTCCGCACCAGTTCATCAAAAAATTGAATTGTATGGAAAATTTGAAGTAAATCCATCGAGTAGTTTTTAAGATTTTATTGGCTTAACAAATAGAAACATTTTTTTCAAAAATTTCAAAATGCTCTAAAATTAAAACTGAGCTAAGAAAATCAGTTTTTGAAAATTTATTTTATCCGGGCAATCAGAAATAAATTCCATGCAAATTTTGAAGCAAATTCATCAAGTAGTAAACAAAAAAAAACAAAAAAACAAAAAATCGAATTTTTTTTTTTTTTTTAAAAAAACTTTAAAATGAAAACTAAGCTGGAAGAACCAAATTATCAATAGCTTCCCAGCAAGTTAATCACAAAACTAAATTCCATGCAAAATTAGAAGCAAATCCATCGAGTAGTTCTCGAGATACAGTTTACTAACTGAATTCATACATCCACACACACACACACACACACACACACACACACACACACATACATACAGACATTTTCTGGAAACCACTTTTTTCGACTCACCGAGTTCAAATATGTACAAATTAATGAAAAAATAGAAAAAAATTTTTTTTACCGATACAATGCTTTCTCTATGAAAAAGCAATTCGATGAATTACAAAAGTTATAGCTGGTATAAGTTGATACAATTCCGATATATATAGCTGTAGAGACATAATAAATGACGTAACGATTGGCATAGCACATACTTGAACTGCCTCTATCTCTTTGAGTTTTTTTATTTCTATGATAGAAGAAAAAATACGTGTCATTTATTGCTTTCTCATAGAGAAAGCATTGTATCGATAAAAAAATTTTTTTTCTATTTTTTCATTAATTTGTACATATTTGAACTCGGTGAGTCGAAAAAAGTGGTTTCCAGAAAATGTCTGTATGTATGTGTGTGTGTGTGTGTGTGTGTGTGTGTGTGTGTGTGTGTGTGTGTGTGTGGATGTATGAATTCAGTTAGTAAACTGTATCTCGAGAACTACTCGATGGATTTGCTTCTAATTTTGCGTGGAATTTAGTTTTGTGACTAACTTGCTGGGAAGCTATTGATAATTGGTTCTTCTAGCGTAGTTTTCATTTTAAAGTTTTTTTAAGAAAAAAAAAAAAAAATTCGATTTTTCGTTTTTTGGTTTTTTTTTGTTTACTACTCGATGAATTTGCTTCAAAATTTGCATGGAATTTATTTGTGATTGCCCGGATAAAATAAATTTTTAAAAACTGATTCTCTTAGCTTAGTTTTAATTTTAGAGCATTTTGAAATTTAAAAAAAAAATGTTTCTATTTATTAAGCCAATAAAATCTTAAAAACTACTCGATGGATTTACTTCAAATTTTCCATACAATTCAATTTTTTGATGAACTGGTGCGGAAGCTATTGAGAATCGGTTTTCTTAGTGTAGTTTTTTTTTAGAATCATTTTAAGAATTTTAAAAAAATTTCGATTTTTCATTTTTTTTGTATTTTACGTAAACTACTCGAAGAATTTGTTCAAAAATTTTTATGAAACTTAATTTCGACTGCCAAAAGTATAAAAAATTTTGTAAACTAATTTTCTTAGCGCACTTTTAATTTTAGAGCATTTTAAAAAATTTTTTTAAAATTTTTATTTTTAATTTTTTTCTATTTTACGAAACCCATTTGATAGATTTGCTCCAAAATTTGTATGCAATTTATTCGCTACTGTCTGAAGAAAACAAGCTTTGGAAAACTAATTTTCTCAACGCAGTTTTAAATTTAGAGCACTTTGAAAATTTTTTTAAAAATTTTCATTTTTCATTTATTTTCTATTATGCGTAAACCATACTGTAAATTTTCTCTAAAATTTTTATACAATTAATTCGCTATTTTCTGAAAAAAATAAGCTTTTGAAAACTAATTTTCTTAGCGTGGTTGCAATTTTAGAGAATTTTAAAGATTTTAAAAAAAATTTCGATTCTTCTTTTCTTATTTTTTTTTATTCTACGTAAAGTACTCGATAGATTTGTTCTAAAAATTGCAGGGAAATTATTTGCGCCTGCCAAAAGAAGGGAAATTTTCAAAAATTGATTTTCATAGCGTAGTTTTAATTTTAGAGCATTTTTAAAATTTTGAAAAAGAAATTTTGAAAAGAAAATGTTATTTATTTAACCACTTAGATCTCGAAAATTACTCGATGGATTTGCTTCAAATTTTGTATACCATCTATGTTTTTGTATAACTAGACGGGAAGCTATTGAAAATTGGTATTCATAGAGTAGTTTTTTTTATAGAGCCATAAACATGAACTGTATTTATATATAAATATGATTGCATTTTATAATGATTAGAAATTTTGTTGTCATCATTCTTTTTATTACTACATTATATCATTTTTCAATAGAACAAATTTTTTTGTATTACTTGATGATTTAAAATAAATTATAAATGTTGAAAAAGCAAACAGCTAGCATATATGTTCAAAATTTATAAAATACAATATGAGTAAATATTAATGTTAGACAATTTTTTAATATTAAAATCACATTTAAATAAATATAAAAAAATTAATGAAACTCAAAGAACTCTATGAGAAAGCATTCCGCCAAAGCACTTGGCAGCGTTTTTTTTCTTTCTCTCAATAAGGGATATAATAAAAAAAAATTTTTTTATGCAACATACCAATTGTTGAAAAAAAAGCGAAAATAGAAATATGACCCTTATCAATTAAAGACATTACTTATGAAGTGTAAACGATTGAAAACTAAAGAGAATAAATATTTTAAGGGGGGTATAGGTAAAATCTTATTTTTCAATAAAAATAACGTTTTTTATTTTTTATTTTTGACTCTTAGCACCTACAACATAATTCATGCGTGATGTTCAAAACCATCTAAAGAATGTATAGAAAAATTTTCAGCACAAATAATTAAAAACTGTGGGATCACTAATATTTTAACTGCAGCTTGATTTAGAGGTGAATGAGGCAGCAGTTAAAATACTACTAGTCCCACAGTTTTTAATATTTTGTGCTGAAAATTTTTCATTGTGCTGAACATTACGCATGGATTATGTTGTAGGTGCTATGAGTCAAAAATTAAAAATGAAAAACGTCATCGACGGTGGGCGCTATACGGGAGGTTCTTGAGCTTTCTAGAAGGACAGCACTGATTGACCATAGAAGTAGACCCGTTGTACTGCTTGGCACGCTGGACGCAAAGAACGCCTTTAACAGCGCCAGGTTTTCCGATATCCTTGAGGCCCATAGGTCTTTTGAGGTGCCGGACTACTTGATGAGGGTGGTGGAGGATTACTTGTGTAACAGATGTTTAACGTACGAGACGACGGAAGGACAGATTGCAGACCAATAACTGCGGGGGTCGCACAGGGTTCGATACTGGGACTAGACATTTGGAACGTGGACTACGACAGCTTGCTGAGACTGGAGATGCCCGAGGGCGCGTCGCTTGTCGCTTACGCTGATGACGTGGCGGTGGTGATCGTCCAAAGGACTACAGAATTAGCACAACTGACACTGAACAAAGTCATGAGGCGGGTCAGCAGGTGGATGACAGAACACGGACTGTCACTGGCACTGAACAAGACGGAACTGATGTTACTGACAGGAAGGCATATGCCCATGCTCATTCTAATGACAGTTGGTACGGAAAGGACGGAGACGGTAGGGTGCCTAAAATACCTAGGAGTCAACCTGGATACCAGGCTCACTTTTTAGCCGCATATCCAGAGGGTGGCCGACAAAGTGACAAGACTGACGTCCTCGCTGGGCCGCCTCATGGCAAACACGTACGGACCGAAACAGAGTAAAAGATTGTTACTGATGACGACGACCCACTCGATCATGTTGTACGGGGCGGAAATCTGGGCCGACGCGCTTCGCATTCGAAGGTACCGAAAGCGACTGACGGACGTACAGAGACGGGGAGCGCTTCGGATAGCTTGCGCGTACCGGATGGTCTCTGCGAAGGCCGTAATGGTGGTTGCAAGCGTAGTCCCCATAGATCTCCTTGCGCTAGAGTGCAAGCGGATCTATGAAAGAAGCGCTGAAACAGGACGGACAGAAGCGGCAGTTCGGGAAAGAGACCTGACTATGACGCTATGGAGCGAACGGTGGACGAGAGACGCAACGGGGGCGTGGACTAGACGTCTGATCAGGGACCTGAGACGGTGGACGCAATGGACTTTTGGGGAGGTGGATTTCTACCTTACCTAATTCTTGACCGGACACGGTTACTTCAGGCGGTACCTGCACCAGAGAGGCAAGGTGCAGCATGCGGGCTGTACCTTTTGCAGACACGACAGGGACGACGCTGCTACAAAGACGGACTGGAGACTTAACACCAGACAACATTGTAAACTGAATGCTGGAGGACGTACAAAACTGGGCAGCGGTGGTGACCTTCGTCACGGTCGTCCTCAAAGGGGAAAAAGAGGAAGGATGTTTAGTGTGAATGGATGAGAATTACGTTTACGCAGGGAGACAAATGTCCTTGGGCCTAGCGACCCCACGTACCCGAGCTGAGCGAATGACATGGTGAATGGGTGGATGCAATAGAGGATGAGGAAATGCAAATACGCAGGGGGACTGCACAGTCTTTGGGCCTAGCGACCCTACGTACCCGAGCTGAGTGAATGGTATACTGAATGTGTGGATGAAAGTGAGTGCGTAAATGTGCAAATATGCAGGGGAGCTGAAAAGTCCTTGGGCCTAGCGATCCCACGTACTCGAGCTGAGTGAATGGCATACTGAATGAATGGATAAAGGCGAGGATGAAGATGTGCGAACACGCAGGGGGACTGAAAAGTCCTTGGGCCTAGCGACCCCACGTACCCGAGCTAAGTGTGAATGGAGGAGCGCAAGGTAGGATGACAGGCAAATGTATGCATATCTGGACGTATGAATGGACACGGCTTAGTGCTTGGACGGACGGACGGACGAGACGAGCGACAATGGACAAGACTGCAGCGTGAAGTAATGCTAACGCAGTTCCACGCTGCGGCTCTAAACGGTGGACGTTACGGATCCCTGTCCGTGTAAGTGAGGCATTTTCTTGCTTCTCTTCCGGGGCCCGGGTGAAGGGGGTTTAGGTGATCTCTGCCTGTGGATGTTTTGGGAGCGAATTCGAACCTACCAGGTTTCTTTCTCCTTCCAAGCTGACGCAGCGTCAGAATCCCGTTACACCAGTGGCGCGCACTGCGGTTGGGGTGATCCAGCCGCAGTTCACGCCGCTGTAGGTCTGATAGCAGACCTACCCGTTTTTTGACCACCAAAAAAAAAAAAAGAATGATATTGTATTAAACAAGTTCATCAATTAAACAATAGAGGTTTGATAAACTAGGTGTGGCAGTCGTGGAGACTGGCCGACAGAAGTTAATACTTCTTTTGGTTTAGTGAAAGTCTTGCTTCTCATAGAATGAACAATTATGATAATCTTTTTTATGCAAATTTAAAACTTAATTCAATAATAATCAAAAACATAATTAATATTTCTTTTTATAGTTTTTTAAAAATATTAAAAGAATGCACAATACGTATGTGAATTATAATTGCAGTTCTGAACTACAGTTTAGTCGATGTTTTTTTTTTAAATTTTAAATCGAGCACTGAATCTAAATCATTTGAAAATAATTAATTTTACTGTAAGCATGTTAAAATATTAGAATTCAGCTTTTTAGTATATCTACCAGCAATTTCAATAAATCAATGACGGAAAATATTCGTAAGACTATTCTACACTTTAGGTCTAAGCAGCGTGATGACATGGCTTTTATTTGTAAACTTATTCGCGATTTGCCTATCAGAAATTAACAAGAAACAATTTAGATGAAAAGCGCTTATTCAAATAGTATTATCTCTGGTTCTACTTGTTACACAAGAAAAAAAACAAAAAAAGTAATAAAATTTAATTCTATTTTTATCCTCTTTCAAAATTTGTAAAAATTTCAAATTAAAAAAAAATTTTTTAATTGTATATTTTTCAATAATTATTAAAAAATTTAAACGGAAATGAAGAAAATTTAAAAAAAAAATAGAAAATTCAACTCTGATTTTTTTTATTCCAATGCTTTTTAGGCGAGAGGAGCACCCTTAAAAAAGCGCTTAATTTTCGAGAAGGTGACAGCTACCGTCCTACAAGCTAATTTTTTTTTTAAAAGAAAGCTTTTGACCCGTAGATTACGAATACAAACTTTTTTTTAAATTCCTAGTCAGGGAACATAAAGAAAATGGCGAAAATGGCGGTTTGATAGGTAAAAATTCTATATGCACTGTAAGTAACCGCCATTGACTTTATGTTCCCGGACTCGGAATAAAAAAAAAGTTTGTATTCGTAATCTATGGGTCAGCAGCTTTCTTTCTGACATATTATTATATATATTATCATCGTTTTCCTAAAAGTAAATTTTAGTTTTTTGAAGAAATTTGAAAAAAAAAATTTTAATTATTTGAATAATTTTGATTCGAATTTGATTGTTTACATGCTCAAAAATATATACGATCACTTGTAGCTTTATTGAAAAGTCTTGTAACAGAAAAAACATCTGTAATGAATATTAGATTTTTGAAAATTCTTTCGGTTATCGTTTGAATTTTTTCCTAATCATTAATTAAAAAAAAAATAAGAAGTGTTTTTATTTTTATTATTATAATTAGATAGAATTTAAAGCCCTACGTGTGAAAAAGTAATATGTTGAGCACGAATGCAAAATGTTTTTTCTCGTCTTTATTGTAAAATTGTCAGACCAGACGCGGATGAAAAAAGTCTATTTTGTACCCTTATTTAACGATCTGCTATTGAAGCAATAATACAGTTCAATTTTATTTAGTAACGTTATACTCCATAAAATCTTTTAGTGAATTGTCAAATAAACAATATTTATAAATAACAATCAAAATAATTCTTTCTGGAAATAATAAGCAAAAGACTTTGATATTTCTTTTATGTATTTTATAAAATTAAAATTTATTCTTAAAAGTTTAAATTACGGACTTCCATAAACTAATTATGAATACAAATGCAAGATAGAATACTAAAATAGAAAATTATGATTTAGATTATATCTTTAGCTCAAGCTTGTAAGATAAAGATATACATGCATATACACATAACATATGCACACGTATGCACATGAAAAAAAAATCAGACTATTGCAAATATTTAAAAACATGAATTCTCACCTTTCTTGTTTCAACATCAAAAGAATAGATGTAAGAGCTTCAGCGTGGTTATGAAAATGTAACTTTGGTAAAACAGGTAAAATGTTATTGACAGGGAAATCGTGAGCATATGTCAGCTGCCAGAAACAATATTGTTCAAATGTTTCCCAATCTAAACTCGCAGTAATGAGAACCGAAATTGATTCTTTTTTTAGCATTTTCAAATGACCTTGCATTATTAGACAAATCAAATCTTGTAGTTGTAAAGAATCGATAGTGGAAACTACTAAATGAAGGAGTTGTTCATTTCCAACAGTTACATTTTGAAATTCCATATATATGTCAGATATGAGAAAGCACATCATGAATACATTATCTTCATGGCAACGCTGTAAGATTATACATTCTTCATTACTTTATAAAGAAAAATTACTGAATTGTCACAATTAAAAATATGTATGTTGTACGCACTTTCAAGTCATAAAGTAAACAGGATTCTAATTTTTCTTCTCTCAGCAAACAAAAATCTTTATATACTGACGCCTTCATATCAAATAAAATGTTACTGGAAAAAAAACACACACACATATATATATATATATGTATATATATATTTATGGGGCATTCTTTCTAAACGTTACCCCCCTCCTGCCCATTTTTCTTGCGAATAAAAAATTTATAAAAAAAATTTTAACAGAAAAAAACCGACTTTAAAAACATTGCACTAAAAAATAACAAATAATATATTATCCTTAGAAATTATACGCATACTACGCATCTAACACATGTGTAGCGAACATATAGACTATCTTATTATTTGCAAGAGTACAAACGAATAATTTTTTTATTAGGCTGCTTACAAAGAAATTACCTAATAGGTAAGCCATTATATACATGAAAATATTAGAATTTTTGGAGTCGGCAGCAGCCTAAAAAATAGCTTCAAATCTCAAAAAAAATTTTGAAAGTTAACAAAGTAAACGATAGATACCTAATGAATCGTTAAAAAATATTCAGAAAACTATTTATAAAAATATTTTTTATCGTATTCTTTAAATTTGAGGCAATTTTTTCAGGCACAAATAATTCGTTTGTGGTCTTACAAATAATAAGATAGTCTATATGTTCGCTAAACATGTGTTTGATGTGTAATATGCGTATGATTTCTAAGGATAATATATTATTTGTTATTTTTCAGTACAATGTTTTTGAAGTATGTTTTTTTTTTTTTTTAATTTTTAATTTTTTACTTTTTAGCGAAGCTTCTTATTAAAAGAACAAATATGAGTAGACTTATTAATCAAATATTTGAAACCAAACCAATAAAATTGCGTCAAATCTAAAAAAATATAAAATATTATAAATATTATATTATTAAGTAATGTCCGTTTTTTTCTAATAAATAAATAAATAAAAATTATTTTTATAAATAGTTTTCCTAATATTTTCTAACTTTTTATTTAGTATCTATTGCTACTTCTGATTATTTAAAAAATTTTTTTCAAAATATTTATTAAAAATTTTTCTAATACATTGTCTTTCAAATAAAAAATAATTTTCATACAAATCGATCTAGTCCAGTGCCAATCTCTTTTTTGAAGAAAAAAATTAGTTTCAGGGTCGGAATAGGTGCAAACGGTAGATAATATGATTAGAAAAGTAGAGCAAAAAATGTACCTGATTTGGAGAAGCGGGGTTGAAGGGGGTGAGTTTTAGGGGTTGAAAACGGTTTTTCCATTTTGTGACGATGTATGACTTCCAATCAGAAAGTTGCCAACATAAGAGTTGTAGATAATTAAAAAACAAACAACTTTTTATCTGATACATTTTTGCTCATAACCTCAAAATTTCGAGATAATTGCAGAAAACCTTTTTTTTTGTTTTTTTGAGTTTTCAGAACCAAAAAAAAATCAGTACACTTGAAATTCTGAGAAAAGATGCGTTTTTGAGCTAGAAAAATGATCCGTCAAACCCGGATCCTCGAAATTAAATACATTTCAAAATATTTAAAATTTTCGAAAAACAAAAAAAATTTTTATTTAAAATTTTGAACCAGAAAAATTTTCGATTTTTGAAATTTACAGCGCTTATTTTCTTTGCCTTGAATTGTACTTTAAAATGGTAAAAAAAAATTATACCTCATTTAAAAAGTCACTCAAATTTATTATTTCATAGATGGTAAATAGAAAAAAAATGTATGTATATTTATATTTTTATTGATTTATTGTCACTATTTACAAGATTAAAACTAAAATTTACCGGGGAAGATAAATGATGAACCTGCTCCCAAAAGAAAGAAAATAGGTTAAAAAAGCTTTACTAACAAGTAACTTTTAGTTTTAATCTTGTAAATAGTGACATTGTTTAATAAAAATCAATAAAAATATAAATTGTTACGTTTTCACGTAATTGATTTATTATATTGTGGGTATCTTTTTATCACGACTAAGCTTGGTAAATCCAAGTAGTCAATTCGCGTAAAGGTAATTAATTCAATAAGATGATATTTAAAATAAACTGTTTGATTTATTGTTACGTCAGTCGCGAGAGAGAGAAATGTCTACTGTACTACTGGTGTAAAATCACTGATACGTCCTCGCTGCGTCGATCGTGGATTCGTGCCTCTCTATGCTCTAGTCTTGTTCTAGTAGGGTAGTAGGCCGCGGCGTGGTCCGCCCGGTCATATTCATACTTGCTGGGTTCGTTGTTTCCCACTTCTCTATAACAGATTTTTAAACGTTTTTTTAATATATTCGATTTTAAAACATTGATACCATGGCGCATCGTACTATTTTTCCAACTTTACGTGTTCTTACAACTATTTTTATGCTTTTATTTATTAATATATCAAAAATATTAACAATAATCTTTAAAATAAATCCCGGATCGAATATTTTGATCAATTAGAACCAAAGTTATGACGATTTCAAGTTTAAAAAAAAATGCTGGAACTTTAAATGAATATATTTACTTTGAATTTTGAATTTTAAATTTTGAATTTTGAATTTGAATTTTGAATTTTGAATTTTGAAAAGGTGATTTTTTTAAATACTGACATATATTATTTGGTCATTTTCAATGGACAAATAATATGCGATACAATTAAGAAAGAACACTAATGAATTGAGAACTAATGTGAATAGAAAAATCCGAATTTGAATAAAACCTTTCAATTTACTTCTTGCCACTCATGTCTCAAAGTTTTGGTAGTGTAGATTTGGTTTCGTTCGCTTTTCCAACAGTGAATCTTTTGAATACCTTTAATTTTTTTTGCATTTCCTAACCATTCAATTTTTTTTGTCAGTCGAAAAACTTCTAACTCATCCTTGCGGATAACAAGAATGTTAATCGACGGAGTATATTTTGATACGTGAGTGGCGAAATTTTCAGCGTTTCTAATAACATCTGCACTCTTCTTGAAAAGATTATGCGTGGTAGCATAATGTTTAACTAAACCACCAATACCGTCACAAGCGCCTTTACCATAACCTGTTGCAGAAAAAAGCCATTTTCTGTTTACTTTTGAGTTTTGAAGCTCATAGAATTGATATCTATTTTTAAAATGACTGGCAGCTCCATCGGAAATGGTTATGATTGCATCAAGATCTTGCGCAATATGTTTTTGTTTTAAGTTATCGATGATTAAATTTATAGCCATTAGGGCATGAGACGAATCATGTTGAATATCGTCAGAGACGGTGACATAACTGACTGTTTTATCATTTCCAAAATAGCATACTGACGTAAATATTGATATTTGGTTTTTACTCCAATGATAGCTTTGAATTTCATTTTTTAAGCAGAACTATCCAATTTTCTGCAAAATCGACATGATAATTGGAATTCATTATTTTTCGCTAAAAGTTTAACCTCTTTAATTGCTATACGTTAAATTTCTTTCACCAATTTATGAGCTCTTACAGTGAGAGCACGCTCTCTTAACTCTATTAAGGAATTTTCAATTGTGCTAGTTTTATTCGGTAAATTTGATTTTTCCCAAACACCATAAATTATTTCTTCATATAAATCTTCTTCTGTCAAAGAAATTACTTGTAAATCAATAGAATCTCCAATGGGACATTCTTTACATTCTCTCAGTACACATTTCATATCATCTTTTGAACAAAAAAGTGAAGAACATATTTTCAATTCCAAATCTGCAATGTCTTGTTTATTCTCTTTTTTATAATTATTCAAAGCATCTAACATAAGTTTAAGATTCTCGCAGTAAACGCAAAGACACGAATCGGTGGGTAGATGTGGTATAACCCACTTCGGTCTTAATGCGTAGTATGTTGATTTACCAACTTTTGTTTTCCTTTCAGGATTTTCGTCTTTAAATAATTGATATATTTCTTTTATACGTCGCGTAAGAAAGCGTTTCACTTTTATAGTTTTTATACCATTTCCTTTGATAGATACTGTGTCGCTTTTATTTGCACTTTGACGAGAACAATTAAAATCATCGTTCAGATAATAATCCTTTACTTTCATTACAATTTCACTATCCAAAGAATGGCCACAATAGTTCTCAGACTGCTTGTAAATTTTTTTATTATTTACCAATGATCGTGCTTGATTAATCATATAAATAGTTACATTTGGTAAAACTGATAATAAATAATCTTTGGAAATATCACTTGGTATAATACTCAACAATCGCACTTTCTCAAGAAAATTTGAACAATTATCTAATGCAATTTTAATATTCTCAAGCCATTTATCATTTGTTTTACATTCATTATTTTCATTCAATGCGGGCAAATCCGTTATATCGTAGATTTTCATCATTTTACTTGCTATTTGTGAACCAAATGCATCGTTTATTTGTTTTCTTTTTTGGAGGGCATAAGATTCTCGCATCTTGATATTGATACTTTGAGGCATTTTAATTGGTGAAATGTTTAATTTCAAATTACTTGAAGTCTCGTTGAGCTGTTCTACCACAGCCTCACTATGAATAAAATCTTCCGAAGATTGTTGATTGCTTGAAGTCGATGAAATAGGCGCATTTTTCACTTCATCTAATAATATTTTGTAACATGAAGGGCATACTTTATCTTCTCTAGAGAAAGAAGTATTTGGATACAAGCGCTTCAAAGACTCCGTTAAATCACCTAATTCTCTAAGCGGACTTTTGGAGCAATCATAAACAACTTTTTTGTGCCTTTCTTTTGAATCCTGGCACTTTATTTTAACAATCAGTGATGCCATTATTGATATTCTGTTCAATGACAGATCGAAAAAAATAATTTTTCTTAAACCAATTTATTTTTTATCTTCCTTTTCTTATATTTTTAAACGCGTCAAGTCCTTAATGAGAATGCAAAGAACGAATCATCGCCATCTAGTAGTGACATGCGTCAACTCACTACAAAATAAATTCAAATTCTAAGCACGAAATTCAAACTGATAAAAAAATTATATTCTTCAACAAAAAAAATTTTTATTATAATAATGTACCATAAAAAGAGGATAAATGGTTATGTATTCTTTCATCAAAATAACTTTTTTTTTTAATTAAAAAATTTATATCTTCAGATTTCAATCTTTAAAGAAAATTTCGTTTCCTCAATGTAAATATTATATTTATTTAAAGTTTCAGCATTTTTTTTTTAAACTTGAAATCGTCATAACTTTGGTTCTAACTGATCAAAATATTCGATCCGGGGTTTATTTCAAAGATTATTGTTGATATTTTTGATATATTAATAAATAAAAGTATAAAAATAGTTGTAAGAACACGTAAAGTTGGAAAAATAGTACGATGCGCCATGGTATCAATGTTTTAAAATCGAAAATATAAAAGAAACGTTTAAAAATCTGTTTAAAAAAAATAAGGCAAGATCGCATATTCTTACCTACCCTGAAAGTTGGTATTTTTTATGTATTATATAAAAATTTCATGAAAAAAAAATATAGTTTTTGAGAAAATCGTGTTTGAAAAAAATCGCTTTTTTCGGTTTTTTGTAAATAACTCAGTGAGATCAAATTGTATTACAAAAATCGAGATTGCATTTAAAACTAGACAGAATTCCGCACACTTTCGTTAAAAGAACGACCAAAAAGGTTAAAAATTGACGGAGCTATAGTCATTTAAAAGTAGAGGTTCATTTTCAATTTTTGAATTTTTGTTTTTACATCCAACACTAAAATTGCTGTAGTAGACAAAAAAAATTTTTGAGCGTTCTACGAGGTAAATTTTATCTTCATATACATAATAAAAAGTATTTTTATTACTTAGAAGAAAAAAAAAAATTCGATAAGTGACGGCCTGCATGAATCTGAATTTTTCAGCCACATAATAAATAATTTATCGAAAAAAATCACTTTTTGAAAATTACTGATTTTGGTTTTTTGAGTTTTCAAGTGACTTTTTGAATGACGTATAATTTTTTTTACCATTTTAAAGTTTATTTCAAGACAAAGAAAATAAGCGCTTAAAAATTTCAAAAATAAAAAATTTTTTCGTTCAAAATTTAAGTTGAAAATTTTTTTTGTTTTTCGAAAAATTTAAATATTTTGGAAAATATTTAATTTTGAGGATCCGGATGGGTCGGATGATTTCTCTAGCTCGGAAATGCATCTTATCTCAAAATTTCAAGTGTATTGATTTTTTTTCGGGTCTGAAATTAAAAAAAAACAAAAAAAAGGTTTGTTGCAATTATCTCGAAATTTTGAGGTTATGAGCAAAAATGCATCAGATGAAGAGTTGTTTGTTTTTCAATTATTTACAACTTTTTTGTTGGCAACTTTTTGATTGGAAGTCATACATCGTCACAAAATGGAAAAACCGTTTTCAACCCCTAAAACTCACCCCCTTTAACCCCGCTTCGCCAAATCAGGTACATTTTTTGCCCTACTTTTCCAATTATATTATCTACCATTTGCACCTATTCCGACCAGGTAACTAATTTTTTCAATTTTTGGCTTCATAAATCCGGATTGGCACTGGACTAATCAGTCTCGTTGAGAGTTATGTACGGATATAATAATTTTTTTATTCGAGGAATTTTTTTCGTTTTTAAATAATTCGCTCGTACTGACCTAGTATTAGCCAAGTCCTTACAAGACACGTATGGGACCTTTCTGGAGACATCCTCTATCAAATAAAAAAAAGGTTTTTCAAGACCGGTTCAGAATTGGCGGAGTTTCAAAGTAACAAACATTTTTTATCATGGACGCAGAATCTACGTATAATTCCAAGTTTAAAAAAGGTATCACATGTGATACATTTTCTGAAAATAAATCTCTTAATTTTTTTTACACATTCAATATAAGTACGGTGAAAATTGCGTTCACGCGATTTTTATACCATATTTATATAATTTATTATTTTAAAATTTACCGTAATTTGTTGAATGTGTGAAAAAAATTAAGAGGTTGATTGACTTCCATACGACCTTGGCGAACACAAAATACGTCACATATGATAACTTTTCTGAACGTAGAATCATCCGTAGATTCTGAATCCATGATAAAAAATGTGGTTTATCGGTTAAAAAACAATGATGACCTTGCAATGACCTTGAAAGTGACCGCTAAGCTTGACAAGGTCTTCAGATCCCTTTGAAGCCAACAACTTTTGTCTAGGAAAATATTTTAAACTTACCTAAGTTAGGGTAATTTACTGAAAAAAAAATAAATAAAAAGGATGATTGCCCCTCACACGACCTTGGGGGTCAAACGGACCCTATTTCATCTGAACGTAAAATTTTCCTTAGATTCTGAATCCATGGTGGGATATGGGAGTTATCATTTAAAAAAAAAAGTTGACCTTGAAATGACCTTGAAATTGACCCCCAGCATTAACATGCCACACGGCATCAGAAAGCTTGGTTTGTCTAATAAATTTTGCATACTTTCAAAAAATTTTTCATTTTAAAGAAAAATGGGCAGGAGGGGGGTAACGTTCAGAAAGAATGCCCCATATGTATAATATTATGTAAAGAAACACACTATTTTATAAGCAACTTATATACGTCTTATTTATGTAATAAACACTTTTAGAATATTCTTATAAATTACTTTGAGAAAACAGGTAGAATTAAAGGGATTTTCTTCATTAAATTTCCTTATTTTACAATCTATTCTATGTGAGAATTTTGAGATATGATTCAATATAAGAGTCATGAAGTATTATTATGGCAAGCAACTGCAAATATTCAGTATAGATTTTTTTCTTAACATAATGTTTTGCAGACTTCTGATAAAAGGCGAAAAAGAATAGAAAAGCAGTAATTTAAAAAAAAAATCTAAAAAAACATCAATTTTGTTGATTTTTTCATAATTTTATTAAAAATTTCGACAGATAAGTGGAATAAAATGACATGTTGAATTTAAGAGTAGGCCGGAGCAAATTTGGTTACCAACGGAAAAGTAAAAATGTTATTTTATCATGAATAAAATAATTATACTGTTTTCAAAAGGAATTGTTATCAAGCGCAATTTTTTGAATATACATGATTGTATAATAGTTTTTTTTCATAATATTCACCATATTTTGAATAAAAAGTAAGTAACCGTACTTAGAGTTTAATAAACAGTTGTAGTATAAAATTTTTTATTTTTAAAAATTTTCTTCAATTATTAATGACGAGCGCAATAGAGAAATAAATTTCGTGAATTTATTTAATATTTTAATGCATTCCATTACGTATTGTAGGAAAAAATTAAACAACGGATTTTTGATCCTCGATCGGTATCGAATCTACTTCAGCCTGTCCTTAATTAAAAAAGAAGACACATGCCCCATTTTTTTTTTTATTATTTAGAGCCATTTTAAATCCATTTGGTTTATTTTGGCTATTAAAATACATTGTTCAATAGTAAGTTACAATTTTTTTTGTCTTTTTACATAAGTTGTTACATATGTATTATTACAATTTATAAAAGTTATACATTTGCTGTAGTTCGCATTTATACATGAACACTTATTTATTTCAAGAACATTATTATGTAAAAGCAAGCTTTACTTTTAGGTTCACTTATAATTGACATGATATTCAGGGGAGGATATAACTTTGAAGATATTAAATTTTGAATTAGTTTTTTTCTCTCTTTACCATATATCTTACATTGGAAGATTACATGGTTGAGGTCCTCTTCATACAAATTACACTTACATATTGCAGCAACTTGTTGTTATAATCGTCATATACTTCAGAGTATGAACGAAAAGGATATTGAACAGTACAGACATTTACATTTTCATCGAGTTCATCTTCGTCATCTGATTCATCATTATCTGACTCTCCCGAATCATTAAAACTAGGAATGAATGAGTATTCATTGTAATTTTCTTTCTCAGTAATTTCAAATCGACTTCCTCTATTCCTCGACATTTTGAAGTCGTTAGCAGATATATGTGTATCAGGAGGGTGAGTGTATATATTCAGAATGTACGTACGACGAATTACGAGTGGGAAATTGAAAGTACTACAGATGTAAGAATAAATACGTTGACATATACTTTTTTATGAATTTCTTGAAGTATTGTAGAATTTTTGAGGAAAATTACAAGACAAAGAACTAAATTCTTCAATTACGAAAGGAACATAAATTTTGATTTTGGGGGAATTCGTGTAGTCACGAATAAATCTAGATTGAAAAAGGTCTTATCTTACAAAATCCAAAAATTATTATAACTTTGAATCTTGCAACAATTCTAAGAGAAATATTAATCAATGTAAAGGGAATCACTCACGGAATTCATAAAAATGTATTTCTGGGGCGTTATTTGATATATGTTTGGAAGTTAGCCAATGGTAATGATAAATACTAGAGCCGGTCAAGTTTTACGATAATAGGTATAAAATTTGCATACAAAACACCATTTGGACCTTATAGGACTCAATATTTATATCAGACCCAATTTTGGGACCACCACCAGCAAAGCTTCGAGTCATGTAAAACTTACTTTTCATGGAATTTATAGTATTTCTTATGAAAAACTGTGATTTGGGCCTCATCGGACCCAAATTTTAGGCCTATCATTGAAAATATCTGAACAAATAAAATAAGTTTTGTTCTTATGATTTTTTCATATAAATGCATTTTTGACAAGTAAATGCATATAACGCATCATACGAATGACGTCACATATAAATAACCGCCATACTTATTTATTGAGACCGAAACAAATTGTAAAACCACTTATATCTCAAGAACAACTATCGATGACCACAACAGGATAGTTTGAAGCATGATTTTATAATTTTATCGAAGTAAAATTCACGTTTCAAAAAAAATTGTCTAGTAAAATTTGCATTTTTTATTGAAAAACATTAAAAAAACTGATGTTTAAACTGTCTTCTGCTTCAATCTGACCTCGGATTCGGAAAGAGCGGATCTGAAAACATTAGATAAAATGCTTTGCAATAGTAATAAATTAATTTTTTGATATGAAATATTAGGACAAACTTAGCGACGAATTTTGGTCAAGTCAGGCATTAAAGGGTTAACATTATTAAACCTGGAAGTAACGCTTAAATCATTTGCTAACAATTAACAACTGCAGCGCACTTAAGAGGAGGTCGAGTATATCTGTCCTTTTCTAATCAAAGAATTGATTTTTTTACAAAAATTAATAATTGTAGCAAAAAATAAGAAGAAAGCCCCATCTCGCATAATAAAAAGCTAGATTTTCTTTTATGAGGAAAAATTATTTTTATCGCTTTGTTTTTAAGAAAATCTTGAAAAACTGAATTGTCCATCCTAACCTATATTTTTTAAGTTTTTCAAGGTTTTCTTCGAAACGAATCGATAAAAATAATTTTTCCTTATCAAAGAAAATATAGCTATTTATGATACAAGATGGGGCTATCTCCTTATTTTTTGCTACAGTTATTAGTTTTTGCAAAAAAATAAATTCTTTGATTAGAAAAGGACAGAGATATACGACCTGCTCTTAAGGAATCAGTGAAAATGAGAAAGTTAAGATTTTTGTGTGAATGAGCGAGGTCTAAAGCCATATCAAGAGCTACAAATTCGGCAGTAAAAATAGATGCCTCTTTACTAATAGATACAGTTTTCTGAATGTTCAGAGAAGGGCATACGCAGGAAGCAGCAACAGGATTCGCAGTTAGGATTTTAGAACCATCAGTGTATATAAGTACAGCATTTTGTTGTTTTATGTGTATGGAAAGGATTTCGTTAGGGTTCTGTGTAGTTTTTAATTTATGACCTATTGAGAGGTCAAAAGGTATACTTGTAATTAATGTGTCGTAATTTTGACAGTATATATTGATATAATATATAATATATTGATTTTGCTTATTTATAACTGACGAACTACTTTTTAGCGAGCTGGCAACGTTGTGCAAAAACCCTGTATCACTACAATTCTTATTGCAAATATTTACGTATTTTAAAGTTGTTATATAGGTTATGGAGTTTACATTTGTGTAAATTTTAGAAAAGAAATTTTTGCTCATTTATATTATTCTGTCCTTGAGAATGACAAGCTTTGATTCACCTAGAAGTACATTTGTGGGTGTGCTTCTTCTTAGCCCTAAGGCTGTTCTGATGGCAGAGAGTTGAATTCTTTCAATTTTGTTTTGAATCTTAAGGCTGCTGGGATAAGTGATAAAACTGCAGTAATCAATGATTGACCTGACATAGCTCTTGTATAATGTTAGTAAAGTACTAGGGTAAGAGCCCCACCATGTGCCACAAAGAAATTTGACAATTTTTAAGGCTCTGGAACATTTTAGAAAGACTTGTTGTAAATGTATGTAACCTCTGCAACGCATCCATTGAAGAACCGTTTTTGAATTTTTCCAAAATTTCTTTTCATCTATTTGATAATCCAACTCGTGTTGTGCTGTGTAGGTGAGACGCGCCCCTAATAATGCTGCCTGTAGCTCGAGCCGCGGTATCGACATCGGTTTTAAAGGTGCTACACGACTTTTACCTGCTACACATGTAACGTCTGTTTCACCATTGTCGTATTCTACACGGAGATATATCACGGTTGCGTATACCCATTTACTGGCATCGCAGAAGGTGTGTAGTTCTTTCCGTACGAGTATGGCTTGTATTCTTATAAAGCACCTTGGGATTTCGATATGTTAAATTTTTGGCAATTCTTCTATCCATCTGGTCTATTTTTTTTATCGCATTCGGTTTCAACTTCGTGTCCCAATTTATGCCAGATCTCCATATATCTTGTATTAGGATATGACCCTTTGTGGTGAAGGGGACAGGAAGCCCAACGGATCGAATACTGCCATGACGACACGTAGTACTTCTCTTTTGGTAGGCACTTGTGCGCTTATCAACAAGTGTTAAGGGAATTTGTGGCTGCTCAGCTGAAATCCAAACATGTCCGCATCCATCTTCCAGGCAAGACCAAGTGTTTTTTCGGACACGATATTAGACTCGTCCTATTGAAATCATGCGTGCTGGTGATTCTTCTAAGTCGAGCTCTCTTTAAATTTCCACGCTGTTACAAGCCCATGCGTGCATTTGAAAGCCTCCGCGTTTATTTATCTCGATGACCTGTCTGATCCTCCTCTTAGCGTCAGCTTCTGAGTCGATGCTGTCCAAGTAGTCGTCCATGCAGCATTTCCTTATGATCGCTTCGGCCGCTTCTGGCATCATCTCCTTAAATCTTTCAGCGTTAATATTTTTGATGTAGAGTGCTGTTGATGGGGATGATTTGGCTTCAAAAATAAGTGTTTCCATGCGGTAGACATCGGGTTTGCGTCCGCGATCTTTTGCCCGCCAAAGAAATCGTTGTGCATCCCTATCCTCGCGGCGTATACCAATGCGCAAGAACATTTCTTTAACATCACCCTTCATAGCGACTCCGTATTGTCGGAATCTTAATAATACACCAAGAAGAGACATCAATAGGTCGGGTCCTGTTAGTAAATTCTCATTGAGGCTGATACCGTGGCTCTTGGCTGCCGCATCAAATGCAAGGCGAATCTTATTTGGTTTACTTGCGTGTCTTACTCTGAAGTGCGGTACTATACGGCTTTACTGTTGGTTGGATCATCCGCCTTCTCTACATAATCACTGTCAAAGAGCCTTTCTATTTCCGCATAATGAAGTTGCGCGTATGCCGGGTCGTTGTCTAATTTCTTTTCCAGGTTAAGCAGTCGTGATATGTCCATCTCTTTGTTGTTCGGTAACGAAACGGTGTCATTTGACCATAATAATGAGATTTCCCAATTGGTTCCTGTGAAACGACTCGATTCCTCCAGTATGTTCATGGCTCTCTTTTTCAGTCCAGTCACGCGTCTTGAACCATTTACTCCTATCACGTCTATTTGGAAGCTCCTTTTAACTATATCGTGCAGAAGTTCTCTATCTTGTACTACATTGTTTGTTTTCGGTAACTCTGGAAAGTTCCGAGAATATGTGCCACCCTTATTATTAATTATGTTGTCGTTATTTTGACTTGTTATATTTGTTGGGCACTGCTTGACTACATGTCCCGTCTCTTTACAAACAAAACACTTCATAGTGTCTGTAGAGATAGAAATGCCAATGTTGTTACCTTCATATTTGACTTGCATAGACTCCGACAATAAGGATAAGCTTTCTGGTTGAATATACACTAGACGTCGAAAACTAATTATATGAGCACACCCAGGGACAGAGACCCCTGCCCTTATAAAGGTGACCTTGGATTCAAGTTTTATATGTCGGTCGGACAATGTCTTCTCTAGAAACTCATATGGCAAAGTTTAGAACGTGCTATTAGAGGTCGGAAGTAGAGAACTTTGTTGTCTAGATGTATGCTTTTACGAGCATCAACAATATTGCCGGTTATCTTTTTTAAGTTGAAATAGACACATATTCTATTATTTGAAATTCTTGGAATTGCAACAATTTCTTCACTTTTAACTAGCTTTAGTATTCCCATTATGTAATCATCAAGGATACAGTTTTCCAATGAGTCAAGAACAACTGCTTGCTCATCTTTGGGAAATCTGTCTGACTCAGTAACTGTAAAGTAACTTTTTATTTGACTAGAAGTGTTTAGTACGGCTTTCTGGGAAGCAGAATGCTCCCCTCCAGGAGGAGCCATGAGGATGACTGAGGAGCCACCTCCCGCACCTTCTAGTTCACCTAAACACTACCGTCCGTAAAGCTAAATAAAAATCAGAACACACACCAGCACAAAGCCTCAAATCTACTCGCGATTTATAGCAGAGCGACAAGCAAAGACGTCCAAACTCAACAAGAGCCAACGTTGAACTGATATGTCCCATTTAATTTAACATTAAAATATATGGTTCTTGAAATTTAATTCTTTAAAGTTGATTCGACGTGTCATCGTATTTCACTTGTGGTTTTATTCTCTGGGTTTTTTTAACTCTTATCATAAGGGAAACCCGGGTTAAAAGTAACAGAGGTATACATTAACAGTCAATTTGTATAGACCTGTAAAGCCTACAAGTTCTATAGTTGTTTTTATATGTTTAAAATAAATTTTTCTGTTATCTGAACATATTTAGTACCTTGCAGTACGTCGAACTATGTACAAAAGTCCATATAAAATCAAATAACTCTCGACATAATAAAGCGATCTTAATGTATCTTACATTAAATGAAAGCTTATTTAACAGCAAGTTAAATTTACTATCTTCATGTAATTGAGTTTTCTATTATTTTCTTAAGTATTAATTGTTATATTTGTAAATTAAGAGTTAAGCGCAATAATTATTATTATTATCAATATTTATGCACAAGAAACAAAAATTCTAACACATTATTTTTGAGAAAAGTAAGAAACATATAAATATTATAAACAAAACCTTTTACTTTAGCGTTTCTTATCGTAAAACGGGGTAAAGCGGTCAAGTGTGTATACGATTTTCTAATTTCTTATGTACTCTTGTTTATGTATGAAAATATTTTTTTGTAAATTACTAACAAAAATTAAAAAAAATATTACTATACATAAACAAGAGTACATAGGAAATTAGAAAATCGTATATGAAAAAATGCTCGCTTTACCCCACACCTGACTGCTTTATCCCGTTTTACGGTATTTTTCTCAAAAATTATGCAATAGAATTTTTTTTCTTGTCGTAAATATTCATAATAATATTATTAATTGCGCTCAACTTTTAACTTGCAGATAAAGTCATTTTTCTTATTCTAAAAATATATAAATGGGGAAAACTATTTAATAACGTAGATAAATATTATTATTTGTATCATAATACAAAAAGCGTGTAATACAATTTATAAATATAAAAATAAATATTACACATTAAGTTTACACAGTGTATAAAAATGAATGTAACCATTCAGCCAATACTCTTATAGTAAATACACTAACACCTTAAGCCGATATACGGGACGGTACCTAATAAATTAACATAAAAATAGAATTAAGTTCATTCGAAGTCGAGCAAGTACCTCCTCAAAGTAGACTTGAACTTGCTGATCGATGAAAGATTCTTTATATCAGTAGGCAGAGTTTCAAATCTGCGCTCCTTATACTTGAAAGGAATTCCTTCCAATCTCAGTACGCATGAAGGGTACAGCAAAATCCTTAATCTCTCCCTTAGTGTCTACCCTACGTACATATCTAGTAAAGAGACCGAGTAGATACTTGGGAGTATTCTGCACACGATTTTGTACATACGTACAGCCATAAAATACTGTCTCCTTGAATCAGTACGCAGCCGACCCAGCGCAGCTCTATCAGGAGAGATATGAACCCCCGTTCTCACGCCTAATACATATCTCATTTATGAATTTGGAAGTGTTTGCAATCGCCTTTTCAACTTCGTGAAGCATCGAGCAGAACTACTGAGCAGTATTCGAGATGTAGAAATAGCAGGGCGGTTGCGAGTTGTTTCTGCCATACATAGTCCTATTATATTTTTCAGTCAACATATTAATATGCGGCTACCATAATAGCTGAGAGTCGAGCACAACACCGAAGCACGTAACGGTATCAGAGAAAGATATGCTAATACCACCCTCAAGCTTAATCGATCTTGGCTCACCAGCATAAAAGTTGTTAGCAAGCCTTAGTTTTGCTTGCATTTAATGAGAGAGAAGCATCGACAGCCTACTCCGACACTGCTTTGGCCGCCCTCTGTAGAATACGAATACCTTTATTTACATCCTCATAAGAGACCTGCATATAAATTTGCAAGTCATCCGCATATAACAGATGCTCGATGCAACTGAAGTCGAGCATGTCACGTATGTTATTAATGTAAAGGCAAAACAACAGAGGCCCCAGTACTGAACTTGCGCAACTCAAAAATAGGTTGTTAGACAATTTGATTACTCTTTCAAATGCGTGGAAACCGTTTCTTTTCTACCTGATAAATAGAAGCTAATCCACTCAGGTGAAGCCCTGGAAAACACCACTGATCTAAGCCTCGCAAGTAGTTTGGAATGTGAGATCGTTTCGAATGACTTACTGAAGTCAAATAAAAATAGTTACGTGAAGAGTTTCTTATCTAGACCCGATCTTATGTCGTCTGTAAGTTAAAGTACGGTAGTCTGCGTTGAATGATGCTTTCTAAAGCCAGTCTGCTTAGAGTCAAGTATTTTATGTGTTGTAGTCTTGCAATTGGTTATGGGCAATCTTCTCAAGAAACTTTGAAAGAAAACATAAGATTGTGATGGGCCTACATCATTAACATTAATTGGCTTGAAGAGAAAGCCACTTTTACTACATTGAGAAAGAATTTTCTTACATTCCTCATTATCATCGTGTGGCGAGACTGACAAAGTGCGCATTAAGCTCATCTGGAGTGAATCCATTCAAGTCCCCTTAAGGACTGGACAGGAATCCTAGATCTTATAACTCCTTCCAGACATTACCTCTGACAAAAGCTTCGAGCAGTCTATTATGATAGTAAGTAGTCTTAGCTTCTTCAGTCTATTCGTCTATTGTTTTACGAAGTTGCAGAAATTCAGAGAGATGTTTCTCATCCTTCGTCCGTTTCTATCTTTGATACGTAGCATATCTCTTGCACCGTATTTGCGACATTCCTTTGACTATACGTGGACATTTGCCTTTACCAAGTTTAAGTGTTTTTAGCGGCACCAGATTTAGTATTGCTGTCGTAAGATTGTCACAGGGGTAGTCAAGTGCAGATTCTGGGTCAACTGTACCAACAGTAAATGGCGTCCAATCACAGTCGGCTAAACATTGTATTAATAATGTTAGAAAAATATCTTTATAATTTTTATACTTAATTACTTTTTGATCTGTTATGAAATAATTACAAGAAATACATAGATCAATTAAGCTGTGCCGACTGTGAAAATTAGCCGGTAAGTTTCATGCTTCAAGTACTGTGTTGTTATCGTCGACAAGAATTAAGTAAATCTACGTGTGAGACGTAAGATGATGCGTGGTACCGTGCTGGACCATCTGTAACGAAAGCTCAGCCGACAACTTACTAAGAAATTTGGCATCGCTGCTCTCTTTAAGGAGATCGACATTCAAGTCCCCTATTATAATTTTATGGGAATAGCCTTAACTGAAATTTCTCAAACCATTTAGTAAATTAGAGTTTCTAAAAAACAAAATGACAGAAGGACGATAATTAACAGAAACTAGTACGGGTTCAGAGCCACCAACTTGCACAGAACAGAAAATATTTTCAGGCACCTCCGGCTTACCGCTAATATTATCAGTTTGCGTTTCTGAAATATCTAGAATAGTGCATTTTAAATTATCCTTAATATACAAGTTTCTGTCCTGTCTAAACACTTTGTACCCCCTGACCCAAATGACGTCATCCGATAAAGACGGACCGAGCCAGGTCTCAGCAACTCCAAATATGTGTCAAGAAGGATCACCACTTAGAAGCTCACGCACTTGCCCAACATGAGCTCTTAATGAGATCACATTCAGGAAGCACGTGAGCAGCTCTCCCCTCCTCCCTGTTCAACTCCCTGAAAAGTATCGGTGCAGTCATTGGGGAAACGCCTGATTTAAGAATATTGCATAATTTTTAGTAAATTTATCATTCAAGTTCATCTCAATATTTTCAAGTGATGTTTCATTATTTGTAGAAACATTCTTTATTTAAACTCTACCATGTTTCTGAATATAAGTCACGTCAACGTTATTCTGTACATTAGATTTAAATTTATTCAAAATTTTATCTAAATCAAGCTCACTAACAAATCAGAGCACTCTCTCTCCTCTCTTCCTCCTCACCATAAATTTACCACGTCTATGCCAATCAAACATAAAACCTTTTCCTTTAGCATACTTTTTTAGATTTTTTGAATTAATATATTTACCTTTTTAAGAAATTCATTTATATATATATATATATATATATATATATATATATATATATATATATATATATATATACAGTCGACGATCTGAGTCCCGCCGCCTTCTCCTCCATCGACTAGCTCATGCGTTACCCCCACTCGCTGACTAAAAGAATTTGTTTCCAAACATTCCCACCGCTGCTCTATGCGACTTTTTAACTTGTAAAAATGGATTTATTAGTTCAATTTTTTTGTTTAGAATACAATAAACGTTTATTGAAATGAAAGGTAACAAAAAATATTGTAATATTGGATAATTCTCATTTATATTTACTGTAAAAAATATAAAAATTAAATTTTTTTATTTATAGGTAACATAAATTTAAAAATTAAAGAATATATTATTTATTGGTGAACTAAATACTCATTGTTATTATGAAAATGAAATGAAATAAGATTTATTTTATCTTTTATTTATAAAGCAATCACTTAAATTTTCAAATAAATAACATTTTATTGATTGATTAAATATATCTAGTTTAATTTTTATATTTTTTTCAATAGATATAAATGAGAATTATGCAATATTGTATTATTTCTTTGTTACTTTTTATTTCAATAAACATTTGTTGTATTCCAAACAAAAAAATGAAATTAATAAACCCATTTTTACAAGTGAAAAAGTCGCATAGAGCAGCGGCGGGACTCAGAATGTTTGGAAACAAATTCTTTTAGTCAGCGAGTGGGGGTAACGCACGAGCGAGTCGATGGAGGAGAAGACGGCGGGACTCAGATCGTCGACTGTATATATATATAGATATATATATATATAGATATACATAGATATATATATATATATATATATATATATATATATATATATACATATACATATATATTATATAGTTGTAAGGAAAATTTATACGATCAAGCTCTTCCTCTTGTCTTCTTTTTCTCTTCCCTTTACCGTATTTTGATCCTTATTTTTTTTCACGAGTTTTTCGAAAACGAATCTGGATTTCTCCCTCTTTGGTATATACATATATGAGCATATCTCCACAACTTTTAATTTTTTTATAATGTTTTTGAAAAGTCATTTTACTGCTGTTACTGGGTAGCGAATAATGCACACTATTCAAACTAGGTTTACATCTTTTGTACAATCTTGTTCCTCTATTTTTTATGTATATGGTGAATGTGCCACCAATGCTCCAGTAGATATTTCTATAAAACGAAAATTTTTACATGGATAAAATTTCCGAACTTTTATCCATGTAAAAATTTACGTTTTATAGAAATATCTACTGGAGCATTGGTGGCACATTCACTATATACATAAAAAATAGAGGAACAAGATTGTACAAAAGGTGTGAACCTAGTTTGAATAGTGTGCATCATTCGCTACCCAGTGACAGCTGTAAAATGACATATCACCAAAAGATTAAAAGTTGTGGAGATATGATCATATATATATATATATATATATATATATATATATATATATATATATATATATATATATATATAGATAAATATACGGGAATATCTCTGGAACTGTTTAATTTTGAGATGTCGACCTGACAACAATTGAAAAGTCTATAATACAAGTTTCTATAGTGGCACACACTTCAATAAGGGCTTAAATTACTCGTTTCTTGTAGTAGAATATGTAATTAAATTTTGGTATCGATTGGAAAATTGGTACTTACGGTACATAATTTTATACGTCAAAAATGATACTTTTTTATATTTTCCTACGTGTGTTTCTTGAGCTATAAAAAAAGTACCATTCTTTCGATCATTCTCAAATTTTCTGAGCATAATGAATATGATAAAAACAACAGTTTAAGCATACCCTGGTACATGTGCCCCTCTTTAGGTAGCTGTTTGACTGTTTTTAATGTAAGTGTAATTTTAACCTAAAATTTACCCTTACATTAAAAATAGTCAAACAGCCACCTAAAGAGAGGCTGATAGAACTTGAATAACTAAACAACTAAAACTCTTACAGAAAATTGTATGGAAAATAAAAGAAAGAGCGAGTCAATAACTTTAGTTTAAGCTTTGTTACATTAAAAATCTTATATGGTTCAAAAGTTGCATTAAAAAAAGCTTTTTTAATGCAACAAAGCTTAGATTAAAGTTCTTAACTTGTACTTTTTTTCATTTTTTATACATTTTTCTGTGAAAGTTTTAGTTGTTTAGTTATTCAAGTTCTTATAAACACTTTTTTCTCTATATCCAAAAAATGTCAATATCGTTGTCTCTAGGGCCTATTAGTACAAAAAAAAGTACTGGTACTTTCTTTTTTATCAAAGAATCATATCCTGCAGTTTCAGCAAAATCCGTTTTCCGGAGGTCATATGCTCTCCTTGTAAGATAAATTTCTAAGAAAATCTATGCAAAAGAAATTTTCAAAATTAAAATCTTTGATCCTAAAAAATATAGTTTGTTCGCATTGCATTTTTTTAGAAGTAAATAAATATACAGACTTGAAATGAAAAATTAAATTTAGTATTTTCCTATTAACAGTGCAGATAGTCAAAACAAAGATTTCGAAATTGAGGAATTAGGTGAAGTTACAGGAGATGAATAAAATTGCGGATGATTATTATTGTAGTAAAATCGTATTGTAACATAATATAATTATTTGCATTTGTTTTAAATCAGACTAATAAACAATCATATTGTAGCCCCTAAAAGAAATATTACCTATAATAAAGGCAAATCAAATTATTAAAATTTCATCATTTTCAAAGGCTATTTTCTCAGAATTTGAGTAACATAAAATTTAGAAAATACTTATTTTCTTTATTTTTTAACTAACAAGGTGAGTACCCCACCTCTGAAAAACGGATTTGGCTGAAACTGTAAGATATGATTCTTTGATGTAAAAAAATGGACCCGTGTTTTTTCTTTCATGCTGTTAGGCCCTAGATACAGAAATATAGACATTTTTTCAAAAACCTAGTGAAAAAAAGTGTTTGTAAGAACTTGAATAGCAGATTGACTGAAAATCTTACAGAAAAATGTATAAAAAACAAATACAAATCAGATACTTTAATTTGAGTCTTATTAAATTCAAAAAGCTTGTGTAGTTCTAAAGTTGCAGGTGGTTAAAGAATAGTTACAAGATAGCATAAAAAATTGCTCATATATTACATGCTAAAGATATTAACAAACATGTAGTAATTATAATAAAGCACAACTATTGAACCATTAAATCTTAATAATGCAAGACAGCTTAAATTAAAGTAACCAATTTGTATTTCCTTTTATTTCTTATACAGTTTTCTGTGAGATTTTTAGTTAATCAGCTATTTAAGTTCTTACAAACGCTTCTTTTTACTATATTTTTTGTAAAAAGTCTATACCTAAGTCTCTAGGGCCTATCAAAATGGAAGAAAAAACACGGGTTTATTTTTTTTTCAAAGAATCATATCCTGCAGTTTCAACTATATTCGTTTCCCATAGGTGAAGTACTCTCCTTATAAGTTTTAATTTATTGAGTAATTAAGAACCCGCCGTACCTCGACGTCTTTTACTAATTGAAAAATTATTTTTTTTGCGAAAACTAGTAGTTAAAGGCAGAGATAAAGAGATCATTTTTATCAGAGAAAATATTGCTGTTTATTATACAAATTGAAACCATCTCTTAATTTCTGCCTCTAGTAACTAGTTTTCATGGAAAATAAATTTTAAAAAGAGTCGGTAAAACAGGTATCTGTGTTGGTATACGGCAATCTCTTAAAGAGTTCCTTCTACTCCTATATTTCTAAAGTAAGAAAAATCATTTGTTATCACTTTCTTCATCAACGTTTACTTATAATTTTTCGGATCATTTTTTAATTACTTGTATCTCGATAACAGCTAGGTTTTTTTAGGTCTATGATGGCTCATTTTCTTCATTCTCTAATCAAGTATTGACATATTACATTATTAATTATTTTCCTTCATTTATGTATTTTAAAAGTAAGATAAATGACTTTTTTGACTATTTATCAACTTTTGACTACGATTTTAATATCATATATTAAATATTGAGTTACAACTATGCATATATTTTCAAATTTTATATTAAATAAGCTTTTTTTAACAGAATATACATTAGGATCGCTTTATTACGTCAAAAGTTATTTAATTTATGGACGAAAAATAGATTTTAGTACATAGAGCGTTGCAGAGAAAAAACGTAAGACGGAACGATCTTTTCCACCGGTTGTAGGAAATTTTCACATACTTAAGAGGAGGTCACGTATCTCTGTCCTTTTTTAATCAAAGAGTTGAAGTTTTTATAGAAACTAATAACTTTAGCGAAAAATGAAGAAAAAGCCGCATCTTGTATCAAAAAAGTAATATTTTCTTTGATAAGAAAGAATTAATTTTATTGCTTCGTTTTCAAGAAAACCTTGAAAAACTTAAATCATAGAGGTTAGGGTGGACAATTTGGTTTTTCAAGGTTTTCTTGAGAACAAAGAAATAAAATTAATTTTTTATTATCTAAGAAAATATTGCTTTTTTGATACAAGATGCGGCTTTCTCTTCATTTTTTATTAAAGTTATTAGTTTTTGTAAAAAATCGTTTCTTTGATCAGAGTAGGACAGATATACGTGACCTCCTCCTAAATGCTTGTTTTTGATTTCATTCAATGTGATTGATAGAATTAAAATTATTTTATGTAAATCTACTTTAAAAATTATTTAAATAATCGCATTAATACTTAAAGATTTATTTTTAAATATTTTTTTAACGATATTTTTAGAAAATATAGATTTACTAGGGTATGTAACATGGTAAATTGGATAAAATACCCCAAATAAATTAATCAAGCGCATCGTTGACTCTCTTTTCATCGCGTTGCTTTAATATTAGTCCGCTTTTTAATTTATAATTTAGCTTTTTAATTTTAGCGCCCCTTTTACGAAAGTATCCGGTTCCACCGTAAACTTCCTTTTGGTGGGGGGAGGGGGGGGTAACATGGCAAATTGGCCATGTTAGTTAAACCTTGCTTTTAAAATACAATCATATATGCGTCAGAAGGAAGACGTTAAATTCGCGCGCGGTCAAAAGAGAGACAACGCCAGTCAAACTAAAGCCAACCCCAAGCCACTAACCATACACGCGTGCACAGCACATCACGATACCTTTAATATACAGCAAAGCTTAATCAACGTGTCTAGTCTACGCATAGCGTGACTCTAGCAGTCAAGTAGGCGGAAAAGGCAAGAGTATAAGGTGGCGCTCATAGCGTGCCGCGTGAAGAAGGAAAAGCATCCATCTCGAGATGCTCATTCCTTCTGCTGTTCGCATCCAAGTTAGTCGACTTGACGTTTTTTTGTACTTAAGCAGCAAATAGTACAAGGCGACATAATTTATAGATACCTCTCGTGCTTGCGTTTTCTATGTGAAAAGGAGAGTGTTTATTACGTGAGTGTTTAAAAGCATAACTTCTTGTAATAACCTCGATTTCTGTTAAGCTTTAACGATAAAGATACATCGTTATTTTTCTTTGCTTTGTGCGCGTGTGTGCTGGTGATCACGTGCGCGGTATTAGATAGTGTGTTCGTTTTTCCTTTCTAGCTTTCGTTTGAGCTAAATCGCTGTGTAGCTTTCGAATAAAATACCCCAAATAAATGAATCAAGCGCATCGTTGGCTCTCTTTTCCTCGCGTTGCTTTAATATTAGCACAATTAAAATAACTCAAGGAGTCGCGTCCGTTAACACGGCTGGTGCCCTTTTCATTGTATAGTTAAAATGCGTATTTAAATAAAATTTATAAGTTGTACCTTTTAGCTTATTTCTTTTTTTTGTGTATTTGTAGTGTATATTTTAAATAATAATAATACAAATCTAGCTATACATTTAGCTATTCTTGTACGGTCACCTGATCTCCATGGCCGTGACAATGTATTAACAAAATTTTGAAGTGAAAGTGAATACTGTTAATACATAAGGGTATATCTAAAAAGAATAACAAAATGTGATAGATAAAAAATTAATTTAAGAAGAACTTAACAGTGATTTTTTTTTATAACATTTTAAGGAGCTAGACTAGTTTCTCGAGAGTGAAAAAGAGGTAATTTTCCAGGGCTAAAAAAAACCAAGCAGACATTTATTTTTAGGTTTAGAGGATATATTGAGATATCTTAATTGAGTTAAAAATAAAAAATCCAACGCAAAAACGCGTTCAAAGTTTTGACTACTGATTTTTGTGTTATAAAATTAATTTTTCTATACTTATAGCTATTCTGCTATTCCAGCGCCATATAATTCACCTTCCTCTTGCTCTAAAAAGAGCTCAGATGCATATTGTCTACGAGCTGTCCGAGACTCTTTTGAAGTCTCCTCGCACCTTTTCTCAGATAGCAGCGTACGCGCCGCGTCACGAGTCTTGGTATATTATTTTACGCGAGGGCCAACAATTATATGCATGGTTCTAAATATTCTTAAGATGGGTTTCATGACATCATTAAAGATACCCATTGCAAAAAAATTAAAACCTAATCCTGCCGGACTCGCTTCATTAAACTTTATAATTGTTTTCCAATTTGCTGCAAATTACTATGTTGCTGATTGCAATGAAGACGGAGAAAAATTGGATAATACGATAGCCGTGAGTATTTTCAATAATAATCTGATCGTCCTCGTTACGCGCCAATTTTTCGGCAGTAGCACTTGCATACTCTGTTGACTAATCCAGCATCTGTCGATTCCCGTGGAAACTTCTCTTTCTACTCGAAGATCTGCGCACTAGGGTTTTCTTCGTGGCTTTCTGATTGTCGTGAGGAGTTTTCTCACCCATTTTCATTTGTTGTAGCTACGATGTGCTCCAGACCTCAGCTCAAAGTGAACTAAAGCACTTAGTGTACACCGGCTTTTGTATGATTTATCTACCTGCGTCTCGTTGTTACGGTTTCAAACAAAACTATAGCTTATATTATGCAAAATTTCATTTTTTTCAAAATTTATTAAAACTTTATACAAATAATTGAAATATAGCTAGCCTATCCTTGTTTTCTTCTTATTTATATTAATGATAAACTTATTAAATAGTATAATATGAAATTGAAGACTATTTTTTTTAGTTTTAAAAAACATGATTTCAGTAATTTTTGGATTTCACCCATATATATCTGCATAATGAGAATCATTTTATGATACTTTGCAAATAAAGTCATTCAAAAAATATTTTGTTTCAAGCAAAGAAACGAATAGATCACTTATTTTGCTACAATGAAAATTTATAAAAAATAATGAGTTCGCAAATGATGTAAACTATACTGTTCTCTCATAATATTAAATTTTTTTTACATATTTATGTTTTAAATAAAATGAAACGATTTGTTTATTTGTAGAAATTGTGAATATAAAACAAATTCAATATACATTAAGAATTCGAATTTGAAGTTGGTGCGTGCCAAACTATACATTAGCATTTATGCCAACTATGAAACATGGCTTCTTGCACGGCCATTATATTCTTACAGCTGAGCACATCTTTTTAGAAAAATGTAATTTTTCTTTTTTGCAATATGATTTATCAAACCAAGTTTCTGTCCTTCATTTTTTAAGAATAAAATGATCTTGAATAGGAAATTTCCTTACAAAACACGGTTTTTAAGAAATTTGATTTTTTCGAACTGGAAAAATTGTTTTTCTGATTATCTTGGATTTCTGCTTTTTTCCGCTAATTTTTGGAGTTCCCACCCTTCATTAAAATTAAATGAAGTGATTTATAAAAAAAAACTCATTCTGATGTTTAGTTTTTTCAAAAATTGTAATTTTATTGTTAAAATTAACGAGAATTGGCTTGAATGAAACAAACGTAATTAATTCGTGATGAATAATTTATTATAAAATAGACGCAATCTTAATACATCTTAACTGCCTAACTGTCAAACATGGAAAGAACAAACGCATCCCACGTTCATAAAAGATAACCCACCTTACGGCGGCGCTGCATACTACACACATACGATTGAGCGTGTCTATATTTCTGACACTCCCTCCCACGCTCAATGTTGTTCATCAAACATAAATAATTTTTATAAGAATACATAAATGAAAATATATACAAAAGAAATGGAATTTCAACGTTCTCAATCTTGATTTAAAAATGACTGCCTTTGCTCTGTCGTTTATTGTTTTATTTAGGACCTGTAATACATACAAAGTAAAGAATATTAAAATAAAATTTGAATAAATGAATGTAAATATATATATTTTTAAATTTTGGTCAGTATTAAATACTATTATTAAATACTATTATATAAATATTGTTAAATACTCTTTCAACCATTTGTCAGTCATCTTCAGTGGGTTTGATTTGGTGTCTGCTTAGAACATTAACATCATAGGTAATATTTGACCTGTTTGCATTGATTTATTATTTTCTTTACGCTGTCTTCTCTTGCTATTGTCCACCTGATTAGTTACCATGGATGTTCGTTGAGGAGGTGATTGATCAAAACTAAACTTCTTTAGCGTTTTGTTTATTTATTGTTCTTGCTTAATGCTTAGTATCCTTTTCTTTCTGTCTCGCTTTATTTCTAAGCTTAAGAAATTTCTAGGCTCGCCAATTCCTGTCATTTTAAATTCTTTCTTTGAATTTGTCTTAATTCTTTTAAACATCTGTATATTAATGCAAACTAGCAGAATATTTTTTCTAACTGAGTAAATAGACAAGAGTCATTATTGAATGATCTAAGTTCACATTTCTTTACTGCCTTTTTAAATCTTTCATTCCAACATTAGACTGTCTTTTAAATCGTATAAAGCATTTTCTAATATACACATCTTGTTTTGTTTGATCCTTTCATAAGCAGTCATCCCTTCAGGTATTTCCATGTATATCTCACTGTTTAAATATCCATTTGAAAAAGCGGTCTTCACGTCCATCTGACATATTTCTAAATCCAGTTTGTTTGCCATTGCCAGTATAGATCTGATTAAATGTAATCGTGAAACCGGTGCATATGTCTCTTGCACATCATACTTATTTCTGTTTTTGAAACAACGAATTACTAGTCTGGCTTTATATCTTATTTTACTGTCTTCTGTCTTTCTTTTAAATACCCATCTTGAATGTATAATGTTTGATCTTTTTCTGTCATTCATTACAATTGGTCTGTCAACTAATTTTCATACATTATTCTTATACATAGATTTTAACTTTTCATTAATAGTTTTGGTCCATTTTTTTTGTTTATTTTTTGACTTCATAGCTTCAAAGTATGTACCCGAGTCTTTATTTATTTCAGCTAATAAAACATGAGTTTCTTCATCGATCTTATTTTCTGTACTTGTTTGTGTTACCATTCGTAATTCAATATGTCGTTTTGTTTTCTCTCCCTCCGATTCTTGCACTTCATTTTCAGTATTTTTCTTACCTTTCGTCGGTTGTCTTACTAATTTTTTTTTTATTTTCTCTTCCTCCGGTCCTTGTTCCTTTTTATCAGTCTTATTATTTTTGTTTCTTGGCCGCCCAACTGGTCTTTAAACTTTCTCTTCCTTTAGTTTTTGTATTCGTGTCTCATTTTCTCTGCCTTCTTATACAAAATTCACAAACCATGTATCTTTATCTGTTCATCAATTTGTTTCCAGTCTTGTATATCAATTGTTGCATATCTGTCGTTGTAGACTAATTTTTCGTTGAATCGTACATCTCTGCTTTCGTATAGTTTACATATACCCATTATGTCTAAATGTATTATTTGCAAAGATTCAATTGTTCTATGCCTGACTGTCTTAAATGGCAATTTGTTAAACTTATCACACTCACAATCATACACACTTGTCTTTCAACGTATCATCAAATACAGTCTGTTTTAAAGTTTTGATATTAGAAGATTTTAATTCTAATTTTCTTAAATAATCAACTGATGCATGGCCCATTTAAACAGGCCACAACATAGCGTAGTTGTTTGTACTTATTTTCTCTGTCGCTTTTGTATTTTCAAGCTCACATTGAGATTTTTCACTGACTTCAATCTCATGTGATTTATAAATATTTCTGTCTGCAATCTAAATACTTTTCTTCTTCGACTGTTCGATTCATTTTTTTTTTCATTAAATTAATTATTTTCTTCAATGTTCAATATGAGATTCTTCACTGATTTCAATCTTATGTGATTTATAAATATTTCTGTCTGCAATCTAAATATTTTTCTTCTTCGACTGTTTGATTTATTTTTCATTAAATTAATTATTTTCTTCAATATTCTGTTTTTCATTCATTCTTCTTGTCGTTACCTATACTAGAAGCTGTCTTTGTTTTAAATTATTTTTTGTCGCATCTGATTCAAATTCAATCAACCAATATGGCTGATTATATATTGGTAAACATGAAAGATTTTCATTCAAGTTTTTCGTGCAGATTACTCTGTCTAAAGTAATAAATTTTCTATCAGTCGTATTTATTTGCAGGCTTCCTTCTCTCTTAGATTTAGGATTTGCGCTGCTGTTTTTATTTGCGCATTAAATTCCGTCCAGTTGTTTAATAAATGTCTTGAAAATCAACTTTGAATTTGTCAAACGTTCTGTCGCACCACTGTCAGCACTAGGTTCATTAGTCTTCTCGTTTCTAGATTTCAATTGGTTAGGACTGCCTCCTTTTAGATATTTACATACTGTTGTATTTTACATAATTTTCTTGTCTCCTTTTATTGTCAGATTTCGCTCGTTTTTGATTGCCATTATTAATTGAATTAGTTATCTTATGTATGAATGCTATCCGACCTGTACTTTCTTTACTTGTATTATTATAATATTCTGATTCATAACTTTTTCTGTCGTTCTCTCGAGTGTTCCTGATGTTTTGGACATGTCGATATCACATAGTCACGGGTTAATCTCAGACAGAAACACTCCTTTATGCTAGTTCACTGTCGTGGGCAGTCCCTGGTATCGTGCCCATAACAGTCGTATTCAAAATATCGCACTTTCTGTATTGTCCCTGACTAGGTCGTCATAGCTGTCGTTGGATGTTTGTCTGTTGTTTAGTGGCTTTCTTCGTTTATAATAAGTAACTTGAGTTCATTATAAAATAACCCTTTCACCATCACACTTCCTGTCATAAAATTTATTCCTTCTACTTGATATACTTTGCTTATGATAGCATTATAGAAGAAATCTCTTTTTTCTTCTTCAGACAACGATTTAACTTTGGGCATGTTATTATAACTTCTAACTATTTCTTTAAATCTGTCTATAAAATTAACTACCTTTTCTTTCGCTGGATTATACTACATGTTGTACAATTTTTTTCTGTATACTAAATGGAGTTAAATCTACTTTGCTTAATTTAATTTCTTTAGTTCTGTTAAAAAATTCTACTGAATCTTTAATTTTTATAACTCTAGCATGATAGTCTTTATCTATTCTATTTATTAAAATATCACGAACTCTATATCTATGTTTTTTTATTTTATACTTTTAGGTAAACTTTCATTTGTTACAATAGTACTATCTACAACATACAGTTTGTCCAGCGAACTTAATTCAGACATAAAGTATTCCAAAAAGTTTTCTAATTTAGTTTGAGTCGTTAATTTATAATTTGTAATCGCGTTTTACTGGTTTGTCTTTTTCAGTCAGTCTGGTTTTGATAGTTTCTGTCAACTGTTTAAAAACGTCTAAAATACTGCTATTTTCTTTATTAAGGCTTTTATCAACCTTTATTTGTATTAAACGCGATATTTCCAATTTATTTACCGGTCCTAGGTGTTCGTCCAAGACTCTCGAGTTCCTGAAACCTTCTGCATTAAGTGTATAATTTTCAAAATCATTGTTTACCTTATATGTCGTTTTGCTGTCTTTGGATTCATCTGTCCTCTCTGCCTCGTTACCTGTAGTCATTTTTGTTTAAATTTCTCCCTCATCGTGTCCAGAGTTTGGTTGTTAAAGATTTGCATAGCGTTTCTCTCCTTTATTATCAAAGTTATCAAATCGTCATCATTTTTCTGCTCTATTCTTCTTCTCTTTTCTTTGTCTCTCTTGCTCTTTGTCATTTTTGAATTGAGATTATCCATCACCTGGTCCAATTTGTCAGATAGGTGTAAATCAAAATTTTCATTATAATAATCATGCTCAAAAATCTTACTCTCGTCGTCAATTCTTCTGCCATAATTTTCTATTTGTTTTATCGACAAAACAACAAAATGTTTATTTATAAATATTTTATTTTTAACTTTTTCATTTGACTTTACTATTATTTGTTTATCTGCCAATTTTGCTTTAGTAATCTCAAGTAATTTTGCTGTCAAACCTTTAATTTGTTTTTGTCTTCCCTTATCTGTCGCTATTTGACCTCCTGCAGTTACTTTAACTACTGTTTTCACAGAAACATCCTCAAAACCGTCACTTTATTCTGCTTTCTGTTCTGTCTCGTTATATAGCCCCTCCGTCTTTCCGGTCTCATTGCTGTTGTTAATTCTGTCTTTTCTCTCTTTCTTATTAATCATAGTGTGGCCACCTGTCGTATAATAAGGCATATATAATATTTTCATCTCTGTAACTGTTTTTATCACCAGGTCAAATTCTTCACTCACAACGTACTTCTCAACTATAAAGGAATAGTAAACGAATATAAATAAAATTCATATAATTTTGCCAAACAAAAGCAAAACTAGATAATTTACGTTAGAGTTAATTATACATATTATGAGCTTAATAGACCGAACACAAGTCCTTTAAGCTCGATATATCTATCAAAATAAAGAGAATCAACTTAGTATGCCGAACACAAGCAATATTAGGTCATTCATATTTATGACAATTTAAGAGAATCAATCTAACATCCAGAACACAAGCAATGTTAAATGACTCAAATTTGTCAGTTATTTATGTATATTTTTATATTTATAATTATACATATGTGCTATTATTTCCATACACAATATACTGAACACAAGTATTATTATGTATGTAAAAGCAGCCACTACGATTGATCAATATTATTTTAAAACCATGGATATATTTTTAAAGTTATTTATATACGTACTATTGTACGTTCAAGCTTGATCAAATAAAATTTTTAAATATAGAATAATTATTATTCAATACTTAATTTGTTTTAAATTTCATAGTTTTGAATTCCATGCTTTCTTAGATAACTATCACATACATCTCTTCATGAGAATACTTCCTTACAAACGAAGAACAGCAATAAGCTTCTCTCTTCTGTACAATGAAAATTTTAAATTAATATTTTAAAATATATTTTTCTTTTAATTTATTTTATATATACGCCTGCGCGTTTATTTTCGTCTTTAGTCAATCACCGTCTTTCTGTCTTTTTCTAGTTGCGCGCGCACGTCCTTACGGTCTTATCATTGTACATGACATCGACGTTTCTTCGTCAACTCGCTTTGGGCTTATGGCCGTTATGTTTGCACGCGTTCCTATCTACACTTTTTTTTAAAATTAAGCAACCACTTTTCTTCCTACATGCAATTACACTTTGTATTTATACGTAACGACGCATCCGTTTTTACGTTTATTCTTCATTAAAACGAAATTTCACTAAATCAAAGCAGCACTTATTTATGAAAAAACTAATTTTCTTGTCATTTTGCAAACATTTGTTTTTAACCAATTTTTATTCAATTTCCTTTATTTTTTTATAAAATTTGTAAATAAAAGCATTTTGCAATCTTACAATGATTTTACTTTTCACTGTCGTTTACGTGTATAATCCGTCGTTTCACTCAAGTCACGCTCGCGCCGTTTTTCTTTCTTTTTACTTGTAAAAACCCGCACTTCTCTGTTCTATTATATTTTTATTTTCTTACCAATTTTCATGTTATTGGCGTTATTCCTTCGTTCTGTGCTGTACGAGGCCCTGTCGCTCACGTTAGCCTTTTGTGTAATCTTTTTTACACACTGCCATTACACCTTCACAATTGTAGCACACACAACACAAAGATACGAAAGAAGCAAACAAGAAAAACGTTTTCGAAATTATACTTTTGATTAATAAAATCTATTATGAGCGCGGTGATAGTAAGCTGCTCACAACTTTACAAGCCGCGAGAAAAGCCCAAAAAAAACGCGCAGTTAAAATCGCTCTGGGCGCATAAACTGTTAAAATTAACGAGAGGTGGTTGGAATGAAATAAACGTAATTAATTCGCAATAAATAATTTATTATAAAATAGACGCAATCTTAATACATCTTAACTGCCTAACTGTCAAACACGGAAAGAATAAACGCATCTTGCGTTCATCAAAAAGAACCCGCCTTACGGCGGCGCTGCATACTACACACATACGATCGAGCATGTATATATTTCTAACATTTATAAAATTATAATTTTCGATTGGTAAAGTATCGTGATATCATACCCTTAATAATGGGCGATCTTCTTAAGAACCTTCGATAGAAAACACACAATTGCGATAGGTTTAAAATCTTGAAGTGACTTAGGTACAGAGCACTTGTTTGATGTTCAATACGTGCTTGCTTCCAAAGGCAAGGAAAGACCTCCCACACGAAAGAGAAATTAAACAGAGTCACAAGATGTTCACTAATAGATGTTAAAGCTTCAAGGATCACGTTTTGCACAATGTCATTCTTGCCAGAAGCCTGCGATGTAGAATGTGGAATTGCAAGAATAACATCATTAATATTAATTTGTTTGAAAGTGAAACCGCTTCTACTAATTCACGCTATTCTTTAATTACTTTGAAAAAAAAATAAAAAATAATTTTTTTATATGCTGCTAAAATTTTGTTTATTATATTTCATTTCTTATTTGGATATACAGTAAAAAATATATAATTCTTGTTTACATGAATTAAATGCTTGCATTTATTATTGAATTATAGTTTTTTTATGTTAATAATTACGGGACAAATATTAAAACCAAATACTCCTTAATGAATTCTTTCCCAAAAAATCTATACCTGATTTCTAAAAAATTCCTGTACTAAATTATAGTTGAAGTAAATCACTAAGTTAGTCACTCGAAAAATACGCACCTATTTATGTAATAAGTAATGCCATATGACGATTCGTTGATTGAGAAAGTGTTAAAGTTACTCCTGGCCAAATGTGACAAAATTTATCGATTTTTATACAAATGTGGGACATTTCATGTCAACTCGCATGGTCAAATTATAAGAATTACTAAAAGTCTAGTAATATCATCCATTTGGTACCCAAAACATTAAAAAAAAGTTTTAGAGCTCAAGGTCAAAGGGGTCAAAAGTTAGACGTAATAGAATTTTTCGAATATACCACGTTTTTCATTAAATGAATTTATTAATGAATTGTTTTTTAAAATTATCAATTTTTGGTGAAAACTTGATGTAATGCTTTATTTTGGAAGTTAAATATAGAAAACATCTTAATTTTTGCAAATTACAATATGTAGGTATTTGAAAAAAATCGTCTTCTTTCGGTTTTTTATGAATTAATTGGTAAAATTAACTCGTACCTCAAAAATAAGAATAGCATTTAAACTAGATTGAATTCCACACATTTTCGTTAAAAGAACGCCAAAAAGGTTAAAAATTGACAGAGCTACAGCAATTTGAAAATTCAGGTTCATTTTCAGTTTTTTCTTTTTCATTTTTACATCCAACAAACACGAGGTACATTATATTTTCATATACATATTAGAAGAGATTTTAATTACTTGAAAGAAAAAAAAATTCGATCAGTGACTGCCTGCATGAATCTGAATGGAATAAATCATATATATGCACAGATATATACTGTAGGACAAAGGCAATATGCTCCAGACAAAGCCTACATCAAATATACTATACGAGGCTGCATCAGCGTATTAAAGAACGCACAACAAATAGTCTGGCTAAGACACAGAAAGCCAACGCACGAAGTGCTCTCGTATAGAATCTATTGAGCATATAACGCATAAAAATACGGCCGCCAATTTTTTTTCGTTCAAACACATATAAAAATAAAAAACTGCGTAAGAAGCAATTAAGTATCAATACGCAAGTGTAATTTTTTTTGTGTAAGTGTACGAAATTTTAATGATTTTCCTATTAATAGTTGCAGTGTGACATGCATCTAGTTTGCTAAAGAAAAGGGCAAGGTATGCATCATGTCAGACAGGGTAGGAAAACTATTATAATTATAGTGTTTATATTTTTTCTATCGCGCGCAATTTTTTTTTTTACTAGCAAACAGGTATTTCTGCATCAGGTGGAAGAAGTCGTTCAAGGTATTGCAACAGTAACTTCGGACGTGTGGATAAGAACGGTCCAGATGCGTGATCTCAATGAGATGACGACCAAGGCTGAAGTACACAATGCACTAAACAAGGAATATGGCCCTGAGGAAAAGGATACCCGCAAGGTTATGCTGTTTGGGCCAAACAGGAACCATTACAAAATAGCCATTGTGGTACTCAATAAAGGTGAGGCTAAAGCACTTCTAGGAAAGGAGCGCACTCAGGTTGGCCTCATTAGTAACAGGGTTGAGCGGAGACTTATTGTAACGAGGTGCCATAAATATCTCAGTCATAGACATAGGCAAAATTAGTCCCGAGGGCCTGCTAGATCAGCTTTCTGCTACAGGTGCGGAGGAGCTGACCACGAGAGAAGTGCATGCACTAATAATGTGTGTTGATTCTTGTGTCGTCAGGAGCAAGGATCACCATCAGATCACATGACCGGTAGCGGAGCCTGTAAAGTCTTCAGATGAGCTCTGAAGACCAAACAAAAAAAGAGCTTGGAGGCTAGAAAAAACTCCAGGAAGAAACAGAATCAGGTGACTATAGCTGTGACTAGTCTACACTAGAGCCACAGGACAATAAGAAAAGGAGAAGAAGAAGACTTTTTTTGGCTTAACGGAATAGGCCTAAGAAAAACAAGCCAGACGAAAGGATCTTTAAGGATCAAAAACCAGGGCCACCCTGAAGTAATATATTAATGATCGCGTGGGCACTTTTGCTTCACAGAAATGCAAGTCTTTGAAAGATTTTATGATCGTTTGTATGTGTACTAAGTAGCGACACAGCATGACTTTATGGATCTATGAATGAGCTGCAGTTGTCGCCTGACCGATATTCCCGACCTTAGAGCATATACTACTGGAGGAAGCACGTTTATGGAAAGAGTGTAGACGTACGAGCAAGAGAAAGAGAGACAGTTTGGGTACCACCTTTCTCTCTCGTGCAGGCACATGATTGGTTGACGCTATTTCTTTCTAAGAAAAAACGGTTACCCAAACTATTGCCCTCTCTCTCAATATCGTCTACACTTTTTGTTCAGGCGTGCTTCCTCCAGTAGTATATGCTCTAAGTTCCCGACAGACTCACTAATGGAACAGTAGTGAGTCTTCACCAAAAAGGTTTGTGTTCGGAAACTCCCGACCTTTGTGCCAATAATAAGTGTTAAAAGTAAGTCCTCTTCCAACGAAATTTTGAAATGGGTAAATAGACGAAATTTCTTACGGGATGACGTTTCTAAAGGGTTTTAGAATAAGGATCTGGAGTTTTCCCGGCGAAAAAGTGGTCCCAATTTGTTTGAATCGATTTTGTTTAAATGAATTCCAAAAGTTGTTTATTTTGATTCGAACAAAGCTTTTTTAGATTCTTTAAGCGATTATAAACAAAAAAGTATTCTAATGTTGACGGTTTTCAAGTTATTAATAAATAAAGATGTTAAAAATCTCAAAAATGCCCATTTTTAAAGCTCTGAAACGATACAAAAATTTGAATATTTTTAGTTTGGCAAAGTTTTAAAGTAAAATATAGATAGTATTTAGTAAAATCGCGAAGAGTAATTTTAAATTATTTTATTTTGAAGTGTTATTTTTCAATTGTTAATTAAGCACGTATTTGCAGTATCTTCGTTTTCAAGCGCACACATCTGAGTATGTGATCTGTTAAAGTTCATGTCTTAACTCGCACGAAGCGCATCGTTGATTGTATAAGTTTCGTTACGTTCTCGCTAATTATATTCAGAAATATGTCGTTTTTATATATTTTTTAATGCGAATAATGATGTACATTATATGTAGCAAATTACAAAATATAATAAATTAACAAATTTTTGAACTACATTATATTTCAAACACTAAGTTCCTTGTAAATTATGTTCCAAAACATAGCGAAACTTAAAAAATCAGCATTTCGCTCCGCGCCAGTTATGATATGTTTAGCAGACGACATACTGAGCTTTGTGCGCTTGGACACAAAGATACTGCAAATACGTGCTTAATTAACAATTGAAAAATAACACTTTAGAATAAAATAATTTAAAATTACTCTTCGTGATTTTATTAAAAAGTGTCTGAATTTTACTTCAAAACTTTGACAACCTAAAAATATTTAAATTTTAGCATCATTTCGGAGCTTTGAAAATAGGCATTTTTGTGATTTTTAACGTCTTTATTTATTATTAACTCGAAAACCGCCAACTTTAGAAAAAAAAATAATAATTTGTTTGAATCAAAATAAATTTTTGGAATTTGTTTAAACAAAATCGATTTAAGCGAATTGGGACCACTTTTTCGCCGAGCAAACTGAAGATCCTTATTCTAGGACCCTTTACATAGGTCATCCCGTAAAAATTTTCCATTTAAAAATTTTTTTGGCTTACTCGCCAATTTCGCCTCGACTAAAAGGGCCTGTGAAACCACATATTTAATGGGGGATCTGTTCATAAACTGGAACAGATGCAGGAGCGAAGGATTACCTGGTTCGTATTTCCTTATACCACGTCTGCACAGGAGAATTGCAGAACGTCTAGCCTGAAGTTTGGGTCAGGTGTTGGTTTCGGACCCAACGTCAATTACGTGATAGGAGTAACGTAAAACCTTTAGCATCAACGTGACGCGGGCCTACCCGTCACATCTTTTTTAAAATCACCAGGTGTTGCTAGGGTTGACCACCCAAAAACCACTTTTTGGGTATCACATCCTTAATTAGGAATCTATTCAGGCGGGAATAGTGACCTCACTGTGACTGGGGTTCTCATGATGGACGAAGCATCTTAAGCCTAGTTTACGTTTTTCTATCACCAGTGCTAACGAAGACAATCACAATGAAACGTGCGGCAAAAATAATCTTACTTTAAAAAATACGACAAATAATATTTCTCATCAAAATATGCGGCAAAAAGAATCCCTCGTAAAAAAATTTTACAAAATAATCCTCATCAAAATAAACTCTCATCGAATATCATCGTTAAAATTTGTTTACAAGGCATTCTTTTCGCCTCATATTTTGAAGAGAGATTTTCTTCGCCAAATTTTCCAAAGTGTAATTATTTTTGTTAAAATTTTTTCATGAGGGATTCTTTTTGCTGCATATTTTGACATGAGATTCTTTTTTCCGCACTCTTTCAAGTGGAATTTTTTTCCGACGTACTTTTTTATGTGAAATTTTTTTCTCCGTAGATATCATGGTTGAGATTCTTTTTTATTACGCCGGTGATATGATGTCAAACATAACAAAAAATAAATCCGATGCAACTATAAATAGCCAAACCAATGATGAAGACCAGAGACTGCACAGTGTGCGCCCAACAACCGGAGCACACAATGAAGCACAGAACACCCAGGCTGATTCCTCATCAAGAACTGGGGCGCAGATCACCGGCGGGAACGTCGAGGAGAGGTCTCTGAGGATAAACGAGATCTAGAAAAGGGATCTCGTTTACACATCTTTAAATTCACATACATATAACCATATGATAGCTTACATATAAGCCTCATGTATAAACTATAACTAGTTCCCCTTTTTTCTAATCCTGTAGTTTTCCTACTCGCGACTCGATTCGCTTTCTTCTTCTCTGTATCGTTGTTCCTTTTTATCTAACACGAATCGATTTTGGTATCGATCGTAAATATCCGTCGCGACTTGGTTGCTTTTATCTTTACCGACGTTTCCTCTCTACTCTCGAACACGTCTTTCTACTGCTCCACGTCGTTTCCCGGTTTCGCGCGTCATCGCGTACTGCGAGTATATTGTGTAGTGTGTACCTATACACTCGGTGCGCGTGTGTGTCAGTGTAGTCCGTCAGTGCCTTAGCATGCACGTTGTCATCACAGACAAAGATGGCGATGTCTATATGCACTGACAGATTAGGTTATGTTTCACAAACACGGTGGTCTTCGAGTAAATTTGACCATGAAGTTTTTGCACCTCAGATTTTCTTTTTGGATATGATTCTAAGCATATTTAGGACAAAAAATTCGAACAAAAATCAAAATTTGAGAATAAGCACTTTTTATTTATTTAAATTTTATTTTTTTTTATATTTACTTTTTATAAAAAAAAGTTTTTTATTGATAATTTATGAGCTTAATTTCTAGAATGCCGTTTTCGAATAGAATTATGAATTATTTACATATTTTGAGCAAATATTATTGTAAATATATTTAGGAAAATCTAAAGTCATGTAACAATGTAAACATAACGTTAGAATTAAGATTTTTTTTGTAAAACATCATAGTGATAAAGACTACGACAAATGATACGTTTTTAAATTATTTAAAGACCCCTATTGAAAAAAATCATGTGATTTTTTTATGTAAAATTTTCACCTAAAATTTTTACATGATTTTTGTTTCATTTTGTCACATGATTTTTTATGTGAATTTTTAAGGTAATTTTTGTATGTAATTTTTTTATGTGAATTTTTTAGGTAATTTTTGTATGTAATTTTTTTAGGTAAATTTTTAAGTAATTTTGTAGGTAATTTTGATGACTTATTTTAATATAAAATTGCTACTATTCTTTTTAGGTGATGTTTTATAATGATTCGGGGAAATACTAAACAAATGATGTTTAGATATAAATAATATAATAGCAATAATATTTTTAAATAACTTTATTTAAAGTAAAAATAAAATGTTTAATACAAAATATTGTTAATTTTCTTAGTTTAAAAAACTTTTATTTTAAATTCAAATTTTATTATTATTACAAAAAGATAAGCTATATATTATTTAAGATGCTACTTGTAATCTTCTTTAAACTTTCAAGATAAAATCCAAAAAATAGAATAATTTACAGTCTTAATAACGTGTTTGCAAAGTTAAGAAAAACGTTTAGGAATAAACTTCAAATTAAAAAATACTTAAATTATGACTGTCATTAAAAAAATGAAAAAATAGAGTTAAAGAAGTCTTATTTCTTATTTTCACATTCATCATCTTTCTTCTCAACTTTCTTCTCGCTACCTTTCTTAATAGCTGGCTTGACAGTTTGTTGAATCTGCACAATCTTCTCATTGGTAACCTTTGGTTGTTCTCTTCGAGGAGCTGTGATTTATAAAACTCTATCAGATGAGAGACTAGAAATGACTTGATCAATGTAACATTGTTCAGGAATCATGTACTTGCGAAGAAATTGATGAGAGATGGTACCATGCTCACATAAGCTTTTCACTGTTGCTCATGTAATTTTCTAATTTTTTGAATTGGGGCAGATACAAAAAATAGAATAATTTACAGTCTTAATAACATGTTTACAAAATTAAGAAAAACGTTTAAGAACAAACTTAAAATTAAAAAATACTTAAATTATGACTGTCATTTAAAAAATGAAAAAATAGAGTTAAAGAAGTCTTAATTTTTCTTTTCACATTTATCATATTTCTTTTCAACTTTCTTCTCGCCTTAATAACTAGGTTGACAGTTTGTTTAATCTTCACAACCTTCTGAATGGTAAGCTTTGGTTGTTCTGTGCGAAGTTAAGAGAAACTAGATGAACTGCTGTCCGAATCAGAACTTTATGAATGATTAGTTTGGATTAATTGTATTTTTGAATGAACGAATTGATATATATGGTCATGTAAGCTTTCCATTGCTTCTTATGTAATCTGCTTATTTTTTTAATAGGGACAGTAGTCTCCACACGAAGAAAAAATGTTTCTTCAAAAAACAAAATATTTTAAATACATTGATAGTAAATAAATAGTACTTAATATGACCAAAAACCTACTTCGAAAAACTGCTTTTTTTTGGGGATGATTCTTTTCTGGGAGACCTCCCTGAAAGTCTATTCTTCATACATTTTTCAAGCTTTAAAGCTCTATTGACTGATTCCTTTTCTTTCTATATTGAACGAGCTAAAAACCTGAAATACTTTTTTATGTCGTCAGTAAATTCCAAAGCATTCCAATCTTCGTATGGAATCGAAATGTTATGTTTCAAATGAAACATTTGAATCTAAAAAATTGAAATAAATATGTAAGACAATCATTAAAAGTTTATGTATGTGTATGTTTTTATAATAAAAAATACATACCTTTATACTTTACATACGAGGCATCTCACAGAGGCTGAAAAAAAACCTATACTTACGTTGAAAAAATTTAAAAATGTGAGGCTAGGGGAGGAGGGAGGAGGACGCAAGAATGCTATTTTTTGAGGCTTACGTCTATATAATATAGGAAGATATATATATATATATATATATATATATATATATATAGGACAGTACATGTCGTTGCGCATGCATGCACACACACGTTAATATACATGGGATTTTAAATGTCAATTCAAACGCATACAAACACACAGGTTTATATATATTGGACATTTCATGTCGATTCGCATGCATGCACACGTACGTTAATATACATGCGATTTTCCATGTCAATTCGTACGTACGCACACACACACAGGTTTATACATATGGGACATTTCATATTGATTCGCATGCATGCACACATGTTAATATACATAGGATTTTTCACGTGAATTATTACCCACGCCTATACAGGTTTATATATATGGGACATTTCATGACAACTCTAACACACCTATCCGAGCGCCCTTAGGTTCACATATATGGGGCGTATCATGTCAACACGCACGCACCGGTTTTCATATATTTGACATATCTTGTCAATTCGAACGCGCAAACACATCTAAACATGTATTTGAAATTTGTATTTATATATATGGGACCGTTTCTGTCAATTCGCATGTACGCACACACATGAACTTATAAATATATATATATATATATATATATATATATATACACACACATATATATGTGTGTATATCTGTGTACATATATACATGGGATATTTAATGTTAATTCACACGCGCGCACATACACATAGGCTTATATACACGGGACGTTTCATGTCAATTTACATGCGTGACACACGTACTTGAGTTTATATATATTTTTCTTTATATATATATGGGGCTGTTCCTGTCAAGGCGCATGCACGCACACACATGGGCTTATGAATATATGTATATACATATACATGGGATATTTTATGTCAATTCACATGGGCGCATACACACACACAGGTATATATATATATATATATATGAGTGCCACCAGATTTTTTTTAACAAGTGAGCAGTTTTATATCAGTTACACAAACAGGTTATTTTTTCTGTTACTTAAAATAAAGAAAATTCTAGTTTAGGAAAAGTTGCTAATATTAATACTGATAAAAATCTTAAAGATTTTTAAGGAATGGTTTTACTTTTTGATGGATAATTTGATTATATGATCTTATTTTTGAAAATTTTTTTCACATAATAGTTATCTGTAATAAAAAAATTCTTTTACAATGTTAATTACTTTTTCCTGACATTCGTTTTGAAAGTTTATGCTCAGCAATTTTAAAATTTGGTTGTGACACTGATGATGCTGCTATAAATTATTTTGGATGTGTTATAATTAGTGTGCTGCCTCAATTTTCAACTGAAGTATTATAAATTAAGGATTTTTTGGATTGAATTGCGGAAATAAAATGAATGATTAAAGAATTACAATCAACAAATCAATAAATTCAATTATTAATAGTTAAAAAAAATGTTACCGTGTCAGTGAGTTTTTTCAACAGGGTTATACATAAATTAAATTAATTAAAATTAATATTTTCAATCAATCATGTACCTATTTTTTTTATTAAAAAGATATATTTTTACAAAACATGTAACAGTAAAAGAGTAGTTCACAGAAAAAAATTGTACTTCGTTAAAAAATTTTATAAATTATAAAAACACAAGTTTTTTAAACTTCATGTAATAATGAATAGCGTACTGTACATATTGTTCTTGTAGCAAAAATTCTACATGTAAAAGATGTAATAAGATTGAAATACAAATAACGATTAATTAAACGTATTTGTGAATTATAACATAAATTTAGCAAATGAAATAAAATTTTAGGAGATCCTATTCTAATCTCTGCTGCAATGTAACAATAGTCTCATTCTAATATGAAAAATTGAGAAAAATTATAAAACTTATTCTTTTTCATAACTTTGGCATGAAAATTGCATGAAATAAGCGACAAAATATTTTTTATTTAAAAAATAGACTTTTCAAATTTTTGGAAATTATATATTACAAATTTTCCTGGACTTTTTCCGACTTCACCCCCTTTGAATTAATGTTAAGTGACAAAATATATAAAAAAAAAATTTTTGGAACCATGGACTTTAATGTTACTATAGCAATCTCCCCTATTTTTCGACCTGACTTTTTCATGTGAGCACCGTTGCGCGGTACTCTCTGAATAAGCGGTTTAATTCTTCGTGAAAAATTAAAGGAAGACCGCAACCAGTCTAAACCATTCTTTTTTTATCAACAGTTGGTGGGTTAAAGAATAATTTTAGCTAATTAAAATGTAAAAATTCTTAATTATATTGGTCACCAATAATTGGTGCAATAAAATAAAAAAAATCATTAAAAATGGCAAAATGATTTTTTTTTATATTTATGATGTTTTTACAGAGAAATGGTGCAATGTGCGGCAAAATTGATAAGAATATTTTCGATTTAATATTTGATGAAAAACACGAAAAATTATGTTTTTCCGCGAAAAATTAACAACCAGAAAATTTACTTTAGAGATTTCCCTAACTATTTCCCAGCTAACCACCCTCGAAATTCGTGTTCAGGGCACCAAAATACATAGGAAAAACTTTGGTGGAGCCGTGGATCTCCATCGGCTACGGAAACTCTCCTAGCTACCTATATTAGTTATAAATGTCCTCCGTATTCAGGTGAAATACCCCGGTTAAAATGTACATTAAGGTTTGAAAAGATCCTGATGTAAAAGAACCTTTCTAATTTTTTGCGGTTTTTGGTACCAGTCCATGATACAACTTTGCGAACTCTTATGAAAAAAATTGTCATGATTGTCGTTGATACCTTCTGAACTTCTAGATTCATTAAGTTTTACTAAGGAATAGTAACCTTAATTTTATCGTATTCACAATTAATGAACAATTAAGATCGCTTTAGAATTGAACAGCACTGTAAAGTTTTCAGGAGAAACTTTCTAGATTGTATTTTAAAAAATTCTTCAGAAATATTTTTTACGTTTTATCATCGTATGAATATATTTATTAAATTATTGGTAAATAAATGATTATAAATCTATGAGATCATTTAAGAATACGGATAAATCTTTATATTTTTTGTATATTGATTGAAAGGTTAATGAAACTTCACGAACTCTATGGAAGTAAATCGAGATGAATTATTACAATCTTGTAAAGAGTTTAATAGCTATTAAAGATCCTTAAGAGGAGGTCGAGTATATATATGTCCTATTGTAATCAAAAAATTGATTTTTTTACAAAAACTAATAATTTTAGAAAAAAATAAAGAGAAAGCCCCATCTTGTATCATAAAAAGCTAAATTTTCTTTGATTAGGAAAAAATTTTTTTATCGATTCGTTTTGAAAAAAACCTTGAAAAACATAAAATATCGAGGTTTGGATGGACAATTCAGTTTTTCAAAGTTTTCTTTGAAACGAAGCGATAAAAATAATTTTTTCTCATAAGAAAAAATATTGCTTTTTATTATACGAGATGGGACTTTCTTATTTGTTGCTACAATCATAAGGTTTTGCAGAAAATTGAATTTTTTTATTATAAAAGGATAGAGATATACGACCTGCTATTAATAAAATAACGTGAAAATTATTTATGATTCTCAGTAACGATTTTGAAGTTATAAAAAAATATACGTATTATTAAATTTTTATAACTCTTGAAATAGTTAAGCATACCATGGAATTGTTCGATAGTGGAAATAAAGCCATTTTACACGACTAAGCTATAAATTTTTTTTGTGAATAAATACAATAAATCGCACTGATTTATTAATACTAGGCAATTTTTCAGTTAATTAATAAGTTAATTTAATTAATACTATGATATGCCCTTCAAAAATCACTATTCAATATATTAGAAATTCATAAAGAATCTGAAGAAGTCATAATCATATTTTTTGATATATGGGGATATCCACAAAACTTTTAATTCTCTAGTAACAGGACATATTACAGCTGTTACTGAGTTACCGCATGATGCACATTATTTAAACTAGGTTCAAATCTTTTGTGCTATCCTGTAACTCTATTTCTGATGTATTTTGTAAATGTTTAACAAACGGCGCAGTAGATATTTCTATGAAACATTCATTTTTACACATAAAAAATTACCGTAATTTATCTTATGTGTAAATTTACTTTTTATAGAATTATCCGCTGCGCCGTTTGTAGCACATTTACAAAATACATCAGAAATAGAGTTACAGGATAGCACGAAAGATTATAACCTAGTTTAAATAATGACCTGTTACTAGAGAATTTAAAGTTGGGTGGATATCCCCATATAATACCATGGTGGTACACATGAAATTGGAAAGGTTCCAAAAATATATAAATTACAATAACTTTTCTGATGAGGATATATTATTCAGATTAATATTATTTTTAAAATTAGATAACATTATTTTTATTTTTAAGAGCATGACGAAGCTTCCAGTCTTCTAATAATATTTCCAATCCTAAGTTATGAATAAACAATGCGTTTAATAACATTTTTTTGCGACAAAGAAAAAATTGGTAAGATTAAACTCGAGTTTGGACAACTCAAGAAACCCACGAAAATACTACATAAAAAGTAATAATACTAACTTTCAATGTAACGTATTTTAAGATTAGGTTTGTCGAGCTTGATATAATTTTCAATCCAAGTTCATAAAAAATTTACAAGTTTAAATGATTTTTTATTTGAACAAAAATTATTGTATTAACTTAGCTCTAGTGCGGACAAGTCATTATATTTGTTTTTCTCATCCATGCTGAGTAAGTGGCCTATAGCACATGCGTTTTCGGGGTAGTAAGTAGCTAATAGCGCGCGCTGCGTGTGTTGTTTTTTGAGGGCGTGTGTTTCACAGCTATGTATAATATTATTTTGTATTAAATTACGTAAATACGTTACATTCTGTAAAATAACGTCACGCAAAATTAATGTAAAATTAATGTAAAATTAATGTAGTTAATTAATGTAAAATCGCAAAGGTTTATACAAGCGCAGCGCCCTCATACTGTATCTCATCGACCATATGATGAATTTTATACTCTATCTCGCTTTAACCTCTGACAAAGTAAATCGTATCATCTATTCTTGTATTATTTTTACATTAACGAAATCGTAATTATTCGGTATATACGTGAAATTGGTGAACTAAAAGTATGCAATTTAATTACAAATAATAGTACCAAAAAGTATTGAAATATACTGTTGCGAGTCAGTCGTACGGCAGATATGAGAGAGGGAGAGAGAGAGAGTAAGAGAATGCTATATCTAAAGGAAACAAAACACGCAGGAACGTGCACGAGTTTCTATGTAGAAGTCAGTTGTGTGCTAGCTTCTTGATAAAAGTTGTTGACGCCCTGGTAGAAACGTTAAGCATGTATTCAGTATATAATACCGGCGGTTGCGATCTTATGCTGATCGATATCGCGATAAACCCTAATACCGGTTTCTCAATCATCCCGATGGTATCGGGAGGATATCGTCAACCTTTATTATATTTTATCTAAGAAACATAATAAAAAATTTGACAAAAAATATATAATAAATAATAATTAAGGAAATGTAATATCCTGAATGGAAAAAGGAATGATGAATAAAATAATAAATTTTATTATGCACATAATAAATTTTATTATGTATATAATAAATTTTACTTTTTCATAACCTCAAAATTTTCGACCAAATTGAAAGTAATTCTGTAACATAATATGTAGATGATTCGAAAAATCATTGATCGCATATCATCATGGCGCAGTCGGTAACGTTCACGCTTAGCATGTTCAAGGTATCTGGTTCGAGCCCACTTCACGCAAGATTTTTTTCGATGATAATTTATTTTCAAAATTAAAAATAATATAAAAATATAATTAAAAATGATTAAATAACAAATTTTTGGTGCAAAAAAAATAATATCAAAAAGGGAGTTTTAATTAATTTTTTTTAGGGTTATGTTCGTTATCTAATATATGAAATAGTAATTAATGTCTTCAATACTTTATCGCGTATATATCGGTTATTTATCGCGACTGCGCCGCGACGAGATATCGCTAGCCGTTAATTTACTGAGCATATTTTTATCCTGAATTTTCTTCCAGGGCGATGCAAAAAAATAATATTTTTATGAGATGCTTTTTTTTATTTACATATTAATTTTTTTAAATGGGGGGATACCCCAACCCAAATATAGGTGCATACTATATATGCAATTCAAATATCAGAATCAGATCTGAATGCGTTTTCTCTTTTTCTTTCTTTCTCTATAATGTTTTATGGTGAACCCCTTTATTCCCAACATTTTTTAAATTGAATTTTTTAAAAATAAATATTATTAAAAAAAATTTTATACACTATCTCATTTAAAATTAAAAAAATAAATTCCTTAAATAAACTAAACTATTTGAATTTAGTTTTATTTAATTTTATAATTATTTAGTTTTAAAATTATTTTAAAATTAAATAAAACAGTGTTATAAGTTAAATAAACATTTATGAGTTCTATGATTTCGTAAAAAAGTTTCACTTTGTCGGCCAGTCCCAAAGACTGCCACACCAGTTTTTTATACAAATATTCTTTATAATCACATCTTTTGTACTTAAAAATTAATTTACAATTACAACAATTAATATTTGAGTAAAATATGAAAACCTTAATTAGACAAAGACAGCGAATCCGGCCCTTTTTTTTTAATTTGAAACTTTTAATTAAACATTTTTTGGTTTCTAGTGCATGAAATTAATGTTTATGTATTTTTCTAACAAAGTTGGGTTTTGTAAAATTGAATTTTCGTTAAAAAGATTATAATTAAATTCATACTTTACAAATTTTAGACCTCGTAAAAATTTAATTTTAGGAATATTATTTATAAAATAAATTCTCAAATCATTCTTACTGGATCAATAAACCTACAAATACATTGTATTTTATTATGTTATTCATTGTTTTGTTGTTCACTTTAAGGATTTAAAATGAACAGTGAAGAAAATTCAGTAGATAATACAGATGAATTACTAGCTAGTTTAAGAGTTGGTATAGATGGTGAACCATTACATGATGATGGAAGTCAGGGGACAGCAAATAATGGTACCCATTATGAGTTATCACGATTGAGTAATTCTACAGGAATTACAAATGTTTCAACGGCGCCTTCTGTTTCATTAAGTGATGAGCAAAAAAAAATGTTAGATGTCTGCTGTAAAACTTGTTATTTGGATGGAAAATTTTTCGAAGCAGATTTGACGAAATCAAATGGCGATAAAATCATAGCAAAATGCATGACTTGTAACCAAATTATTCATGGAAATCTTAAAGTTTCATCAAATTTTTATCGCCATTTAAGAGGAGGCCGTATCATTCTGTCCTTGTCTAATCTAAATTTTCTGTATTATTAATAAATTAAATATTTTCATAGAAAAGTAAGACAACCGCCCAATAGAGCAAAAGACAAGCAAACGATTCTTTTTTATGAAAAAATATAAAATTTTGATTATTTTTCGAGTGAAGTCTGAAACGGAAAAACAATCGAACTTGATTGAGTTGATTCAACTGTTTTTCCATTTCAGACTTCACTCAAAAAATAATCAAAATTTCATATTTTTTCATAAAAAAGAATCGCTTGCTTGTCTTTTGCTCTATTGGGCGGTTGTCTTACTTTTCTATGAAAATATTCAATTTATTAATAATAAAGAAAATTTAGATTAGACAAGGACAGAACTATACGGCCGCCTCTTAAAGGTTATTGTTTTTATATGTAGATGTTATTGAATCAACTAATTTATTTATTGTTATTGTGACTTGCAAAATATAAAAAGTAAAAATTGTACTTTTTTAAAAATACCTTGATAAAGTCAATATTTAATGGTATGAATTGAAAAAAAATTTTGATGTTTTTTACGACAGTACATTCAAATATAAAGTTAATATTTAGATGAAATATCAAGTATCATGTTTCAATAAATATCTTGTTCAATGATGAATTTTCTCTTATGGATATATAAAATTAAACATTATTTATATTAAAGTTATATACCTTATCAGAAAAAAAGGTCAGCCGTGTTGGCAGGTGACAATAATACTAAATTTTATCTGTTATAGTAAACACAGAATAAAATGATGTGTTCACTTTTTTACAATGTCATCAAATTGCTTTTTTAACACCTAGTCCAAAAGTACCATATTTTCTCCTGTCGTCGAAAATAGAATATGGTATTTTTGGCCTCTTGTTGGAAAATTTGTATTTTCACCTCGAGAGTAAATGAAGAATGACTTTAATTTTATGTGAATTGTCATCCAAGCCAAACAGGAGTTCTTTATTTTTACTCGCTCTAGGTGAAAAATATACTATTTCATACAAAATCAAAAAATTTTAATAATATTAAATGTTTATTTTGTATTAATTTTATGATTTAACATAATTATATTTTTAGAGAAAACATGAAGAGAAACTACAAAGCTATCAGCAATATAAAAAATTTAAAAAATTGGATGGTGATGATGAAGATGAAAATGATGTTGTTTATCGACGTGTGACATGTGCTTTTTCTCAAAATACTTTTGAAAAAAATGTTGTTGAGTTTTTATTGAGAAATCAACTTTCTCTTCGTCTAGTTGAAGATTCAGCTTTTCGAAAAATATTTAATGGTTGTATATTTTATATAATATTTTTTTTATTATATCAATGAATAACATTTTATTTGAAATATTTAGATTTCAAAATTAAACATGGTGACGCTCCGTTAAAGCATTTGACTTGTTATACTGCTGGAAAAAAAGTTGATGATTTATATTATAAACAATTAGACAAGATTAAAATGGCTTTAGCTAATGCAAACCATGTCTGTACAACAGCAGATATTTGGACTGGGTCGAATAGAAGATTTTTAGGTGTAACTGCTCATTGGGTAAGATAACATGTTATTCACATAAAGTAGTTAAGAAATTACAATAAAATCAAAATTATTTCTATTTGCAGATTGATGATGTATCTTTGGAAAGAAGATCAGAAGCTTTAGCTTGTAGACGATTTGAAGGATCGCATACCTTTTCCAATATAGCAGAGCAACTATCTATTATCTATTCGACTTTCGAGCTAACTGCTAAAAAAATTGTATCTACAGTTACGGATAATGGGAAAAATTTTGTTAAAGCCTTTAAAGAATTTGGAATAGAAAATCCAGAAAATTATTTTCCAGGTTATTTAAATTGTTATTTTAAATCAATTGTATTAAAAATTAAATAAATAGACATTTAAATTATTGGATGAATATAATCAATTCTTGAATTAAATTAATATTAAATAATAAAGTAAATTAATAACTGTCAATTATCGGTAGATTTTCTTTAGATTTTATAATTTCTCATGAAACAAAATTCAATCAAACAAATCTAAATTTATTAAAAAAGCTAATTTTGCTTAAAAGTTATAAATATAATAAAAAAAATGAAAAAATTGAACTTCAAATTTATATGAAAAATCTTTATAAAATCTTAATAAATTTTCAAATTATTATATAAAAATTATTGCAGATGAGGATTCAAATGATTCTGAAGAGGAAATGGAAGAGTTAGAAGAAAATGATGGCGAAGAATCACTGTTTATGAACAGTAACGATAATGTAAATCCTGTAGAAGACGAAGCAATATTTTCAAATATAACACTATCTCGTCATTTTCGATAGGTCAGCCATACCTTAAGTTTGATTGCAACAAAAGATCTTGTAGACGCAATTGACAGAGTTCCAAATATTAAAAAGTGTCATAAATTTGTCATGGAAAAATGCCAACAATTATGTAAATGTTTAAGATCACCAAAAAAACGAGAAGAAATGAAAAAAATTTTTGGATACAGTTTACAGAGGCCCGTTATAACAAGGTGGAATTCCACGTATGACGCCTTTTAACAAATCATTTTGTTAAAAGAAATAATTGATGATGAAAGAATTCATGACATGTTGGAATCTAATAAAATCTTAAGAGAAAAAGATTTTGAATTTATTGAAGATTATTTGAAATTGTGTCAACCCCTGGCTTCAGCGATTAATATTTTACAAGGAGAAGAAGATTGTCATTATGGTTATCTTTTACCAACATTGTTGACTATCCGTAAAAAATGGAATACTTTATCGGCAAATAAAAGTTTGTCTATGTGTGAGCCACTGTTGAAATATTTAAAGGAAGCTTGAGACAAAAGATTTCATGATTTTTTTTAAATCATTAACAATGGCGAATTAGCAGCTATAGCAGCACTCACGCACCCCAAATTTAGAGCAAAATGGATTTCGTGCTTTGATAAAAATACACAAGCAAAAATAAAAAGGCTTGTTGAAGAATTGGTTAGGCCTAAAAAGCCGGAATCAGCTGTTCCAGATAATGAGAATACTGAAGACACGTTTTTTGATTTTGATGATGACAGCTCAAATGCATTACTAAACACGACTTTTGCACCTCAAGAACAAGAAGAAAATGAACTAATGAGGTTTTTAAATGCAAAACGATGTCTTTGGAGTCATTAAATAATTTACCAGTTGTTAAAAGCTTATTTTTGAAATTTAATACCACATTACCTTCTTCAGCTCCAGTAGAAAGATTATTTTCTTATGCTACTTTAATGAACATGCCAAAATTTAATAGATTGTCCGATATTGAATTCGAAAAACGAGTACTGTATAAAGCAAATGGACTCAAAAGTTATTTGTAAGGGTATAAAGCTTTGAACTTAATAATACTTATTTTATTATTTTTATGAATAAGCAAAAAGTTTAATAATTTATAATTGAATATTTATAATTATACAGAAACATTTTTTATAAAAGCAATCTTTTAATATGAATAGGTAAAAATTTTTTAAAATAATAATCGCGATATTCAAAATCATCGAAAGATTTACATTGGCTGAGTAATCGCCACTTCATAAATTTTTTTCAAGTGTTTCATATTAGAAAATAATCGCGATATTATGAAATATACGTAAGCTTACATTGGCTGAGTAATCGCCATTTCATAAATTCTTTTTAAATGTTTCATATTAGAAAATTATCGCGATATTATGAAATATATGAAAGCTTACATTGGCTGAGTAATCGCCACTTCATAAATTCTTTTTAAATGTTTCATATTAGAAAATAATCGCGATATTATGAAATATATGAAAGCTTACATTGGCTGAGTAATCGCCACTTAAAAAATTCTTTTCAAATGTTTCATATTAGAAAATAATCGCGATATTATTAAATATCTGAAAACTTACATTGGCTGAGTAATCGCCACTTGAAAAGTTATTATTTAAACTCTTGTGTTAAATATGCGATCATTGTAACGAGTATTAATATATACTCGTCATGTACGCTGTGCCAACTATTAGACGAGGGCAGCACACGGTGGACTATGATAACCACGTGTGAAGCACCTTGTGCCGGCTTGCAAGAATGTAAATGAGGCGCGCGCATGGAAGAACGATAGAAAAGGGGAGGTAGGTAGCTCACTCTTTTTCTATCTCATTCTTCTTAAGTCCACCATTATCGGCGATAGAGTTCCTTTTGCCGCGTTCTCGCCATAGTTTTATTCTAAAGATAAAAAGTCGATTTTTATTAATTGTTGGGTACGCGTGTTTTGTGTGTAAGTGTCTGGTTGTAGCGGAGTTAAATTCTGTGTGTGTAGGTGGATCGCTGCACACAGAATTTAACATATAGTGTTTAATTTTGTTATAGCGAGACTAGCACTTGCGGCCACGTGTTACTGGTTTTATATACTGTAGCGAGACAAGGACCGAGATACCGGCGTCGATAGGTTGTACTGTATAACGCATTTGGAAAAGACAAAGGTACGTTGGTCGCAACCATTATCTTGCGTTTGCGTTTAACCTTATTGGCATTTTTGCAGCGCACCAAATTATTGTAATTAGTTAGATTATTGATTATTGAATTAAATTTTTATAAGCTCGGCCCGAGCGTTAAATTTATTAGTTTTCGCTGTTATTTTAATTCTCTGTTTTTACTTTTAATAAATTAAATTATTTATTTTCCTTCATAAACAAAGTTTACTTTTATTTACTTTTGTCTGGCGTAGTAAGAAATTACCACGCCCGAGTACTTTACATTACCTATTGTTAATTTGATTAAATCTGTACCCAACTAACAATTTGCACGCTTTTGTACCCACAAAAGCAATTGTTCAGTTGGCTGTTAAATTTAATATTCAAGTTGAAGTACGAGTTCTGAACAGCTGGTGTAAGTGATCACCTGATCACATTATAACAGGTGAGGTACTTGTAACAAAAAGTTACAAGTGTATAATATTTGTCTTAATTATCCACCTGTTACATCATGATATTAAAAATTAACCAAAAATGTACATTGGCTGAGTTATCGCCACATATAATATTGTAAATTTTTACCAGCATGAAGTAAATGAATAATTTAAATAAATGATATGAAAAAAATTGTTTTATTGCTTTATATAAGGTCACATCGTATAGAAAAAAATTCAGCAGTCATGCATAAACAGCTATAGAGAACCTGTGTATTTATATGAGCCCACATAATTAATCCATAGTCCATACACAATATACATAAATGTGTAATTATGTAAATCTTACTCATAGTCAATATATTATCTCTATTTTAATTTATTTTTTTTTATTCAAAAAACCAATTTTCTTATTAGCAAAGGACAGAAATATGATTCTTCCTCTTAAAATATCTCTTCATTTTCTATAATTTTGTAATAGTATTAGATATCTCGAATGATTTCAAAGATTTATGTCTATTAACGAAATAATATTTATAATAAATGATGTTTAAAAATATTTCTTTTTATTTTTGTAAAAAATTAAAGTTTCATGATTTCATGTAAATAGCAAGAATGTTTATTGTTCGGTTAAATAAACAAAAATATTAAAGATTTAATAAAGATTATATGTAAATGCATAACTAATTCAGAATTTCTTTAACTTTGGAATTTGACTTATATAGATTTTAAATGATTTAATTCGAATAAAATGAATTACTAATATGATTTCTTAACTTTCGTGGTAAGTAAATAATTGCTAAGATTCATAAATTCTCAAATTTTTTAAATAATAGCGCTCATTACCTGTATATCGGAATGATGTTTGATGAAAAAATGTTGAAATTATTCACTAATTACAATAGTAATATGCTTTCTTGAAGTTAAATTTCGCTGGCATTATTCGAACGAAAAATTCATAAATTAGTAGGGATACTACCGCAAATTTATATGCGAGATGATTTGTATGAATGATCTTTATGTATGGGTATCAAATACGAGTAAATCAACATATTTCATGGAACTTGCATGAATCTTAAACAATTGTTCTTTCAAAATCTTTTTATTTCCGAGTATTCTCCGACCTAATCAAACAACCTTAGAATCGAAATCTAAAAGAATCTTTAAGTTTCATTTGACGTAGTCCCTGCAAATGTCTTTGAACTTCATAATCGGTATGAAAAATTTTAAAATTCATTCATATAGACGATTTCCGAGTAGCCAGGATCACCTGGATATTGTGAGATGTCATCTCGGGAAACGTACATGTTATTAATAAATAATGGCTAAATTTTAAAAGATATTCTTGTAAACAATGTTTATCTTATTCGGAACATCCATGTTTGGCTAGATAACATTTGAAACAACTTCAAAGTAGTTATTAAACTATAAGTTGAATTTCAAAAGTTTTAGCTTTAGATGATGTTTAAGTTGTCATTAACACCTAGGTATCCAAAGACGGCGATCGTGGGTACCACAGCATGATAAATAACTATTTTTTAAATATTGTCTACATCGATAAGGTAGAGTATGTAAATATTGTTGTAATATGAGTCGAATGATAGAAGCTGCTAAGAAGAAAAGTTGAAGATCATGTTTATGTATATATATATATATATATATATATATATATATATATATATATATTGATGTTCATGTAAATAAGTTAATCTGTTTTTATGATCAGATGATTTGAGTTCGTTCTAATCAATAAAGAATACTGTTATTTTATAAAAGTGTATTAAGTTATTGTGTTGAAGTATCTTTAAGTTTAATTAATAATTAAGACGTAACAATTTGGGGGCTCGTTCGGGATATCAAATAAAAAATTATCTACGTGATAGAAATTATTTTTATTTGGAAGTGTCACGGAAGTCATCAATAAAACAGATAAGTCGTTTATATTTTTTTATTAAAAAAAATAAACACATTACACAAACACAAAAATTGAATACATACACATTAAAATAAATTTATTTTATTTTCTTTTACTTCTTTAATTTTTATTATCTTTTCAAAATGATTACACGCTCACCAGTACAAACAAGAAATGCAGGTACTGATCCTTCGGAATCAAACATAAATATGTTACAGATGATGAAGGAATTCCAATCAACTAAAGAAGCTTTTGACGTGGAACGGCGTCAATTTAGATCCGAATTTGATAAAGAACAACAAAAGTGCCATAACCTTGAACTGGTATTACAAGAACAAAAGGACGAATTCCGACGCTGTAATCATAATCTTATTGAAGAAAGGCGTTTACGTGAGCATCGTGATGCAGAAATTATAGAACTTAAAAATAATCTACAAAAACTGCAAGAACAATTTGCAAAGATAAGTCGTCAATATGAATTAATAAATGCATGTAATACACAAACAACACAAACAAATCAGATACAAGATTCATTATCAACTACAACACAAAATATTCAAAACATTGGGGTTAGAAATAATGTATTAGATCAAATTTCTCCATCTTAATTAAATGAAACTAATAATATTGGAAAAAGGTTAGGATACCGACTCCAACCTGATTATTTTGACGGAACGTGTTCATTAAGAGAATACTTAATACAATTTAATTTCATAGCTTAGGCTCAAAATTGGAATGATCAAGATAAATGTATTGCTTTAACCTCAAGTTTGAGAGGAAAAGCAAGAACTATTTTCGATAATATTCAAGATCCTTTAAAAACTACTTTTCAAGATCTTAAAAATCAATTGGAATTAAGATTTGGAGAACATTTTTCGTCACAAACTTATTATAGTCAATTTACGAATAGAAGACAAAAATTTGGAGAAGATTTTCCTACTCTCGGAGGAGATTTAGAAAGATTATGCAGACTTGCATATCCTGAATGTACTAATCCTCAAGTACAAGATAAAATTGCAGGATCACAATTTATTTTAGCTATTTTTAGTAATCAAATTCGCCAAACGCTTCAAGTAGAAGGAATAACATCGCTCAAGAAAGCTGTACTTAGAGCTATTCAACTTAACGATATTTTTGAAAATAATCGTCAAAAACATTTTAATTAATCTTCAAATCATGAATCAAGACCAACTTTCATCAAGAAGAATGATTATCAAAAAGGAGATTTTCAAAGGAAAAATTTTAATGAATGTTGGAATTACGGTTCAAAAGAACATTTTAGATCTGCTTGCCCTAAACAAATTAAAAAACAGGGAAACTAGGTTTTGTTGAACTTGTTGGAGCGGGTTCAACAGATAGGTTCAAAGCCCCGAACACATGTTCTCGTCTTGTAGCTAGGATTAATGGTAATTCTGATAGTTTTTATTTTTTAGGAAAACTTGACGATAATAATTATAATTTCAAGATAGATTCAGGTTCTGATGTATCTATAATTAATTCTAAATTGATAGGATCTAATTTTAATCAAATTCCTGTACATAATATCTTTCTTAAATATCCAACTGGAGAACAAGTTCGTATTAAATGTAAAGTTATAGTTTCAATCAAATTAGGAAAAATTTCAATGACATTACCTATGTTTGTAGCAAATATAGATGATGATTGTATTCTTGGAGATGATTTTCTAAAAGAATCTAATATTTCATGTAAAATCCATGAAACTATTAGAAATCTACTTGATTTGCCTGTAATCCACAAATCATGTGGAAAAATTGTTACTTCAATTCAAGATATTCCTATGAATTTACAAGAAATTTTTGAGAAAAATTCAACTGAAATAAATTATTCTCAAAAAGACGATTTCGCTAATTTCCTTATTGAATTTCAAGATCTGTTCCAAGATGATAATATTACTGGAGGTTGTGATATTGTTGAACACAAAATCAACCTTTCTAATCTTCAACCAATTAAACAACCAATTAGAAGAGTTCCTTTCTCTCAACAAGAAGAAGATAAAATTATTCAAGATATGAAATCACAAGGAGTGATTGAAGAATCTTCGAGTTCTTGGTGTTCACCTGTAGTTTTAAAACGTAAGAAAGATGGTTCTTTTAGATTTTGTGTAGATTATCGTAGATTAAATGCAGTAACTATAAAAGATTCTTATCCATTACCTAGAATAGATCAAACTTTAGATAGTTTAGCTGGAAATTCTTGGTTTTCTACTATTGATTTAAAAAGTGGTTATTGGCAAGTAAAAATTTGAGATTCAGATAAAGAAAAGACTGCATTTTCGATTGGTCAAGGTTTGTGGCAATTTACAGTTATGCCTTTTGGACTTTGCAATGCACCAGCAACTTTTGAACGTTTAATGGAGAATATTTTACGAGATTTTATTGGCACAATTTGTTTAGTTTATTTAGATGATGTTATTATTATGGGAAAAACATTTATCGAATTATTAAACAATTTAAAGATGGTACTTCATAGAATTCGTAAAGCTGGCTTAATTCTGAATAAAAAGAAATGTATTTTCTTTCAAAGAAAAATAGAATTTCTTGGACACATTATATCTGAACAAGGCATTGAAACAGATCCAAAGAAAACTTCTGTAGTAACAGATTGGCCTATTCTACGAAGGAAAAAGAATATTAGGAGTTTTCTAGGTTTCTGCTCATATTACCGTCGTTATGTAAAAGGATTTTCTTCAATTGCAAAACCTCTTTATAAACTAACAGAAAATGATACAAAATTTGAATGGTCAGATGTATGTCAAAAGGCTTTTGATGAATTAAAAAACATCCTTACATCTCCTCCTATTCTAGCTTTTCCATCACCCACAGATCAATTTATTTTAGATACTGATGCATCAGATCATGGTATAGGTGCTGTACTATCACAAGTACAAAATCAAAAAGAAAGAGTTATAGGTTATTATAGTAGGATCTTAAACAAAGCAGAAAGAAATTATTGTGTTACTCGCCGTGAACTTTTAGCTGTAATTGAATCGATTAAACATTTTAATCATTATTTATTAGGTCCAAAATTTATTATCAGAACAGATCATTCTGCTTTAAGTTGGTTACTTTCATTTAAAGAACTTGATGGTCAATTAGCTAGATGGATTGAAAGAATAGGTAAATATAATTATGAGATTATACATAGAAAAGGAAATTCTCATAAAAATGCTGATAGTTTATCTCGTCGTCCGTGTGAAAATTCTTCTTGTAAATATTGTCTTAAAATAGAAGACAAATACAATGAAAATAAAGATATTGTTAAAAATAAAGTCGGTAGAATCATTTTTACAGAAAAATCAAGTGAAGATTGGTTAAAAGATCAGTTAGAAGATAAAACTATCAGTTTTATTTAAAAAAAAAAGAAAAAAGGAATTAAACTTACTTATCAAGAAATTTCTTGTAAAGACTCTAAATTAAAAACTTACTGTTCACAATGGGACTCTTTAATGATTAAAGATAATGTTCTTTGTCGAGAATGGTTATCTCCAAATTTTAAATCAACTACTTTACAAATTGTGGTACCACAAAATAAAATCACTGAAATTTTAAAAGAAGCACATGATTCACCAACAGGAGGTCATTTTGAAGTAAATAAAACATTGGATAAAGTACGCAAAAGGTTTTATTGGGCAACTTGTAAAAATGACATAGAAAATTGGTAAATCTTGTATGATTTGTATTGCTCGGAAAGGTCCTTCTGATAAAGGACATAATGAAATGCAAATTTTTAATTCAAGAGAACCTTTTAAAAGACTTCAAATGGATATTCTTGGACAATTTCCTAAATCTTCATTAGGAAATAAATACCTTTTAGTAATTACAGATACATTCACTAAATGAATTGAAGTTTTTCCAATTTCAAATATGAGAGCTCCTACTATAGCAGAAATATTAGTTAGTCAGGTTATTTCTAGATATGGAGTTCCTTTAAGTATTCATACAGATCAAGGTAAAAATTTCGATTCGAAACTGATATAAGAATTAGGTAATTTGTTAGGATTTCACAAGACGAGAACGACACCATTACATCCACAATCAAACGGTGAGGTTGAACGACAACACCAAAACATACTTAATTACTTATCCAAGTACATCACACAAAATCAAAAAGATTGGGACCGATGGATCTCATTTTATTTATTAGCTTACAGGTCCTCTACACATTCTACAACTGGGGCAACTCCTGTTGAGATGCTTACTGGTACCAACTTACGACTTCCATTGGATTTAATAAGGGGCTGTCCACAAAAACCAAAAGAAGTCCAATTTAATTTCAATTATGTTCAACAACTCAAACTTAAAATTAACGAAATCTATAACCAAGCACGACAACATTTATTAATAACATCAAATAAGACGAAAAATTACTATGATCATAAGGCTCGACAAGTTACTTTCTCTGAAGGTCAAAAAGTTTGGTTTTACAATCCACAAAGAAGAAAAGGAATATCACCAAAACTACAAAGTAACTGGGAAGGCCCTTATACTATACTCAAGAAAATCAATGACGTTGTGTTCTGTATACAAAAATCAAACAGACACAAAAATAAAATTGTACATATTGATCGACTGGCAACTTTTCATGAACGCTCGACTTAACTGTTCTGCTCATGGTTCTTTTAAACTGTGGTTTTTCCCATGAGCGGGAAGGTGAATACCGGAACAGGAATATGAGATAAGGTTCCACAGTAAAAAAATTATTCTTTCCACTCATATTCATTAAGATTTCCATTAAAACATTGTTCCTCAAAGTTGCTGTTGGAAGAAAGAAATTTGAGTTTATTTTGTGTCTCTTGTGTCAATTAGTAGTCATTCTTGTATTGGACAAGAATCCTGGAATTGACTGGAACAAGAGTGTAAGATAAAATTATTATTTATGCTTGGTGCATAAAATTCATACTTGGTGCATGGTCATTTATTTATAAAGGTAAAGTGTTACTGGTCCTTTAATTGTCGGGACGACAATTTGAAAGAGAGGGGAGCAATGTTGTAATATGAGTCGAATGATAGAAGCTGCTAAGAAGAAAAGTTGAAGATCATGTTTATGTATATATATATATATATATATATATATATATATATATATATGATGTTCATGTAAATAAGTTAGTCTGTTTTTATGATTAGATGATTTGAGTTCGTTCTAACCAATAAAGAATACTGTTATTTTATAAAAGTGTATTAGGTTATTGTGTTGAAGTATCTTTAAGTTTAATTAATAATTAAGACGTAACAATATATATATATATATATATATATATATATATATATATATATATATATATATATATAAAGTTAAATATGTGTTTGTATGTGTGAGCGTGTGCGTGCGCGTATGAGTTAAAATTAAATGTTCCATATAATCTTGAATAAACCTGTGTGTGTACGTGCGATTCTACATGAAATGTCATTTATGTATATATATACGTTTATATCATGCTTGTGAGTCGACATGAAAAGTCCCACGTACATGAACGCGTGTGTGCATGTATGCGAATTGACATGAAACGTCTCATATATATAAACCTAAGGGTACTTAGATAGGTGTGTACGAGTTGTCATGAAATGTCCCATATACATCGAAAAACCTGTGCTTGCGAGTACGTGCGAGTTGACATGAAATGACCCATATATATATATATATATATATATAGTCAAAAAAATTGCGGATGAACGTAAGCAAGCTGATATAAAATGGACCATAAATATATATATATATATATATATGCAAAAACCTGTCTGTAAGATCGTACATGAGTTGACATGAAGAGTCGCATATATATAAAAACGCGTATGCATGAATGCAAATTGACATGAAACGTCCCATATATGTGAACCTGAAGGAACTCGGATAGGTGTATTAGAGTTGTCCAAATGAGAAATGTTCCATATATATAGAAAAGCCTGTGATTATGAGTACGTACGAGTTGACATGAAATGTCCCATGTATATTTATATGTATATATATGGGACGTTTCACGCCAACTCACCTAATAAAAAAATAGAATTCGTCGAAAATCTGTGAAAATTTTCTATTTGATACCCAAAATATACAAAAAAAATTTTAGAGGTCCAGGTCAAAGGGGTCAGGATTTAAACGTGATGGAATTTTTCGAATTTTCCAAATTTTTTGCTAAATAAATATTTCAATGAATTTTTTCCTCAAAAACTATCAATTTTTCGTTAAAACTTAATGGAATACTTTTTCTTGGAAATTAAATGTAGAATTTACCTAAATTTTTGCAAATTATAATATACTGATTTTTATGCTGACTTGATCGATTTAAACATACTATTTAGTATATCTAAAAATCGAGCAGGTTAAATTGGCTTTTTAAGGTCTTATTTTTTTTGTTTTTTTATGAGGAAAAAATATACGAAGCCTCTAGTTGGGCAGCCTCCTCAAAGTTACTTAATTGTGCAAAAATGTCTGAAAAAATCGTTATTTTGGATCAATGATGAGATTCGTGATTTTTTTTTTGAAAAAGTATTGATTTTTGAGACAAATGTATGAAAATGTTTTTTATTGGAAATCATGTGTAGAATATAAACATATTTTTACAAATTGTAATTTAAGGCATTATGAACCATATATACTAAAAATTTGACAAAAAATAAATTTTAAAATTTCAAAATTTCATTTATAATGTGTGATGTTTAGCAAATAATGGTTTACAAAAATTTACATACATTTTACATACAATTTCCAATAAAAAACATTTTCATACATTTGTCCCAAAAATCAATACTTTTTCAGAAAAAAAATCACGAATCTCAACATTGATCCAAAATAACGATTTATTCAGACTTTTTTGCACAATTAAGTAACTTTGAGAAGGCTGCCCAACTGAAGGCTTCGTATATTTTTTCCTCATAAAAAAACAAAAAAAATAAGACCTTAAAAAGCCAATTTAACCTGCTCGATTTTTAGATGTACTAAATAGTATGTTTAAATCGATCAAGTGAGCATAAAAATCAGTATATTATAATTTGCAAAAATTCAGGTGAATTCTACATCTAATTTCCTAGAAAAAGTATTCTATTAAGTTTTAACAAAAAATTGATAGTTTTTGAGGAAAAAATTCATTAAAATATTTATTTAGCAAAAAATTTGGAAAATTCGAAAAATTCCATCACGTTTAAATCCTGACCCCTTTGACCTGGACCTCTAAAATTTTTTTTGTATATTTTGGGTATCAAATAGAAAATTTTCACAGATTTTCGACGAATTCTATTTTTTTATTAGGTGAGTTGGCGGGAAACGTCCCATATATATATATATATATATATATAATCCTGTGTGTGTGCGTGCGCATTGGCATGAAATGTCGCATATATATAAACCTGTATGTACGTGCGTTGAAATTGACATAAAAAATCCCATGTATATTAGCGTGTGCGTGCATGCATGCGAATGAACATGAAATGTCCCATATACATGAACCTGTGTGTGCGTGCGTTATAATTGACATGAAAAATCCCATGTTTATTAAAGTCTGTGTGCATGCATGCGAATTTACATGAAATGTCCCATGTATATAAACCTTTGTCTGCTTACGTTTCAATTGACACGAAAAATCCCATGAATATTAACGTGTGCGTGCATGCATGCGAAACGACATGGAACGTCCCATATATATATAAACCTGTCTGTGGGTGCGTTCTAGTTGACGTGGAATGTCCCATGTATCTCTGTATGTATATAAAAAAAAATATATATATATATATATATATATATATATATATATATATATATATATATATATCTCTATATAATAAAGATATATCGCCTACGCCGCCGCCGCCGCCGCCGTGTATAAGAATTTTATGTGCCCTCAGTTAGCTGAAATTCAGCTAAAATTTAGCTGAAAGTTAGCTAAAAGTTAGCTGAAATTCAGATAAAATTTAGTTGAAATTTAGCTGAGAGATAGCTGAAATTCAGATAAAATTTAGCTAAAAGTTAGCTGAGAGATAGCTGAAATTCAGATAAAATTTAGCTGAAAGTTAGCTAAAAGTTGGCTGAAATTCAGATAAAATTCAGCTGAAAGTTAGCTGAGAGATAGCTGAAAGGTAGTTAATTGTTAGTTAATTTAATTAATTGTTATCTAATTTAAGAACGTTCTCTTGGAAATTGATATTGATTTGATAATTGATATTGACAATGGGGGGTTGGCGAGCGAAGCGAGCAGGGGGGAACCCTCCCTAGTATATATATATATATATTTATATAAACCTGTTTGTGGGTGCGTTCTAATTGACGTGGAATGTCGCTCGTATATATATATATATATATATATATATATATATATATATATATATATATATATATATATATATATAACTTGTCTGTATGTGTGCGTGTGGGTCGACACGAAATGTTGCATATATATGAGCCCAGGTGCGTATGTATGTGCGCGTCCACATATGTTTTTCTATATACATATATATGATAAAAATTCCTTAGTACGTTTAATTAAAAAGGAATTGTGGAATTTTTAATTAAAGCCCTCGAATTCACAAATCATAATCATAACTGACGCTCTTTCAATTCACGATTACATTTTGATTTCTTAATTGAAATTTATTTAATTAAGGATTCCTTTTGATTTTGGAATTAAAGCCCTTTTAATTCACGATTAAATTTTGATTTCTTAATTGAAATTTATTTAATTAAGAATTCCTTTTGATTTTGGAATTAAAGCCCTTCCAATTCACGATTACATTTTGATTTCTTAATTGGGTCCTTGCATGAAAAAATGCATTATATCCGTCAGGTAGAATACGAAAAAATAAAAGACCCGTATTTTTTTGTTTTTTAAAATATGATGAATTGCAAAAGTTTTAGCCAGTAGAAATTAATACAATTTTGATATATATAGATATAGCGCCAATGTATATGACGTCACTATTGCTAAAATAATCGTGACGTCACACAATTTCAACTGCCTCTATCTCTTTGAGTTTTCATTTTTATGACATAAGAAAAAATACGTGTTTTTTATTTTTTCTTTTTCTAAATAACGAATATAATGGATTCAAAAAAAATTTTTCATGCAAAGACCCAATTGAAATTTATTTAATTAAGGATTCCTTTTGATTTTGGAATTGAAGCCCTTTCAATTTACTATTAAATTTTGATTTCTTAATTGAAATTTATTTAATCAAGAATTCCTTTTGATTTTGTAATTAAAGCCCTTTCAATTCACGATTACATTTTAATTTCTTAATTGAAATTTATTTAATTGAGAATTCCTTTTGATTTTTTAATTAAAGCCTTTTCAATTCACGATTAAATTTTGATTTGTTAATTAAAATATTTTTAATTATTAATTTAAAAGGAATTGTTAATTAAATAAAACTTTATTTACAAATTCAAAAATGATTCGTGATTCAAATAATTTTTAATTACTTTTTTCGCAACCCTGGTTCTGAGATTTCAAATTTATCAGAATCATAATCCACATCACTTCTTCTTCCTGATTTCTTTCCTTTACTTTTTTTTCCTTCTTCTTCTGTTTCTTCTGGAAGCTTTTCAGGAGATTGAACATCTTTTTCAGCAGATTTTTCTTTATTCCTCTTTTCCTTTTCATCCTTTTTATTTTTTTTTGTCTTTTCGTAACTTCTTTTTTTTCTGCTAGGCTCTCCATTTGATGATGATTCAAAAGATGCTGGTCTTTTTGAAGCTGAAAATAAATTTTAAGTATTATAATGAAAATCTCTATTAATTATATTTGTATAAAGTAATATAAATTAATTACTTGAACATGCAGCATGATTAATTAACGTTTTGTCAGTTGTATTAACATTTTCATTTTCTTTATTAAATTTGTTTGTTAATTTCCCTTCCTTAGAGCTTTCTGTGTTACGATCTGCAAAAATAATAGTATTCATAATAAAAATTTTATCATTAAGAATTTATAATTTACCGTAATAATCCATACCTAATATTAAATATTTTATATTATTTGGTATTATACTCTAAGGAGTCTTTGTTATTGTAGGAGTTACACTCACTAGGAGAGTATCACATCTCCGGATCACGGATTTTGCTCTAACTTTGAGATAGGTTTTCAGATGTCAAAATATGGAAAAAGCCAGAGTTATAGACCCAATCGCTCAATATTTCTCTAGTTGCAGGCAATTAAATAAAATCACTAAAAAAGTTACTAGATTTTCAAACGCTTATAATTCTTTAGCATTAATAGCTAGACGCTTGTAACTGTTTTTAAATGAAAGCTACGTTCAAATCCTTTCGAAAAAGCACCTATAGCATATCAAAATATTATTTTTTCCCAAAGTTACAGCGTTATGAAAATTGTACTACATTTTAACATTTATCATTAATTAATATTCTTAAAAGGAAATTCAGCTCAAATTCTTATAACGCTGTAACTTTGAGAAAAAATAATATTTTGATATGCTATAGGTGCTTTTTCAAGAAGATTTGAACGTAGCTTTCATTTAAAAACAGTTACAAGCGTCTAGCTATTAATGCTAAAGAATTATAAGAGTTTGAAAATCTAGTAACTTTTTTAGTGATTTTATTTAATTGCCTGCAACTAGAGAAATATTGAGCGTTGGGGTCTATAACTCTGGCTTTTTCCATATTTTGACATCTGAAAACCTATCTCAAAGTTAGAGCAAAATCCGTGATCCGGAGATGTGATACTCTCCTAGTCAGATTACTCTTTCTCTCGTTTCTAGTAGGAGTTATCCCTTCATTAGATAATGGAGATCTATAATTACCAATATTTTTTGGAGTTTCTGTTACTGTAGGAGTTACACTCAGACTACTCTTCCTTCCAGTAGGAGTGAATATTCCTTGATTAAATAATCCATATTCATAATTAGCAATCATTTTGGGAGTCTCCGTTACTGTACGAATTCCACTCGGATTACTATTTTTTCTAGAAGGAGTAATTTTCCTTTGATTAAATATTGGAGATTTGGAAATGTCATTAGGAGAAATATAAACTTTTCTTGACAGCTTCATTATTATTGCATCTTTTTTTTCAATTCTTCCTTGGTGCGTTGAAGTTCTAAATAAACATTATCTGAGTTGTCCTGTTTATCGATGTCATCATAGTTCAAATCTAAACAATTGGAAGATTTTAATTTTTGATCAATTATTTTTTCGTGGTCCTTGCGTTGTGCAGCTTTCATTATTTTCCTAAGGTTCTAAAAATAATAGATGTATTGAGTTCAACAAGATAGAATTACATTATAATAAAACATTAAAATTTAATTTATATGAACCTTATCTTTAGACGAATCCTCTGCTCTTACACCTTTTTTTGGCTTTGCAGCTTTATGTAGTCCTTTATTTTCTTCTGTGTTAGTAGAAGCGTTGTCCATGGCTTCTATTAAAGCGTCACTGAATCGTTTATTGGCAGGCCTGCAACATTTGGTTGGGTTTTTTAGAAGCTCCAAATCATCTAAAAGGAAAGTTAAAGATGAAAATATAATATTCGAAATGAAAAGAAAAAATAAAAAAATTATGATGAAAACAAATTGAGCGTGCTTACCTCCTATAAGAAATATTTGAGCAGGAACTTTTTTTTCTCTCCTGTGACTGCATATAACTTGTTTACAAAATGACAATGATCATAATTAAATTGAGTATCACTTCGAAAATCTACTATATCTGAGGCTTTGATGTACTTTACGACCCTTTTAGAATTTTTATCAAAAAATCTGACTGCTGCGTATAACCTTTTATCACTGGATATAATACTACTGTCCGTCATTATATCTATTAAAAAAAGAGATATTTTAAGTTCATTATAAAAAAATGCTCTTTATTGAAAAATTATTTTTCAAATTATTAAGATTTTAAAAACGAAGTTGTTAAATGTTCTCTAGATTCCCTTTTAATATTTTAAGATTACAACCTTTATTTCTAAAATATGGAGGACATTTAACAACAGCCAAACTAATAATCAATACTTCAAAATTTCGAAACATTATCACCCTCTTATATATATTGTGCTTATTATTATTATAAAAAAAGTTTAATTTTAAAGTAAAAGTACCTTATTTACATCAAAGCCAGCGAAAAAAACAAATATCCAATGTATCCCCTAAAGGTAAGGTTAAGTTTTCTATTTATATTACTTATATTTTATTTCTATTTTGTTTTTACTTTCAATAAAAATATATATCTTTTTGCACAATTTAATATTATAATATATATAAAATTATACTTACTTTTAAGATAAGTCCACTAATGAAACATTAAGAGGCGGTCGGGTTTATTTCGCCGCTACATATAGGGTGGCGCCGCGGTCAGGTGAGAGAAATCTATAAAATATTTGTTATACAGCTATTTACAATTTTCTATGACAATAATACACTTCTAATGTTGTCATTTCCTCTAGCCATATATATGTAGAATAATTATTAATATTAATCTTGTTTGAAAAGTCTAAAGTATTATTATAAAGCGAAAAATGCGGCGCGAGGTAGAGCCGACGTAAACATTAGTATACATCATTCTTTAGTATTGCTCTTTCTGTCGCACTAAAGGAAGGTGCACGCATGTTTACATCGGTCCTACGTTGCATCGCATTTTTCGCTTTATAACAATATTTTAGACTTTTCAAACAAGATAAGTATTAATAATTATTCTACATATATATATATGGCTAGAGGAAATGACAACATTAAAAGTATATTGTCGTCTCGGAAAATTGTAAATAGCTGTATAAAAAATATTTAATAGATTTCTCTCACCTGACCGCAGCGCTACCCTATATGTAGCGGCGAAATAGACCGGACCGCCTCTTAACAATCTTTTGTACCTTTTGAATTTATCTTTTCTTAGACAATAGGACGTTAACGGTGTATAATTGTGTACGAAACTACACAAATTACGAATCATAGAACGTGACTGGTTGCTTTAGGCAACTGTTGAGTTTAGTATTTCGGTTCTGAATATGTTCGTTTTTATAAAATATACTACATAGCTCGTAAAACTTTACTGTATATAAAAAAATCATTTCGAGGAATTAGCAATAAAAAAACATTGTATAAAAGCTACGCGTATATCATGCGCATATGAAAATATAAAAAAAAAGAATTAAAAGAAGAAACGTTTTTCTATCATCTACTGCGTACGTAATTCAAAAATATACGTTAAGTTTTTTCAGCTTATGTGTATACATTACTGAGGTACTGTTGACAAAGATACGTACTGTTGTTGCAAAAAGTATTGCGATTATATTGCAACTGTTTAAACAACGACTATCGAATAAACGTAATGTCTGATGCTGAACAATTTTATCGTGTAAGTTTTATGTTACTTATGATTTAGCATTGAGAAATGTATGCAGTCTTAAATGTTATTTTTTATACACCTTTTTTACATGAAAATGAATTTAGTTTCTTACATGCTATGCAATGCAATTAGGTTTTGAAGAATGCTTTTATAGTTTGCACATGTAAACAATGAATAAAGTATTTTTCACTTTTTAATTGAATTATGTAGCGTGCAAGTTGTGAAATTGATTTTATATAAGAAATACACAGGTATTAAATAATAACAGTATTTTTTATTACCTAATTTGATAGTAAAAAGAGCAAAAAATTTCTTTGTTTTACAGAAATGAAAAAATTTTTTCAAAAATTAATAAAATATGAGAATATACATATTTATGAACACCTGTGAAAGAAGAGGTTATAGAGATTTTAATTATTATTTTTTAACATAAAATATGTTAATAATTTTGTATGTTATTAGTATTATGAGTCGCATAATTTCATTATATTGATTTAATTACAAGCTATTGAATTAGTCAATAATACTCTCCTCATCTCTAAAATATATTTATCGATAATGTTTTTTATTCAGGACTTTGATGCTTTTGTTGCCTCTGCAGAGCTATATTCAAGTACTACAAATTTTGATACAGCCTTATCTGGGAATGAAAGCGATTCTACAAATATTTCGGGTCAATCAACGTTAAATAATCATGAAGCTGCAGCTGTACAATCAACATTTGGAACCTATAGCGAATCGAATATAAGCAATGAACCTCTACTTTCTCCTCAATCCGTGGAAAATGAACAAGCAAACAACATGCAGCACAATTCATCATCAGATCAGGTATACTGTTGTTTGTATATATAATATTTTTTATCAAATGCTTTAGTATAATACGAAATATTATTTTCATTTGGTTTTTTTTTTCAATTAAATGTATTATATATATTTTTTTTAAACTTTGGTAATAATATAAAATAAATAAATAAAAGAATGACTATCAACCTTACTTTTAGCAAATGCAACCTAAAACTATATATCTTGTACTTACATATACTATTTTAACTTTTTTACTATTTTACTTTTTTTTATATACACATTTCAACAGGCTTTCATGTATAAATAAGTATTGATGTTTAACTGAATACAATTTTCAAAATAATGGAATTAAATTTTGTAATTAAAGGTTACCTAAGAATACAATATGAAGATAATCATCAACCACATACTTATGAAAAATTATTTTAATTTACTTATATGAGTTTTTTGTACTGACAGCTTTAAATGGTTACTTTCTAAGACATTTAATTTTTATTTGAATTAATTTCATAACTTTTTATTTAATATACATCTATTAATTTTTATAATATTTATTATTCCTACATTGTACACAGAAATAATTTTTCTAAATTTTTTAAATTTTTGTACTATTTTAATGCTCTTATCTGATGCAGCTATTTTATTAATTTTATTTTTATTTTGTTTTGTGTCATCTAATTATTTTAAACAGTTTCAACATATCCACAGTATATTTTTTTTTTGTTTTTCCATTTATTTATTAATGTATAAATAAGTTTCATTTGTCATGTATTTTTTTGGCGTTTTCAAATCTTGTAAATATTTGTTGAATAACCAGCAAAGTATACATTCTTTTGACTCTATTTTATCGTTTCTTTCAAAAATTGATTTTATCAATTTTTTTTCAAATATTTTGGTTTTAAAATCCAACTGAAAAATAATTTTATCTTTTCAAATTTGCTTAATTCTTTAGATTTATTAATTTTGTTTTTCTTTTCTATTTAATCCTATTGCGTCTAATTTTCTTCCTTTTAGTCTTTTTCTTGTTTTTTTGTTTGTTTTACCTGATTATTATTTTCCTTATAATTTTTTGTATTTATATTCATTTCTTTATTATAGTTTTTACTTTCTTTTTCATTATTTATTTCAAATATCACTTTATCATTTTAAATTGTTGTTTTCTTTTCTTATTCTTTTTTCTAAATCTAAATTATTTATATTTAAAATAGTCATGCAAAAAATGTCTTAAATCTTATCTTTGTCACCCTCGTCTTTAGCTAGGGTGCTTACATATACATTTTTAGTTTTATTATGTTAAATTGGTAGTATTTTTTTATTGAAAGATACGCTTAATCATCTTAGAAAAATTTTAAAAAAGCTTGTTCTTTATTAAATCATATTTGTTAACAAAAATTACAATATTAATTTTTCTGTGATTAAAATATTTAATTTTCATAATTTAATTTATTGCATAAATGTTGTTGAACGTTAATGTCTTACTTTAAAAAAATTTCATGTTTGTAATCCAATTGATTTCATTTTCAATGTTGGTAACAATAATATTATTTATTTCAAGTGTTTTTTTGTAGAAAAGGTTAATTTTTTTACATTATTTTATAATTATTTACAAACATGTGTTTATTAACCTTTTAAGGACCAGTCCCGTCCTTAAAAGGTTAACTTTGTAAAATTATTATTATCTAACTTCCAATTAATAAAGAAAAATATTATTTTCTCGATTTTCTCTTTTTTCATCATTATTATACAATATTTTTATTACTCTTCTTTCCTTTCTTAAATATATTGTTTTTAAAACTGTAAGTAGTTACTATTATTAGAACTGTAACAAAAACACAAAATAAAGCAGATATCTTTAGATGTTTCAATATTCACTTTTCGGTTGTATTTTTGGATTTTCGTATATTTTTTACTTATTTCAGCTATTTATTTTTCTTTTACAAATAAATAAAATAATTTTTTTGTACAACAAATTCAAGTATAATTTTTAACACTTTTTATAATCTCTACATTTTATTTAATTTTTTGTTGTACTTTTAGCAACAACCTATTTTTTATTGGACATCTTTTTAATGTAAAACGAATATTATATCCACATATATCGTTCTCAAAAACATCATCAGGTACATTTGATTATGAATGGAAAATTCTCAAAAGATATAATAAAATATTCAGCCAAAAATAAAATAAGTATCAAATAAGTATCTTTCATTTGAACTGAGACCACTTTCTGCTTTGTATAGTATACTATGCAAAGTTGATGAATTAGAAGTTAGTGTTGCGACAAAATAATTTCAACAAATTGAAATAAATATTATAAAAAAGATTATTAAATCTTGTAGATTATTAATAATGTCCTACAACATTAGTTGCTACATAACAAACCAAAATTGTAAAGAATTACTTTTTTATTATTGATACAAAGTATTAAAAAAAAAATTACTGCTTTTCATAGATTGAAACTTTAGACCCATAAAAGTGGATCCAAATGCAAAACCTGTATTCCATGTTGCAAGCTGGTTTATTTTAAATAGTTAAAAAAATTTTCTTTATTATAGGATTTCCATATGCAACCGAACGAACAATCATCTAACGAAAGCGTTCAGTTGAATGAAGATCATGTCGGTAGGAATTTTCGAGATCTGCGAGATAGTGAATCAAACGATCAGGATGAAGACATTCCGTTTAGTAAACTTAAAAATATTGTACAATATGACGATGTATTAAATTTCAACTTAGTATAAGTATTGCGGATGTTTTGCTTCTGGGATTAAAATTTGCAGAGACGCATAATTTATCTTAAACAGTTATAGCAGACCATTTTAAGATGATAAATATTATTTTAGGACAAAAAATAGCCCCAGATACAAGATACCTAATAGATACATTGTTTAATTATAAAAAACGACTAGAATTTCACGCTACATGTCCGAAACGTAAATGCTACATTGACGAATTCAATTATAATGATCGCCAAATGATATGTTTTAAAAGCAATGAAACTGTCAATTTAAAAGATCCAACGTATTGCGATTATTTTGTGATATTAAATGTAGAAAATAATATTTCAAGTCTAATAAGACAGAATATCAATTATTATGATAATGTTATCAACCAAAGAATGCGAAATAGCGAAACCTTAAATGATTTTACTGATGGAAGGCTGTACAAAAGATTTCTTCGCTCACCTCCCAGAAACGATAGAGTCAATAGTATTACAGCAACTTTCAATACAGATGATGCACCTGTTTTCGAAAGCTCCAAATTATCTGTTTGGCCAATTCAACTGATAATAAATGAATTACCTGTCAAAGTGCGAAACTGTAATCCTGTTTTGTGTGGTTTATGGTTTGGAGAAGACAAACCAGTAATAAATATCTTTTTAAAACCATTTGTTAGCATGATGAATACATTAAGTAACCAGGGAATATCATTTATTGTCAACAATGAGGTACGGCGTATTAAAGTTTATTGTTTATGTTCGTGTGTGGATTCGGTTGCACGAGCTCCCATGCAAGGGCTAGTACAATTCAATGGGTACTACGGCTGTAGCTGGTGCATGCACCCGGGAGTCTACGTGCCTACAGCAAGAGATGACGCTGTAAAATATATTTTACTAGGAGAACTTCTACGAAGAACAGAAGGTGAAACAATTAACTACATGCGACAGAGCCTAACTTCACGTTATCCAGTCTTTGGTATTGAAAATTCGCGTTGTCTTATTAACTTTAATCATTTCGACATCGTATCAGGATTTGTACCTGACAGCATGCATCTCATTTCTCTAGGAATAGCTGAACAATTCGCGTCATATTAAATAGACTCCAGCAGCATGATGTATTCCTTAAGCAGCAGTGATGTAATACGTATCGACAATATTATCAAGAATATTAAAGTACCTAATCGAATAACTCGACTATCACGAGGAATTAAAAAGAAAAGATGGTGGAAAGCCAGGAAATGGGGAAACTGGATATTGTATTACAGTATTCCAACTCTTTCCGAATTTTCTCATATGGCTGATTCCATTCAGATTCATGCAGGCCATCACTGATCAAATTTTTTTTTCTATTAAGTAATAAAAATACCTTCTATTATGTATATAAAGATAAAATTTACCTCGTAGAACGCTCGAAAATTTTTTTTTTTACTACAGCAATTTTAGTGTTGGATGTAAAAACGAAAATTCAAAAATTGAAAATGAACCTCTACTTTTAAATGACTACAGCTCCGTCAATTTTTAACCTTTTTAAGCGTTCTTTTAACGAAAGTGTGCGGAATTCTGTCTAGTTTTAAATGCAATCTCGATTTTTGTAATACAATTTAATCTCACTGACTAGGAGAGTGTCACACCTCCGGATCACGGATTTTGCTCAAACTTCGGGATAGGTTTTCAGATGATAAAATATGGAAAAAGCTAAAGTTATAGTCACAAACACTCAATATTTTCCTAGTTACAAGCAATTAAAGAAAATCACTAAAAAAATTACTAGATTTTTAAACGCAAACAGCTCTTTAGAATTATTAGCTAGAAAATTGAAACCTTTTTCAAATTAAAGCTAAGCTCAAATTCTTTCGAAACAGCAGTTACAGCATATCAAAATATTATTTTTTCCCAAAGTTAGAGCGTAATAAGAATTGGACCTTAATTTTCTTTTTAAAGCATTAATTAATAATAAAAGCTGAAATTAGGTCCAATCTTTATTACGCTCTAACTTTGGGAAAAAATAATATTTTGATATGCTGTAACTACTGTTTCGAAAGGATTTGAGCTTAGCTTTAATTTGAAAAAGGTTTCAAGCTTCTAGCTATTAATGCTAAAAAGCTATTTGCGTTTAAAAATCTAGTAACTTTTTCAGTGATTTTCTTTAATTGCTTGTAACTAGGAAAATATTGAGTGTTTGTGACTATAACTTTAGCTTTTTCCATATTTTACCATCTGAAAACTTATCCCGAAGTTTGAGCAAAATCCGTGATCCGGAGGTATGACACTCTCCTAGTGAGTTATTTACAAAAAACCGAAAAAAGCGATTTTTTTCAAACACGATTTTCTCAAAAACTATATTTTTTTTTTTTTTAATTTTCATATGATTTTATACATAAAAAATACTAACTTTTGGGGTAGGTCAGAATATGCGATTTTGCCTTATTTTTTTCAACAGATTTTTAAACGTTTTTTTTATCTTTTCGATTTTAAAATATTGATACCATGGCGCATCGTACTATTTTTCCAACTTTACGTGTTCTTACAACTATTTTTATGCTTTTATTTATTATATATCAAAAATATCAACAATAATCTTTAGAATAAACCCCGGATCGAATATTTTGATCAATTAGAACCAAAGTTATGACGATTTCGAGTTTAAAAAAAATGCTGAAACTTTAAATAAATATGATATTTACATTGAGGAAACGCAATTTTCGTTAAAGATTAAAATCTGAAGATATAAATTTTTTAATTTAAAAAAAGAGTTATTTCGATGAAAGAATACATAACCATTTATCCTCTTTTTATGGTACATTATTATAATATTTTTTTTGTTGAAGAATATAATTTTTTTATCAGTTTGAATTTCGCGCCTAGAATTTGAATTTTTTTTGTAGGGAGTTGACGCATGTCACTACTAGGTGGCGATGATTCGTTCTTTGCATTCTCATCAACGACTTGACGCGTTTAAAAATATAAGAAAAGGAAGATAAAAAATAAATTGGTTTAAGAAAAATTATTTTTTTCGATCTGTCATTGAACAGAATATCAATAATGGCATCACTGATTGTTAAAATGAAGTGCAAGGATTTAAAAGAAAGGCACAAAAAAGTTGTTTATGATTGCTCCAAAAGTCCGCTTAGAGAATTAGGTGATCTAACGGAGTCTTTGAAGCGCTTGTATGCAAATACTTCTTTCTCTAGAGGAGATAAAGTATGCCCTTCGCGTTACAAAATATTATTAGATGAAGTAGAAAATGCGCCTATTTCATCGACTTCAAGCAGTCAACAATCTTCGGAAGATTTTATTTATAGTGAGGCTGTGGTAGGACAGCTCAACGAGACTTCAAGTAATTTGAAATTAAACATTTCACCAATTAAAATGCCTCAAAGTATTAATATCAAGATGCGAGAATCTTATGCTCTCCGAAAAAGAAAACAAATGAACGATGCATTTGATCCACAAATAGCAAGTAAAATGATGAAAGTCTACGATATAATGGATTTGCCCGCATTGAATGAAAATAATGAATGTAAAACAAATGATAAATGGCTTAAGAATATTAAAATTGCATTAGATGATTGTTCAAATTTTCTTGAGAAAGTGCAATTGTTGAGTATTGTACCAAGTGATATTTCCAAAGATTATTTATTATCAGTTTTACCAAATGTAACTATTTATATGATTGATCAAGCACGATCATTGATAAATAATAAAAAAATTTACAAGCAGTCTGAGAACTATTGTGGCCATTCTTTGGATAGTGAAATTGTAATGAAAGTAAAGGATTATTATCTGAACGATGATTTTAATTGTTCTCGTCAAAATGCAAATAAAAGCGATACAGTATCTATCAAAGAAAATGGTATAAAAACTGAAAAAGTGAAACGCTTTCTTACGCGAAGTATAAAAGAAATATATCAATTATTTAAAGATGAAAATCCTGAAATGAAAACAGAAATTAGTAAATCAACATTCTACGCTTTAAGATCGAAGTGGGTTATACCACATCTACCCACCGATTCGTGTCTTTGCGTTTACTGCGAGAATCTTAAACTTATGTTAGATGCTTTAAATAATTATAGAAAAGAAAATAAACAAGACATTGCAGATTTGGAATTGAAAATATGTTGTTCACTTTTTTGTTCAAAAGATGATATGAAATGTGTACTAAGAGAATGTAAAGAATGTCCCATTGGAGATTCTATTGATTTACAAGTAATTTCTTTGACAGAAGAAGATTTATATGAAGAAATAATTTATGGTGTTTGGGAAAAATCAAATTTACTGTATAAAATTAGCACAATTGAAAATTTCTTAATAGAGTTAAGAGAGCGCGCTCTCACTGTAAGAGCTCATAAATTAGTCAAAGAAACTCAACGTATAGCAATTAAAGAGGTTAAACTTTCAGCGAAAAATAATGACTTCCTATTATTGGAGTAAAAACCAAATATCAATATTAACGTCAGTATGCTATTTTGAAAATGATAAAATAGTCAGTTATGTCACCGTCTCTGACGATATTAAACATGATTCATCTCATGCCCTAATGGCTATAAATTTAATCATCGATAACTTAAAACAAAAACATATTGCGCAAGATCTTGATGAAATCATTACCATTTCCGATAGAGCTGCCAGTCATTTTAAAAAAAGATATCAATTCTATGAGCTTTAAAACTCAAAAGTAAACAGAAAATGGCTTTTTTCTGCAACAGGTCATGGTAAAGGCGCTTGTGACAGTATTGGTGGTTTAGTTAAACATTATGCTACCACGCATAATCTATCCAAGAAGAGTGCAGATTTTATTAGAAACGCTGAAAATTTCGCCACTCACGTATCAAAATATACTCCGTCGATTAACATTCTTGTTATCCGCAAGAATGAGTTGGACGTTTTTCGACTGACAAAAAAAAATTGAATGGTTAGGAAATGCAAAAAAAATTAAAGGTATTCAAAAGATTCACTGTTGGAAAAGCGAACGAAACCAAATCTACACTGCCAAAACTTCGAGATATAAGTGGCAAGAAGTAAATTGAAAGGTTTTATTCAAATTCGGATTTTTTCATTCACATTAGTTCTCAATTCATTAGTGTTCTTTCTTAATTGTATCGCATATTATTTGTTCATTGAAAATGATCAAATAATATATTTTAGTATTTAAAAAACTCACCTTTTCAAAATTCAAATTCAAAATTCAAAATTCAAAGTAAATATATTTATTTAAAGTTTCAGCATTTTTTTTTAAACTTTAAATCGTCATAGCTTTAGTTCTAATTGATCAAAATATTCGATCCGGGGTTTATTCTAAAGATTATTGTTGATATTTTTGATATATCAATAAATAAAAGCATAATAATAGTTGTAAGAACACGTAATGTTGGAAAAATAGTACGATGCGCCATGGTATCAATGTTTTAAAATCGAAAAGATAAAAAAAACGTTTAAAAATCTGTTAAAAAAAAATAAGGCAGAATCGCATATTCTCACCTACTCTAAGAGTTAGTATTTTTTATCTATAAAATCATATAAAAATTTCAAAAAAAAATAGTTTTTGAGAAAATCGTGTTTGAAAAAAATCGCTTTTTTCGGTTTTTTGTAAATAACTCAGTGAGATCAAATTGTATTACAAAAATCGAGATTGCATTTAAAACTAGACAGAATTCCGCACACTTTCGTTAAAAGAACGCTTAAAAAGGTTGAAAATTGTCGGAGCTATAGTCATTTAAAAGTAGAGGTTTATTTTCAATTTTTGAATTTTCGTTTTTACATCCAACACTAAAATTGCTGTAGTAAAAAAAAAAATTTTGAGCGTTCTACGAGGTAAATTTTATCTTTATATACATAATAGAAGGTATTTTTATTACTTAAAAGAAAAAAAAAATTTGATCAGTGACGGCCTGCATGAATCTGAATGGAATCAGCCATATGTTAAATTATGTTAAACATTGGGCACTTCTAGTTGAAGGTTTTTATATTTTAAATCAAGATAATATTAATCAAGAGCAATTAAATCGAGCTCATGAATTGTTTAAAGAATTCGTAATACTAACTGAAATGTATTACTCTCAATCTGCCATGACTTATAATATATACCAGTTGCTGCACTTAAGGGCACAAAACACCTTTTTTTCGGTTCCACCATCGAATTTGGGTTTATTGCTTTTTTTATAGGAAATTTACTGTAGAATAAGCTCCAACAAGTTTTTTTACTCTATCTCATTTAGTTTTGTTTTTATGAGGAAATTAGTAGAATAAACTTTTAATTGATTTTTTTGTTAATTTTGCTATTTTGAGATTTTTCTCAAATTTTTAGCTCATCTTATTAAAACACTATGAGAACTAATTTTTTTATTAATTAATTCAATAATTCATAAATCATTAATTAATCTCCAAAAAGTTTTTTTCAAGAGATTTAATTTTGTTTTTATTTATTAAGTCTATAATGATATAATTTTAACAAATTAAAAAAATGTTAAGAATTATTTTAAATTGAATTTTTTAAATTTTTATTGATTTTTTTTAGGTTTAATTGAAACAAAAGAGTTTATTTTTTCAATTTTAACAAAATATTTATCTTGATTTAAGTTCTGAAAAGTTCTACATCCATATTTTATTCCGTTTTGATTTTGTAAGGAAACGAGTGGCACATAGTTATTCGTGTAATTTTTTATCGATTTGAATTTCGCGCGTTCACGCTTTCTGCTCGTATCATTTCGCTACATGACAGTCAGTCTCAGCTATTTGTTTGGTCAGTTTGCAGTGAGTTTGTTTACTTAAAGTGCATTTAAAAAATTATTAGTAGGTTTTGTGGTTTAATTTACGTAAAATTATTAATTTTTAATAAATTACACGTTCACGAGTTATTTCATATTTTTTTATGTGCGCTTGAAATTCTACTTTTATCTAAATAGAAAGTGTATTTGAAGTGTAAAAAGTTTAAATTGACATTAAGAATACGAGCCTCAAAAATGTAAAATAATGAAAGAGATACCAGAGGCAGATTTCATAACCAACATCAAGATAGAAAACGATCTACAGGAAGATCTAAAAAGAGTCCAAGGAAATTTCTTAGTTAAAGTGAAAAAAATTCTTCTGAAGCTAAGAGAAGTAGACCCTCTACTTCTTTTTCTAAACTGAAAAGAATAGTATTTTTAAGTTCCAGGTCAAATGATAGAAATGTTGATACCAACGTTCTATCTTCTATGTTGGAAAAGTTGTGTTGCAGTGTGTGCCTTAATAAGATGAAATTTATTGAAACCTCTTTTGGAGGATGAGGATTCAAAATTAATATGATTTGTGATTTTTGTGATGAATAAGCAACTGTAAACTCTAACAAGAGAGAAAGTGCTATGAACAATACGTATAAAGTTAACAGATATAATGTTCTTGCTGTTCGTGTACTTGGCCACGGACTTGCAAGTTTGTCTAGTTTTTGTAGTTTAATAGATTTATCAAAGCCAGTTGCCCAGTCGGAGTTCAGTGCTATAAGTTGTTAAATAACAAAAGTATACGAACAAGTGGCAAAAAATTCTACATCTAAAGCTGTTAAAAAATAACTTGAATCGACTTCCCCAAATAGTGCTGATCTTGATATAACTTTCTCAAGATGTTGGAGAAATTGAACATCGAACTTGGAAATGTATCTGTCGAGTGGGTCAGGACTTTGAATGATAGAAGATAATTCAATGTAGAGTGATCAAGTTAGTCTCATTCGAAAGAAGCACATACTCTGAAAAGAAAAGTACGAATAGGTGTGATGGATTTCTATACACCGGGTGCATGTTAAATTCATATAAGTGTATAATTCTAATTATTATTACATATTTAGATAAAAATTCTATTTATAAATATAAATATTAATCAAAATATAAATTTTAAATCTAGATTTTATTTCTTAATTTTGAATTTGAATTATAAAATATAAAATGATTACTCCATATTAAATATTATTTCTTAGTTTCCAGCTGATTCAAGGTTAGTACGAGTGATTCTAACAACCATCAGAGTAACAAGTAACTATGTATTTGTTGATTCTTACAACAAATACATAGTTTCATTGGTGAATAAGGGTGAGTACTGACAAAATATCTTATAATAAGAAAGATTATTTTTATTGATTATTTTAATAACAGATCTTTTTGCATTTCAGCTTTATCCAGTCGATAACAAGGTTCTCTTGTCTGGTATCTCTTTTTTATATTGTTAGCTAATATAAATAAGAAATACCAGAAAAGAATTATTTTATGAAAGATAAGTATAGCATTGATAATTTTAAGATACAATAATTAAAAACTTTAAAGCTGTTTTTCTCAAATATTGAATTTTTAAAATTTTAGGTGCTGCCCCGTAAGATTTGAGCTGAACCGCTGGATGGATTTGACTTTTCCAAACTGATTTAACTTCAGTATTAGCATCATTTTCGCGTGAATGGAGGGTTTTGAAATCGAATGACAAGAAGTTGTTAAAAATCCAAAAATAAGGTAAAAAAATAAAGATTTATTTGATAAATTAATATTTTTTGTTGAAAAGTAAAAAATTTTTTGTGTTTCAGGAATTCCCTCATTCACGCGAGAATAATGCTAATACCGAAGTTAAATCAGTTTGGAAAAGTCAGATCCATCCAGCGGTTCAGCTCAAATCTTACGGTGGAGCCATTATAAGAACAAGAATTCATCGAATGATTATGGGACTACAGCTAAAGCAAAATGAGCTTATAAAAGCTTAAAATAAAGGTATTTTAGTCTAATTTCAAATATTATTTCCATTTACAAAGAATTTAATTAAATCTTATTAATACATATCTTTTTTTACTAGCAGGGGGAAAAGGTGTTTTGTGCTCTTAACACAAAGTGTTATTGACTGGGGACCATTATGGGCTCTTAGCGGCTATTGCTTTGAAAACGGCAATGGTAAATTATTCAAGAAAATCCACACTGCCAAAGGACTTATACACCAAATATGCAGATCGGTTGGTATGAACCAAGCTGAAGCAATATTACGTGAACATTTAGATACAAAGCCACATTCGACAGTTCATTCTTATATTTCTTACGTTGACAAAGCAGATTACGCATTTCCAGTTCATTTAAACGGTTCTAGATATTTTGGATCAAATCAGCCAACAAAGCGAAGATGGCGAAATCAATTACAGTTATCTGAAGAAACTAGAAGTCACAGTAAAATAGTAAAAAATAATTGTCTGTATATTTCTTATAAACGACAAAGATTAAGGTGGATCATCCGCTAGCTATAGTTTGTTGTTCATAAAAATTAAAAGTTAAAAAAATTCTTCAATATTTTGAAAATAATTAATTTATACCACGAAAAAAATCCCCGTAAATTTTCAAGTAGCCTTAACGATTAATTTTTGTATATGTGCTCACTCAAAGTTTGCGTGTTTTGTATCTTATAGTACACTGAGAGAAAATTCATGCTAATAGAGCATGCTAACTGCCATCTATGCGAGCATATAAAACATTGATACAAATATGACAGGCGTGAGAAGCTCTATTAGTATTGGATTACCTTGACTCGCGTGGTATACTTCGATGGCTCCTCACTCTCATATCCTTTGTTTGCTTGAGTTGCCTCCTCTTTTAGGTAGCGACGCGAGCAAACACGGCTGGTCTATATCCATAATCATGTCGCAAATTTCGTAAACGTATTTTCATTGCGTGAATCTTTTTTTTCTTTTCTTTTCTTTTTTTATGAGGGAAGAGACATTATAAATATAATCTGTTAAACTTTATAACTATCAATAATTAATTTTGAACTTAAAATTGAATTATTTTAAACAGCTGGGGGGCAGATGAGCATGTACGATTTTACGCCAGAGATGTTGCGAAGTAGCGTTGGTCTAGTGCGTAACTTTCGCGCTTTCCATTTGGAGTACGCGTGTTCAACTCTCGGCTAGGGTCACTCTTTTTTTATTTTTTTTTTTATTGTTTTAATATGTTTTATTCCTTTTTATATTCATTTTTTTTTAGATTTTGTATTTTTTTAATAATTTTAAAATTTAATTTTTCACAAGTACGCTCATTTTTTTCAGTGAAAATTTTTTAAAAATAAATTATTCTTTATAGGTAGTAATTACAAATATTGATAAATAAATAATAGTGATGTTTATTTTATAATAGTGATGTTTATTTTATAATAGTATAGTTTAATTTATTTATAATTTAGTTTATAAAATTTACAATAAATTACAATAAATAAATAAAACTGAGGTATTATTATTTATGTTATAATATATATTGTATATTGAAATATGTTTATAAAACCAAAATTGAACTGTAGTATTGTAAACATCACTATTATTTATTTATTAATATTTTAAATTATTTTCTATATGAAATAATTTATTTAAAAATATTAATAAAAAAACGAGCATACTTTAAGTAACTTGTGAAAAAATAGATTTTAAAATTAATAAAAAAAATAGAAAATAAAAAAAATATAAATAAAAAAAAGCAATAAAAACTATTGAAACAATAAAAAAAAAGTTTAAAAAAAGTGGTTCTAACCAAGAGTTGAACTCGCGTACTCAAAAGGAAAAGCGCGAACGTTACGCAATAGACCAACGCTACTTCGTAATATCTCTGGCGTAAAATCGTACATGCTCATCTGCCCCCCAGCGGTTTAAAATAATTAAATTTTAAGTTAAAAATTAATTATTTAAAGTTAAAAAGTTTAACAGGTTATATTTATAACGTATCTCCCTTCATAAAAAAAGAAAAGAAAAGAAATAAAAGATTGACGCTACGAAAATACGTTAACGAAATTTGCAACATGATTTTGGATATAGACCAGCCGTGTTTGCTCGCGTCGCCACCCAAAAGAGGAGGCGACTTGAGCAATAGAAGAATGCCATAGTTAGCAGTAAAGAAAGAATAGTGGACAAGCCACGTTTACTTCCTTCACGTCCCATGAGAGGATACAGCGCTAGCTATCGAAGGATATTAGAGTGGGGAGTTACTAAAGCATGTAAACAAACAGTTTTTGGATAGCACAAACCTCGTAAGAGTAGATGGCGCTGTTATGAAAGCATAGGATATTACTTACTAGCTTTGGATACGTAAACTAAATGGTCTATTGGCATGAATTTTCTCTCAGTGTAGTAAAAAGATAAACTTTAAGTGAGCATAAATAATAAAATCAGTCGTTAAGGCTAGCTGAAAATTTACGGGGATTTTTTTCTTGGTATAAATTAATTATTTTCAAAATATTAAAGAATTCTTTTAACTTTTAATTTTTATGAACAACAAACTATAGCTAGCGGATGATCCACCTTAAGGTCAGATAACTCATTTTCAATCACTCATGATAGATATCTTCGATTAAAAGAATTTATTGTTGATGAAGCTACTCACAATGAATACGTACTTTATAACGTAGTTAATGTGGAAAATATTTTTAATGATTTTCCAATTAAAAAGATTATAAATATTTCCCATGATGTTATTAGTCTAAGAACTGAAAACATTTCAAAAATTTCTGTATTTGTAACATCTGAGTCTAATCAATATATATGCACTGTACCAAACCTGTATCATTATTAATAATATTTGCTTTTCTTTACTTGTAAAGCTCGTTATGAGCTTAGCGAAATAATTTTGTATCGGTTTATCTATATTATTAGATAAATTTATAAATAAATTTGTAAATAAAGTGTCAAACATATTATTTACTAAATGATAATTTTACTTGAATTATTACATATATTTCATATTTTCACTTTTATATTTAATTTACATTCCGAACCAAGTTACGTACAATCATACGTGAGAAATCATATTAATATAGTATGTAAAAAAATCACTAAAAAATTAATAATCACCTAAATAATTATCTTTAATAATCACGTGCAAAAATTACCTAAAAAAATTACCTAAAAAAATTACCTAAAATAATCACCTAACAAAATTACCTAAAAAAATCACCTAAAAAAATTACCTAAAAAAATCATCTAAAAAAATCACATAAAAAAATCACCTAAAAAAATTACATAAAAAAATTTACCTAAAAAAATCATGTAACAAATTGAAACAAAAATCATGTAAAAATTTTAGGTGAAAATTTCACTTAAAAAAATCACATGATTTTTTTCAATAGGGACGGCATCTCAAGTAATTTTAATTAGAAAAAACGCTGCCAAGTGCTTTGGCGCAATGCTTTCTCACAGAGTTCACTGAATTGAGTAATTTGATTTTATTTTTTAAAATGTGATTTCAATGTAAATTGTTTTTCGAGTATGTTTTTATACTAAAACATACATCATCTTCATCTGATATGTCAATAATTGAACTTTTTGTTTCCTTTTTTAATTATTTGATCTTTTTTAGGTGTGTAAACGATATCTTGCGACTATTTTGAAAATTAAGAATATTTTATAAAATCTCTTGGAATTAATTTTATAAAAAATTTTCTTCCAGTAATACGGATATATAAGTAGTAAATAATATTTATTATTATTAAAATCTTTGCAGAATATTATTAAAACTTCAATTAACATTTTTTCTCTTAATGCAATTAAAAAAATATAACACACAACTCTAGTAAAAACATACAATGTATATCATATCTGAATCACAACTGATAAAAAAAATAATCTAACATCAATAATGTTGTAATATAAAAATTCATTTCAATCATGAGCAATGAAGATTGTCAAGTTATCATTTTGATCTCAAAGTAACGCTTACGCAGTCGTTATAATATTTGAATAGATAACAAAAAACAATTAAACAATGACAGCGGATCCAGTCCTATATTTACTATAAATTTTAGATTATTTAACATTTTAATCCTCCATCAGTAATAAAAAATGTAGGGTCATATGCTGTAACCCGAGTAGAAACATAAAACGGCCAACCGTAACTTTAATGAATCTTAATTAATTGAATTGAAGTTCAACATGAAATTAACTTCATTTTCATTTTTTATTTATTAAAAATACCTTAAATAAAGTTCATATTTAGAAATTGGAGATATAAGTTGCGTAACAGAAAGAGGTTAAATATAAAAAATATAATGGGAATCAAAGTAGTTATATCGATAGTGATAGCTAGCTTAGCAGCTACTAAAAATGTATAGCAATCTCTTCTGAATAAATTTTATTCATACAAAACTTTCATGTTATATCTTTGAGTAAAAACCTATATTAAAACCAAATGTGAACCATACCCGCACCGGATTGGCACCGGATCCGGACCGAATTTGTATTTAGTCTATTGTACTTCTTTGTACTTCAGACTGTCCTACTCTGGTCCTGTCAAAATCCTAAATAGCAAAACTGAAATCAGATATCCTAACAAACTACGCAACTTTCTCTGGTGACACACCCGAATAAGGTAATAATTCGATTCCGGATCGGGACCAGAATATTATCTTCAGGATACGGGTCTGGGACGGATGTTTCCCGTATTTACATTTTTAATCGGAAACCTGGATTATTTATGTTCACTTTATGTTTTCTTAAGGCTCTAAAATTAAAACTACACAAAGAAAACTAATTTTTAATAGCTTCCGTACTAGTCAATAGAAAAACTAATATGGCAGTCGTGAGGACTAACCGACAGAAGCTATGCTTCTACTATATATATGGAAACTAGAAAGTGTGGAACTTGCGAAAATTATAATTTATTTTATATTACAGTTGGTTATATTTAACTCGATTTATTATTAATTGAAAAAAAATATTAATATATCAATAAATTCGGAAGTGTAACATTTGTAAAAATTATAATTTTTTTTATTAGAGTTATTTGTTTTAAAATAAAAAAAAATGCGCCGCAACTAAAGAAATACAGATAGATAATAAATATTAAAGGTATTAGTTTCTCTTTTTCTTTTTCTTTGTTGCTCATATTTAAAAATACGCACATATTTATAAACAAAGTTAGCATATGAAAGAAAATGAGAGAAAGAACAAAGAATATATATGTGATTGTAATGTGATACGTCAATATCAACCGTAGTACATACAACACACACATCTACTTTGAGTAACGAGTACATACACTACCCTCCAGTCACATTTGCCCACCCTACATGAAAATCGATAAAACTTTAAAGTTTTGTGGCTCAGTGAAAAATAGTCGTAATTAAAAAATTCCAACTGGGTTTTAAAAAGGGTTTAAAAACCTTTAATTTAAGCCGAGTTGAGCAAAAAAAATTAAAAAATACATGCCTTATGCGTAAAAAACTAGCTAAAAAATATTCAATTTTTTTTGCCCCTATTCAAATGCCTGCCATTTTTGCGGAAATTATCGAATCATAGAAAAACAAAATGGAGGTAAAAGCTAAAGGAGTCACTTTCAAAATGAGCTACAGAAAGCTTATTTATGATCGATTTTACGGTAGTTATGGTCATTTTTTATGAAAAAAACGATTTTTTTTAATAGCTATTATCTCAAAAAATACGCATGATATAAAAAAATTTTTAATAAAAAAGTTGTTTATTTTTGAGTTAAAAAAATAAATATTTAGGTTAAACTGAGAATCAGTGAAAAAAAAATTTTATTCATTTTTGATCCCATTGAAAAAAAATCCATTTATTCAATATTTATATTTTAATGAATTTAAAAAAAAACTTTTTCCTTCAGGATTTCAGTTAAATCTAAATATTTATATTTTTAACTCAAAAATAAACAATTTTTTCATTAAAAATTTTTTTATATCATGCGTATTTTTTGAGATAATAGCTATTTAAAAAAATCGTTTTTTTCTTAAAAAATGACCATAACTACCGTAAAATCGATCATAAATGAGCTTTCTATAGCTCATTTTGAAGGTGACTCCTTTAGCTTTTATCTCCATTTTGTTTTTCTATGATTCGATAATTTCCGCAAAAATAACAGGCATTTGAATAGGGGCAAAAAAAATTGAATGTTTTTTAGTTAGTTTTTTACGCATAAGGCATGCATTTTTTAATTTTTTTTTGCTCAACTCGGCTTAAATTAAAGGTTTTTAAACCCTTTTTAAAACCCAGTCGGAATTTTTTAATTACGACGATTTTTCACTGAGCCACAAAACTTTAAAGTTTTATCGATTTTATTGTAGGGTGGGCAAATGTGGCTGGAGGGTAGTGTACACGCACAATCCTAAACAGAGTAACAGAGAATAAAGAATATAAGTGTGTGTATATTCGTAGCGTTTATGAGTATCTCTATCTCACACGTATACATCTATCTCTCTCTCACAACGAGGAGAGAGATAGATGTATACTGCCATACAGTATACCTATAACTCGCTATCCTCGTTACAACTTACGGGAAACAATTGGGATGTTGCATGAAAAATTTTTTTTTAAATCCATTATATCCGTCATTTAGAAAAAGAAAAAATAAAAGACACGTATTTTTTCTTTTATCATAAAAACGAAAACTCAAAGAGATATAGGCAGTTGAAAATTGGTGTGACGTCACGGTAAAGTTGAACTCGTGACGTCATGTACATTAGCGGTATATCTATATATATATCGAAATTGTATTAACTTATATTGGCTATAACTTTTGCAATTAATCATATTTTGAAAAACAAAAAAATACGGGTCTCTTATTTTTTCGTTTTCTACCTGACAGATATAATGCATTTTTCATGCAAGGTCCCAATCATGATAAAAGATTAGCACATTAACAAAATTACAAGAATAATACAAAAAATTATGACGAATCATATTATAAAAATAATATGGACGAAACATTAGAAAATACAAACAATATAAATTGAATAATAAAAGAAAAATTAAAACTAAAAAATTTCACGTAATTTTTAATAAAGAAATTTTCTTTTTTGTCTAGCAGCTATTCAAGTCTAGGCTTCCATTATAATATAATTATGTTTTACACCGAATGTGCGCATGCAGATGTGTATGAAACGTGTTAATATATATGTGTGAATGTTTTAATGTACATGTGTGTGAGTATGTACCTGTGTATTGTGCATGTGTATATGTATGTATACTTTTGTCCAGAAGTTAGTTAAGTCTAGACTTTAATTATAATATAATTTGGTTTTCGATCATATGAGTGTATTTGTAAGAAAACGTGTGTATGTGTATGTATGGGACATTTCGCACCAGCTGGAAGAGCAAAAAAATAAAAATCGCTAAAACTCTGAGAACATATTCTGTTTGTTACCCAAAATATGTAAAAAAAAATTTTCAAGGATTTAGATTGGAAGGAACAAGAGCTATAAATCCTTGAAATTTCAAAATTTTCCAAAATTTTTGGAGATGTCCCAAGTTCATCATTTCTTTTCCTGAAAATCCTGATGTTTTAGAGAGAAATTTATAAGAATACTTCTTATTGTAAATAAAGAGGAAAGTAAGCATGATTTTTTACAGACCTGAATTTTTAAGTTTTCTATTGGTTCTTATATGTATTCCATGGTAATTGAAATTACTCATTCTTCGCCACTTCAGAAATTACTTTTCGCGGGCTTATTTTTTTCTATTTTACATAAGTTTTAATAGTACATTGTGTACCAAGGGCGCAAAATAGGAGATTCCGGCCAGAGTGCGAATAAGCGCCAGAGCGAAGCGAGGGCGCTAAATTCGCACGAGGGCCGCGAATCCCCTTGCGCCCGTGGTACACATATTGTTTTTTTATCCGGAAGATAAAAAATTCGATTTCTATGCTTGACAAGCATAGAAAATCGAATTTTGCGCCCTAAGGGTCGAAAAATAAATTTTCGATTTTGTAAGTCAGAGCCATCAATAAGGAGTTATGACAGTTTAAAATATATATTTTAAGAATCTATAGCTTTTGATCCTTCCAATCTGAATCCTTGAAAATTTTTTTACATATTTTGGGTAACAAAAAGAATATATTCTCAGAGTTTCAGCGATTTTTATTTTTTTGCTCTTCCAGTTGGTGTGAAATGTCCCATATATATATATATATATATATATACAGTACCAGACAATAATTCTGCGCAGGTTATTAAATTTTTGCTCCGACTTTGAAAAAGCGTATCTTCTTCAATTTTCATCCTAGAAAAAATTTAAAAAAAGCATTTTAAAGTATTCTTTAAATGCTTTCTTTTCAGTTTACTTACATTTTTTAAAAGATATTTAAAAAAAAAATAATCGCTTTGGCAATTTTGAAATTTTTTTCATTTTTGCATTTTTCTTCAATCAGCTGTACTTTTTTAAATAATTGAGCTAGAAAAAAATTCGAAAAAAGGTTTGCAAAGAGCTTAGAAAATGCTATTTGCAGCTATTTTCACAAAAATTTTTTAATTATTTTTTTCAAGTTCCAAGCATATAAAGTTATTGATCTAACACTTTAGCAGTTGTAAAAAACACTTCAATAGCAAGTAGAAAATAATCGCTGGTGAAGTAGTGATTTAATTTAAGTAAAAAATTATAACTATTAATTATTAATAATAAAACATAATAAAGTATGAAACAACAAAAAGATTTATTTTGCAAAAATGATATCATAGAAATCAAAAGTTTTGTATCAGCGATTATTTTCTACTTGCTATTGAAGTGTTTTTTACAACTGCAAAAGTATTAGATCAATAACTTTATATGCTTAAAACTTGACAAAAAGAAATTTAAAATTTTTTGTAAAAATAGCTGCAAATAGCATTTTTAAGCCCTTTCCAAATCTTTTTTCAAATTTTTTCTTGCTCAATTATTTAAAAAACTACAGCTGATTAAAGAAAAATACAAAAATGAAAAAAATTTCAAAATTGCCAAAGCGATTTTTTTTTTAATATTGTTAAAAAAATGTAAGTAAGCTAAAAAGAAAGCATTTAAAGAATTCTTTAAAATGCTTTTTTTTTAATTTTTTCTAGGATGAAAATTGATGAAGATACGCTTTTTCAAAGTCAGAGCAAAAATTTGATAACCTGCTCAGAATTATTGCCCGGTACTATATATATTGTTGTAATATGAAAATCGTCGAATGATAAAAGCTGCTAAAAAGAAAAGTTGAGGATCATGTTTATGTATATATATATATATATATATTGTAACCTCTCACCACCCTAAATCTGGAAAAGATAGCACAAAGTGCTCATATACAAAGAAAAGGATAAGGGAGAAAGGTTATTTTAAGCTAGACCCGTTCTTAGTGTAGCGTCATGTTACATCTAGTCCGGGGTCTCTTTGCTTGTATTTTGATTATAGTAATGGCCTCTTATAAGCCAGAAAACTCCAAGACTCATAGTCTTGTAAGGAGCCTTTTCATTAATTTCAATTAATTAAAATTTAGATTAATCAGACTAGTCAATTACACTATTCACAATTAATTTCAAATAAATAAATATTATTTGTATTGAAACACTTTAACATATACACAAAAGAAATAGAAATGAATGTATGATTAATTTATTTTACTATAATAAAACTTTGATTTTAATAAGAGTATTTATTCTGTTATAACTGCTACCGGTACGAAGCTGGTGGTTATCCAGCTCCTCGCGGACCTGCAGAATAATCAGAAAAAACTAACACCAATAATCAGTATTCAATTTAAAATTAACTTTATTTGAAGAAGGCTGGCCAAAGAGTGCCGTACAAAGATTCGGCTTCGATCTGCTTAAGCGTCGATCAAGCCGCCGCGGCCGCAATCCTCTCCGGACGAAAGACGTCAATAAAACAGATAAGTCGTTTATATTTTTATTACAAATAAACACATTACACAAACAGAAAAATTTTATGCATACACATTAAAATAAATTTATTTTATTTTCTTTTACTTCTCTAATTTTTATTATAATTTTTTTAACAATGATTACACGCTCACCAGTACAAACAAGAAATATAGGCACTAATCCTTCGGAATCAAATATAAATATGTTACAGATGATGAAGGAATTCCAATCAACCAGAGAAGCTTTTAACGTAGAACGGCATCAATTTAGATCTGAGTTCGAGAAGGAACAACAAAAGTGCCATAACCTTGAACTTGAATCGTAAGAACAAAATAACGAATTTCGACGCTGTAATCAAAATCTTATTGAAGAAAGGCGTTTACGTGAGTGTCGTGATGCAGAAATCGTGGGACTCAAAAATAATCTACAGAGATTACAAGAACAATTTTCAAAGATAAGTCGCCAATATGAATTAATAAGTACATGCAATACACAAACAAATTAGATACAAGATTCATCATCAACTATAACACAAAATATTCAAAACATTGGGGTTAGAAATAATATATTAGATTAAATTTCACCATCTTTATTGAATAAAACTAATAACATTGGAAAAAGGTTAGGATACCGACTCCAACCTGATTATTTTGACGGAACGTGTTCATTAAAAGAATACTTAATACAATTTAATTTCATAGCTCAGGCTCAAAATTGGAATGATCAGAATGAATGTATTACTTTAATTTCAAGTTTGAGAGGAAAAGCAAGAACTATTTTTGATAATATTCAAGATTCTTTAGAAACTACTTTTCAAGATCTTAAAAATACATTAACACAATAACTCAATACACTTTTACAAAATAACAGTATTCTTTATTGGATAACGAACTCAAATCATCTGATGATCATAACAAGCTAACTTATTTACATGATCATCATCATATATATTAGGATGGCACTTATTTCCTCAACTCAACATTTCGTACTGGACGCCCCCCCCCCTCCCCAGATCGTTTTGTTATCATAAAAACTAAGATTTAGCCGTGAAAGCCTCTAATTAACCTTTCGAGGACGGAGAATTTAGAATTTTCAATTTCTCAGTATTTTCTATAAAAAACACATATGTGTCTCTAATATTGGGAAATACTCATATGTAAAGTGTCTATCCATGGTCGAGTCACTATAGTGGCTTTCCCGTCCCCTAAAGGTTAAGTGATCGACCCGTGCCAAAATGCAAATTATGATTTTTTTGTCAAAAAACCTCAAAACATGACTTATTGACAGATCATAAATGGTATACATATTTTTAGACGCATTTACCTTAAAAAATAATTACGTTTAAACTATTTTATAATAAGTTAAGATGGTTATCAGACCTCAAAAAAATTTTTAAATAATTTTTTTGGAACTTTTAAGAGGAGGTCACGTATCTCTGTCTTTTTCTAATCAAAGAATTGAGTTTTTTACAGAAACTAATAACTTTAGCAAAAAATGAAGAGAAAGCCGCATCTCGTAATAAAAAAAGCAATATTTTCTCTGATAAGAAAGAATTAATTTTATTGCTTCGTTTTCAAGAAAACCTTGAAAAACTTAAATCATAGAGGTTAGGATGGACAATTTGGTTTTTCAAGGTTTTCTTGAGAACGAAGCAATAAAATTAATTTTTTCTCATCAAAGAAAATATTGCTTTTTTTGATACAAGATGCGGCTTTCTCTTCATTTTTTGATAAAGTTATTATTTTTTGTGAAAAAATCATTTCTTCGATTAGAAAAGGACAGAGATACGTGACCTCCTCTTAAGTACAAAATATCTTAAAAAAGAAGTCATTTTCATTATTCATTCAAATTTAACACTAGTGTACCCACCCTGAATCCTTATTCTATTTAGACAACATAAAAATATTTCTTGCAAGCTATAATTTTGTTTCTTGTAACCCTGTACAGGTAAAAAATTGACGAAGATATAGCAATTTGATCGATTTTTTAATAAACTGAAAGTAGAAAATCGGTAAGTCGGTCTCAGATTCACTTCTTAATAACAACTTTAATTTTTGGCCGGATCTTAGACGGCCTCAAAACTTTTTTCGGAACCTTAATTTAAGGTCTAAAAAATTATCTTTTGACAGTGTCATTGTTGTGTATAATATAATATTCTATGAAGTAGTCGAAATCAATGTAATTGCAAAAAAGTATTATTTATTCAAAGATTAAAATTAAGTCCGTTTCAGAGTTAGACTTTATAATTCAAAGCTAATTGTGTATTGTGGAATGTAATTGTTTTGCTAAAGTTGTTTTATTAAAAAAAAATTTATTAATTTTTAAAGAATTAACATTTATATTAATAATATTTATAATAAATAAGAATTTAATTTATACTTTATATACAAATCCTGTATAGAAGACTAAGGATGCTGTTGAACGTTTTTTTTCTTTTTTTATTATTTTCGATTTTTAAAGTTATAATTTGTACAAAAATTAAACTTTAAATAAGAATTAAAAACTAACTAAGTTAAAAAGTGCCTTTTGATACTTTCGTGTTTTGGTTAGGGTTATGTCGAATTGCAGAATTCTATGGGTATGTACTTGCTTTTTTTAAAAACACTTCACGGTGAGAATTTTTCCATAAAAATTATGGTAACGATTACTACAATCGAGGAACAACTCAGATATCTACGAAAAATTATGAGACATTACGGTAAAAATGATCAGACTCCTTTATAATTTTCACAATTATTTTTACGGTGACATTACATAATTTTTCATTGCCTGAAGAATCGTAAAAAACATCTGAAAATGATTAAGTCCTATCTATCAAAGAAATCACTAAGGAGATTCATGAAAGTTTGACTTTCAGTATGGTTTAATAATTCACATAACCTAGTATAAGGAGATTTAAGTTTTATTTAATGGCACCCAAAAACTGTTTTCCTTATCTCAAATTTAAATAATCATTTTTTGAGATTTTACAACTGTGAATCTTCAAGTCTTATCATAGACATTTATGAAATAAAAGCTATAACTTACATGGTTAAGAATATTTTTAACTTTTATTTGAAGTTGTTTGATTGACTGGATTTATTTATTGAGTGATTGAAGAAAAAATGGGTATGCGGCTTAAAATATTTTTTTCTACCACTTTTTTATTTTTTATTTGCATTGATGACTTAAATTTAAAACTTTAAAAATTTTAGATCAAGCTGAACAACTACCATTTGAGTACTTTTATTCATCACTAAAATAACTAAAATCTAGCACTTTTACACAAGAAACATAACTTATAAAATATGTTTTTTAATATCTTCTATTACTAATTTGCTAAATTCAATTACATATTCTCATATATTATATTAACATTTTTATAAAAAATAATCATGATTTTACTCGAAAATAGCACTTATAATATAAAGGCTTTATAAACTCTACCATATCTTCTTGAGTAAATTTGTGAAAAAGTACATCAAATTTTAACAAAAACAGTTTAAACACTTTATAAACTTTTACGTCAATATAATAAAGTGTCAAACAACTACTGATTGAAACTTTTATATATTATTTCATTTTAATTTACAGTTTTGAACATTCATTCTTGAAACATCAATCATAATCATTCATGAAAAGCATATTATACAGTTACTCTAAATCTCTATTAACAAATAACTCTATTTAATTGTACTCATAAACTAATAAAAGACTCCATGCTTATTTAAATCCTGCATCATCTCAAAATCAATAGAACAAAGTATCCCAATATATAATCCGCTTCGTGGAAATATGTGATCCGTTTAAAAACGACACGCAGAAAGGAAAATACCTACAAAAATGTACTTGAGTCAGTAGTCGAGAGAACATAACCAGTCGTTTTTTAATAGATACTCAGTGCATATATTAAGACGACCTATATTATTACATCTTATAACACAATTTGTTCCAAAAATTATTTGGTATAGTACCGAATTTTTGCGTATTACGGAACTAGATTATTTTATACTAACATATTACCTATATAATACGCACTGCGACGCTATCAAGTATGAAAGTTTAATATAATTAATACTTAATAACGTAAAGGCTATTAAATTGTATAAAAATATTTAACAGTTAATAAATATAATGCGAATCATATAATATATAACAATTTTAAATTACTAATAAATACTTTCAAACTCAAAAGCTAACTATTTTAAAACGGAGCATGGCAGATAAACATGTATCGTTTTATTCCTTAAATATCACGAACTAGAGAATTGATTATTAGTAATTTAAAAGTGTTATATATTATATAAATAATTCTATATCTATCAACTTTTAATTTTAGTAATGGAAAAAGCCGCACCAAAAGAGATTAACAATCACATTTTCTGCGAAATATTGCCCTTGAATCGAGTAGGTGAAATGTCAGTCTTAGCACTGAAAAAAACGGTGGTAAGCATCGAAAATTTATGCTTCCAGTTCATAATATGATAGTACCAACATTAGTTCCTAAAATTAAAGCTATAGTACTAATTGAAAATATATCGTCAGTTTTTTTTCAAATACCTTAGAACATAAATTAGATATACTAGATTTAGTACCTATTTTAATAGTACTTTCCTTTCTGCGTGGATGTATACAAAAGGAAATCATCTTGGTTTATTCCTGTGACGTCTACTTAGTGGTAAGAAATTTTTGATGGTGCTTTTTTAATAAATTTGCTCGTGGTATTTTTTTTGATAAATTATACATTTTTGGATTAAATTTCGTGAAATTAAAATTTTAGAATTAATGCATTAGTCAATTGAATATTAATTATTTTATTTATTATTTAAGGGATGTCCTCATACCGGCACAGAGATCTACCTTATCTACATTTGAATTATGCGTTTTAGTAAAAATTTAACTATTTTTGACCAAAAATCATAGAAGAGGCACATTCTTAACATTCTAAAGAATTTATTGCAACGTCAAAAGACAGAATAAAAGTAAAAATGAAAACTGCATAATACGATTATTCATAACTATATTGAAAAGTTAATCGTATTAAGCAGTTTTCGCCTTTATTTTTACCCTTATTTCTTTACACGTTGCAATAAATTCATTGGTATGTTAAGAATGTGCCTATCCTACGAATTTCAGTCATGAATAGTTAAATTTTTATTAAAACTCATAATTTAAATGTAGATAAAGTAGAACTCTATGTCGGTATGAGGATTCCCCTTAAATATTATTTTTATTTAATCTTCCCAACGCTCCTGGGTGGTCAGGTCGACTAATAAATGAAATAGAAGAAGTAATTATCTCGGCAATTATCATAAAAAATTGACGGAATGCCAAAGTTAGTAAATAATAAAATGCTATAAAAATAACTGCTCGAGTCGGCAACTGTCTACAATTATCATGTACACAAACTGATTACAGTTGGTAAATGATACATATAAAACAAGATTATGTTAGTAAAAAGGAAAAAGAATAAGGAATTAATAAGTAAAATAAATCTTGAGTTTTTAAATCTAATATTTTAACTTAGTTCTATTTGATCGTGAGAGCGTCACAAGTATTTTGTAAATCAATTAAAATTTCATAAAACAGTCAACAATCTTTGTTTTTTTTAAAGGGCCTAGCCGGGTCAAATTGTGAAAAGTGCTCAAGAGGAGGCCGTATAGCTCTGTCCTTGTCTAATCTGAATTTTCCTTATTATTAATAAATTAAATATTGTTATACAAAAGTAAGGACATAGCCCAATAGATTTTAGGACTAGCAAACGATTCTATTCAATGAAAAAGTATAAAATTTTCATTATTTTTTAAGTAAGGTCTGAAACGGAAAAACAGTTATCAGGTTCAATTGTTTTTCCGTTTCAGACCTCACTTAAAAAATAATGAAAATTTTATATTTTTTCATAGAATAGGTCCGTTTGCTCGTCCTGAAGTCTATTGGGCTATGCCCTTATTTTTGTATAACAATATTTAATTTAATAATAATAACGAAAAATTATATTAGACAAGGGTAGAGCTATACGGCCTCCTCTTGACGCTTTTGGGAACTAACTAGAACCAACTTGTACAACATAAAAAAAAGTCATTCATCTAAATTTTTAGACCTCTAGCTGGTCACGTGACGTCACAAAGTCATTTTTTGTAATTTATCGTCATTTAAGTATATCTCGGTCAATTTTCAAGCTTTTTTGAAAATTCGAAATGAAGATTAAAGGAAATTTAAGCACGCATACATGGAAATTTCGATAAAATTTTTGACGTTAAATTCAAACGTTTTACCAACGTTCGGAAATTTTAAATGATCATAAAAAAACTAGGACCTACTCAATCACGAAAAAATTTTATTCTATGTATTTTAACATAAAAAATCACCATACATTTTTTCAGATATTTAAAATTGGTGGAACGTGGTTCAAATACGAAAAAACCCATTTTTTTAGTGTTTTTCTTCATTTTTTTGGACCGTAAACAGAAAAATAACATTATTTCAGAAAAAAAAACGAAACTTTATGTTTAAGAGTGGGCCGGAGCAGTTTTGATTACCGACTGAGAAGTGAAAATTTTATTTTATCATAAATAAAATAATTATACTGTTTTCAAAAAAAATTGTTATCGAGCGCAATTCTTTATACATACATGATTGTATAATAGATGTTTGATTCATAAAATTCACTATGTTTTAAACAAAAAGTAAGAAACAGTACTTAGAGTTTAATAAACAGCTGTAGCATAAAATTTTTAATTTTTTTTTTAAATTTTCTTTATTTTTGGCGAGCGCAATAAAGAAATAAATTTCGTAAATGTATGTAAAAGTTTAATGCATTCCATTATGTATAGTAAAGAGAGCGCGGTGGTGTAATGGATAGAGCTCTTGCCTTCAACGCGGAGGGCATGGGTTCAAATCCTGGCCGGGTACCTTTAACTTTTTTTTGGAAAGAAAATTAGTGTATGTGCCACTTATATCGCGACTTTTCAAAAATCCGACCTCATTGGATATCGGTTGATTGTTGATCACAAAAGTGGCTGACTATCCATCGGTAGTCAAAGTATTCGGTATGGTGGTGTCTGACAGTCTAGCCTGATGTAATGTGTTAAACGGTTCCGGGCTGGGCTCTCTCGACATCTCTATAGAAAAAGGTTAATTATATAGAGGATAACAATATTCTTTATATATTAATCTTTAAAAAAAAAAAAAAAAAAAAAAAAATGAACAACGGATTTCTTATTCTCGGTCGGTATCGAATCTGTTCCGGCCTGCTTTTAATATTTAATTAATATTATATACTACTTCTGATACCTAGGAATGATGGAACGTGTAACGAAGATGGAAAAATCCATTTTTTTACGTATTTCTGTATTTCTTTAAACCATAAATAGAAAAATTAGATTGGAAAAGAAATCAAATGTGTCTCTATGTTAAGTAGCAGTATTTTGTACTACTTTTTATTCTTGGAAACGGTGAAACGTAGAATGAAAATGAGAAAATTCATTTCGTTCACATTTCTCTTCATTTTTTTTCAACCGTAAATAAATACGAAACATTAGAATAAAAGAAGCAATATATCTATATGTTCGATATAAATGTTAGGTACTGCTTCTAATCCTTCATCATGTCACGTAGAAAAATAATATTTTCTTATGTTAAGCCTGTTAAAAGTATAAGAGGTTCTTCAGACACTGAAATGTTTCCTATTTTGTCTGTGAGTTCTTTATCAACATCAATTTTCAAGTTAGTGAAAAATTTTAATACTCCTGATGCTTTTATAGAACTGTAATTAGATTAAACAGCTATCTCATCTATTCCGTTCAGATAGAATTTTTTTCAATAAGGTGATGAGGACAACAATGGTTACCTTCCAGAATGAATATATTTTTCGCCATATAAACTTGGTAGCGAGCATCAAATGGCACTTGTATTATTTTAGTTATTTTTTTTACATAAAAAACAATATGCGTGTGTTGCCATTAGCTTAGAGATCGGTAATTCAATACATCCTTCCTCTGCTTTATTGTTTCTGTATAGAATAAACTTGGATCATTGCCAGAAGATTGCTAAGAAGATGTATTCGGAGAACTTGATGGAATTATTTCTTGGCTTCCTGGTGATTGTTGTAATTATGATTTTGATTGCTGATTGGCAGTCTTTTGTCTACTTATTTGAGATCTATAAAATGTTAAAGTCATGCGACATGTTTTATATAAAAAATCCCCAATTTCAGCGCTTAAATTAAAGGAAGTATTAATTTCATTACTTTATGAAGCCGCTAATTTTTTTCCTGCTTATACCACATTTGATACACTTATCTTTTCAAGAGGAAGCGCTGCTCAATGACATGATTAATCTATAATAAAAATTAAAATTTTTAATTTAAATTAATACTATCCTGGAATTAATTGTAAATTTTACTCATTGTATTAATATTCAAGCAATAACTTCTTTTTATTTAATAATTTTGAAAATGATGAATATGATCTAAAGTCAGAATTATGCTTTAAAATTAAAGCTTATTAAATATTCAAAATATTGACCATATATTTTATGAAAATAAAACTAATTAAAATTTTGAAATATTTTGTTGGAAAATTCTATAATGAGAAACAATGATAATTACTGTTGTAAAATTAATTAATTATAATATCTATATTATCAAATATTATAAATAGAAATCCGTTCAAAGAAATAAAATTTTTGTAAATAGGATTAACAAAATTTGATAACTTCTGCAAATGGTTAACAATTAAGAATTAAAAATGTAAATGTTAATACACGTTATATGAACAGTGATTACTCTTATAAAGATAGATCAATTATTGTTCTTATGAAGTTCGAATCGTAAAGGTTAATTCAATAATTAAATAAATAGTAGAAAAAATTTAATTTTCATAGTCATATTTTGAACGCAAACTAAATTCTACGTATTATTTTTATAGTGTTTGTCGATTAAAATATTGATTTTATATTAAAAATTTATAATTTATATTATATTTATAAAAACTTTTACCTTTCTATTAATTCCACGTGTATGATGAACGCAAACGATGTTGAAAAGGAAATAATTATCTTAAGTATAAATCACATAACTTAGTAAAAACATTTATTTGTTATAAAGTATTTTTCGTCCAAAAAAATTAAGGCAATAAGATCGGAATTTACAATAAAAAGAAAGCTTATAATACGGAAAAGTTATTGCGTCATCGAAACAGACAATAACAAATTCATACTAACCCACAAAGTATAACAAATATAAAAGAATTGGCAGTTAATACATTTGTTTATTTTTTTTTTCAATTTTCTTTAATAAATTTTGATTAACATAATAGAATAAATTTTATGAATATATTCAAAATTCTAATACATTTCGTCTAATCATAACGTATAAGAAAAAAACATATGCGATTTAACATGTATTTGTCTGAAATTACGGATTTTTATTTTAGATGAAAATGAGTCATCACTTTCAGCCTTCAAGTCGGGTCCACATGATACTAGAGTAGGTGTTGTGTATAAAATACACAACGCCTACTTGCTTTTTCTTAAATAGAAATAGAAATCATAAAAAAGTCAATTTTTTTTTCATAGGTAATATTCCTTTCTATAATCATTATTATTAAATATTCTAACTGCAAACATCTGCAATCTGGTTCTTTTAGGTTCGAATTTATTAATGTTACTCAAATAACGGTTCTATCAACTGTCTTTTTTTCCTATCATAAGAGAGACAAAGTCAGAATGAGGTTTGAGTAACAATCTTTATTTGAGTTACATTTATGAATCTAAACCTCAGGTCCGAATTCATAATTATAACTCAAGTAACGGTTGCAGCATATAGATTTTTTCTTATCATGAGAGAGACTAAGATTGGAATTCATAAACATAACTCAAGCAACGATCGATGTGACTTCAGTAACGCTCAACATATCTATTTAAAGTAATGAATATTATTCAAGTAAAATCGATACTCAAGTAACACCGTTGCTTGAGTTGAAACATTGTTTGAGTCAGGTCTATGAATTCCAACCGAAAACAAAGTGAGGTTTAAGTAACAATCGCTACATCAGTTGGGTCTATGAATTCGAGGCTTTGAGCCGGTCTGTGGCACAGTCGGTAGGAGCGTTGGATTCGTATGCTTGGGGAACCGGGATCGAATCTCGCTCTCGGCTGTTTTTCAAACGAGCACCTCTGTTATATGTGCTTTGTACGCAGTACACACTTACGAGCTCCGTCGCTAAGGGATGAAAAAGTGCAGTTGTAAAAATCAACTGACCTTGCGTCCCAGTGGATCGGGGTTTGATTCCCTAGGAAAAATTAGAAAAAATAGTTTTCGAAGTTTTCCGAGGGAATAAACCCGAAGAACACAAAAACATATATATATATATAAAAGTCCCTCTGGGCAAAACTCGAATTATAATAAAAAGTCCCACTGGGCAACAAAAACAAAAAATATAATAATCACTTGGTGATGGCCTAAGACGTAACGCTCATATGAAGCAAGCCAAGAGGCCAAAATAATAATTAAGAAGAAGAAGAAGAAGAATTCGAGGCTTGGACTCAGATTCATCAAGTCAACTTAAGGTTGTATGGGCTATACAGTCTGTGTCAAAAGTTAGTTTCTTAGAAAATTGTCTATATTTTTTGGTAGAAAGTAATTATCTAATTTTTAGCTTAGTAACTTATTAGATAATATTGAAACAATCGTTTTAAACTTTGTTTCGTTTAAATATAATGAATTATTAAAGAGTTATAACATTTTAAAGTTTACAAATTTTACACAAATCTAATGAAATCATAAAAAATAATGCCAAACTTTCAAAAATGATTTTATTTGACTGCAACAAAGTTTATTTTGTTTAGTTTAAAATTTAGAATCTATTGACGAGGATAGAATTTTTATTTTTATTTTTTATTAAAATTTATTGCTAATTTTCTGCGATAAAATGTATATGTCTTAGACGGTACTTACTGTTTTATCATAGAAAATTAGCAATAAATTTTAATAAAAAATAAAAATTAAAATTCCATCCTCGTCAATAGATTCTAAATTTCAAACTGAACAAAATAAACTTTGTTGCAGTCAAATAAAATCATTTTTGAAAGTTTGGCATTATTATTTATGATTGCATTAGATTTGTGTAAAATGTATAAACTTTAAAATGTTATAACTCTTTAATAATTAATTATATTTAAATGAAACAAAGTTTAAAATGATTGTTTTAATATTATCTAATAAGTTACGAAGCTAAAAATTGAATAATTACTTTCTAACGAAAAATATAGATGATTTTCTAAAAAACTAACTTTTGACACAGACTGTATAGCCCATACAACCTTAAGTAACGATTGTTACTCAAATTTCATTCTCTTTTTGTCTTTTTTAAGATAAGAAATAAAGGCAAATGACACAACCTTGACTTGAGTTACATTTATGAATTAAAACCTGGTCTCCAATTCATAAACGTAAATCAAGTAACAGTTTACCGAGAACAGTCTAGAACTCCAGCGGTTTCGTAAGTCCTGGAAACAATATTGTTCGTAAAGTTGGAACTAGTTTAATACAATAGTCAAATCACAAAAATTTGTTTCTTAAGCCGTTGGATTCGACTGATGTTTGCATGCCTTTACAATAACTTAGAAAAGACGTCCCTGGTAAAAAAATCAGGTGATAAATCACTTGATTTCTCAAATGATTTATAATGTCAAAACATCATGTAACGATTTTTTTGGTTTTCACACGTTTTAAACCATGCTTAGTCAATTCAGAACAATTTTTCAAAATTTTTGAAATTTTTTAACTTAGAAATTTTTTTGTAAAATTAATCAAAATTTTTTCATTGATCATTATCTGAAAAATTTTCTAAGTTCAAAATTTTTTAAAATTTTTAAAAATTGTTCTGAATTGACTAAGCATGGTTTAAAGCCTGTGGAAATAAAAAAAATCTTTACATCATGTTATGGCATGATAAATCATCTGAGAAATCAGGTGATTTGACACCTGATCTTTTAAACAGGGGTTTCTATTGATATAGCCTTAATAATATTCCAAATACGTAACGCATAATAACTCATAACGCATAGATGTGCTGTCGGACTCCAGCTGGTTGGAGTAAGTGAAATACGATCCATAATAATTCACAAACGCATTCCGTTCTGTACTCATAAGATACGGTGTCATTTCATAATGATATTGTGTAAGGTCTAATACAACATCATATCTAAAATAAAACGATTTTAACTACGTGGTGGAAAAAAATTTGTAATTTTAAAACACATAAGTGTTACAGATGAAATACAAATTTTTTTGTGTTAAAATTTACAAATTTTTTTTTGTATAATTTTTTTAAGTTAAAATTTTAACATAAAAATTCATGAATAATACAAAATTTCGAATAGTAAAATTTTTAAATTTTACAAATTTATTTGTGTTGAAATATAATGATTGAAATGATTAAATATTAAATAATGACTTTCTCGTAATTCTTTCTGTTAATATATTTAAAAAAAGAGAGAGATAAAGAAATATAAGAAAAAGGATAAAATGATGGATGTTGGAGTGGATCAATAAAATCATACTAAACTAAACTCATTTGACAATATTATATTGTCGTTAAAGGCGAACGTAAACGAATGATTACGAAAAGAGACGATAATTTTTTAATATGAATATATCATTTATAAGTATTGGGATCTGACATAGACCAGATGCTCTCTGATGGATAAAATCTAAACGAATGGTAGCATACAAGCAGAAAGCGTTCGTTGATGCGTCTTGTATGTTTTTGTGTGTCTTGCATGAAAAGGTTATTATATCACCGATATTTTTGTTATTTTCAACGTACTTTATTATATGTCCTGTTCTGAAAACTGGTTCACCTTCTATAAAATTACGTTTGGTAGGATTAGTATCTGCCCAATAGCACAGAAATATTCATAATTAACAAAAACAGGTACTTGCTCCATATATGACAATGCAAATTGTATGCTATGGTACGCCATCTTAGCTTAGACCACACCCCCATGTCAAATCCCAATAGAAATAGAGCCGGTTAGTGGCTCAGTCGGTAGAGCGTTGGATTCGTAATCTCGGGGTTCTGAGTTCAAATCCTGCTCTCAGCAACCGATTGATAGAAGCACCACTGTAAGTTACATATGCTTTGTTCACAAACACACTTACGAGCCCCGTTGCTTAATAGCATCATGAACAGCATAAATATAACGATGTTCAAGAAGGAAAAAAAAAGTATACAAATTATTGGACTTAGCAGAAATTAATATTTGCAAACTAAATTTTACCTTGCATTTATAGCATTTTTATTGCAGATAATAATAAAATGCTAAAATTTAATTATTAAAAGTATGAGATTATTTGATTAACTAAGTACACACATGTTTATGAAAATAACAAACTCCATGTGTTAATTCTACAAAAATTTTTGTGTTGATTTTAAAAGTACACAGAAATTTTTAAATTACAAAAACTTTTATGTTGATTTTACAAACATGTTTGTAAAATTTTAACACAAAAATTTTTGTACAAAAAAATGTGACGAATTACACAACATTTTTTACTGTGTACAAGTATGTAATACTAAACGATTTGATTTACATATCTTTTACTTTTTACAGTAAGATACAGTAAGATAGATTTTCGAATTGTAAATAATATACTTCTCACGTAGCATAAAATATTTCGCTGAACTATTCTGCAATATTAACCCGGAATATTGCAATAGAATCTTCTATGATTATTCCAGAATTTTAAATAATACTATTTAAAATTCTTGTTATAACAAAAAATCATTAATTTAATATGTCATTTGACATAACAATAACTATGTAAACTTAAGGGCGCAAAACACTTTTTTTCGGTCCAACTATCATATTTTAGTTTATTGCTTTTTTTTGTAGAATAAGCTCAAACAAGTTTTTTTACCCTATCTCATTTAGTTTCGTTTTTATGAAGAAATTAGTAGGGTAAACTTTTCATTGATTTTTTTGTTAATTTTGCTATTTTGAGATTTTTCTCAAACTTTTTGTTAATCTTTTTGAAACACTATAAGAAATTATTTTTTTATTGCTTGATTCAATAATTCATAAATCATTAATTATTCTCCAAAAAGTTTTTTTAAAAAGATTTAATTTTGTTTTTATTTATTAAGTCTTGTGACGTAGTTTCAAGTCCCAAGAAATTTTTAATTTTTTTTTTTCAATTTATTATTTTTTTTGGAGTAAATAACAGATCTGATGGTGCCTATAAAAGTCTTAAATTGAATTTCAAATAAGAGTTAAAAAAATAATAAAACTGTATTTTTAAAAAAATCTATTTTCATGTAAACTGTAATGGAGAGGAATTCAAAATTTAATTCAAATCTTCCCACCTAGTGACAACGAAGTCGAAGAAAAAGAAACGTCAGTGGCGCTGGTTGTGAAAAGGAAGAAAAGAAATGCGTTTAAAAAGAAATGATTATTAAAATGTGAAAAGATTTAATTTACTATAAAATAATTAGGATTATATAGCGTTTGAAAAGATTTATATTTGTATGTCTGAGTGTTATAAGCTATACACGCCGCAAAGAAAAAGATTGTTAACGCGTTGTATGAATGAATGAGAAAGAGATAGAGCGATTAGATACAAGCAAGCCGGTAGTAAGTAAACGCGCGCCGTATTCATATATTCAAAAGAACAGAGATTTTCAACTACATTTAGAGACTTAAGTTTCAAGAATAATTTTGTCATAATATTCTTCATTTTTCTAAAGCGTTTTGTGGATAAATTCAAGAATGAATTGTAAAATGTAAAAGTTAGCGCCCGGAAATTATTAATAACAAGCGCTGTGATTGGCCTGTCAAAATTTTAATGTATGGTCAAGTTCAAGAAAGTGCAGGCCCGGCGTCAGTGTGGAGAGAGTATCGAGTGAGATCGGACGTGTGTCGCCAGTACTTAATAAAACAAAGAGCCCTTTGTGAGAGAAAAAGCGTGTTAAAAGAAAAATCGTGTAGAGCCAAATAAAGAATTTGTACGGTAAAAGAGAGAAAATTAAATTCTTTTTTTTGTCTATTAGTGCTATAAAAGGAGAGTTTTAATTTTAAATTTCATTTACGGTCGTTGTTCTTTTATAAAAATTAAGTGAGAGAATTCTAATTGCCATATCTAAGTATGTAATTTCTGAGTATTAATTTAATATTATTAGAGCCTAACGTTATCAATTCGTAGTGGGGCTGTAATGTAAAAGAAAATCTAGCGAGAAAGAAAATTGATCAAATTTATCGAACAGTGAGAGAAATAGTGTTTAAAAAAAGAGTTTATTTTTTTAATTTTAACAAAATATTTATATTGATTTAGGCTCTTAAAGTTTTACATCGATATTCTATTCCGTTTTGATTTTGTAAGAAAACCAGTGGCACATAGTTATTGATGTAATTTTTTTTCAATATGAATATCGCGCGTTCGCGCTTTCACGGTAGTTCGGCTCGTACGATTTCGCTACATTACAGTCAGCCTCAGCTGATTGTATAGTCAGTTTGCAGTAAGTTTGTTTACTTATATTGCATTAAAAAAATTATTAGTAGGTTTTGTGATTTAAGAGCAGGCCGGATTCGCTGTCCTTGTCTAATTGGCATTTTTGTTATTTACTCAAGTATTAATCGGTGTATCTGCAAATTGAAGGTTAAGCGCAATAGATATTATTATTACAAATATTTATGCACAAGAAAAAAAAAATCGATCGCTTTGTTTTTGAGAAAAGTAAGGAACGCGAAAATATTATAAACATAATCTTTTACTTCGGCGTTCCTTACTTTTCTCAAAAACAAATCGGTAGATTTTTTTTTCTTGTGCATAGATATTCATAATAATAATATCTATTGCGATCAACCTTTATTTTGAAGATACACCGATTAATACTTGAGTAAATAACAAACAACTCAATTGTTACTCGGTCGGTATCAGGTTCTACTCCGGCCTGCCGTTAATTTTACATCAAATTATTAATTTTTGATAAAATACACGTTCGCGAGTTATTTCGTATTTTATTATATGCGCCTCAAATTCTACAATTCTGTAAATAAAAAGTGTATTTAAAGTGCAAAATCTTGAATTGCCATTAAGATTACCAACCTCAAAAATGTCAAATAATCAAAGAGATACAAGAGGCAGATTTGTTAATCAACATCAAGATAGAAAACGATCTACAGGAAAATCTAAAAGGAGGCCAAGGATATTTCTTGGTAAGAGTGAACAAAATTGGGAGGTTGCATGAAATTTTTTTCTAAATCCATTACATCCGTTATTAAGAAAATAAAAAAATAAAGAACACGTATTTTTTTTTTTCATGAAAATGAAAACTTCAAGAGATAGAGGCAGTTGAAATTGGTGTGACGTCACGATTGTCATTTTGCCAATAGCAATCGTGACGTCATTTATCATAGCGCTATATCTATACATATCAAAATTGTAATAACTTATATCGGCTGTAACTTTTGCAACTCATCATATTTTGAAAAACAAAAAAATACGGTTCTTTTATTTTTGCGTATTTTATCTGACGGATATAATACATTTTTTCATGCAAAATGCTAATCCTCCTGAAGCTAAAAGAAGTAGACCCTCTACTTCTTTATCCAAACTGAAAAAAAACAAAATTTTCAAACCCAGGACAAAAAATAGAAATGTTAATATCAACGTTCTATCTTCTATGTTAGAAAAATTGTGTTGCAATGTGTGCCATCATAAGATAAAATTTATTGAAACCTCTTTTTGAGGATAAGGATTCAAAATTAATATGATTTGTGATTTTTGTGATGAATAAGCAACTGTAAACTCTAACCAGAGAGAAAGTGCTATGGACAATACGTATGAAGTTAACAGATATAATGTTCTTGCTACTCGTGCACTTGCCCATGGACTTGCAAATTTGTCTAGTTTTTGTAATTTAATAGATTTATCAAAATCAGTTGCCCAGTCAGCGTTCAGTGCTATAAATGGTTAAATAACAAAAGTATACGAACAAGTGGTAAAAGGTTCTACATCTGAAGCTGTTAAAAAATAACTTGAATCGACTTCCCCAAATAGTGCTGATCTTGATATGACTTTCTCAAGATGTCGAAGAAATTGAACATCGAATTTGAAAATGTATCTGTCGAGTGGGTCAGGACTTTGTCAAGTCAGTCTCATTCGAAAGAAGCACATACTCTGAAAAGCAAAGTACGAATAGGTGTGATGGATTTTTATACACCGGGTGCATATTAAATTCATGTAAGTATATAATTCTATTTATTAAATGTTAAGATGTAAATTCTATTTATAAATTTTAATATTAATTGTAAAATTAATTTTGAATCTAAATTTTATTTCTAAATTTTAAATTGTAAAATAAAATATAAAATAATTACTCCACATTAAATATTACTTTTTAGTTTTCAGCTTATTTAAAGTTAGTACGAGTAATTCTAACAACCATCAGTATAACAGTTAACTATGTATTTGTTGACTCTTACTACAAATACATAGTTTCATTGGTTAAAAAGGATGACTACTAATGGAATATCTAATAATAAGATAAATTATTATTATTGCTTATTTTAAAAACTTATATATTTTTGCATTTCAGCTTTATCAAGTTGATAACAAAGTTCTCTTGTCTAGTATCTCTTTTTTTATATTGAAGGCTAATATAAATAAGAGATACTGGGCATAAATTATTCTACAAAAGATTAGTATCTCATTAATAATTCAAGTTATATATAATAACTCAAATCTTTAAAGCTATTTTTCTTCAATAATGAATATTTAAAATTTTAGGTACTGGGCCGTAAGGTTTAAACTGAACCCATGCATGGATTTGACTTTTCAGACGGTTTTAACTCCAGTATTAGTATCATTCTCGCATGAATGAAGGATTTTAAAATAGAGTGACTGAAGGTGATTAAAAAATCCAAAAATAAGGTAAAAATATTAATTTTTTTTGTATTTCAGAAATTCCTTCATTTATGCGAAAATGATACTAATATTGAAGCCAAAACTATTTGTGAAAGTTAAATCCATCTATGGGTTCAGCTTCAACCTTACGGCCAAGAGCTTACAAGTACAAAGGTCCATCAAATGATTGTAGGCTTATAGCTAAAGCAAAATTGGCTTATAATAGCTCAAATTAAAGGTATTTTATTCTACTTTAAGAAATTTTATTCATTTAAAAGAAGTGAAATATAATGTATATTGAATATTTTTGTTAAATATAATGTATATTGAAAATATTTTGTTCGCAAGTTAAATTAAGTTAAATATAATGTATATTGAATATTTTTGTTCGCAGGTTATAAAAGTGTTTTGTCCCCATACGATTTATACATATATATATGGGACGTTTCACGTTAACTCACCTAACAAAAAAATAGAATTCGTCGAAAATCTGTGAAAATGTTCTATTTGATACCCAAAATATACAAAAAAAATTTTAGAGGTCCAGGTCAAAGGGGTCAGGATTTAAACGTGATGGAATTTTTCGAATTTTCCAAATTTTTTGCTAAATAAATATTTTAATGAATTATTTCCTCAAAAACTATCAATTTTTCGTTAAAACTTAATAGCATACTTTTTCTTGGAAATTAGATGTAGGATTCACCTGAATTTTTGCAAATTATAATATACTGATTTTTATGCTTACTTGATCGATTTAAACATACTATTTAGTATATCTAAAAATCGAGCAGGTTAAATTGTCTTTTTAGAGTCTTATTTTTTTCGTTTCTTTATCAGGAAAAAATATACAAAGCCTCCAGTTGGGCAGCCTTCTCAAAGTTACTTAATTGTGCAAAAATGTCTAAAAAAATCGTTATTTTGGATCAATGATGAGATTCGTGATTTTTTTTGTCCAGCACGGTGCCACGCATCATACTCCAACGTCTCACACGTGGATTGATCTGATTCTTGTTGATGATAATGACACAGTACTTGACGCACGCAACTTACGCGAATTTTCACAGTCGGCACAACTTAATTGATGTATGTATTTCTTGTCATCACACCAAGACAGATAATAAAATAATTAAGTATAGAAATTACAAAGATATCTGTCCAAACTTATTGGTACAGAGTTTGGCCGGCTGTGATTGGACGCCATTTACAGTTGGTACAGTTGACCCAGAATCTGCACTTGGCTGCCTCTGTGACAACCTTACGGCGGCAATACGAAATCTAGCGCCACAAAAAACACTTAAAATTGGTAAAGATAAATTTCCTTGGATTGATAAAGAGTTGTCGCAGATGCGGCACAAGAGAGATGCCACGTATTGTAGATTTAAACGGACGAAGGAGGAGCGATATCTCTCCGAATTTTTGCAGCTGCGTAAAACAATAGATGAACGGACGGAACAAGCTAAAACAAATTATTATCATAATAGACTATTCGATGCTCTTGCTGGAGGTAATGTCTGGAAGGAGTTAAAAGACCTGGGACTCCTGTCTGGACCTCAAGGGGACTTGAATGGATTCACTCCAGATGAGCTTAATGAAAATTTTGCGGGGGTGTCGGTCTCGCCGCACGATGATACTGCGGAACGTAAAAGAATTCTTTCTGAGTGTAGTGAAAGTGATTTTGCCTTTAAGCCAATTAATATTAATAATGTAATCCTTGCGATTTCGCATTTTTCATCACAGGCTTGTGGCGAGGATGGCATCCCGCAGAGTGTGATACTTAAAGCACTTCCGGTTATTGCAGAACATCTTGTGACTCTGTTCAATCCCTCTTTTGCACGGGGGTCTTCCCTTGCCTTTGGAAGCGCGCACGTATTGTGCCTTTAAAGAAGTGCCCTGCACCTAAAATGCCTAAAGATTTTAGACCCATAGCAATATTATGTTTTCTTTCAAAGGTTCTTGAGAAGATTGCCCATAACCAACTGCAGGAGTATATTATGACACACAAAATACTTGACTCTTTGCAGACTGGCTTCAGGAAGCATCATTCTACGCAGACTGACATACTTAAACTTACAGACGACATAAGATCAGGTCTTGACAAGAAACTTGCCACGATACTACTCCTATTTGACTTTAGTAAGGCATTCGACACGATCTCCACTTCCAAATTGCTTGCGAGGCTTAGATTGGTGGGGTTTTCTAGGGCTGCACTCGAGTGGATCAACTCCTATTTATCAGGTAGAAAACAAATGGTTTCTACACATTTAAAAGAGGATTCAGATTGGCTAACAACCAATCTAGGAGTTCCACAGGGTTCAGTGCTGGGGCCTCTGTTGTTCTGCCTTTACATTAATAACATACGTGACACGCTCGACCCCTGTTGTGTCAAGCACTTATTATATGCTGATGACCTCCAAATCTATACTCAGGTCCTTTATGAGCATCTGAATGAAGGTATTCGTATTATGCAGAGGGCGGCCAGGGCGGTGTCGGGACGGGCTGTCGATGCTTCTCTCACATTAAATGCAAGCAAAACTAAGGCGATCGTTTTTGGCAGTAGTCGTTTTATTAATGACTTTTATGCTGGTGAGCCAAGAACGATTGAGCTTAAGGGAGGTGTCGGCATATCTTTCTCTGATACCGTTACGAGCCTTGGTGTTGTGCTTGACGCTTAGTTGTCTTGGGAGCCGCATATTAATATTGTGACTTTAAAATTTAATAGGATAATGTATAGTTTACGGTTCCTTTGTCGGTACACCACTGAGGCCCTGCGTAAACAACTCGCAGCCGCCTTGCTATTTCCACACCTCGACTACTACTCAGTAGTTCTGCTTGATGCTTCACAGGAGTTGAGAAGACAATTACAAAGACTACAAAATTCATGTGTGAGATATGTATTAGGCGTAGGATTGGGCGATCATATCTCTCCTCATAGAGCTGCGCTTGGTTGGCTGCGTACTGATTCAAGGAGACAGTATTTTATGGCTGTACTTATGTACAAAATCGTGCGCATGAATACTCCCGAGTATCTAGTGAGTCTCTTCACTAGATATGTACCTAGGGTAGCCACTAGAGGAGAGATCAAGGACTTCGCGGTGCCCTTCATGCGTACTGAGACTGGAAGGAATTCCTTTCAAGTTCAAGGTGCGCATTTTTGGAACTCCCTGCCTGCTTATATAAAAAATCTTCCATCGCTCGGCAGGTTTAAGTCGGCTTTGAGGACGTACTTACTCGACCTCGAGTAAAATTAATTTTAAGTATTTTAATTTTTGTGTTAATTTATTTTGTTTTGTCCTATATATAGATTTAAGGTGTAAATGTATTTATTAGCGTGAATGATGGATGAATGTATGCGGAAAGTATGAGTGGTTCTGTTTTTATTAGAAGTCATGACATCTTCGGTATTGTTTTTAAATGTAATTATTATTTTATTTTTTAATTATTTACTATTACTTTGTTATTGTATTGTTCAAATTTATTTTTATAGTATTGTCCAATTTTATTTTTATTGATGTCATGACAGTGATTCCTCTTTTAAATTATGTATTTTAATTCAATGACTGATAGATATTTAAGACTGTTTTTTATTGTAATTTATGTTTTCTGCGTGTATTTAGAATAGTCTGTGATATCACTTTTCCATGGTGACTTACTGATACAGTATTATATATTAATTTTAATGATTGACTGTGATATCTTATCTTATTATGTGCAATACTTTTTATAGAATTATTACTTACTATTTCATGTATTACACGCCTTTTTGTACTCTTGTTACAAAATAAATAAATATCTATCTAATATCTATCTATCTAAATAAAGTAAGTCTGGTATGAAAAAAGTCATTTTCTAATTGCTTATTGCAATGTGAAAAAAAAAATTTTTTCACTAATTTTTTTTGCCCGCAGAAAAATGAATGCCATTTTTATGGAAATTATGATATCAAAAAAAAAAAAAACAAATGGATTGTAAAACTCTAATAGTCCTCTTCAAAATGAGCTAAGTAAAATGTTTTTATGACTTTTTTAACCATAGTTATGATGATTTTTCGAAAAAAAACTTATTTTTTTAACCATGATTATCTCATAACCTAAGAAAGATAGAAAATTTTGTATTAAAGAAAAAATGTTTCATTTTTAGTCTAGAATATACATATATATTTAGTAACCAATAAGTTTTGGGAAAAAAATTTTTTTTTTACTTATTTTTTTTAGGGAAATTTCATGAAAATTTAGTAAAAATTTTAAATTGAACGAATAAAAAGAAAAATTTTTCCCCGAAACTTATTGATCATAAAACATATATTCTAGACTAAAAATGAAACATTTTTTCTTTAATACAAAATTTTCTATCTTACTTAGTTTATGAGATAATCATGGTTGAAAAAATAGGTCTTTTTTTTCGAAAAATCATCATAACTATGGTTAAAAAAGTCATAAAAACATTTTACTTAGCTCATTTTAAAGAAGACTATTAGAGTTTTAAAATCCATTTGTTTTTTTTTTTTATATCATAATTTCCATAAAAATGGCATTCATTTTTATGTGGGCAAAAAAAATTAGTAAAAAAAATTTTTTTTTACATTGTTCTAAGCAATTACAAAATGACTTTTTTCATTTCGAACTTACTTTATTTCGAAGATTTTTGACCAATCTTTCAAACGCTGTTTGGATTTTGAAAATGCGATCATTAGTTCCAGAGATATAAAACTTTTTATTTTAATAAATTTTACTCTGGGGTGGGCAAAAACAATTGAACGGCAGTGTATATATCGCCAATCCTCTGTCAAATCGAAGGATAAAAAATTGTTCTTTGCTAAAAATTGGTGAAATGGTTCTTTCCCATATTATGCACCACTGAGAATTTTCATAGATCTCTTTAGTACATATTTTTAGAGCTACAAAGCTTTGAAGTTGGGCTAAAACCATATTTTTGACATTTTTGATTAATTTTAGGCTTAAATTACTTATTTGAGTTGCGTTTTAGGAATATATTACTGAGAAACATTTTTTTTCAAAATATTCTAAATTTTTAGAAAAAAGTAATTCATAAGTGCTAACGTTACTATTCGAGCTAAAGTCATTTCAAACATTAAAATACCACTTTTCAAGGTTTCGAACCATGATCCCATGTCCAAAAAACTCATCAAAGTAGGAAATATATGGATGAATATGGCCTTCAAATTTTCAGAGTGGACGTCCTGGGAGATCCCTTGGAAATAATAAAAATGTAATTAGAAATAATGAAAAATGTGATTTTTAGCTGAATTTCTTTAGTTTTAAACTTAAAATTATTTCAAAATAATTTGCAAAATAATATTACGCAAATTGTATTAAAATTAGTTGATTCACTTTTTTTTATAGAATTGATCACTCAATTTCAGAATTATCAAAATCTGTGTTAGTGTGAAGTGGAATAAAAGTTGAAAATAAATAAATTGACATTATGTGCCTATTTATGAAATCATCGTATCAATAATAAGTTAAAAAAATTTTATAATTGTTTAAGAAAATGCATTTCCATGTTTTAGTATACATTTATTGTAATTAAAGTGAAAATAATTTTGAAGATTATTATGCATGAACGTAGAAGTGATAAATATATTTTATGGGGATTTCAACTTGAACAACCTCAAAAAATATGGTATATCAATACATCCAAAACTGACATGAATTTAATCGTATATCACTGACAATGAGAATGAATTAATTTAATATTAATATATACCAATGTCTATGACATGCTGATTTTAATTATTTGTTCAAATGGCTCCTAAGTTTTTATACATGATTAAATTCAATTATTGCTGTTACATCATTGGATAAATTTAAATTAAAATGAAAATCAATTTTTATTGAATAAGAATATTATTTACCAATGTAAATATAATAAGTTACTCTAAAAAAATACAGCAAGAATTAGAATCAATCATTTTCTAAATCTGAACTTAAAAATATAGATCAATAGGTACTTTAATTTTAACAAGACTCGAGAAATAAATTCAAGTCAGTGTCTATCATCCGCTAAGTCTATAAAAGAATATGATCATTTACCTATTATTACATTTATATTATTCATCTGTACTGTTACAAATAGAATGTTCACTCAGCCTGACTCACACTATTTATAACTTGTAATCAAGAAAAAGTTATTGCCAACTATCAACCATTCTTTCAAACAAATCTGTCAGGATATACATTCATACATGTTTTAAAGTAGATAGATAGATATATATTGATTTTGTGGAATTCTACAAAAAGTGTGTAATACAAAAAATAATAATATATAATACATAATAAACTACAAAAATATAAGATAATACTGTAACGTTACGTATAAATATTGCACTCATAATATCACAGTCGATTTCCTAAAACCAATAATACTATATAAGTAAGTCACTTTTCAGAGTGATATCACAGATCATCACAATAATAAAATACACAGATAAACATTAATAAAAATAAAAATAAACAAATGTGTCAAATTAATATCTATCAGTCAAAACAATAAAAATAAAAATAAAATATAACAAAATAAAAATCAAACGAGACAAATCAAAAAGTAAAAAGTAACACATTCACTCTCAACCATGCGCTCATCAACCATACTATAAATACAAGCACACCTTAAAGCTATATACGGGACTACACATAATAAATTAAGATAAAAAGAGTATATATTATTCAAGGTCAAGCAAGTACCTCCTCACTGCAGTCTTAAACCTGCTGAGAGATGGAAGATATTTAATTTCAGCAGGTGGGGAATTCCAAAAATGTACACCTTGAACTTAGAAGGAATTCCTTCCAGTCTCAGTGCGCATGAAGGGCACTGCTAGATCCCTTGCCTCTCCCCTAGTAGCCACTCTGGGTATACATTTAGCGAAGAGACTTACTAGATGCTCCGGAGTATTCATGCGCACGATTTTGTACATAAGTACAGCCAAAAAATACTGTCTCCTCGAATCAGTGCACAGCCAACCCAACGCGGTTCTATAAGGAGAGACATGATCACCCATTCTCAAACCCATTACATATCTCACACATAAATTTTGTAATCTCTGTATTCGTCTTCTCAACCCCTGAGAAGCATCGAGCAAAACCACTAAACAATAATCAAGATGTGGGAACAGCAGGGCGGTTGCGAGCTGTTTACGCAGAGTCTCCGTGGTGCACTGACGGAAAAACCGCAGGGCATATGAAACTCTATTAAACTTTTTTGTAATCATATCAATATGCGGTTCCCAAGAAAGTTTAGGGTCAAGCACAACACCAAGACTCATCACGGAGTCAGAAAATGGTATATTAATGCCTCCCCCAAGATCGATCGTTCGTGACCTTCCAGCATAAAAAGAGTTTACAAACCGACTATTGCCAAAGACGATCGCTTTAGTTTTATTAGAATTCAAAGTGATGGAGACACCAGCAGCCCGCTTCGACACCGCTTTGGCTGCCCTTTGTAAGATTAAAATACCCTCTTCCACATTCTCGCGAGGCACCTGTGCGTAAAGGGTACCCTCCGTTAAGATAGTCAATTTTGCCCTGTCCCAGAAAATTTTGTTTGACCTTGTAACTTTGTTTTAAATAAAAAAAATAGTTTTTGTCATCTTTGCAGACCGCGACCCCCCTCCCCCTGTCCACAGCATAAAAAAAAGACTTTTTCACTATTTATTTTTTTTCTTCGCATCTAGTCAGTAGAAAAAACCCAAGAAAATCATGCTTATAGCTTAAATGGTTACAAATCATGTAGAATTTTTCTATAAAGATTTGATGATGCTATATAACCTAAAAGGATGAAGAAAAAATTCAAACCCTTCCTACTTTCACGGAAAATGCGGTACAGGGCCAATTCTTGCGAATAAACTTTTATTTTGTTTAAAATTACTTGCCCGAATTTTTCCAGATATTTTCTGTTGGTGCGTCATTGTTAAAAATGCAAAACGCTCATTTTGCTTTCTCATAGAGAAAGCATTGTATCGGTAAAAAAAATTTTTTTCTATTTTTTCATTAATTTGTACATATTCAGACTCAGGGAGTCGAAAAAAGTGGTTTCCAGGAAATGTCTGTATGTATGTATGTATGTATGTGTGTGTGTGTGTGTGTGTATGTGTGTATGTATTCAGTACGCCAATAAGATCTCGAGAACTACTTGATGGATTTGCTTCAAATTTTGCATACAATTTATTTTTTTGTCTAACTGGGGAGGGGAGCTATTGAAAATTGATCTTCTTAGCTCAGTTTTTTTTTAGAGCCATTATAAGAATTTTAAAAAAATTTTGATTTTTCATTTTTTTGATATTTTACGTAAACTATTCGAAGAATTTTCTTGAAAATTTGTATAAACATTATTTGCGATTGCCAAAAGAAGAAAAACTTTTACCAACTGCTTTTCTTAGCGCACTTTTAATTTTAGAGCATTTTCAAAATTTTGAAAAAAAATTTTTTTTCATTTATTTTTTATTTTACGACAACCATTTGATAGATTTGCTTCTAAATTTGTATGCAAGTTATTCGCTATTGTCTAAAGAAAACAAGCTTTGGAACACTTATTTTCTTAGCGTAGTTTTAATTTTAGAGCATTTTGAAAATTTTGGAAAAAATCTCTATTTTTCATTTTTTTTCTATTACACAAAAACCATTCGATAGATTTGCTCGAAAATTTTTATGGAAATCATTTGCAATGGCCCAAATAAAACAAGCTTCGAAAAACTTATTTTCTCAGTGCAGTTTTAATTTAACAGCATTTTGAAAATTTTGAATAAAATTTTTCTAATTTTTTTTATATTTTACGTAAACTACTCGATGAAAGAGCTTCAAATTATGTATCGGAATTATTTATGATTGTCAAAATAAAATGAACTTTTGAAAACTAATTTTCTTCAATTTTCTTAGCGCACATTTAATTTTAGAGCATTTTGAAAATTTTGAAAAAATTTTTTATTTTTAATTTCTTTTCTATTGCACAAAAATCACTCGATAAACTTGCTCAAAAATTTTCATGCAAATTATTCACTATCATCTGAATAAATCAAGCTTTGGAAAACTTATTTTCTTAGCGCAATTTTAATTTTAGAGCATTTTGAAAATTTTGGAAAAAATGTTCATATTTCATTTTTTTTCTATTACATAAAAGCCATTCGATAGATTTTCTCAAAAATTTTCATACAAATTATTTGTTATTGCCTAATTAAAGCAAGCTTGGAAAAACTTATTTTCTTAGCGCAGTTTTAATTTTAGAGCATTTTGTAAATTTTGAATAGAATTTCACTTATTTTTTGGTATTTTACGTAAACTACTCGATGAAGTAGCTTAAAATTATGTATAGAAATTATTTACGATTGCCTAAATAAAATGAACTTCTGAAAACTGGTTTTCTTAGTTGTAACGTAGTTGTAACGTTAAAGCGTTTTGAAAATTTTAAAACAATGTTTATTTTTCAATTATTTGGTATTTTTTGTAAACTATTCGATGAAAATGTTCCAAAATTTGTATGCAAGTTATTGGTTACAGTGTTAAGAAGACAAGCTTGGGAAAATTAATTTCATAAACGCATTCTTAATTTTAGAGCATCATAAAATCACATTATGCAAATGGCAAAAGTAAGAAAGAGTAAAATTCATATAGTTTTCGTAGGTATTAAGACAGCCTTCAATACAGAGGATAGGGACATCTATATTAAAATCGTATCTAAAAAAATAAAATCAAATTACTCTAACTCAATGTAATCTATGAGAAAGCATTGCGCCAAAGCACTTGGCAGCGTTTTTTCGACGTTTTTGGCTGATTGTAGCTCATTTGCAGACTTTGTATTATTGTTTATATTATGAAATATTCTAGAACTTTATTTATAAATTTAATTATGCAATCAAGTCAGAAAAATAAGATTTACAAATATTCGCATTATATTTTTGAACGAATCCACATTTTAGATTAGGTATTTAAACACTTCTTTCATGATTTTGTTGATATTTTACTAATTTATATGTGAAGCGTATAGCTGCAAAAAAATTTTTTTCAAGAAATAACATTTTCTGCTGTACTTATACTTAAAAGTCAGTGTATTTTGCAATACACCATATTTTTTTCATTTCATAAAAAAAGACTATACCTATATTTTGGTCCCATATGATTTTTCCATGATAAATTCTAATGTTCTGTATACGAAAATGCAATAAAAATGAATTCGGAAAAAATGGAGATAGCCACCTTTGCAGCTACACGCTTCATGTGATAAAATCTTTTAAATATTATATTGCTTTAATAAAAGAAAATATTTTGGCAAAGTCATTTCACAGGTACAGCTATATTAAGTACGGTCAAAATATCAACTTTAAATTACATATGAATTTATATTTCGTAAGAAAAACTAATCAATACAAACATTATCATCATGATTTAATAATATGAACCTTGACTTTGGCATTTTTAACACTTTGTAATCTAAATCTGCACTTGAGTCACACTTTTGCGAGAGTTATGTGGTCTATTTTTACACTGTGTGAAAAAAATGTGAGCATGCGAGTACATTGAAATCTTGTTTACATGTCTCATATTAATATTACAATATTAAATATATTTTTGTTATAAAGCGCATATTATTCGCAATTATTTTATAACATTTGCAATCGTTTTAAAGATCATAAATAAAGTTCGCACTTATGTCATATATTGTATTATATTATCTCCATTGACATAGGTACGAATCCAGTAACGTAACTCAAGTAACAATCGTTAGGCTGGAAGTTATAGTCATCACTTAGTTCTCAGATATCTATTTTCTTACTCTTTTTCCATAAGAAGAACAAGGATAGAATATTTGAGAACTGAGTAACAACTACAACTTCTAGCCTTAGACTTGAGTTGGGTCTATGAATTCGAGCCATAAACAAACATTATGGCCCGAATTCATAGTATTGTCTTGAGTATTAAGTATGACTTAAAATTTAAGTTTCGTTACTTAAGTATCAGCTGTTACTTCAATTGAGTGCTACATGAAGAGGTTATCATAGTTAGTTATGAAACAAAATCACACAAATAAGATAGTCGTCGGTAAGGATGTAACACTCAAGTGAAGTAACAGCTGATACTCAAGTAATGATACTTAATTTTTAAGTCATACTTAATGCTTAAAACACGACTATTAATTCGGGCCTAAGCTCGGGCCAAAGAAAAGAAACATGTGAAATATTTTGTAAATAGAATTACGAATATTAGTATTGAAACAGTATTACGAATATTATTATAAAAAATAAAATCCTATATTTATTATTTTTATATATTGGGAAAGGATTTATTTCTAAGGAAATTGTAGTTTCAGACCATAATATTATTTCATAGGCTATATTACAATATTAGAATAACATTGTATAATAAAAATTAATTCGATATTAAATGGTTCGTTACAATTATTATTATAGATGTTTAAGAAGATCTTTCGATAAAACATTAGAGCAAAATATTCGAATTATAATTTGTATATGGTTAAGATAATAAATCTAAAACTTCTGATAATATATAGAGCTATTACACGCTAGAAAAAGAACAGGAACAGATATACTAAATACTTTGCTTCTATATCTATATATATATATATGAGAAATAAGCGCGTTGTTCCTAGCAACAACACGCTATTCCATGTAAACAAGATTTGAATGTACTCGCATGCTCACATTTTTTTACACAGTGTAAAAATAGACCACATAGCTCTCGAAAAAGTGTGACTTAAGTGCAGATTTAGATTACATAGTTTTAAAAATGCCAAAGACAAGGTTGTACCTATGAAATGACTCATTTACCAAAATATTTTGTTTTATTAGAGCAATATAATATTCAAAAGATTTTATTACATCGAAAGTAGTGAAATATCAACAAAATCATGAAAAAAGTGTTTAAATACCTAATCTAAAATGTGGATTCGTGCTGTGGACAGGGGGAGGGGGGTCGCGGTCTGCAAAAACTATTTTTTTTATTTAAAACAAAGTTACAAGGTCAAACAAAAATTTCAGGGACAGGTCAAAACTGACTATCTTAACGGGGGGTACCCTTTATATCAGTCTTATTATTTTAAACAAATTAGTCGATTTTTGGAGTTAAAAATTGTTTAAAATATTTTATACTAAATAATTTATTAACCAACTATTTCATTTAATCGTATTAAAAAAATGTGTATGTTGTAATTGAAATATAGATTATCAAATTTTTCATTTACAGTATATTTCATAATTTAATATCACGTAATAAACAATATATCAAACTATAAAAACGTAAATATAATAATTAATCAATAACAATTACTTGAATAGACCCTACAGAACCAGAAAATAATTTGCATTGCACATAGCCATTGTCTATGGGACTAATGAAATGTTGTTTTTGTAAGTTTTACACTCTATTTCTATTTTTAAAACGATCCTGCAATTTTTTTGAATTTTTATTGTAATCTGATTGTGGCGAATGGCCAAAAACAACATTAGCATAGTTTCCTTTATTTTTTAACCATTCGTATAATGCAACTGCATCCAAACTTTGTTGCGTTGCTGGAAGTTTAAGGCTTGCTTTAGCTGCGTCTCTTTTAATAGAACCACCTACTCCATCACATGCACCTTTACCATGTGCAGTTGGGAAAAAATGCCACTCTGCTGATATTCTAAAATCATCATTATGATGAGGATTTAAAATATTTTTGAAATTTTCAAACTTCTGAGGGGCTTCGTCACTCAAATAGTGAATACTTTTTAATCCTTTGAAATTTTCTTTCAGATATATAATCAGTAGTTGTTGATACGTATAAATTGCCACAGTATCATGAGCCAAGTTATTTGAAATTATTACAAATGACTTGCCTGATAATCTTGTATGTTCCACATAATAAATATATGTAACAAATACTGTTGCCTAGTCATTATCCCAGTGAAGCCCTTGTGGAGCATTTGGAGCGATAAAAGCAGAATTTTCTGAAAAATCTAAACATACTATAAACTCATCATCTTGTAATTCACTTTTTAATTTTTTAAAATATTCAGATTGTGCTTTTAAAATGTAAGCATGTGGCTGTAAGGTTTGGATTTTGTTACAAAATGAAGATATAAAATAATTAACGTCTTCAACAATATTTTTTTAAATGGCTCTGGGAGAAAACATCCATTGCGCATAGTTGACTTCTTCAATTTCTTTCTTTTCAAAAATCATAGTGAAGTAAGACTCTGAGCGTTGAACACCAGAACATTTGTTGTAGTTACCAAAATAGCATTTGTATGTCATTGACATTTCATTTTCATAACAAATGATAAATTCTAAAATATCTTCGTAATTCTCAAACTGGCGAGAATAGCCTTCTGTCATTTTTTCTAAATTACAACCTACGAAATTGTTTTTATTTAATTAATACTACAAAAATTGTTATTCGAGTAAAAGTATTAAAAAGAAATCAAAAATACCTAACATCATTGCCTTGACATTTTGATGAATCGTACAAATACATACAGAATTTGTACCACTACTACCAGCTAACACAACATATGGGCATTAATTTGGCAAATGTAGTAAATCCTATAGAAATATTAGACTGAATAAACTTTCTCTCCACATCCTTATACTTAACTAAGTCTTTTTTGCCAGGAAGTACGTATTTTCTTCACTTTTAAAAAAATTAATGAAAGTTTGCTTGTGTGCTTCAGAAACAGAATGTCCTGAAATTATTTCAGATTGATATTTATTTTTGCCTGGATGATATTCAATCACTAACATTCTATTTAAACAATTATTAGCAAATTCAATTACATTCCATTTATATAATTAAAATTATTTATTGAATTTATTTGAAATTATTTCATGTTTTCATCAACTATTTTTTGATAAATATTGTAAATTACCTTTTTTTAGAGATGGCTTTGACAAAGGGCCTTCATTCATTTGCAATTTTTTTGACAAATTAATCATATAATTTGAAGCGTCAAAATATTTTTTAATTTCACTGTATGGCCAACTTAACGGTAACGGAGTCAATATCTGTACTTTTTCTATTTTAGATGTATTTGTATTGTGATATTTCATCTTTAAATTGGCTAATGAATCCATGAACATCTGCAAATCATTTACAGGAACATTTGCTTCATCCTCGTGGTCTTGTAAAAGCTCTTTTACAAGCATAGGAATATTTGATGGATCTTCTGGTGATTCTATATTTTAAGATGTACCTATCATATTATCAGAAAATATAGAAAAATATTCAAGTAATAAAAATAATAAAATTGTAAAAATATTTCGAATAAAGAAAATTACATGGTGATGACTCAGTTGAAACGCAGACAACATACATTTTCTTTCTACATTTAGCACAAATTATATCGTCAGGTGTTGACGTGGACGTTCTGAATTAAATTTTTCATTAAACTTTTTCAAAATTTCGTTTGATATTTTGCGCAACCTTTTTGTTGAACAAACTTCTTCACTGGATAATGGCTTGCAGCATCTATTATAACCTATACATCTTTTTTTTTTAAATGCACAACTTCCACTTCGTCAAGTGGCATCTCCTCACTCGACATTGTTTTATAGCCAATAATTAAAATAACCTTTGTCGAATATCAGACAGATCTACATCAATTTTACTAACATAAATATTTTCAAAAATATATAATATTCTACAATTTATAAAATTAAACATAATGTTTACCTAATTTTTAGATTAGAAAAACAAATAATAAAAATACAATTTTGATGGTCACGTTAACGTACATATATTTAATTACAATAATACTATCGACATAATATTGTTTACATGATACTGTTTACAAACTATATATTTCAAATGACAACGGCGTAACCATATATACAAGTTTCAAAACTCCCATGAGGGAAAATTCTTAAGTTCAAATCGATAAACGCAACTCAAGTAACGATAATTACTCAAAACTAATTTTGTCTTTGTCTTTGTCATGATAAAAAAAGATAGATGATACAACCGTTACTTGAGTTACGTTTATCACTCCGAACCTGAGGCTCGGATTTGAGACGTGATTTGAGCGTTGAATATAACTTGGAACCAAAGTATCGTTACTTGAGTATCAGCTGTTACTTCAATTGGGTGTTACATCCTTATCAACAAGTATCTTATCTGTACGATTTTATGTTTTATAACTCACTGTGATAATTTCTCCAAGTAGCAAATTTAATTAATGAGATGCTCTTCGGTAGAGATATAACACTTGATTGAAGTAACAGCTGATATTCAAGTGATAATACTCAAGTTCCAAGTTATACTGAATACTTAAGTCACGACTATGAATTTGAGCCTTAAGCCACGATCAGATGATAAAGATTAGATATGCATAGTGGAGCTTGGGCATCGAAAATAACCCATGATAGTTATTCTGCGACTTTCTATTCTGCAAGACTTTGTGTGACCTGCTCACATCATGCAGAATAAAAGTAAAGAGATATGTCATAGAAGTTTGATGACATGGAGAGGGGGTTATAATAATGAAATAATATTTAATAAAAATATTTTCATTATAAATAAAAATCAAAATAGAAAATATTTATATTCCGTTTATATTCAAAATAGTCAAGAGGGAATGCATTTTATCTGTATCTCTTATGTTGCTCGTTTGTTTATTTAATTATTCTTACATAATTTAGTGCAAATAAATTTATAAAGAGTCGCTTATATTATTCTTAACTATTATTATAAATCATATTTTTAATATATTCAAGTATTTTAAAGAATAATTTGTGCTCAGGTTAAAAGAAGTCTCAGAACACTGTTTTTTCTGATGATTATAGTCAGGTCAACTTAAGAATGAACAACAATCAATTATCATCATTGCTTGCTGAAAGTTTTTGATTGGATGTGTCTATTTTTTTCCATGAGATGAAGTGTCTATAAAGCTCATTAAAAAAAGATTAAAGAGTTAAATTTTAGATATCCTGATCATAAAATAATTATAGTTGGTGACTCTAATTTACCAAATATGATATGGACTGATGATCCTTTATATGTCAGATTTTCTTCAGAGATAAATTTATACAGATTAGGTAAAACAGATGTGGTGTATGGAACCTACTCTCAAGTCGATTATGAACAAGTGTATCCTGTGTTGAATCCTAAGGGTTATTCTCTTGATTTGTTATTTGCTCCAAGAGGATGTGTTGTACGTCAAATGTTCCATGACTTTTTTATGAAAACTAATAAACATCACTTGGCGCAACTGTTTAGTATTTTATCACTAAATACGTGTCAATTTTGTAATAGATTTAATAATGTTATTTTGCATTTCAATTTTTCAAAAATGAATTTCAAGAATTAAAATTCCTTTTTCAATAAAATAAATTGAAAAAATGTTTCTAAGAGCAGGTCGTATGTCTCTATCCTTTTTTAATCAAAGAATTAATTTTTTTGCAAAAACTAATAATTGTAGCAAAAAATAAGGAGATAGCCCCATCTTGTATCATCACGGTCAGCGGGAACAAAAAAAAAGTTGACCTAAAATGACGCTAAAAAAAGGTGATTGGATCTTTTTTGTCATATCTCTAAGATGCCGAAAATGATTCTTGAGAAATCCGATCTGCTCATTTTTAGTTTTTTTATGCAAAAAAACATTTTTTAACATAAATATCTACAGCAAAGAAAATTCAAATAATTTTTCACAGATTGCAAAAAATCAGACAAAAAATAGGTCTTTGATTAGATTATCCTTTCTTTTTATATATTTTATTTGAATAGAATGTGAGCTTCTGATAATTAAAGAGCTGCGTACAATAAAACCCTAAGTTGATTCAGAATTTTTTCAAGTTAATGAGCAATATTGGACATCCTTCCAATCATCAATTGACATTAATATCATATTTTGATTATTATTAATATCAAGAGAAGGAATAGATTTGTTATGACACTAAGGGCTTTATTCTAGTAAAGCTTTTATAGCTTTTATCGGTTGGATTTCAAAATAATTTAGAAATATCGACACTCATACAGATATGATAATTTGTAGTATGGGTATATATACATGTATATATATATATATATATATATATATATATATATATATATGTATATATTAATAAAGATGAGGTTATGAAAATAAATATTAATATGCTCAAAATTACAAGAACAGGAAAGTAGGTATAAGTTTGAGTTAGAACTAAAATATTTACAATTAAGCTTCATTATAAACAAATATTTTATACATTGTATTTTTATGAAAAGTTCGTATAAATAATGAAGGTTATATTATCATCTACTTTTTTGAAAAGAGGCGTTTCATAACTATCATAACTATTTAATAACTATTTTCTGATAACTGTTATACATATAATCTTTTGTATTGTTTACAAAGAATACCACAGAAGCTCATTAGAGTTTAAACTATAATCATATATACAAGTCTCACGTTCTAATTTATAGATATAATTCAAGTAACAAGTGTATAATCTGTTTTTTATTTTTATCATAAGAGAGACCAAAACAAAATGAGTACCTAGTAACAATCGGTACTTGAAATGAATCTATGAATTTAAGGATGTTCAATCGTTACATAAAAGTTGAACAGAAGGCTCTAAAATTTTAAAATATGATTAATTATATTAAATTAAATTACCTCGATTTTTCTCAGTATTTCATTCCACATGTTTTTTCCAGAAATTTAATATTAAAAATTCGAAAAATAACATGGGCTCTTAAGGGCGATCTGAGAACTGATTGCGTTTTATACAAATTTCTGTCAAAGAAGTTAACAGATCAAATTAAAATTTCTGTCAAAAAAGTTAACAGATCAAATTAAAATTTAGATATTATATAAGTATATTATCTAAAGATTCATTTCATATAATTATGTATATACATTTCAGGAAAATTGACAGAGATTTTCAAAGTTAAAATTAGAGTTAATTTTTGAAAACCCGCTACTGCTACGTAAGCGATTCGGCAACGTCGCGTATACGTAACATAAGTTTAAAAAATATTTTTATGCTTTTAAATTTAACCTAGAAATATTGTATCTTTAAAATGTAAACACTTTTAGCAATTAAACTAATGTGTGTGAAAATATGTATTTTAATTCAGAATATATCAAAATTTTTGAATGAAATGACAAATTAAATTTTATAATATGTATATTTAAAATATTTTCTTCTCTATAAGCAAAAATTTTTGTTTATGAAAGTGTTGATAAGCAATTATAAAAATTATTAAATACTATATCATGCATATCTTTCATTGGCTCTAAGGTAGGCAATAACTTTCTGATGTTATCCTGGTTGTCGATTTCACTTGTAACATCATGAATTAATTTAGTTGCAGCTGTTAATTCAGATGAACTAAAATGAGCTACGCAAAGCTTTTCTAGAAGAGTCACAATTATAACATTAGAAGAAGACCCAGAATATCATGAAGAGATTAGGAAGTTACTTACGGGATATTCTATGATAAGTAATAATTTTAAAAAATGCATAAGATCATATAATAACACCTTAGAATTTGCTAGTTTTGGTGCAACATTTGATAAATTATTTAATAAAGGTCCTCAAGTTATACGTCCTTATGGAAAAATATACCATGATATATATTTATTACATCCAAACGAAAATGAATCAAGAATGTATGGACAATCATACACATTTGATAACGAAAAAACAAATAAATGCCGCATAGAAAACTATCTAAATTGTTCCATTGAATTATTAAATGCATTAGATTCTATAAGTAGAAGAAATAATCCTTACGCAGCAGCTTATAAAATGATGCGCGAAGTAGAAATTAAAGAAAATAATCGTTTTATTAAAAATGGGACTATATCTAGGGATGTTAAAATGTTTATAAGACGATGCAATGCATCGATATAATAAAGCTAAATGTAATGAAGTAGTAGTAGTTTTTGTAGGAAATGAATTACCAATTGAAAGAGACATATGTACAGTACCGCTCAAAAGTTCGTAAAAAATTTTTTTTTTAAACTCAAATTCAAACTGCGATATTTCGTAAACGGCTCGATGAATTTAAAAAATCTGGATGGCGTTTGAAAGATCAGACAAAATACTATTTTTTTGTGTCCTGACAAATATTTTTATCCCTTTTTTTAACTCTATTTCTAATGATAGAAAAATATTTTATTTTTACGAATTTTTAAATTTTAATCAATCAAATGTAACTTTTTAAGAAATTGATAAAATTAAAAAATTCGAACGCCACTGAAAAGTAGAGTGAATTTCCTGAATCTTTATGTTCCATGGTTTTTTTGTATCTATTTTCTGCGTGTAGCTAAAAATACGCAAAAATGGAAAGTACAAGAAAATCAGTTTTAGATATGATAATATTTTCCAATGTCGCGAGTCAATTTTTGTTTACATTAGCAAGATTCAAAAAGATAGTATTTTGTCTAATCTTTTAAACGCCGTCCGGATTTTTGAAATTTATCAAGTCATTTCCAAAATATCGCAGTTAAAAGTTGAGTTTTTGAAAAAAAAAAATTTTGTACGAACTTTTGAACGGTATTGTATACTTTTAACAAAATTATCACAAATTTTATCACAATTATTATAAATGATAGTGTCCTTTTTTTGAATAAATTAAAGTTATTTACAAATTTGATTCTTCGTATGTATATACGAACTACAGATTTGAACACATGCTGAAATGTGAACAAAAATAGACTCGCGATATTGCAAAATATTATCATATCTAAAACTGATTTTATTGTATATTTCATTTTTGCGCATTTTTAGCTACACACAGAAAATAGATACAAAAAAATCATTCAACATGAAGATTTAGGAAATTTACTCTACTTTTCAGTCGCGTCTGAATTTTTTAATTTTATTAATTCCTTAAAAAGTTACATTTAATTGATTAAAATTAAAAAATTCGTAAAAATAAAAATTTTTTTAATCATTAAAAATAGAGTTAAAAAAAAAAATAAAAATATTTGGCAAGACATGAAAAAATAGTATTTTGTCTGATCTTTCAAACGCCGTCCGGATTTTTCAAATTCATTGAACCGTTTCCGAAATATCGCAGTTTGAAGTTGAGTAAAAAAAAATTTTCACGAACTTTTGAGCGGTACTGTATTTATTCAAAAGCAGAAAAACCAATAAAAATCCTATATATAAGTAAACACGTAGATCTTATGATTAGATATCCACTTATATTTATGGGTTTATATGAAAAATTCAAGATTATATTTTATAAAGAAAAATCAAGATTCTTTAAGAACAGAACTTCATCAAGGCGTAATGAATTTTTTTTAAAATTGAAAAAACGAAATCAATGATAGTTTGAAAATTGAAAAAATGTTTATATTACCATCAACTTTTACAGAAAGTTCGCGTTCCTTACATTAAAATTTTCTTGATTCCATGACATTAGTACGAAGAATTGAAAAACCAGATTTTTTTATTACCATGACATGCAATCCGTAATGGGAAGAAATCACAAATAATATAGGACAAAGTGAAAAAGTATTAGATAGACCAGATATTGTTGTTGAAGTATTTTATCAAAAATTAATATTAAAAAATATTAAAAATTAAAAAATATTAATAGAGCAAATTACTAAAAAACATATTTTGGGAAAATGCATTGCATATTCATACGTAGTAGAATTTTAAAAGAGAGGATTACCGCATGCACATAGGCTAATATTTTTAAGTAAAGATGTCGTCGGCGAATATAGTGGTATGGACAGGGCTTTGAATACATTTTTTGATGTCATTAATTGCTATAAGAAAAAGTATTACAATTAGTTCTGATCCTTGTGGAACTCCGTTTTCTATGTATACTGGTTCAGAAAGTTTATTTTCGACTCTTACTTGGATAGTTCTGTTTTCTAAGAAGTTTTCAATAAAGTGGAACGTTCGTCCGGTTATTTTATGTTTTGTCAGTAGTTTTAATAATCTGTTTTTCCATATTAGGTCGTAAGCCTTTTCTAAGTCGAGGCACACAGTCAGTAGGTGTTGTTGATTTACAAGTGCGTCACAGATTTCTGATTCCAATTTCACTAGACAGTCTATGGTGGAGTGATTTTCTTTAAAGCCGCTTTGTTCCTTAATTAAGATGTGTTGGCTTCCAGGTACCATTTTAATCGATTGCTTGATATTTTTTCTAAACATTTGCATAGACAGCATGTGAGGGCTATGGGTCTATAGCTTTCTTTATTGTGTTTGTTTTTTTCTGGTTTCGGTATGGGTATTACTATAGCTTTTCTCCATTGATCGGGAAAGACTTTGTTGGTCCATATGATGTTGTAGATGTCTAATAGACATTTTGTGGCGCTTGTAGGTAGGTTTTTGATAAATATATTTGGTATCATGTCAGGTCCAGGACTGGTGTTTTTGCTTTTGTTTAGTATTTGTTGGAGCCCTTCCATTGTGATTTCGTTATTTAGGGGCCATCCAAGTCTTCTTCTTGTGCTGTCATATATGTGTTTTTTTCTTCTTCTTTTTTATAATGAATGAAGGGTTGTTCATAGTTATTATCACTCGAGTTCTCTGCGAAGTTGTTGGCAGTGTGTTTGCTATATCTTGAGGTTTGCTGATTGTTAGATTGTTATCTATTAAGGCTGGTATTTGTAGTTGTTTATGTCGTCCACTTATCGCTTGTATCTTTTTCCATATTTCTTTAGTTGATGTTTGGTGATTGATTGAGTTAAGGTATTCTAGCCAGGATTTGCGTTTACTGTGTTTAATAGTTGTTTAATAGTGCTTTACGTCTCTGATGTTCTATTTTATTTTCATATGTAGCTTTTTTTGTATTTGTTGAATGCTTTTTTTGATTCTTTAATTGCTGTTTAGCATTCTTCATTCCACCACGGTGCGTATTTATTTTGAATTGAGCCTGTTGTTTTTGGGATGTTTTCTTGAGCTGATTCTGTGATTATATCTGTGAGTGTTGTTGTTATATGATTTATGTCTATGTTGTGGTGTTTGTTGTTTTGAATGTAGTCGTATAGAGGTTTTATCTTTTGAAAAACTATATTTTGGTATTTAGGCCAGTCTGCTTTGTGATATTTCCATCTGGTTTGATTGATACTTTGTGGTGGGTTCGAGTGAGTTATTGTTATGGATATGGGGAAATGGTCGCTGCCGTATATATCGTTGATTGTTTCACAATTAATCTGATGTGCTATGCTATTCGAGCATAAGCTTAGGTCTATTGCACTTGTTTTATTGTTGTGTACGTTGTAGTGGGTCGGAGAAAGATTGTTGAGTAATAATAAGTCATTGTTGGCGATGAACTCTTCTATTATTTTTCCTCTGCTGTCTAATTTGTGTGAGCCCCATGTTTGGCTGTGGCTATTGAAGTCGCCTGCTAGTATATATGGTGTGGGTAATTGTTCTATTAAGTGATTTAGTGAAGTTAGGTTTAGTTCATATCTATTGCTTAAATAAATGTTGCATATGCATATTGTTTTGTCCCCTATTAGTGTTTGGATGGCTATTGCTTCTAAATCGGTTGTAATTTTTATTTCTTTACTGTATAGTTTGTTATTTACCGGTATTGCTACACCGCCACTGGCTGCTGAGCAGTCGGTACGGTTTTTGTTATAACAGCTGCAGTTTTTTAATTTGATTTTTTTATCATCTTTTAAATTGGTTTCTTGAATGCATATTATATTACTGTTTTGCTGATCTATTAATTTTTCCATGATTTCTTGATTATTTTTCAATCCATTAATGTTCCATTGTATTATTTTTTCCATGTTTATTGCTTATTTTCTATTTGAGTGTCTGTTTCTTCTGTGTCTGAATTCGTTGGTGTATCTTGCGGGATTGTTGGTACTCCAGATATGTTCTTTGGTAGTATGGTGCATCTTCTTTTTAAGGAACTGTCTCTTACGTTTGGGTATATATCTTGTTTCATGAATCTGATAAAGTCTTCTATATTTGTTGTGTGTTGTTGTACTATCTCTAAAGGGTTTTTTGCTCCAATTAGGTTTTCTAGTAAATTTTTAAATTATATGTAATTCATTATTGTGTTTTTTTCATTTAGGTAGGTTCTTAAACTGATTAGTTTTTTGTCTAACTCGTCAATTGGTGCTAAGTCTATTTGTTGGTTGCTCGTATTGTCTAGTGTTTTGTTTTTTTCTATATTTTTTGGGATTGTTGAATTCTGCGTTTCCTTTTTCTTGTCTTCTGTTTCTATTTTACCTTTTTTTTTGTTTGTTTTATTGTTTGATCCTCCTTTTTTTCTTTTGGTAAGCTGGGGAAGTTTTGCATATATTCTTTTTTCTGGCTATTTTGTGTTTCAGTTGAACTGATTTGTGAGTGTGTACGTTTATTATCTTCTTTTTCTACATCGATATCCATTTCTTCTGTATTTTCTTCTATAGTATGTATCTCTTGGTTTTCTAATGTGTTGTTAGTGTTATTTGAATTATTTATTATACTATTAGTGTTTATTTCGTTGGTTTCTTGAGGCTCAGAGTCGTTTTGTTTTGGTTTGTTTACACAGTAAGGCGCGATGTGTCCTTCCATTTTACATATAAAGCATCGAAGAGTATCTGTGCTTGTATATATATAATAACTTGTATCGTCGTAGTTCAATCTAAAAATCTCTGGTACCTTTTTGATGTCTTCTATTTTAACATAAGTTTATCTTCGTGAGCTGATTACATGTTCATACCCCTCTTTTTCGATGCTTGCTTTTAGTAGTGTGACAAGTGAATTTCGATTTATTTTTAGATAGTCAAGAATGTTTTCAAATACAAAGTTTGGAATGTTTGGTGAAACGTTTGAGAATATCACGCGTTTATATTTACCTATCAGCGGTCTAATAAATACTTGTTTTCCTTTGATTGTTATGTGTTCATGTTTGTCCGTTAATTTGTCGACTAATTCTTTTGTTGCTAAATATATACAGATGCGATTATTTGATGTCTTGGTTGATGCAATAACATTTTTTGGGCTAACTATATCTCCTATCGCACAGGTGTAATCTGTTAAATTGAGGTCATCTACGCACATTAATATCAATCCCTGGTTTCTTTCTGGAAATAAAAACTTTTGGGCCATATCTGCATAACTGTTGTTTTCTGGTTTTTTGACTTCGAACGTTGGTATATCCTTTTTTACGGGAGGTGGTTCTCCCATAGTTGTTGTCTTTAATTGCGCCGAGGCGCAATCAAAGGTAAAGTGATTGTTCTTAGAATTAAACTAATTTGTACTCATACTATATTGACGCTTAGCACCGTTTAAGATATACGGAGAGTTGTAAACACGTGTGTTCACTACGAGCTCTCGTTAAAGATTTTATGGTTTATTCTTTCATGTAACAGGCAAAGCTTTTAAAGGCTACGTGGACGTCGATTAAGCAAGTAATATGAATGATGGATCATCGTGCAGTAGATATTTGTTCATGCATAAAAGAGCACTTATCATATGGCAATAAAAAAGGTGTCTAGCGCTTTTAAGTACAGAAGCTGAATAGGTAGCTTTAAGCGAAGTAGAAAAGGAAGTTATCTATTTAAGATTAATTATAGATAAAATGAGTAAAAAATTAAGAAGTAAAACTAAAACCACTGTCTACTGTAGTAATTAATGTACTACTGAGCTCATTAAAAACCCTATAAATTATGACAGATTAAAGCATATAGATATTAAGTACCACTTTATCCAAAATATATATCAAGATAAGGAGTTAGATGAATTATACTTTTACATTGGTGGAATGCCAGCTAATGTACTAATGAAAAGTTTGAGTGAACTTCAACATTATAAACATATAAAGAAAATGGGACCTATTGATTTTTCATTTTATTGTACATACGTGGTAAAGGGGGTATGTTAAAAAATATTCAATATTTATATTTTTTTATTTATTGTGTATCGATGATAACCTATGTTATCGTCCGTATATTACTACATATGTTTATAATTACTCTACTTATATAAAAAAGATATATAGAAAGAAATCAAAGGATTAAAAGGCTGCCTATAAGGTCACATCTGGTTTTGTCTTTTACTTGTTTGCTCATCATCCACTTATATTTAATAAAATTACAGTCATCATTATCATTATGGTTATCGTTATCTCTATTTTTATCCTTACCATTACCACTGCTACTATCCTTATGATTATCATTATCATCATCGTTATCATAATTTCCATCATCATCACCATCATTACCATTACTATCATCAACATCACCATCAGTATCAGCATCATATTTATTATTATTACTATTATCATTATCATTATTATTCAGATGATATCCTAAAGATTATGCAATTGACAAAGGTATAGATGTTACCTAAAAGGTAGTCGCGGCCCTCTTATAGAGAGCCGCTGCCAACTCTGAGGAATGAGTGTTGCGGGAGATAGTTACCGAACTACTCTCTGAACTCATGTTTTTTACGCGTGTTGTTATGCAGGCATGTCAGAATAAAAAGTAAAAGATTTATTTTTGTATACACTTTTTTGTTACAGGAACTAATCAAGCCAGATAAGGGGATCTTCAAGGATCAAAAATCGGCACCATTCTAAATTAATGTGATAAACGAGTCTGGAGTGGATCGATGTTCTAAGAAGAGATTAGAGAATCCCCTGCACGCTGAACGACTGTATGTTTTTGCTATGATTAGGCAGGCAGGGACATCGTGACCTTTTAGAGAGTCCCAAGTACTTGAATAAAACCTTTTTCAACCGCATTTATTCTGTGCCTTGACCTTCTTACACTGATAATCCATTGAGAGCGTAGCCTCCGCAAAAACACGTAGCGCGCTACTAATAATATGCAAGGCTGCTTTCTCTTTTTTGGCGCGCAGCCGTCCAAAAAAGTGACTGCTCAGCAATGCGAAGTGCGTAGGCTTCTGTAAATTGGACCACTGCGCCCCAAAACCAAGAGAACAGCCTCGCATATTCGTCGTGGTGCTGCACTATGTGTTTTTGCATAGGATACGCTCTGAATGAATTCTCAGTGTATAAGCCTGAGAAACTTTTGGCAGTCTGTGAGCAGATTTTTTACGTAAAATCAATCACCACGAAAAAAATAAGAATTATTATTGTTATTATTATTATTATTCAAAAAGCATTGGAAGTTGCAGTTATTTATCATATATCTATTTTTATAAATCTTATTATATCTTTTATTTATAATGATGGAACATAATTTACGTTGACCATATTCTCCCAATATCATAGGGACGCTAACCAATATTAAGGTTGTATAGGTTATACAGTCTGTATCAAAAGTTAGTTTTCTAGAAAATCGTTTATATTTTTTGGTGGAAAGTAATTATCCAATTCCTAGCTTAGTAAGTTATAAGATAATATTGAAACAATCATTTTAAACTTTGTTTCATTTGAAAATAATGAATTTTTAAAGAGTTATAGCATTTTAAAGTTTATAACTTTTACATAAATCTAATGCAATCATAAAAAATAATGCCAAAGTTTCAAAAATTATTATATTTGACTGCAACAAGTTTATTTTGTTCAGTTTGAAATTCTGAATCTATTGACGAGGTTGGAATTTTGACTTTTATATTTTATTAAAATTTATAGCCGATTTCTTGCGAAAAATGCATACGGATCAGACGGTACTCACTGTTTAATCATAGAAAATTGGCAATAAATTTTAATAAGAAATGAAAATCGAAATTTTATCCTCATCAATAGATTCTAAATTTTAATCTGAACAAAATAAACTTTTTGCAGTCAATTATAATAATTTTTGAAACTTTGGCATTATTTTTTATGAGTGCATTAGATTTATGTAAAAGTTATAAATTTTAAAATGCTATAACTCTTTAATAATCCATTATATTCAAATGAAACAAAGTTTAAAATGATTGTTTTAATATTATCTAATAAGTTACTAAACTAGGAATAAGATAATTACTTTCTACCAAAAAATATAAACGGTTTTCTAAAAGACTAACTTTTGATACATAGCCCATACAATCTTAAGGTTTATCACGATATTGGCCAATATAATATCGTGATCGCTAACAAAATACTGTATCATAAACTGAAAATATTGTTTATGTTACTATTAGGGTTTTTAAGTAAACAATGAAAAACTCAATTACACAAGAATAGCGAAATCAATTGCCTTTTAGAAAAAAAGTTATAATGAAAATTATGTCAACGTTTAGTCTAAAACCAAGATGATTTCATCGAAATAAAATAAAACTTACCTAGGTTCATTTTCCCGCTTTTCTTCCTCCTTTCCCCAAATTTTCAAAAAATATAAAAGCAAATATCCTATTCTTGGTTGAACAGACTGTAACTCTACTAAAATTCTAGCTAGCAGTTTTTTCCGAATATCCTCTTCTTTACATAACTGAAACTGATTTCGAAACATAACAAATAATGGAGTACTTATACTATCTGTGAGAGCCTCATCGTTCGGATTATCTGTTGGAAATATATCAGCATTAATTTGAGCTGATAATGTATTTGAGAGATAAGAAGCTAATGTTGGCATGGTTTCAATATCGATTTCATTTTCTATAATCATTTGTACTATCTTTTCCATTATTTGACATCTAGTTTCGTTATCCGTTTCAAAATGTAAACTTTCTACAGCAACTTTTAACTCTCCAGGTTCTAGAACAATATTTAGCATTGCAGAATTATCTACTTTAGTAGAATTAGTCTTCTTTTTACTTATTTTTATTGGTGATATGAGTGAAAAGGAATCTTCATTAACATTAACGTTTCCAACTTTTAACATAGTACTGTAACAAAAGATGTAAAGTATATTAGTAGATTCCTTTAGTCCGAAATAATTCAAAATTTCATTTTGAATACAGTAAAAGTATTTTAATGAATTAAATAAGTGTCAAGAAGATGAATAATTTAAAATATAAGGAACAAATTATGAGTTAAAAGTTACCAGATATCTATTATTTAATTACTTGCCATAAGGTAAGCAGAAAATTTTTTATTTTCAATTTTTTTAATGATATCTTTATGGTTTTAAAAAGAATAACGGATATTTGTTTTTAATGTCACGGTATCCTTTCGTATTTGGACCAAGTAAGCTTAAACATTCATATATGATGCGTGCTCAGTCATATAAACTATTCTAATAAGTACAAAGAAAATGTAATTATATAACCAGCACGCGACACAAGAATAGGGCATGTCAAAGAATTTCCGACTGTTTGCAATGGAGTCGCGATCCGCAAATTACTATTATTATATCAAAGTGACTCAATAAAATTGTTTTTTCCCGTACATACCTTTCACGGTTTTGTCACTTATATACATGCACATATAAACATATACAAATACACATAAACATATACACATCTACAAATACACATACACAAATACGATTTAAAACATAATTTTATTATAGTTAAAGCCTAGACTTGACTAGCTTCTAGACAAATGTTATTTTTCCTTTGTTACAAGATGATGTAGATTTTTTATCTATTGACATTGCAAATGTAAAATGTTTGGAACCACAGAAATTACACACATATGCACACACGGATCGAAACATAACTATATAATTGAAGCCTTGACTTGATGAGCTACTAGACGAAAGAAAAAATTTCTTTTTTAACAATCACTACTATCATATTGAACGTTAAGACTTTATTGTTTTCTTCGGTACGTACCTTTCGCGATTTTGTCACCTATATACAGACACGTATACACATACACATAGACACAGACTCATTCACATACAAAGATCGAAACATAAGTGTATCATAATTAAAGCCTAGACCTGATAAACTTCTAGACAGAAGATTAAATTTCTTCGTTAACAATTATTCCTATTGTATTGAAGTAGAACATTAAGATTTTTGTTTTCTTACGTACGTACTTTTTGCAATTTTCTCACTTACATAGATACACATACGCATATTCGCATACAACAATTTACATATACATACACACATATACGAATATACACATAAAATTTGGAACAGAATTACATCATAATTAGAGCCTAGATTTAACAAGCTCCAAGACAAAAGAAAAAGTTTCTTTGTTAGCCAACACTACTATTATATTTAAGTGGAACATTGGGACTTTTTTTCCTCCCGTGAATTTTTTTTGCGATTTTTGTATTTTTAAACATACGGTCCGAAACATTATTAAATAATAATTAAAAACCAGACTTGACTAGCTTCTAGACAAAACAAAAAATTTCTTTATTAACAATTACTAGTATTGTATTGAAGTACTAAGTTAAGACTTTTTTGTTATCTTCCGTACATACCTGCAATTTTGTCGCTCATATGCATACTCATACATGAATATACTTATATACTTATATACAAATATACATGCATACATTCACGTACACATATACACACATAGATGCATACACATACACACATTCATGTACACACATACACTCTTACATAACTTCGCTGTGCCGGTCTTAAGCCCAGCGCCCTGCTACTCAAGAAATGGGGAAGGAGCAATATTACCCCAAACGAGTGCGGCTTTACAACCAAATCTTGTCAACGGTTCTAATCAGGTCAAAGCCCCGATGACTGGCGTCGGCTTAATGCTCACGTAAGCAAAGAGATTGAGATTTAGGCACTGACTAATACAGATGTAGATGCACCCCAGGAGGGTTCATCACCACTGGCGCTATGGACTATAATTATGGAGGGAGAGGAATCTGAGCAGCAATTTCTTAATACTTTGGAACAAAAGATGCTGGCAACAGAAGCGATGGTAAGTAAAGTTAGGAACATCCATAAAAAGGTAAAAAGTGACTACAAGGCCGTCATGTCACAACTGAAGAGGCTCACCAAGTGCAAACGAAATAGTGAAGAGACTAAAATGGATTTTCAAAAGCAACTGGAAATGATGCTTATACAGAGCATAGAAGAAGAAAAGGGAGGAAATAAGAAAAGACCTGCATCCAGCCCCTCTACTACAGATAGGGCTAGAAAAGTGAGCATTCTGGATAATAGAAGAGCGATACACCGACAGCAGAAGAAAAGTCATATGCCTAGAGGCCAAGACGGGGCTAAAATAAACACAATGAGCAGGTCGGCCCAGGCAAGGCTCAAGGAAGCAAGAACCTCATCATGCCGCCAGCGAGATAACGAATGGGAGATAGTTAAAAAGCAGATAAAGAAGAAGGGAAAGAAAAACCTAGATATTCGAGGCAGGTCGGCTTTAGAAAAGCCAGAAAAGAGAAGATTTAAAGCTAAAGCTATTCTTATAAAAGGTCAAAGCAAGGACAGCAAATTTACCTATGCAGACATACTTGAGAAACTTAAAAAGAAGGTGATCATGGAAAAAGTCGGTTCTAAGTTGGGCAAGATGCGCGAAACAAGCAATGGAAACCTTGTCATACAGCTTATAAGGGGCACGAAATTGAAAGAGGTTAGCAAATTAATTTGCACGGTAGTAGGAAATAAATTTATCATCAAGCCTATGGTTTTAACAGTTACTTGGAAGATAGGACGATGGAAGCAGAAATTAAGAAGGCAATTCTAACAACTCTTCAAGACGTTAAATCAGAGCAGGTAGAGGTCAAGTAACTTGGAGCAGGGTCAAGAGGATCGCGGATTTCGTTGGTAACAGCGCCAAGAGTTATTGCAACGAAAAACGTGCTTAAACTAGGCAAAATTAGAGTTAGATAGGTTGACGCAAGAGCACGTGAGGAGATAGTGACTAGATATATTTAATGTCTGAAATAGGGGCATATTGCTTTGGAGGACGAAAGAACATGGAGGAAACGCTATGCTATAGATGTAAAGAGTCAAGACACATGGCTGCAGGTTGCGAAAAATCGTATAAGTATCTTACCAGCGAAGCAGTAAGACACCCTCACGAATACAGAACAGGGGACGCCACATGTATAACACTCAGGATAGCTAGAAAGAAGCTTAGTTGTGCAAACAAAAAAAGCTAAATTTCCCAACACTATACTGAAAAAATAATTTAGTTGGAACAACTAAATATATTTATTTGAATTTCGATTAGTTAATTAAAATAAACATTTAGTTGAATCAAATATTTAGTTCTTGCTTCAACCAAATATTGATTTGAAATTAATAAAAATATTTGAATTTTTATTTATTTGAATTAAACAACATTTATTTAGATTATAAAGAATCATTAATTAATAAATTCATTTGTTTGAAAGGACAAAATGAATTTAAATAAATATTTATTGAGTTAAACTAAATTATTTAGTTAAAAGAAACAAATTGATTTTGAATATAAAAAATGGTTTATTTGAATTAGCATTTATTTGAATTAACCAACATTTACTTAGATAAAACAGAATCATTAATTGAATGAATAAATGGTTCATTTGAAATCAATAAATTTATTTGTTTGAACGAACAAAATGAATTTGAATAAATATTTATTAAATTAAACAGAATCATTTGTTTAAATGAAATAAATTAGTTTTAAATTTAAAACACGTTTATTTAACTTTGCACGTATTTGAAATCACCAACATTTAGTTGGATAAGAAAGAATCATTATTTAAATGAAATAAACGGTTTATTTGAAATCAAATATTTCATTTATTTGATAGAACAAAACGAATTTGAATAAATATATATTGAATTAAATTAAATTATTTGTTCGAATGAAATAAATCAGTTTTGAATTAAAAACACGTTGATTCGAATTAGCTTTTATTTGAAATAACCAACATTTAGTTGGATAAAGCAGAATCATTATTTGAATCAAATAAACGGTTTATTTAAAATGAGATATTTCATTTGTTTGATAGAACAAAATGAATTTGAATAAATATATATTGAATTAAACTAGATTATTTGTTTGAATGAAATAAATTAGTTTTGAATTAAAAACACGTTTATTCGAAATAGCATTTATTTGAATTAACCAACATTTGGTTGGATAATACAGAATCATTAATCAAATCAAATAAACAGTTTATTTGAAATCAAATATTCACTTTGTTTGATAGAACAAAATGATTTTCAATAAATATATATTGAATTAAACTAAATTATTTGTTTGAGTGAAATAAATTAGTTTTGGATTAAAAACAAGTTTATTTGAATTAGCATTTATTTGAAATCACCAACATTTAGTTGGATAAAACAGAATCATTATTCAAATGCAATAAACAATAATAATGAAAATTTAGATTAGACAAGGACAGAGACATACGGCCACCTCTTAATACGTAATTTCTAGCAAGATTAAAGTTCTTACGAAACGTTGCGCAATAATTCTTAGAATTACGTTTTAATACGTAATATCTAGAAAGATCAAAGGTCTTACGAAATGTTGCAAAATATTTCTTGAAATCACGTTATAAAATAAAATATAATAATAAATAAAGAAGGCTGAGGGATAAGTATTTATGAAAATTGTACCCCCATAGGAGCAATAGTTTTCGAGATATCAAGTTTTGAAATTTGAAAATTTTGATTTTGAAATATCTCGAAAACAATTGGTCCTAGCGAAAAACGGACAAAATTTTTAAAGACTTGAACTAAATGAGTTTTATGGGTGATCTACCTATATTGTAAGATTCTCTTAAGTTTTTAATTAATTTAAAATCAATAAAATGATTCGCTTAAACATAAATTGACTTAACTTACAATAATCTAAACTCAGAGAAGCTTATGTGTGCCTTTATTCGGGTTTTACCAAGCAAAGGAATTTATAATTTTGAAATGCCTTGTAAACAAACCGCGTAGATAAAAGAATTTATAATACATTGAATTCCTTTATATTTCACGTGATATTTAAAATGGCTTTAGTAGTCGCGAACATAATATTATTTCACCTATAAAAGCACACACAATCCTCGTTGAGCTTAACACGAGAATATTCGTTTCGTGCAACTAAAGCTGAATTTAAGAAACATAGGGGTATCCCTTGTTTCTATCTTTCTCTTTTCGAGACTTTGAATTTATATAAAATAATCGCTCGTGTTTACGTGCGTTAAATTAACATTAGTGAAATATCTTCTCATTTCACGATTCGTATTCCTCATCAAACACGCATCAATCAAATATAATTTCAATGATTTATTACCGATAAAGGATAATTTTCTTGTATTTTGGCCGTAGCCAAATACTTTTGTATTAACAATAAGGTAGCTTAATGCCAAGATTAAGGCATCAAACGAACCTCTTTTAACTTTACTTTATGAGGAAAAGTATCGTTTCTTTCATATATCGAAATAACGAAACTTATGTCCCTTTCACGCTAATGCAATTTAAAGAAAGAAAAAGATTTTTAATTGGTTTAAATGAGGAATACTCTCGATTTATGTGCAAATATACACAAAATAACGTGTTGAATCCACTTACAAAGTTGATTCGTTATTTATCTCACACGGGCACAACCACGCGTCTTAAATTTATAACGTATTAAATTTTAGTTTGTTACGTGTTGTTCTGAATTTAGTGTAAATTTGTATGTACTGAGCTAATCCGTATGTAGCTGATACGCCATAACCGACTACTTAGGGATCACTTGCTCGTGTTGGAAGGAAATTAGGTAAAATGAAAATACTGGTTGATATACTAGGGCCTCTTGTTGCCTTTTTCAATTTACCAAATTATTTAACGACTCGATTTTAATAGACTTGCAAATGTTTAAAGAATATTTCTCCTATACAAACATTTGCAAGTGTACAATTAATTTAACAATTATTTGATTTCAATCTTAAGATTTTATAAAAGCACTATTTATTCACTATTCCGCGAACAACTAGGTACCACAATATTAAAATTGAATAAACGGGTACGTAGACCAAACATGTGTCGATCTACTTCACCGTATTTTATTCAATTTTAAAATAAAACAAGTTATAACACAGATTTTATTTTTATAACTTTATTTGAGTGAAGGCAGGCAGAAGAGTGACTCTTCTCTACATTTTTCTTGTTCTCGTAGGCTTGCATTCGAGCCGCCGTTGCTCGATTCGCCGCTATCCCTAACCCACACAGCATCAACTCGCTCCCACTTCTCATAATCATACGTGGTGTCAATGCTGTAACACATATTCATTCTCTATAATATCAAATCTCGCTTTAACTAATTATAAATGTATGTGTGCTTGCGATGGGCGTAGCCGTGCGCAAGTATAAGAGCGCGTTCGGTACTTTTATTCTACCCCACTTCGCTCTTATTATATTACGCACATAGTGTATGAATGTGTAACCTCACAATATACGTAATGAAATTTAAAAATTTCCGCCATTCTGAAATTTTTTTTTTAGATATTAATTTTTTTGCGTCAATAAATAAAAGGACTTGCAAGATACACATTTATGAAAATTGCACCCCTCTAGAAGCAATAGTTTTCGAGATATCGAGTTTTGAAATTTGAAAATTTTGATTTTGAAATATATTGAAAACTATTGGTCCTAGCGAAAAACGGACGAAATTTTTAAAGACTCGAATAAAATAAGTTTGATGGGTGATCTACCTAATTATATATATATATATATATAATAAGGAAGTAAAAAATTCCAAAATGGCGGAAATTTCAAACTTTTATTACGTATATTGGTAGGTCACCCATCAAACTCATTTCATTCAAGTCTTTAAAAATTTCGTCCGTTTTTCGCTAAGACCAATAGTTTTCGAGATATTTCAAAATCAAAATTTTCAAATTTAAAAACTCGATATCTCGAAAACTATTCCTCCTAGAAGGGTGCAATTTTCATAAATACTTATCCTTTAACCTTCTTTATCAAGAGGCGCGGTAGCGCCTCGACGGCGAGTTAAGGTACGAATACGAAAACGTCGAGGCGCTCCTCTTATACTTTAAAATAGAGTTTCAAAAATTTTTTATTATTACATTTTATTTTATAATGTGATTCCAAGAAATATTATGCAACATTTCGTAAGATCTTTGATTTTTCTAGATATTACGTATTAAAACGTAATTATATATACTAGCTTAGATTATTGTACGTTGAGAATAAAACTTCTAGAAAGCTCTTTTATGATGAAGAAATTACGCAGTTACTTTACCAAGGTCTCTCATGACTAGCTAGGAGAGTGTCACACCTCCGGATCACGGATTTTGCTTAAACTTCGGGATAAGTTTTCAGATGATAAAATATGGAAAAAGCTAAAGTTATAGTCACAAATACTCAATATTTCCCTAATTACAGGCAATTGGAGAAAATCACTAAAAAAGTTACTAGATTTTCAAACGCAAATAATTCTTTAGCATTGATAGCTAGAAGCTTAAAACTTTTAAACTTTTTAAACTTTTAAACTTCTTTTAAATCAAAGCTGAGCTCAAATCCTTTCAAAACAGCAGTTACAGCATATCAAAATATTATTTTTTCCCAAAATTAGAGCGTAATAAGAATTCGGCCTGAATTTTCTTTTTAAAACATTTATTAATAATAAAAGCTGAAATCAGGTCCAATCTTTATTACGCTCTAATTTTGGGAAAAAATAATATTTTGTTATGCTGTAACTGCTGTTTCGAAAGGATTTGAGCTCAGCTTTCATTTGAAAAAAGTTTCAAGCTTCTAGCTATCAATGCTAAAGAACTATTTGCTTTTAATGCGTAATTAAACTTTGTTATGCCACGTATTTTGAGTGTCGAGAGATAATACGAGAAAATAAAAGTATTCTAAATAATGTTAAATTGTACAAAACTGATGTAATATTAAATGATTTTAGGAGTACTGGAATTAAAGAAGATTATGTTTTTAATAGATTCAATAATTTTCATATTTATGAAAATTTTAGTGTCGATACACTGAGAAAAAAATTTAGTTGGATTAAGTAAGGCTTAATTGAATCAATGAAATCCCTTAGGTGCGGGCGGCACATAAAATATTTTGTTACATTAATACAAATATTTTAATTGAGTCAAATAAATATTTCATTTTTTAAAATAAATATTTGATTCTACTAAACATCACAAATATTGGTTGAATAAAATTAATTTATTGTTTTAAAAAAATTTGTTATTAATTCAAATGCATATTTGTTTTTCTAATTGTTTATTTCATTACATCAATATGCATATAGTAACTGAATCAAATAATATTTTGTATTTTTAAATAAATATTTGATTTACTAAATGTCGCGAAGATTGATTCAATAAAATTAATTCATTGTTTTTATAAAAAATTTTATCAATTAAAATGCCCATTTGTTTTTCTAATTGATTATTTCATTACATTAATAAACATATTGAAATTAAATCAAATAATATTTTGTATTTTCAATTAAATATTTGAGTTATTAAATGTCGCGAAGATTGATTCAATAAAATTAATTCATTGTTTTAACAAAAAAAATTATCAATTAAAATGTCCATTTGTTTTTCTAATTAATTATTTCATCATAATAATGCTATATTGAAATTAAATTAGTTCAATATTTTATATTTTCAAATAAAAGTTTAATTTATTGAATATTGCAAAAATTGATTTAATAAAATTAATTCATTGTCTTAACAAAAAATTTTATTAATATAAAGACATTGATAGATTATTCGGTTTCACAAATAAAATATTTCTTCAAAGTAAAGAAATATTTAATTAATTCGATTTATAGGTATTTTAATCGAACAAATACTGTCTTTAATCAACAGTATTTGCTTTCAGTGATTTATATTTATTTATTAACATCAATGAACTGATGACTCTCATTAAAGGACAGGTGAATATAATTACATTTATTTATATGGTAAAGAATAACAATTATTAACATACTAACATTAGTATGCTTTATACAGTGATCGCACGCGCAGTAAATCTAACATAAATTTCGTTTGCATTACAATTTACTTATTATCTTGGATTTTTAACTTCCTTATATATCAACTTGGAGGCCCTCTTACCGCTTGCGAGATCGAAAATTCACGACGCCACCAAGCGGTAGTATCATCAAACCATCGAACTAAATGATTTTGTTAAAACAATAAATGTTTCTTTTAGATCAAATATGTGTTATTTGAATGAAATAAATTATGTAGTTGAATCAAATAGTGGATTTACTTAATTTTGACAAGTATTTAATCAGATTTCTCTGTAATTTTTATTAACTTTAGTACATATTTTGCTAAGTTATTCACTTAGCAAGACACGTATTTAAAACATGAGTTTGTTTGAGTATAAAGGATGATAACTTATACAAAAAAATATTTTTCAATAATATTAAATATTAATTTTGACATTGTATTTCATTCGATTTAGTAAATATGTTATTAAATAATAATTGATTGTTTTAATAAATATTTCATTAAGATAATCAAATAATTATTTAATCGATCTGATAAAGAAATTAATTAATACAACAAAATATTTAATTGGAACATAAATAATAAAATATTTAATTGTTAAAAATAATAATTAATTCAATTAATCACCGATTTCATAGACGCAATATAATTAAATAATAAAAGTAATAAAATAATTTTATAGAACAAAATAAATCAAATATTTGAATCAATTAAAAATTTAATTAATTTAATGCATCCAATTAATTATAATATAGCAATGAAATTATTTGATTAAAAGACAATGAGATATTTCATAGAATCAATCATATATTTCATAAAGAGAAAAAACGCATTCATCAAAGCAACTAAATATTGAATTAAAATGATTAGGTATTTCATTGACCAGTGAAATAATTTAATATAAGTCATACAATATTTAATTGAAACAATGAAATATCTTTTTGTTACTATTCAAAATTTATTGAAAGAATAAAACAATAATCTTGAAATTATTAAATATTTCATTAATATAATTAAATATATTATTGAACAGTAAAGTAATTTAATAGAGGTGATATAATAATTAATTGAATCAATGTAATATATTTTTCTTTTAATCAAAATTTGATAAAAATAATAGAATAAATACGTTAGAATAATAATAAAATAAATATATTTGGTTTAATAAATATTTCATTAAGATAATCAAATATATTATTAAACATTAAAGTAATTTAATGGAAGTGTTAATATAAAATATAATTAAATCAGTGAAATATATTCTTGTTTCAATAACTACTTGATAGAAATAATAAAATAAATATATTTGGTTTAATAAATATTTCATTAAGATAATCAAATATATTATTAAACATTAAAGTAATTCAATGGAAGTGTTAATATAATATTTAATTAAATTAGTAAAATTTATTCTTGTTTCAATAACTACTTGATAGAAATAATAAAATAAATATATTTGGTTTAATAAATATTTCTTTAAGATAATCAAATATATTATTAAACATTAAAGTAATTTAATGGAAGTGTTAATATAAAATATAATTAAATCAGTGAAATATATTCTTGATTCAATAACAATTTGATAGAAATAATAAAATAAATATATTTGGTTTAATAAATATTTCATTAAGATAATCAAATATATTATTGTACATTAAAGTAATTTAATGGAAGTGTTAATATAAAATATAATTAAATCAGTGAAATATATTCTTGTTTCAATAACAACTTGATAGAAATAATAGAATAAATATATTCGGTTTAATATATATATATTTAAAAAAAAATTTAATATCTGATTTTACGTTGCACCTTTCTTGACTTTAAAAAAATAATTTATTGGTTTTCTTTTTGTAAATTCATTGAAATTGAATTTGTTGATTTTAAGGAACCTATTTCTTTAAATTAATTGTAATTTTTATTGAAATGCTGATCAAATTTTATGTGTTATATACAACAAAATATTTTTTTTATACAATCACATATATTATTAATTAAATGACAATGTTATTAACTTAGTGAAGCATTTATTTACAATATAAGCTTCTTTAACTTAATCAGATGACCGTTAATTCAAGCAAATATTATATTGATGATTGATCAATATTTTTTTATTGTTATTAAAGATTTTGTTAATTTTACAAACGATTTACTAAAATAAATATTCAATTACTGTAACAAAATATATAGATAATTTATAAGCATATTCTATTGTTACAAATAAATATTTTATAAAATTTTATCAGCTGCCTTAATGAAATTGATTTGATTAAATCAATCGAATAATTTAACCAAAACAATAAATTTTTCTTTATTTTAAAAAAATATTTATTTTTTTTTAACTTAGGTATTAATTTTTTTTATCCCAACTAAATATTTCAGTGATTTAATAACCTTGCATATTACTTCAATCAAAATTAATTTTTATCAACAAAATATTTAATAACTAAATTTATTTCATTGACTCAACTAAATTTTTTTCTCAGTGTATGATGCATGATGTTTTCGAGGAAATTGCATTATATACAATAGGAAAGATTATACACCTCGTTATATAAGACAGAGTACTGTCGTTAGATATTATAAATAATAAAATCGAGTCTTTTAATTATCCCGATTTTGAAAAATCGAACAAACCACGGCAATTGTATTATACGCAAGGTAAAAAGCGTCAAAAATAAAAATAAATCAACCAGCTTCGGAATCATTGTGTTTGTCTCGCTATTTAGGATTGATATTAGATTTAATACCTGCTGAAAATAAGTACTGAAAGCTTTATATATGCTTACGTCAGATTATAGAAATCTCAACATCGTCATAATTAACAAGAGGACAAATAGTCCATTAGAATTAGCGAAAAAAGAGCTAAAATTTAATGTAATTAGTAACAGGTGCAGACCACCAAAAATGGCTTTGTTGGATGATGAGAAATGAAACTCTGGAATTACCCTCAAAATTTGAGCCGTCAGGAATTTGTAATCAATATTTGTAAACAATGATTTAAAGTACAAAATTCGTAAAAATCAGTTTTTTTAAGGTAGCTCGAAATCGTTTGCGATTTAGTATATGAAAATTATACTATTTGTAGGTATTTCAAAGACGATTAATTTGAGACGTCATTGATGAAAATCGGTCAATAACTTTTATAAATAAAGATAAACAAAAATCAAAAATTGCGAAATTTTAAAATATTTGTCATTTGATAAAAAAAGGATGTACATATTTGTAATTCAACAAAAATGTGCCACTCATTATCCTTAAGTTACCATTAAAAATTCATAAAAAAATATTAATTATTTTAGGAGATATTCTATTTGTTTATTAAAAAGAGGTCAAATGTACGTTAAAAAATTCACCCAAAATCGTCATGGTAGAGACTTTATGATAATCATATAATATCTAGATAATAACGTAAATTTTATGGATTTGATGAGAAATCGTGTCCATTTTATTATTTTCAACCTAAATATGGCAAAAAAAAGTAAATTTTTTTCTTAATGGTTTTTTTAAATATTTTTGCAACTAATAAAAATATCAATATAGGGATTTGATATTCTTATTACTAGCAATTTTACGCAAATTTAAAAAAATAAAGAATGCTCTAGCTCAATTAGAAGCCGAGATAATTTTTTTTTTAATTCGCCAATTGTTTATTTATAAAGATTAAGGACTGAAATTTTTATCACGGCTAGTATAATACTTGAAGTTTATGATTCCATTATATCAGAGATGAAATTAACATTTTGCAATGTTAAAAATTAATATTAAAGTAATCAAGATTGCTACTAACAGTAAGAGTAATTTTTCCTACCTTGCAATAAAATTGATCTGGCGAGTTATAATTCATGTTCCGATTAAAAATTCATTATATCTCCGTTAATTACGGTTAAATTTCGACGTTTTTTTTAAATTGGGGTAGCGCGTGAAAATAATAAGAACCGTTTTATTTATTTTAAATAATTATTCATTTAACAATAATTATGGCAAAAAAAAAATTTTTTTTAACATTTTTTTTTTAATATTAATTTTAATAAAAAGCTTTAAGAGCATGACGAAGCTGTCCGCCTTCTAATAATATTTCCAATCCTAACTTATGAATAAACGATGCGTTTAATCGAGTTTTTTACTACAAAGAAAAAATTTGTAAGATTAAACTCTAGTGCGGACAACCCAAGAAATCCACCAAAATATTATACATACAAAGTTATAATAAAAACTTTCAATGTATCGTATTTTAAGGTTAGGTTTGTCGAGTTTAATATTTAATTTCCAATCAAAGCTCATAAAAAAATAACAAGTCCAAATGATTTTTAATTTTAACAAAAATTATTATACTAATATAGCTTAAGTGCGGACAAGTCATTATATTTGTTTAATTTATGAATTTAAAAAGATATTGATAAAATAAAAAAAGCAAAACTCAATTGCTGCAGCTCCGACAAGCCGTTAAGACTAAAGTTTGTTCATTTTATAGAAATAAACAATATTTCATTTTAGTGTTTTCATAATAATATCAATATTAAGCCTCTTAATTAGGGAAACCAAATTTGAAAAAAGTTTTCCAAATTAACAGGCTTAATATTGATTTTATCATGAAAACACTAAAATGAAATATTGTTTATTTTTTTAAGACAAACAAACTTTATTCTAAAAGCTTTTTGCTAAAATTAATATTAAAAAAAATATGTTTAAAAAAATTTTTTTTTGCAATAATTATTGTTAAATAAATAATTATTTAAAAACAAATACAACAGTCGTTATTATTTTCACGCGCTACCCCGATTTAAAAAAAACGTCGAAATTTAACCGTAATTAACGGAGATACAATGAATTTTTAATCGGAACATGAATTATAACTCGCCAGATCAATTTTATTGCAAGGTAGGAAAAATTACTCTTACTGTTAGTAGCAATCTTGATTACTTTAATATTAATTTTTAACATTGCAAAATGTTAATTTCATCTCTGATATAATGGAATCATAAACTTCAAGTATTATACTAGCCGTGATAAAAATTTCAGTCCTTAATCTTTATAAATAAACAATTGGCGAATTTAAAAAAAAAAAAAATTATCTCGGCTTCTAATTGAGCTAGAGCATTCTTTTTTTTTTAAATTTGCGTAAAATTGGTAGTAATAAGAATATCAAATCCCTATATTGATATTTTTATTAGTTGCAAAAATATTTAAAAAACCATTAAGAAAAAGATTTACTCTTTTTTTGCCATATTTAGGTTGAAAATAATAAAATGGACACGATTTCACATCAAATTAATAAAATTTCCGTAAATATCTAAATTTTATAAGATTATCATAAAATCTCTACCATGACGGTTTTGGGTGAATTTTTTAACGTATTTGACCTTTTTTTAATTAACAAATAGAATATCTCCTAAAATAATTAATATTTTTTTATGAAATTTTTATGGTAACTTAAGGATAATAAGAGGCACATTTTTGTTGAATTACAAACATGTACATCCTTTTTTTATCAAATGACAAATATTTTAAAATTTCGCGATTTTCGATTTTTGTTTATCATTATTTATAAAAGTTATTAACCGATTTTCATTAATGATGTCTCAAATTAATCATCTTTGAAATACCTACAAATAGTATAATTTTCATATACTAAATCACAAACGATTTCGAGTTACCTTAAAAAAACAGTGATTTTTACGAATTTTGCACTTTAAATCATTATTTACAAATTCCTGACGGCTCAAATTTTGAGGGTAATTCCAGAGTTTCATTTCTAATCATCCAACAAAGCCATTTTTGGTGGTCTGCACCTGTAACAACTAATTACATTATGCATTTCGACTAATTCTATTGGACTAAAATAATGAATTTAGAAGAGTTATTAATAAAATACAATGATTTATATAAGTCATTTTTTGGTCATTTGAAACCCAAAATGCATATTTGGCTTCATTATCCTAGAATCATGCTACTGAATGGACTAGTTATACATATGTTCCGAATGAATTTGAAAGAAAAAACAAAAGCCTAAAAGATATTGCTGCTAGTACGGTATCTAATATTAATTTAACATATACAATAACTATCAAGCGTCAGTTACAGCGATGAAGAATCACTAAAACTAGGTCCTATTAAAAACAACAATGCACATAACATATTAAAAAAATTGATACCTTATATACCAAATACATTATTTGTAACAACAGCATGATATTCTTGGTAAGAAATATTCTGAAGAAACGGTGTTTGTATTGAAAATTTCTTCAGAAGGACCTCAATTTGACAAAATCAAAAATACATTTCAGTCTAATAATGATATTTATTTTCACGCAGAAAAGTTTAAGACCCTTTATCTCAATCACTATTAGCATGCTAATAATCTAAGCACAAATGGTGGAAACATTTTAATCAATCTGGACCTAGTAAAAAAACAACCATCATGTACTTTTATCGTTAAGAGGCCGCCGTATCTCTCTGTTCTTTTCTAATCACAAAAGTATTTTTTTCCCAAAAACTAGCAGCTAAAGGCAGAAACGAAGAGATGGTTTCGATTTGTATAATAAAAATCAATACTTTCTTTGATAAAGATAAATTAATTTTATCGCTTTATTTTCAAGAAAAGTTAAAATAATTTATAAAATTAGAGATTAGAAGCAGAAAATACGAATTTCAAGTTATTCCAACTTTTCTAGAAAACGAAACGATAAAATTAATTTATTCTCATCAGAGAAAATTTTGCTATTTATTGTACGGATCGAAACCATCTCTTTATTTCTACCTCCAGTAACTAGTTTTTATAAAAACTAAATTTTAAACAGAGTCGGTAAAACAGGTATCTGTATCGGTATACGGCAGTCTCTGAAAAAGGAAGATAAATTAATTGCATTATAACATAATGTTTAAAATTCTGTATACATATATCTGTTTATGATTGAATCTTATTAAATTATTTACTTTTAATTGAATATTTTATACACTTGAAAATTTTTTTAAATAAAATTTACAAGTTACAATGGTAATATAGTTACGAACTGTCATTATGGATGGCCGTGTTAAATAGTAAAATTCACCATAAACGTAATAAAAATTCTTATATATATATATATATATATAGTAAAGGCTATAGCAGGATAAGAGGGTAAAATCGGCCCTAGCCGGGATCATCACGGCTCGTTGCTTATTCAATAGAGTACGTTGAAAGATGTCTCTGTGCAAAATTTCAGACCCCAAACTGCCACGGGAGCCCCAAAATGTCCGAAACGTGTTTTTTCTTAAATAATTTTTACCGTGCGCAGTTTGCGGCCAAAGAATCTGGAAATATAAAAATACCTTTGTAATTATATAAAGAATTTTCCAGATTTTGTTCAGATTGTTTTCAAATTTTTTAGCCCAAAATTCTTATTTACAATGATATTTAAAGGTTATTATCGTTCTTTTAACTATGAAGATAATATTTAGCTGAAACCCAAATAGCTTTTTTCGTGTGTTTTTTGCCGTACTTTCCAACGCCGGGGTCGCGAAAATCATATTTACACCGAAACATGCTCAAAAATAAAAAAAATGCAAAAAAAGGGTTTTAGCGTTTTTTCTATGTTATTTTTTACATTTTAATCTCAAAATCACGTTTGTATACCAAGTTATTAGAAATTTTAATGCCTTAGGACTTACGACCAAGTCTAATTATACCTCATCCAGCCGTATAGGCACTGAAAACTCAAGAAAACAAGGATTTTGCGGAGTTTTCTCGTTTCTTTTGGATCAAACTTTGCCAAATCTTCATCAAAAGCTGATACATTAATCAAACTCTGGCTGATTTACAATCTCTACAATCTGACTGCAGATTTTTACTATTTTTATGAATTGACAGCGCATGTTTGTAACCTATAAGGAATTACTGCATATAATTACAACCCCTGAAGGAAACACTGAATGTACAGCATTACAGTTCCTACAAATCGACTGCGTATCCTCATATATTGCTTTAACCTTCTGCACATGCGCAAGCCCCTTTAACTTCTCTTTATATGTTTATTATATTACAATCAAAATCCTACCACAATATCCTTGGAAGACCACGAAGCCACCTGAATTTTTAGGTGAAAAAATTCATCTGGAATCCACTTTAATCTAGTTCCATGTAGAAATCAAGTTCTATTGTTTTAACAGAGTGCTACTTCATTATTTAACTTGTTTATTATGTTAGTTTTTATCTCTCCATGGGATTTTCGCATAAAATCTGACGTATTCTATCATGTTATTTTTTTTTAGTAGATATTTGCTTGCGGTGTTTCATTAACACTGAAGAAAGCTATGATTGGTTCCTGGATGAATGAATTAATATTTGATTTTTATCGGTATTTAAATTGAATTAAATAGCCATTGGTTACTGAATCTTCGTGATTAGATGGTGGCGCAATCTTACAGCTGCGTTGACTAGGCCGGAGTAGAATCTGATACCGACCAAGTAAAAATAGAGTTTTTTGTTATTTACTCAAGTATTAATCGGTGTATCTTCAAATTAAAGGTTGAGCGCATTCGATATTATCATTATGAACATCTATGCACAAGAAAAAAAAATTCTACTGCTTTGTTTTTAAGAAAAGTAAGAAACGCCGAAGCAAAAGTTTATGTTTATAATATTTTCGCGTTCCTTACTTTTCTCAAAAACAAAGCGGTAGATTTTTTTTTCTTGTGCATAAATATTTGTAATAATAATATCTATTGCGCTTAACCTTCAATTTGCAGGTACACCGATTAATACTTAAATAAATAAGAAAAATCTCAATTAGACAAGGAGAGCGAATCCAGCCTGTTTTTAAGAGTCAAAATGTATTGCATACATGAAGTTTAGTCGTATCTCGACGCTGCAGCTTAAGAGAAAAAGGTGGAAATAAGTATTCTTATGAACAGTTTATTCTGTTTCATTTCCATTCCTTCGCGTTATTATTCTAGCCTGCGAAGTCATTAACGGGTATTACTCGCTGTGCATTATGAAGAACGTATTCCACAAGTCATACGTTCGCACCAACGTTCGTTACTTAACTTCCAAATGTCCAGTTAATTTTGGAACGTTTTAAAACGAAAGCCTTGAATGGTTTGATGAAAGCTAAAAAGATGCACATTTTGCACACATTTTTTTTACATTTCGGAAGATTTTACGAAGTTTTGGTTTGTTTTGTTACGATTTTTTATAAAACCGTAGGAACACGTATGGGATATGTCCACTACGCGATATTAACGTATATATAGTTAGAGTAGACTGTATTAAATCCACGCGGTACCACAAAGTAGCGTGTTAGGACCATTAAATGCTAAAAAAGAACAGGAACAGGGGGCTTATTCAGTAATACCGTAACGTCTAACGGCAAGCTCAACGCCGGCGCGCGCATGCGTAGTAATTATTTTTCAGTAAACACTATCAAATATTGCGAACGTTATCAGAGATCATGTTTATGCAACGGCGAAAATCTTCCAAACTGAATCGCTAAGTCAATTTTTTCGACAAATTTTACAACCAACTTGAAGCTTGGTTGTAATTCGTACGTTAAACTGTTAAACGTTATATTGTACATGATGTATGTATATACATTAACAGAAAAGATTTCTTGAAGCTCAAGGATTACTACGATTTGATGGGATCATTTAAATGGAAAAATAATTTCTTAGATGTAGGTAATTAGATGTTTTAATTAATTTCTTGCTTCACAGATTTTAAGTTATATCCTAAGGGATCGAGATATTTTTTCTGTCAGCGTATGTACATACCTATATATATATAAATAAAGCGACTTATATGTACTTTAAGGGGACGCTGGATCTCTCCATCCTTTTTTATTTAAAAAATGCTGCCATGTGCTTTGGCGCAATGTTTTTTCATGGAGCTTTTTGAGTTAGAGTAATTTAATTTCATTTTTTTAAATGTGATTTAAAATACAATTTCTATTCAAGAAAAATTAGTGAATGCGAGAGAGTGATTAGGAAATAGCAAGAGAGAGGCAAGGATGTATAAATATATTTAAAAAATGAGGATCAATCTGAGATAGAAGGACAGAGAGGAAGTGAGAAAGTAAGAAAAGAGTTAGTAAAAGCGTTAAATCAGAAATCAAAAGAAGTGATCAAAAAGCTACTCCAAGAAAATTATTTTAAAAAAACTCGTTTTATAAAGACAGTAGCAAATAACTTGTATACAAATTTTAGAGCAAATTTATCAAGTACAGTCTAAGGAAACATATTCTATGATAGTTCTTTTTCTGTGATTTTAAAATAACGTGACATTATTGGATGATTCCGTCAGTCCGCTCATTTTTATTGGTTAATTTTTAAATGTGGGAAAAAGAATTATCATAGAATATGTTACCGTCGAGTGTACTTACGTAAAATGGAAAAAAAATAAAAAATGAAAAATTTTTAAGAAGATTTTTAAAATTTTCTAAAATTAAAACTACGCTAAGGAAATCGGTTTTTAAAAGTGATCCTTCTTTTGGCAATTGCAAATAATTCCCATGCAAATCTCAAAGCAAATTTATCAAGTAATTTACGTAAAATACAAAATAAATGAAAAATCGAAAATTTTATTAAAATTCTTAAAATGGCTCTGTAAAAAAAACTACACTATGAATACCAATTTTCAATAACTTCCCGTCTACTTATGCAAAAACATAGACAGTATGCAAAATTTGAAGCAAATCCATCGAGTAATTTTCGAGATCTAATTAGCTAAATAAATACATTTTCTTTTCAAAATTTTAAAAATTCTTTAAAATTAAAACTACTCTATGAAAATCAATTTTTAAAAATTTCCCTTCTTTAGGCAGTCGCAAATAATTTCCCTGCAAATTTTATAACAAATCTATCGAGTACTTTACGTAAAATGAAAAAAATAAGAAAAGAAAAATCGAAATTTAAAAAAAAAATCTTTAAAATTCTCTAAAATCGTAACCACACTAAGAAAATAAGTTTCCGAAAGCTTATTTTCTTCAGACAATAGCAAATTGATTATATAAAAATTTTGGAGAAAATTTATAGTATGGTTTACGCAAAATAAAAGATAAATGAAAAATAAAAATTTTTTCAAAATTTTCAAAATGCTCTAAAATTAAAAGTCCGCTAAGAAAATCAGTTTTCAAAAGTTTTTCTTTTTTTAGCTGTCAAAAATAAGTTGCATACAAATTTTCAAGCAAATTCTTTGAGTAGTTTACGTAAAATACAAAGAAAATGAAAAATCGAAATTTTTTTTAAATACTTAAAATGACTCTAAAAAAAAATTACGTTAAGAAAACCGATTCTCAATAGCTTCCGCACCAGTTGATCGAAAAATTGAATTGTATGGAAAATTGGAAGTAAATCTATCGAGTAGTTTTTAGGATTTTATTAGCTTAATAAATATAAACATTTTTTTCAAATATTTCAAAATGCTCTAAAATTAAAACTCAGCTAAGAAAATCAGTTGTCAGAAATTTATTTTATTTGGGCAATCGCAAATAATTTTCATGCAAATTTTGAAGCAAATTCATCGAGTAGTAAACGAAAAAAACCAAAAAAATGGAAAATCAAAATTTTTTTTTTAAACGACTCTGAAATTAAAACTACGCTAGAAGAACCAATTATCAATAGCTTCCCAGCAAGTTGAACAAAAAAATAAATTCCATGCAAACTTAGAAGCAAATTCATTGAGTAGTTTTCGAAATACAATTTACTAACTCACACACACACGCACGCACGCACCCACCCACTCAGAATGTTGGATCCCTCTATTCTTTTCTTATTAAAAAGTGTAGGTTTTTTTAAAAACTAGTGATTATTGATGAAAATTAAGAGTTGTCCGCAACTTGTACAGTAAAAAGCAATATTTTTTCTTATAAGAACGAATTAATTTCGATGCTTTATTTTTAAGAAAAGTTTGACATACTTTAAAAATCATAACTCAGGCTGAAGAATATGATTTTTTAAGTATGTCAAACTTTTCTTGAAAACAAATCATCAAATTTAATTCGTTCTCATAAGAAAAAATATTGCTTTTTACTGTACAAGTTGCAGACAACTCTTAATTTTTATAAATAATCACTAGATTTTACAAAAACCTACACATTTTAATAAGAAAAGTATAGGAGGATCCAACATTTTCTTAATAAAACCAAACAGAAAAAAATAATATAAATAGTGTTTTAAATAAACTTATCTTATCACCAATAAAAAACGTTTTTTAATAAAATTATATATTAATCTAGATTTGCATTTTATATTCTATATGAGCAATTCTCAAAAACTTCATTCATTTTGGTCACTCGATTTTTCACAATTCAAAAGTCTATAATACAACTTTCTGGGGTGGCACACACTTTAATAAGGGCTTAAATTACTAGTTTTTTAAAGTAGAATATGTGATTAAATTTTGGTATCGATTGGAAAATTGCCCTTCACTGTATGTAATTTTATACGTCAAAAATGATAATTTTTTTATATTTTTCTACGTGTGTTTCTTGAGCTATAAAAAAAGGTGTATACTTTCGATCATTCTAAAATTTTTACAGCATAATAAATACGGTAAATACAAAAGTTTAAGCCTATCCTGGTACATGTGCCCTTCTTTATAAAGCTGTTTGACTATTTTTAATGTAGGTGTAATTTTTAGGTGAAAATTACGCTTACATTAAAAATAGCCAAACAGCTTTATAAAGAAGGGCACATGTACCAGGATAGGCTTAAACTTTCGTATTTACCGTATTTATTACGCTCTAAAAATTTGAGAATGATCGAAAGTATGCACCTTTTTTTATAGCTCAAGAAACACACGTAGAAAAATATAAAAAAAATATCATTTTTGACGTATAAAATTATGTACGGTGAAGGGCAATTTCCCAATCAATACCAAAATTTAATTACATATTCTACTTTAAAAAACTAGTAATTTAAGCCCTTATTGAAGTGTGAGCCACCCCAGAAACTTGTATTATAGACTTTTGAATTGTTAAAAATCGAGTGACCAAAATGAATGAAGTTTTTGAGAATTGCCCATATCAACAACTACAGTTTCTCAATTGAATTTTTAAGTTTGCTGCAGAGCTTAAAAATATTGGTTTTCTAAATTTCGTCTTTCAAAATGAAAAGGTTAGCTTGGATAATGTTGAGTTAGAAGAATATATAATAGAAACATAAATACAGATTTATTTTTAATATGAATGTTAGATGCTGTGTGTTCTAAGGCAAATACTGATAAAATTCATTTCTTCTCTGTATTAGGATTTAAAATGAATGGATCATGACATTTTCTCTAATTATCATTTTGGATGTATAATTATTGATATATGAAATTAAACAAGTTATAAAATATTCCTTAGGTTTTCATAATGTCCCAACCAACTGTCCATTTTAACTCTTAATTGGCACTGTTGGTACCAATATACGTAAGTGGCACTGTGGGGTATTTAATACCCCAAGGTACTCAAGCAAGTCTCACGCAGCCGGTACGTAATATTATTGTACAAAAAAATTTTCTAATGTTACTTAGAGTATGTTTTTTAAAACTGAACTGTTTTATACTCATTTGTTTAAATTAAAATAGTAAAAAAAATGTTGAAAAAAAAACGGGAAAATTCAGTTTTTTCACTTAAAAAATCATAACTCGTGTAGTTTTTAATATTTTAACGGCCCTCCAACATACACTGATGCCTGCCACACTATACACACCTCAAGAATCTTTAGTTAGGGATGACAACTACTGACAGATGTCGCCACTTAGGCCATTATTAAGATCTTAGTACAATTTATATGAATTTAAAGAAGGTTTGGGGTAAATTTTACCCACGGTGCCAGTTAAGGGTTAAATCCCGATACTGAATGTGTGGAGAACACGAGATCTGAAATAAATCTACAGAAAGACTAATGAAATTGTAATTTATTTGCCTATAAATATGTCAAAAACTTGAAAAAAAAACAATATTTTTTGTAATGATGTTAATTTTGATGTAATAATTATTTGAAATTATTTTAATTTTGAACATTTTAATTGTTGTAAATGTCTGTTGCAAAATATTTAATGAAAAACAAAAACATTTTTTCATATATGTTTATCGATTATTTAAAAGAGTAGAGTCCTTAACGCTTTTCGATGTCAAAATTTTAAGTCAATCATTATCGTTTAAAAGTTAGTGAATAACCTCCCAGATGTAAGAAATACATTCCTGCTCTTTTTCTAGCATTTAATGGTTCTAACACTCTACTTTACGGTACCGAGTGGATTTAATACAGTCTACTTTAACTATATATATATGTATTAATATCGCGTAGTGAACGTATCCCATACGTGTGCACGTACGGTTTTATCAAAAATTGTAAGAAAACATTCCAAAATTTCACAGAATATTCCGAAAAGTAAAAAAGATGTGTGCAAAATGTGCATCTTTTTAGCTTTCATCAAACTGTTTAAGGCTTTCGTTTTGAAACTTTCCAAAATTAACTGGAACATTTAGAAGTTAAGGAACGAACATTGGTGCGAATGTTGACCTACAGAATACCTTCCACATAACGCACAGCGCGTAGTAGCCGTTAATGGCTCCGCAGGCCAAAAGAATAGCGCGAGGGAATGGAAATAAAAGAGAATAAGCTCTATATAAGAACACATCTCCATCTTTTCCTCTTAAGCTGCAGCGTCAAGACACGACTGAACTTCATGTATGTAATACATTTTGACTCTTAGTGCAGTTGTTAGATTGCGCTACCATCTAATCACGAAGATCCAGTAACCAAGCATAACTTTCTTCAGTGTTAATGAAACACTACAAACAGATATCCACTAAAAAAATAACATGAGAGAATAAGTCAGATTTTATGCCAAAATCCGACGAAGGGATAAAAACTAACATAATAAACAAGTTGAATAATCAAGTAGCACTCTGTTAAAATAATAGAACTTGATTTCTAAATGGAGCTAGATTAAAGTGGATTCCAGATGTATTTTTTTGCCTAAGAATTCCGGTGGATTCATGGTCTTTCAAGGATATTGTGGTTGGATTTTGATTTTAATATAATAAACATAAAAAGAGAAGTTAAAGAGGCCTGCGCATGCGCAGAAGATTAGAGCAAAATATGGGGATACGCAGTCGATTTGTAGGAATTGTAATACTGTACATTCAGTGTTCCCTTCAGTGGTTGTAATTATTTGCAGTAATTCTCTACTGGTTATAGGCTCCACAAATGATCTGCAGGGCTTGTGGGTATGCGCAGTAAGTCTCTATAGGCTATAAACGTGCGCAGTCGGTTTTTAGGGATAGTAAGCATGTGCAGTTGAATTGTAGAGATTGTAAATAAGCGGAGTTTTATTGAAGTATTGGCTTTTGATAAAGATTTTACAAAGCTTGGTCTAAGGGAATCAGGAAAACTCAGCAAAATCTGTATTTTCTTAAGTTTTCAGGGCCTATACGGCTCGCTATGGTGGAATTCAACTAACTAGGAGAGTATCACATCTCCGGATCATGGATTTTGCTCTAACTTTAAGATAGGTTTTCAGATGTCAAAATATGAAAAAAGCCAGAGTCATAGACCCCAACGCTCAATATTTCTCTAGTTGCAGGCAATTAAAGAAAATCACGAAAAAAGTTACTAGATTTTTAAACGCTTATAATTCTTTAGCATTAATAGCTAGACGCTTGTAACTGTTTTTAAATGAAAGCTACGTTTAAATCCTTTCGGAAAAGCACCTATAGCATATCAAAATATTATTTTTTCCCAAAGTTACAGCGTTATGAAAATTGTACTACATTTTAACATTTATCATTAATTAATATTTTTAAAAGGAAATTCAGCTAAAATTCTTATAACGCTGTAACTTTGAGAAAAAATAATATTTCGATATGCTATAGGTGCTTTTTCGAAAAGATTTGAACGTAGCTTTCATTCAAAAACAGTTACAAGCGTCTAGCTATTAATGCTAAAGAATTATAAGCGTTTAAAAATCTAGTAACTTTTTTAGTGATTTTCTTTAATTGCCTGCAACTAGAGAAATATTGAGCGTTGAGCTCTGGCTTTTTCCATATTTTGACATCTGAAAACCTATCTCAAAGTTAGAGCAAAATCCGTGATCCGGAGATGTGATACTCTCCTAGTAAGTTATAAGTCCTAAGGCATGAAACTCACTAATAACTGAGTACGTAAACATGTGTTTGAAGTTATGTTGAAAAAAACCACGGGAAAAACGCAGTAACCCCGAATCTGGCTGTTTTTTTGATTTTTTAGCATGTATCAGTAAGGAAATGATTTTGGCAATCCTTGGATTAGAAAGTACAGAAAACGTACATGAAAAAAGCTATTTAGGTTTTAGCTAAATATTATAGGAACTATAATGCTGTACATTCTGTGTTCCTTCAGGGGTTGTAATTATGTACAGTAATTCTTTATAGGTTACGTTCATGAACTATTCTTAAATTAAAATTATCATAATTATTATACCAAATGATAAAGTTAATATATTATCTTCATATAATTGCATAGAACTCAATGGAATTTGATCAATATAATCAAATTTCGTATGATAAATATAACTATTCGATTTTGAGTATATCTAAAAAAAGTTAAATTTTTCAAATACTTTTAAAACACAAAAGTAGCTAAAAATGAAAAAATTACATTAACTGGATTAAAATAGCGATTTAGTCATCATCATATGACTTTTAAATAGTTTGATATTATCACTGATATTTTATATTTATATTAATATTATAGGTTAATAGTTTAATAAAGAAAACGTGATTCATATAGAAAACATATGTTGATAATTCAAATTTCAATAGAGAAAACAACTTTATATTGTACGAATTAAATACAATCAAATGTTGAAATAAATAATTTTTTAAGTATAAAAATTTTTGAAATATTTTCAAAGTATTTTTAAAATGAAATAACTAATAAATAAAAGATGAATTTTTGATATTCTCTATTTAATAAATAGTGATTTTCTATGTTGTTTTTAAAAAAAAAGTGATTTACAATAACTAATTGTAACTCGTTGCCAAAACGGGGGAACGTAATACTTTGTCTTATAACTAAGATTTAATATTTTAAAGTTGCGGGATTATACATTTTACGGTTAAAAGTTTATGAAGTTACTCTTATGCTACTACATTTTCCAGTTAATAACGCTAAATTAATTAGTTACTATTCATAAAGAGAGGAAAGGGAAATTTATCGACTGGTTGCATTACTGTAGCGGTTTCCACTTCAATCGCGTGTGAATAATTTAAGTGTTGAGGAACTCAAATAAAGAAAAGATTTATAAATCTAATGAGAAAATCCTAAATAAATTCAAAACAATTCCACTGAGCTATCCGGGCATTTTATAAATTCAAGGAACGGGTCGGAAAAGTAATCAAGGCCAAAAATTAATTGAGATATTATTGCAATTTTAAATAGAATTTATTTAGTGTTAATAATAACGTGAAGGAGTTTAGAAAGTTGATTCACGTTTATAAATCTAAATTACTTATCAATCTTGTCCAATGCATTAAAGTTTTAACATTGTTGGCAATCAAGCATTCTTATTTCAAAATTAATTACTACACTGATTATCTTTAGTTTGATTAAAATTTATTTAAACAGTTAATACTTTAGTTATTATTATGTTTCCACTTATCTGTATTTGCGCTTCTTCATCGCTCTCCTCGGTAAATGAACTCAACTTTACAGAAGAATCTTTCTAGTACATCTATTGGAACCCTTAGTCGCACATTTGATTAAATCATCCAAAATTTAAGGGTGAAATGGATTTAGACATTTATAAAGTAATAGTTCAGATTAACACTAACTGAATTCAGAACACGCTGGAACTTGAGTCTTAGGTAGTATCGTTTTAAACTATCGATTTAATAAAATATTTCAACATTAGAAAAATGTTACTCATGTTTGAAATATTAACACAGAAAAATATGCCTTAAAATGATTAAAAATGTTACTCCTAATTTACTGAAAATCGCGGGGGCTGGGGGATCCCAAGAAGGACCCACCAGCCCGCTCTAAAACATTGCCCGGTGCGGAATGGTCATACGTAACTCTCTCTTCTCTACGTTCTTCTCGAGCGCAAAAAAAGGGAGAGAGCTTTTTACAGCCCTCCTTCAAACAATTAGTAGAGAGAGTTGAGTCAATTCGTGCACTCTCTCTCTCTAACTCATTGCTCGAAGATGCTCTTCTTCCTTCACCAATTCCCTACCTCAGCCTCAACCCTGCAGGTAGTAGAGACGGAGGAGAGAGAAATGAAGTCACATTGGTTAATTGCTGTTCTCATGCTAGTTGATCTGGCGTAGTGACCACTCATCAAAGTTATTATGTTACTAAATAAATGTTAACCGTTTGAAATAGTCTTTATCTTTTTATAATGTCAGCGAAAATGAACGTGCTATGAGAAAGTTTTAGCACATTTATTTCTAAAATTAATTTTAATGAAGTGAAAAAACAAAATATAAAAGTTTTAATAATTATGTCACGCAACACCCCCCCCCCCTTACTTAGGAAAATTGTCGCCTTCGGCAATTATTATGCAGCCAGCAGAGGTACGAGCAACAGAGCAGATTCACAATTCGTCTGAAACAATTATATTGGGTAGAATGAATTTCAAGTTGATTTGTATTTTTAGTAAGGACAAATATTTAATTAAAACCCGTCAGAACAATAATTTAGAAATCCCAATATAATTGTTTTACAGTACAAGCAAATGTCCCTTATGCAAACAAAGATTTAAGTAATAGTGAGAAAAATTGGTTTTATTTTTATTTTTAAGGTAAAGTTTATTATCTTGGTAATCTTGATTGTTGTTGGTGCGCTGAAAATCTGTAGCAGTAGTATTACACTCTTCACAGAAGGAGCGGGGTCCTCTTCCGTTTGCTCCTCCTGCAGACCGATGATTTTTTTGTTTTGTGGCCCCATTAGGTTAAAAGGTGTTTTTCTTGGTTGATTGTCTGGTGAAAGAGTTTGATTAGTGGTTTTAACATGGTTACTCCGATGTAGTTATAAATCAGCTCTATCTTAAATCCTTTGTTGTCTCAAACATAAAGTGTTCATTAATTGGATATTCAAAAATTTGATTAATCACTATCTTCATGCAAGGATTTTGCTAAGGTTCATTAGGCATATAAGGTCTTTATTTGTAATAAGACAGAAATGGTTAATATTGTATGCAATAGTAGAAAGCGTAAATAGAAAAGTTTGGTCACCTAACTTACTAGGAGAGGGTCTGACCTCCGGATCACGGATTTTGCTCTAACTTTGGGATAAGTTTTTAGGTGTCAAAATATGGAAAAAAATAAAATATTAGACCCTAATGCTCAATATTTCCCTTGTTACAGGTAATTAGAGAAAATCACTGGAAAAGTTACTAGATTTTCAAACGCTTATAGTTCTTCAGCATTAATAGCTAGAAGCTTAAACCTTTTTTTAAACGAAAGCTGAGCTCAAATACTTTCGAAATATCATCTACAGCACATCAAAATATTATTATTTTCCATAGTTACATCATTTTAAAAATTATACTACATTTCAGCATTTATTATTGATTAAGGTTTTTCAAGGGAAATTTAGGTCGAATTTCAATAACGCTGTAACTATGGGAAAAATAATATTTTGATATGCTGTAGGTGATATTTCGAAAGTGTTTGAGCTCAGCTTTCATTTAAAAAAAGGTTCAAGCTTCTAGCTATTAATGCTGAAGAACTATAAGCGTTTGAAAATCTAGTAACTTTTCCAGTGATTTTCTCTAATTACCTGTAACTAGGGAAATATTGAGCATTAGGGTCTAATGTTTTGTTTTTTTTCCATATTTTGACACCTAAAAACTTATCTCAAAGTTTAAGCAAAATTCGTGATCCGGAGGTCAGACCCTCTCCTAGTTAGTCTGGCGTTGGTCTAACTTTTAATTAAAGTTAGTCTAACTTAAGATTAGGTTTGTCGGGTCAACTCTGACTAGAGTCATTGGTTGGGTCAAGTGGTTTGATCATCTTACACTTTATTTGCATTAGATAATCTATTACGCATTGGAGCGGGTCTGCTATAATAGCGGTCATGGTTTGGTCTACCCTTATTTCAGGGTGTTGGTCATTGCCTTGGTAAGAAAATTCGTTGGTCACTTGATCTATATGATCTTGATGTTGTTTGAAACTTCCGTTTTGCAGTAGTGTCGGTTTGGTAGTAACACTCTTAGAGTGATTCAGCTTGATCTTCTTAATGATTTCGTTCTTGGTCTGATTGGAGGGGTTGGGTCGGTCGTAGGTAGAAGGCGTCACGAAATCGAAATTATGTATACAGTTTTTGACATGTAAGGAATACTGCTTGAACTTAATGGACCTTTTGCATAAGGTACATTCTTTCGTTCCCTCTGGATTTACAAAGCCTTGGAGCTCGCTTAGTTGCAGGTACTGGGTTCGCTGGGCTTTGCAAATTAATGAATGGATATCCTTATATTGCTGAGTGATATCGTGTTCGCAAATCGTGCATTGTTCCATTTTGTTGCTAGTGCAGTAGCAAAACGCACTCGATATTTTTGGTCAGCGCTTCGAAAGGCCTCACTAGCATCTGTCTCATTTATAAATCGAATATATCCGTAAAGTAGTTTGTTAAGTTTCTCTTTGGTAATATGCAAGTAGTCGATTAGACCGAAGTCTCGGAAAGCTCTAAATAGATGGTTTTTATTCTCTAAACTAGGCACTATACAATGTAATCGACATGGATCTTCTGTGGTTAAGGTATTGGATTTAGGTTCTGTGAAAGGATTGTCTAGATTCGTTCGGAGCGGTGTGACAAGGACTCGCTTATCCTTAGTCAAATGAAATTTTTGCAGAGATTTTCTCATGCCTAGTTGAGTCTTTAGAGTTTTAACCGGGATAGGTTTAACTAGGATTTTGATATATTTATCCGCGTCCCATTCTATAATAGTTATCTGCTCGATTGGCCCCCGTGTTTCTAATACTTTTATTATTTCCCATAATTGATGGCCGTCACGGTTTTCTAATATTGTATACATGTAACGTCAGGATTTTCAATTCATCAAGTAGTCTGACTATCCTATCAAGAGTATTATTTAAAACATCGATGTCCAATAAATTTTGTTCCTTATCCTTTAAGATTAAAGATAATACATTTTTTCCTTTGTAAGGTGTAACCGTTATCTGACCTTTTGTAGGTTTATGTCATTTTATACCTCGGATATCTATGGCACCAATGTCATTTAATACTCTCGTCACCGAGTCATGTTGGTTATAATCTCCAGACACAACGTGTAAATAGTGGTCTCTATTATATGTTAAACAATTCCTTGTTTGAACTACATTATTCATTTCTTTCTCTTACTTTTTTGTAGAGCTAGTTGACTCACCTGTGCTTATGTCAGGTGTCAAAACATCATCGGCTAATACACAAGCGGGTATTGGCGGTAATATAGTAAAAGTATCGTTTGCCTCTTTAGTGTAGTTTATGTTTACAGTCTCTTCTACAGGATTTGTTCCCGGTATTACATCAAGATTAGGAAACTGAACCTGTCTTCCTCTAACCCCCGGCATACTGCTCTTCTGTGGTTCATTAACCTTAATGTTGTGTGTGACATAGATAGCCCTTTTAACTGGTAGGTGTATAAAAGAACTGCTCATATTGGCTTCCACCTCAGTGTTTTCGCGGTTTTCTCCAACATCTAATTCGTTGTCGATGATGATTTTGTCTACAGTACATTGAACTGTATTTATTAAGTCACTGGTTTCCTCAAGTAGTTGTTCATCTATTGGCTTCTCTGGTATAGGTAGTATATTAGGCATTGTATTGGTTATTTCGGGAATACCTAGTCTCTTCGCCTTTGCTTCTATTTTATCTCTTTGAAAAGGCGTGGGTTCATCCCCGTCTAAAAATTTTCCAGCATGAGTTTGGTTGGAGGATCAGCGAGTTTTTCCAAGAATACCCAGCCACCATTATTATACCAATGTTTTCTCAGACTTTGTTCCAATTAATCGCATTTACGTTCATTATCTATTTTTATCCTTTGTTTGTCAGCAGTTGTTAAACCTCGCTCCTTAGGGACCGGGGCCTCAGTTACTGCTTTTTAACTGTCATTGATTGCAGCAGAGTCATCTTTCATTCACGTAGATGACATTGAAGATTTGGGTACTGCACCATTGTTGTCCTTAAAACATCGGGTTATTTCGTTTGAAATGTTTTCAGAAGTAATTATGTCAGATTCATCTTTTGTAGCAGATAAGGCAGGTGCCGCTAAAGTCGGTTGGTTTCCTTCTTGTGTTGGAGTTTGTTCAATAGAGAAATCTTAACTATCGGTATCTTCTCCGGTTTCGCTCAAAGGCACTGCATTCAAGTCGATTATGTGAGTATCTTCTGGCTCAGTCGTAACTGGTGCTGGTATATCACCGTTGGTAGCAGTGTCTGATTCAAGATCAGTGATATAATCACCTCTTAATCCGCTGCGTCTAGGGTCTATCAACGGAGGACGTGTGTCCCGCTGGGAGATGTTTCCTACGTCACTTTCAGTATCAGAATCGAGGATAGTAGTTGCTATCACTCTTTTAGTGAGAACTTTCTTCTTTGGTTGACTAATGCTTACCTCACTTATACTTGATTGATCACTGCTATTACCACTGGGTGTACCTGGTCTCGTTAAACGTCTTTCTTTATTGGTTAGAGCTGCTTTTCTAGCTTGACTCGCTAGAGTATTTTTATATACTAATTTTGGCTTCGCTGTGTTGGGTTTAGTTACACTTCCTTGCTGGATACCACCACTATCTCCAGGAGAAATTGCGGATTGCTCAGACCGTGTCCTTTGTGCAACAACACTGTGGTCCAATTTAGGTGACGGTTTCTTAGTAGTCGGTCCTGGCGGCCTGCCTCTTCGTTTAGGCGCTACAACATCTATCGCATGAGTCGTTGTCCAGGGTCTTCCCGGTTATGCATCCAGTTCAGTGGTTCATGGTCAGCTTGCAATATAAATTCCTTGCCTAATAAATAAGGTCGAAAATGATGCATAGTGTACAAAGCAGCTAAACACTCATTAGTGGTGCAATAGTTCCGCTCGGCGGAGTTAAGCAATCGTGATAGATATGCTACCAGGTGGTCAAATCCCTCTTTTTCTTGATTAAATACCGCCCCTATTGCATAATCTGATGCATCAAGAGTTAGGGTAAAGTTCTTGTCGAAATCGAAAAAATCAGTATTGGTGATTGTATCAGACAATTCTTTAAAGTCTGGAAACTACTCTCTTGGTCTGCTCCCCACTCAAAAGATTGTTCCTTCTAATAGATTAGACAAAGGTCTAGCTAGTTTTAAAAAATCTTTTATAAAATGTCTGTAGTAGCCAGCGAATCCTAAAAACTGTTGAACATTCTTTGGTGTTTTAGGGGTGGGAAAGTTCTGCACTGCTTTTATCTTTCCTGGGTCTGGTTCTATATCTCGTTTGCTGATGATGTGTCCTAGGAAGGTTACTTCCTTTCTTAAGAATTCAATCTTTTCGCGCTGCAATACGAGATGCGCTTCTCGGAGTCGATTAAAAAACTTTCTGGTCTTTCGGTCATGGTCATGTAAATTCCGTGAATAAATTATGGTGTCCTCCAAGTATACTAGCATTTCAATGTTTTGTAGTCCTAACAAGATCTTGTCGATTTAACGCTGAAACGTAGAGGGCACCCTCTTGCGGCCCTCCGGGAGTCTGGTGTACTGATAGTGTCCGTTGGGTGTTGTGAAAGCACTCTTCCATCGATCTACCTCATGTGAGGATAGCTGCTGATACCCATGTGCGAGATCGAACACTGAAAAATACACGGAACCTCCTAACTGGTCCAAGATGTCCGTAATATTTGGCAATGGATAAGCGTCCCCAATTGTCTTGTTGTTCAGGTTCCGGAAATCAATGATCATGCGCCAACGAGGATTCCCATATTTATCTGGTTTCTTTGGTACTATTATTACAGAGTTGTTGGCTGGTGAGAAGGAAGATTCAATGATTCCATCCTTAAGCTTCTTCTCTACCTCATCCTTGATTACTTGTTTATGGATTGGATGATGTCTGTATTGTTTGGTATTTATGGGAATATTATCCGTTGTAGGTATTCGATGTTCGGTTAGATGTGTGACTGGCAACGGGTCTCCTGGCAATAAAAAAACATCATTGTAATCCATTAATAGGTCTTCAACGTGTTTTCTTTCTTCTTGGTTCAAATGGTCCATGCTTATTATGTCTACTAATGTTCAAAACCTTTGATATTTATTGGTTATTTGAGTAGTTTCTTCTCCGGAGGAACACTCCAAACAAAAATTAGGATTTACGTATTTAAACAGTAACGAATCTTAGGGATTTATAGTTATAAATGTATCCTCTTCCCCTGTGTTGATTGCCATGACTCTGCATACCTCATTATTGTTAGCAACGATTCCTTCTCCTATCAAAACCTTTTCATTGCTGACATTAATTCGTGGCAAATATCCTTCATTCAAATTTGAGTGATTGAGTCTTATTTCTAAAATCCTTCTAGTTCTCCCTTTAAGATGATATTTTTGTGGACCTATCTTGTTTTTATCCGACTCCATCGGATAAGAGTCATCGTCTAAGCTACTCGTCTCCTTTGTAGTGATTAAAAAGTATATACATGAGCTTCCTTGTTTCGCTTGATCCGCATCTGCGTGATCACTCATTTCCTTTTCTATAAAAAGTATGGGATGCATCACATCTCCTGAAATCATCAGGGCGTGGTTATAATAAGATATCACAGCTTCCTCTTGCTTCAGGTATCTTCGTCCTATTAGTCCATCCTGTTCTATTGGAAAATTACAATTTACGATGTGAAATTTTACGGGTCGTTCCCTTAACGTAAGCCAAGTGGTTTCATAAGTCTTAATACATTTGTCTATGATACCACTGAGTTCGGTAGACTCATTAAGGTCATATAGTACCTCTCCATCTACTGCACTATATTTTATTAAATTTACAGCAGCACCGTTGTCAATCATAAAGGTCAGCCAAGGATTTTTCCCTTCCGGAACATGTAGTCTCATTGCGGTGGGTTCATCGGGTTCGGCATCGCAGCTGACAATTCCTTTATAAGTAGCAATTCTTGCTGCGGATTTTTCATTATCATGATTGAATTTTGAGTCTAGGGAATTGCCCCCATCCGTGAATGGTTCTCCTGACTCTTCGTTTCTTGTCTTGGTGATGAGGCAATAGTGAGTCTGTTTTGGCTCGTCATCTCGTAATTGCGACGAGCCACATGCGAGTTTAAAGGATTATATGGATTTTTATGAGCATTCTGTTCAGCAGAGTCTTGGCTTAAAGGTATTATGTTTTCGATGGCTGATGCTGTTGTTTGTTGAAAATTGGTATTACGATTGCCTTGATTAAAAGGTCGTCGATATTCACGATACTGTTATCGAATTATAATGAATAATGAAATTTCACGGAATGCCAAAAATTATTATAATTTAATTAAAATGAATTTGAAAAATCTCATTATTAAATTAAATTCCGCTTCCCCCCGTTACTTAGAAATTCGTCGTCCCCGACAAAGAAAATAGCGTGTAACTATCTGGATTATATGCGAATGCAAAAAGAGATATTATTGTTGTGTTGGTTATAGTTTAAAATAATTTTAAAATTTTAAAAATAATTCTTAGAAATTCAGTTATGAATGTCTAATAAGTAAAAAATTACGTGTTTTGAAATTATTTTACCGTTTTTTGTTTATTTTTAATTTCTTTTTGATTCATAGTGAAATATTTTATTAATAAAAATATAATGAGAAAAACTATAAATAAGAAAATAGCTGGTGAATTGAAAACAATGTATAAGTTATTAAGTATAAAGATTTATTATGTTATTTATTAAATAAAAAGAAATCATTTAGAATGGTTCCATTGAAATAATTATGTAGACACTCTGAAAAATTTACCACCAACTTGAATAATGGCAAGTAAATATTCATATTAATATTTTCTCCTGATTCAAAATAATATTCACTAGAAGTTAAAAACATTCATTTGAAAATATAAAATATTTGTTAAGTCCAAAGTAATACTTCCTTACTCAAAATTATATAATATTTATGAAATTTTTAACTTGTAATATCAAACAAATATTTATTTTATTCCAGCAATTTCAGTTTCACAGCAATAAATAAGAATAATAAATTATTAAAATGTAGAAAATATTCTTTTAAACCAAAATTATATTTTGTTGATTCAAATCGAAAAATTTTGAATAGAGTAATTAGTTTTTAAGATCAAGTAAATATTTCATGAATTTGAATAAATATTGTTTTAATAAAACTAAAAATATTCGTATAATAAAAATGGAAAAAATATTTGTTAAAAGCAAAGAAACAATATGTAATGAAAATTGTGATTATATTCGAGTGGCTAGTTTTGGCCATCATTAACATTAACTTTGTTTTTTAATTTTTGCAAATATTATTATTATGCCAGATTTTAAATCATTTCGAAATATTGTGAAATTAACAATTAATATTATATAATTATGAATAATAAGGGTGTATAATATAGACATTGTAAGTTAATGTTTACGAGCTTTCGATTCATTTAATTTTACGAAACAAAAACAAAAATATAGTTGGGCTGGTAAGATTTTTTTTTTAAATAATCTAGCTTAATTTATTTCTAACACCCAAATTTCTTAATAATTAGAATTTCCATAAGAAAAATTTGACATTTGAATTTGTCAAATTTATAGAGAAAAATCCATAAAATATTAAGGTTTATTCATGTTGACTGCATGCTAATAGTTAAATAGATTTTAATAACAATTGCTAGTAATTAAATTGAGACTTATCAGAAAATATTGAGAAATATACGATATATTTTTATATGATTGCAAATATGCAATTTTTTTTATTAAAATTTTTAGATACCATTTTCATCGTAGAGTTTTATGAAATAGAATAACTTTTTGCTGAAATTTTATTTTAATTGCTTTGCTAAAATTTAATGAAACATGGTACTTTAGTGGATTTAAATTAACATTCAACTTTCATAAAAATTTTGAATGTTTTCTATTACAATGTAAGAAAAGGAAAGAGAGAGGAAAACTTTTATGCAAAAACTTGTAATTTTATTTTTAAATAATGATATTGACTTGTTTAAGAATATGAATATTAATTTATAAAGAATTTATATTTGATGTTAGTTTAATCTTGAATAAAAACATTTGATATTTTAATTTGCAATTTAATTTTTTTATTAGATGAAATAGCTGATATTTTATTTGTAAATTGCGGTGAAAATGTAAAGAATTATAAATATTTATTAAGATGGCTCTAACGATTTTTTTTAATGGCTGATTCCATTCAGATTCATGCAGGCCGTCACTGATCAAATTTTTTTTTTCTTTTAAGTAATAAAAATACCTTCTATTATGTAGATGAGAATAAAATTTACCTCGTAGAACACTCAAAAAATTTTCTATTTTTTACTACAGCAATTTTAGTGTTGGATGAAAAAACGAAAATTCAAAAATTGAAAATGAACCTCTACTTTTAAATGACTATAGCTCCGTCAATTTTTAACCTTTTTGATCGTTCTTTCAACGAAAGTGTGCGGAGTTCTGTCTAGTTTTAAATGCAATCTCGTATTTTGTAATACAATTTGATCTCACTGAGTTATTTACGAAAAACCGAAAAAAGCGATTTTTTTCAAACACGATTTTCTCAAAAACTATATATTTTTTTTTGGAATTTTTATATGATTTTATACATAAAAAATACTAACTTTTAGGGTAGGTGAGAATATGCGATTTTGCCTTATTTTTTTTTAACAGATTTTTAAACGTTTTTTTTTATATTTTCGATTTCAAAACATTGATACCATGGCGCATTGTACTATTTTTCCAACTTTACGTGTTCTTACAACTATTTTTATGCTTTTATTTATTAATATATCAACAATAATCTTTAAAATAAACCCCGGATATAATATTTTGAACAATTATAACGAAAGTTATGACGATTTCAAGTTTTAAAAAAAATGCTAAAACTTTAAATAAACATGATATTTACATTGAGGAAACGCAATTTTCGTTGAAGATTAAAATCTGAAAATATAAATTTTTTAATTTGAAAAAAAAGTTATTTTGATGAAAGAATACATAACCATTTATACTCTTTTTATGGTACATTATTATAATAAAAATTTTTTTTGTTGAAGAATATAATTTTTTTATCAGTTTGAATTTCGCGCCTAGAATTTGAATTTATTTTGTAGGGAGTTGACGCATGTCACTACTAGGTGGCGATGATTCGTTCTTTGCATTCTCATTAACGACTTGACGCGTTGAAAAATATGAGAAAAGGAAGATAAAAAATAAATTGGTTTAAGAAAAATAATTTTTTTCGATCTGTCATTGAACAGAATATCAATAATGGCATCACTGATTGTTAAAATGAAGTGCAAGGATTTAAAAGAAAGGCACAAAAAAGTTGTTTATGATTGCTCCAAAAGTCCGCTTAGAGAATTAGGTAATCTAATGGAGTCTTTGAAGCGCTTGTATCCAAATACTTCTTTCTCTAGAGAAGATAAAGAATTCGTGTTACAAAATATTATTAGATGAAGTGAAAAATGCGCCTATTTCATCGACTTCAAGCAGTCAACAATCTTCGGAAGATTTTATTCATAGTGAGGCTGTGGTAGAACAGCTCAACGAGACTTCAAGTAATTTGAAATTAAACATATCACCAATTAAAATGCCTCAAAGTATTAATATCAAGATGTGAGAATCTTATGCTCTCCAAAAAAGAAAACAAATAAACGATGCATTTGATTCACAAATAGCAAGTAAAATGATGAAAGTCTACGATATAACGGATTTGCCCGCATTGAATGAAAATAATGAATGTAAAACAAATGATAAATAGCTTGAGAATATTAAAATTGCATTAGATAATTGTTCAAATTTTCTTGAGTAAGTGCGATTGTTGAGTATTATACCAAGTGATATTTCCAAAGATTATTTATTATCAGTTTTACCAAATGTAACTATTTATATGATTGATCAATCACGATCATTAGTAAATAATAAAAAAATTTACAAGCAGTCTGAGAACTATTGTGGCCATTCTTTGGATAGTGAAATTGTAATGAAAGTAAAGGATTATTATCTGAACGATGATTTTAATTGTTCTCGTCAAAGTGCAAATAAAAGCGACACAGTATCTATCAAAGAAAATGGTATAGAAACTAAAAAAGTAGAACGCTTTCTTACGCGAAGTATAAAAGAAATATATCAATTATTTAAAGACGAAAATCCTGAAATGAAAACAAAAATTGGTAAATCAACATTCTACGCTTTAAGACCGAAGTGGCTTATACCACATCCACCCACTGATTCGTGTCTTTGCGTTTACTGCGAGAATCTTATGTTAGATGCTTTGAATAATTATAAAAAAGAGAATGAACAAGACATTGCAGATTTGGAATTAAAAATATGTTCTTCACTTTTTTGTTCAAAAGATGATATGAAATGTGTACTAAGAGAATGTAAAGAATGTCCCATTGGAGATTCTATTGATTTACAAGTAATTTCTTTGACAGAAGAAGATTTATATGAAGAAATAATTTATGGTGTTTGTGAAAAATCAAATTCACTGAATAAAACTAGCACAATTGAAAATTTCTTAAGAAGGGGCCGAACTATCTGTCTTTGTCTAATAGCGTTTTTCATCATTTATTTAAACACTATCCGGTATAACAAGAAAAAAATAGCAACCCCGCTAGATATTAGTATAATAAGTAAATTTTGTAATAACAACCAAATTTTTTCACTGCGTAGTTTTTGAATAATTAGAGACCTACCAAAAAAAGATAGGTTATATTCTAAATTGCTAGTAGGTCTCTAATTAGTCAAAAACTACGCAGTGAAAAAATTTGGTTGTTATTACAAAATTTACTTATTATACTAATATCTAGCGGGGGCTGCTATTTTTTTCTTGTTATACCGGATAGTGTTTACATAAATGATGAAAAACGCTATTAGACAAAGACAGATAGTTCGGCCCCTTCTTAATAGAGTTAAGAGAGCGTGCTCTTATTGTAAGAGCTCATAAATTGGTCAAAGAAATTCAACGTATAGCAATTAAAGAGGTTCAACTTTTAGCGAAAAATAATGACTTCCAATTAGTTATTCATGTCGATTTTGCAGAAAATTGGACAGTTCTGCTTCAAAATAAAATTCAAAGCTATCATTAGAGTAAAAACCAAATATCAATATTTACGTCAGTATGCTAATTTGGAAACGATAAGACAGTCAGTTATGTCACCGTCTCTTACGATATTAAACATAATTCGTCTTATGCCCTAATAGCTATGAAAATAATTATCGATAACTTGAAACAAAAACATATTGCGCAAGATCTTGATGAAATCATAATCATTTTCGACGGAGCTGCCAGTCATTTTAAAAATAGATATCAATTCTATGAGCTTCAAAACTCAAAAGTAAACAGAAAATGGCTTTTTTCTGCAACAGGTCATGGTAAATGCGCTTGTGGCGGTATTGGTGGTTTAGTTAAACATTATGCTACCACGCATAATCTGTCCAAGAAGAGTGCATATTTTATTAGAAACGCTGAAAATTTCGACACTCACGTATCAAAATATACTCCATCGATTAACATTCTCGTTATCCGCAAGGATGAGTTAGAAGTTCTTCGACTGACAAAAAAAATGGAATGGTAAGGAAATGCAAAAGAAATTAAAGGTATTCAAAAGATTCACTGTTGGAAAAGTGAACAAAACCAAATCTACACTGCCAAAACTTCGAGACATGAGTGGCAAGAAGTAAATTAAAAAATTTTATTCAAATTCGGATTTTTTTATTCACATTGGTTCTCAATTCATTAGTGTTCTTTCTTAATTGTATCACATATTATTTGTTCATTGAAAATGACAAAATAATATATTTTAGTATTTAAAAAATTCACCTTTTTAAAATTCAAAATCCAAAATTCAAAATCTAAAATTCCAAATTCAAAATTCAAATTCAAAATTCAAAATTCAAAATTTAAAATAAATATATTTATTTTAAATTTTTTTTTAAACTTGAAATCGTCATAACTTTGGTTCTAATTGTTCAAAATATTCGATCTGGGGTTTATTTTAAAGATTATTGTTGATATATTAATAAATAAAAGCATAAAAATAGTTGTAAGAACACGTAAAGTTGGAAAAATAGTACGATGCGCCATGGTATCAATGTTTTAAAATCGAAAATATAAAAAAAACGTTTGAAAATCTGTTAAAAAAAATAAGGCAAAATCGCATATTCTCACCTACCCGTAAAGTAAGTATTTTTTATGTATAAAATCATATAAAAATTTCAAAAAAAAAAAAAAAAATAGTTTTTGAGAAAATCGTGTTTGAAAAAAATCGCTTTTTCGGTTTTTCGTAAATAACTCAGTAAGATCAAATTGTATTACGAAACTCGAGATTGCATTTAAAACTAGACAGGATTCCGCACACTTTCGTTGAAAGAACGACCAAAAAGGTTAAAAATTGACGGAGCTATAGTCATTTAAAAGTAGAGGTTCATTTTCAATTTTTGAATTTTTGTTTTTACATCCAACACTAAAATTACTGTAGTAAAAAAAAAAAATTTTTGAGTGTTCTACGAGGTAAATTTTATTCTCATATACATAATAGATGGTATTTTTATTACTCAGAAGAAAAAAAAAATTCGATCAGTGACAGCCTGCATGAATCTGAATGGAATCAGCCTAAGAGCGAAAATTGATAAACAAAACGATTAGTGAAAGTATCATCAAAGTATAGACGATTTGGGTTTTATAGCAATTTAGAATATAGTTATAAATTATTTTCATTATTCTAAAATTTCTGAAAAAATCAAAAAGAAAAAAAAAATTTTTTTTTTTGAATAATTTAAATTATATATTTTTTTAATATTATTGTATTGACTGAAAAATATGAAATAAAGTTGTATGATTACATTCTCTTACTGGTATTTGTTGGTTTTTTTATGAATTGTAAATTCAATTCACTGATTAAATCGATTAATTTTTTAGAAATAATTTATTAGTTTGAGTTACTTTAAGAAAATTTCTAATTTTGATTACATAACTTGATGGCATAGAACACGATAAGTTTTTTCCTTGATTATAACCTTATAGTACCATTAAAGGAATTGATGTCGAGTTAACCGTTATAAAAGTTTATCATCATCAGGATCAAGAAATTCTAAGTTTAAAGTTAAAAATAATAAAATATTTTTTATTTCATTATTACCTATGTTTTGTTTCGAGCTTCAGGTCGAGGTTATAAACGAATGCTGTACAACTGCTTAATATTACTTCACTACTATATTTTTTTTTAGTTCACTATAATTATTAAATTAAAACTTATGGATGTTTCTTGATGAACTTCCGGATACAAAATGATTTCCGCAATGATGCGCATCGCTTTCTTATACCTAGTCGTACTCTAGAGTTTTTTTTCTTTTAATATATTGGATAATTTTGGTAATTATTTTTACTAGTTATTTCATTATTTTAAATTGTTCATAAATTTAATATTTATACATTTATTTGTCTTAAATTTTAATTATAGTTTTATTAATGTCTTCACACATTATTTTTTTCAAAAGGTATTTATTTTGTTAATTGCATGAGTGTCTCTGCATAAAAAAATAAACAAAAAATTAATCATTTCCACTTGTAATAATTTTTTTTATCTATTTATCTTATTTTCTTTATTTTTCTTTTTTTTATTAATCCCTTCATCGAAGAATAAAATACACAGTACCTCCCTATAAAAAATAAAAATCGTGCCACAAGATCCAGGGATGCAACACTCGTATTTTAATCTTGACCTGCCCATGGAGAAACATAACAGGAATGCGCGCTACAAGATCTAGGGGTGCTGCATGCACACTCCAAGTTATTTCTCTCCCGCGTAGAAATTACTGTTGTATCCCCCATTAAAAGTGAAATAATCATGCAACAAGATCTAGGGGTGCAACATTTTTGTTTCACTTCGCGTAATGACAAAAATCGCTCTACAAGATCCACGGGTGCAGTACTCGTATTTTTGTCATTTTAGTATTTATTATTTTTAATCGTTTTATTCGTAGTTCATTTTTTATTATCAGTTTTCCTCGAAAACTACATCCTTTTATGCAAGACTAGCTTAATCTATGTTCTTCATCGTGCACTATGCAGAACCCAAAAGCCCATCTAAATCTTAAACATCTGTCAAGACGTCTTACATAATCGAATGTCCCTCCCCTCACATATAATACGTTCATCTTTTCATATTTCATTTTATTATTCATTGTATTTCACGATTGTTTTTTTACCATCGCTACTTAATTGTTTCTTTTTCATATATTCCGTTCATTATTATTTTCACGTAATTTTATTTTTTCACATCGCGCGCGCGGTTAACGAAATTATTTAGTGACTCTCATATTGCTTGTTTATTATTAATAATTAAATAATTCAAAAGAAATCTTTTCTTATCATCTTTTCGTTTATGTTAACATTTTAGTTACATTGTCGTTTATTGTAATTTTCTCTTTAGAAAATATTACAATAAAGACGAAGTACTATTCTTAATTATATTTTTTTATTTTAATTTGCTGATTTTTGCAATTAATAAAAAGATTATAATGCGGGATACCCAACCTAAACTGCTAGCATTGAATATTTATGTGGGATGGATTAACGCAGGTTTATTCATTCTTACCATAATTCATTATTGTAATAATCTTTCTTTTCTGTACTCTCTTTTCTGTAACCTAGTGACGTCCTTATTTTAGTAGATAGGGCTATATTTCAAATGGAAACCTGTATAAATTAAATAACAGCCAATTATAGTAGTTATTATATTATAATATGATTGCTTATTTTCTTTAAGAATTTATTAGTGTTATTTTCGTATTCTTTTTTTATTATAAATAATACAGAATCTGACATAATATAAGCCATAATTTACATAATATTCATCTTTTTATGTTTTTAGTTTAATTTTTTTCTAATTTTCTTATTAGGCATCTAATCCACAAATAAATTGTTAATTTATTTAAATATATATTTTTTTAAATAACTTATGTGCACTGTTAGAGAATCCCGTTACATTCTTGCATTGTCTCGCTTCCGTTCTGCCTAAGTATCATCATTACAGTAAATCATATTTTATTTTATATTTTACGTCGTTTTGTGAGAATAAAATATTATTTTAGGTAGTCAGTTTTCGCTGATTTTAATTGTTATCGTTTTACCATCGTGAGACCACTCACAAATTTTATGAAAATCCCACTGTTTTTCTGATTAGTCTTAAATTCAGTGAAAATATGACAAGGTAGGATTTAGCTTGTGAAGAATTTTGTTTAAAATTGTAATTATACACTCGTCGTTAACTAAAGTGAGTGAATTAAACCCGTGGCTGGTGTAATATGTCGCTCACGAAGTCAAACTGATGACAATATTTTATTTCTGCTGATTTATTAAGAATTCACTGTAGCCGCTTTTAAATATTGAAATTCTTTCACGATTTTTTTTTCTTTCTCGAAAAAAATTTTTAATTATTAAAATAGTCAAATTTTGTTTCTAAAGGTTTATACAAACGGTTTAATTTAATTCAAATTTAGTTACATTTTTATATGCGATTTGGAAAAGTTTAATTCTTCCTTAAAAGTCTAATTTATCGAATTTGGTTTAGTCATGATAATTGGATTTTACAATGGTTTTGTTAACAATATCTTGTATATATCGTTAATTTTTATTAATCATTAAATATCATTATAGTCTAAAAATAATATTTTGTTGAGAATTTAAAATGTTAGAAAGAAAATATTTATTATCTAAGGTTATTTAATCAAACATAATAAATGAATTTTTCGAAAAGATTGTAGCAACTTTATCTTTAAAATTTTATTTTTATTAATATTTTAGTATGAAGATTATCCGTTCAGAATACTTAATTATATTGAACTTTTTAAAGTTTTATTTATTTTGCTGATAAAAGAAATCCTAAGAATAACGCGCATTCAATCTAAATTATTGTTTAATGTTTGAATTCTTATGCAAGGTGTAAGCGAATTATAATAATATAATTTTAGTTTTAATATAAAGATATTAGACAAAAATCACTTTTCAGTTGTAAGGAAAATTTGATCAGTAATACTAAGATTTTGATACAGGTAAGTCTATATCATATTAGTTTTAGAATTTGTATCTTCATAAATGACTTCAAGAACAAAAAGTTTCTGTTATTTTAATTTATTCTGTATTGTTTTTTTTATTAAGGCTTGACCATCATAATATAATTAGAAATGGAAGTTATCATTAAATAATGCAAGTCTACAGAAATTTTGTGGTAAAAGTGTCTATATGCATATACTACATGGGTTATTGCAAAACTGAAATCTATACTTATACACTTCATGACATGAATTAAGCAATCATTAAGTTCAATGTAACATAGGTAAAATAGCAATAATCATCTGTAACGATTTTAGGTTCATTATCCAGTTAATTAAAATAATTTAGAAGCAAAAGAAACTGGTTTAAGTAGGATTGTTATTAATAATTTAAATAAATTTTTATAAATATTTGAAAGATACTTGCATTTTGTTAATTTTTAAACCAGGTATTATATTGTATTTCTGTCAATGTAATTTATAATCTTACTTTTCCTGATTTATAGTATAGTGATTGCCTTTATAATTTTCTTTATTATAATAATTTTTGTAGTAATAATTAAACAATTGAACTTTTAATGCATTGTTTTTAATGTATCATCTTATTTTTCAAAGGTAATACTTTATTGATGGGTCAAGCAATAAAGATAATTAAAAAGTTTATTAGTTTTAATCTCGAATTTAATTTTGAAAATGCATTATAATATTAAAAGTAAATACTTTATCAAGTTAATCCTAAAATTTTGTATATTACTTCCGAATAAAGACTTTATTTTACCAGGTAAGAAGAATTTATTGCTATTTGTTATTTTGTAAAAATATTGTTTTAAAGATTTATTATGGTGATGTTAATTTTATTGTATCAATTGTTTCATGAATTAAAAAGAAATACTACGCGTTGTTTTCACTTTAGAAATGTATAGATAAGCGCGACACGTGTGCTGCTTGCTTGCAGCTGCAAGTATCATGCATTAAGACAAGATCGCGTGGCTGCAGATTAACCAACGTAGTAAAGTGCGGCAAATGAACTCGGCTCTGCAAAAAAATCTTTCTAGTACATCTATTGAAACCCTTAGCCACGCATTTGATTAAATCATCCAAATTTTAAGGGTGAAATGGATTTAGACATTTATAAAGTAATAGTCCAGATTAACACTAACTGAATTTAGAACACGCTGGAATTTGAGTTTAGGTATTAACGTTTTAAACTATCGATTTTATAAAATAATCCAACATTAGAATGTTACTCATGTTTGAAATCTTAACGCGGAAAAATATGCCTAAAAATAATTCAAAATGTTATTCCTTATTTACTAAAAATCGCGGGGGCTGGGGGATCCCAAGAAGGACCCACCAGCCCACTCTAAAACATTGCCCGGTGCGGAATGGTCATACGTAACTCTCTCTCTTCTCTACGTTTTTCTTGAGCACAAAAAAAGGGGAGAGAGCTTTTTACAGCCCTCCTTTAAACAATTAGTAGAGAGAGTTGTGTAAATTTATGCACTCTCTCCCTAACTCATTGCTCGAAGATGCTCTCCTTCCTTCACCCATTCCCTACTTCAGCCTCAACACTGCAGGTAGTAGAGACGAAGGAGAGAGAAATGAAATCGCATTGGTTAATTGCTGTTCACATGCTAGTTGGTCTGGCGTAGTGACCACTCATCAAAGTTATGGTATTACTAAATGAATGCTAACGGTTTGAAATAATTTCTATCTTTTTATAATGTCAGCGAAAATGAACGTGCTATGAGAAAGTTTTGGCACGTTTATTTCTAAAATTAATTTTAATGAAGTAAAATAACAAAAAATAAAAGTATTAATGATTTTGTCACGCAACACTAATTTAAAAAAATGATTTTTATTAGTTAATCTTACAAAAAATGGATTTTTAATATTTAATTTTTAAAAAAATTTTCAACTAGTTTATTTTGATAACTAATTTTTAAAGAAAGAAGTGTTTTTTTAGATAATTTTTAAAGAATTTTTAAATGCTGATTATAAAAAAAGGTTAGTAAAACAAATATTAAGAACAGGTCGAGTATATCTGTCCTTTTCTAATCAAAGAAAACGTAAAACATAGAGGTTAGGTTAAACAATTTGGGTTTTCAAGGTTTTTTTGAAAACGAAGCAATAAAATTAATTCTTTCTTATCAAAGAAAATTTTGCTTTTTCTGATACGAGATGGGGCTTTCTTTTCATTTTTTGCTAAAATTATTAGTTTTTGTAAAAAAATCAATTCTTTGATTAGAAAAGGACAGATGTACTCGACCTGCTCTTAATACGTAAGTTTTGTAAATAAACTATTATTACATTTTTCTAAATTTTACTAAATCATTGTTGAAGCTTAAGAGAATATCGTAGTTATCCCCTCCTAATAATATTTTTATTCAAAGTTCATGAGTAAACGGAGCGTCAAATCATACTCTTTCACTGCAGAAAGAAAATTTATAAGATTAATCTTGAGTGCAGACAACTTAAGAAATTTATTAAAATACTACACATAAAAAATTATGAACAAACTTTCAATGTATAGTACTTTAAGGTTAGGTTTATCGAGCTTGATATCTAATTTTCATTTAAAGTTCATGAAAAAATAACAAGTTTGAGTGATTTTTTTTTAACAAAAATGATTGAAGTAATGTAGCTTTAGTGCAGACAAGTCATTATATTTGTCCAAATAGTCAATTTAAAGAGATATCGATCAGATAAAAAAGCAAAAATCGGTTTTAACATCTCCGACATCCCGTTAAGGGAGATCTATTGGTAATAGAAATAACAAATAGATTTTAATGGGATTCGATATATTGGTACATGGTACGTATGAGATAACGTCATTAAATTTTTGGAAGGCTTGGGTACACAGAAGAATAGTTATCAAAATTTTTTTTTCGTGATTTCAACATGTAGTCTTATGATGAAACGCACTTTTGACGCACTCACTTAAGAAATACAGTTAATTTAACAAACAGATATTGTTCAAATTTTTTAAATAGCTTAAAAAACATTTTAAGAAAGAATAAATGTTCAAAAAATAGGCATTGGGTATCTGTGAGAGTTGTAATAAATAATTTTGTAAACGTTTAATGAATTTTACTTCTTAGATGCCATGACCAAATACACGTGGTAACACTGTGAAAGTAAGATAGATGCGATGACGTGTGCATTTTTTAAATTTAAATAGTGTAATGCATATGGAGTATTAGCGCAAATATTAACTGCAGATTAAAAGCGTTATTTATGCATAAAAGGCCAAGGTGATAATTAGAATAATTGAATATAAATGTTTAAATGAAATTTAAATAAAATAACGAATATATTAAATCATTAGAATATGAATTCATACAGTAGCAGTGGCATTTTATAGTTTATCATCACAATTTTTTACTTATCATCACATTTTTATAATTTAACAATAGGTTGAATAAAAAATTGGAACGTAAATAAAAGTTATATTCGTAATAAATAACTTGATTGAAAAAATTAAACTAGCATAAAGTAATATGAATAATATTTTTATTAAAAAGTAACAAAATAATATTCATCAATGAATTTACAATTTTTATAAAAATAGCTTCAATAAATAATTTAATAGTACAGATATAAATATAAATAAATGATATTCTTAAAATAAATAATAATTCTTAAAAAAATAAATACAGGTATACAATACTTATTTTTCGGTATAAATATTTGGCAATTTTTCCAAATAATCAGCAATTTTTTCAATTACTTCAACATTCTTTGTAACTTTTTTACTGCCGTTTTTTATCATCTTTTAAAAGCTCTATCAAACCTGTAAATTTATTCTTAAGGTGAACATAAAAAATCTTATTGCAGGTAATATTTGCATTCATCATTTTTTCTCTAATATCATATGATGTGATTACTTTGCATCAATATAAGATATAATGATTATATTGATGCAAGACCGAAAAACAAAACACTGCCGAACGAACACGCACGCTACAGCTGTAGTGTTGCAATGTTGCCAGATGTAACGTTTATATCTAATGAGTCAAATGAGAACTACGAATAATCTGTTTTGACTTGTGTGGTAAGGATAGAACTTCCTTAAAAATGTAAATATGAAATAGGTAAATATTAAATATTGAATAAAAAATAAAAGTTTATTTCCTTTTTTTAATATTCAAATATTAAATATTTCCATATGTAAATAGTGCAGTGCTAAACACTTTGCATATGAATATACACAAAATAAGGAGTTCATTAATTGCTGTCATAAGGGAAATATAGAACTACCAAATAATCCTACTTACCTAGAAGAATTAAAAAAATTAGCTACAGTATTTTTAGAAATTTGTATTCATTTTCGTAAAAGTAGATATGAGTTAGATCATGCAACAATTCTTTAGCTTTTGCAAGTTTTGGTGCAAATTTTGACAAAATAACAAGGAAGGGACCACAAGTAATCAAAATGTGTGGACAAATATATTACAACAATTGTTTTGCATTCTAATGAAAATGAAACTTGAAAAATATTGACAATTCTATGTTCCTGATAATGAATTAGTAACTTCGCAATGGAAAAGCTCAGATACAATTTTAAACTTATTACGTGAATTAGATGGATTAATAAGACAAAGTAATCCTTAAACTAAAATAGAAAAAAGAGAAGTTGAACGGTTTTAAGAAGTAATTGTTATAACGGTGGAATGGATTATTTACATAAGAAAAAAGATATTGGAAATATGAAAATTGGAAAAATGTATATTTTACCATCGAATTTCACGGGAAGTTCACGGTTCTTAAAGCGAAATTATATCGACTCAATTACACTTATGAATCGTTATGGCAAGCCAAATTTATTTATAACTTTTACATGTAATCCTAACTGGAAAAAAATCATTGAAAAGTTAGAAGACTATGAAAATGCAACTGACAGGCCCGACATTGTATTTAAAGTGTTCCAAGAACAAGTAAAACAATTCATCGAAATAGTAATTTAAAAAAGTGCATTGGGAAAAACTATTGCTTATACTTATGTTATTGAATTCCAGAAGCGAGGGCTTCCACACATGCATATGTTATTATTTCTGGATGAAAAAGGTAAAATTAATACTCTTGATAAAGTTGGTTGATGAAAGAAATTCCAAATGAAGATATATATCTACAATAATTTAAAATTGTTAAACAATTTATGGTCTATGACAGAACGCAACAGGATTTCTCCTTGTATGCAGGAAAATAAAAATAAATAATAAAAAAATTTTCCAAAAAATTATAATAAAAAAACATCTGGATATCCAGTTTATATGCAAAAATATGATAGTAAACAAATCTGTAATAAAGGTAAAAATAACAATAGAGTAGCTGATAACAGATTTATCGTTCCATATAATCCTTATTTACTACTCAATTTAACTGTCACATTAATGTAGAAGTATGTTCAACTGTACAATGTATCAAATATTTGTTCAAATATTGTTACAAAGGACATGACTGTGCGTTTATTGGAGTACGCAATGCAGGAATAAATTTTAAAAAATATTTTGACGATTCGAGTAAAAATAAAAATAGTGATAGTAATGAATATAAATATGATGAGATAGAGCAATATATTAATACAAGATATTTGTGCCCCCAGAAGCTATGCACAGATTATTAGAATATGGTTCACACGAAATGTCTCATTTCACAGTATGATTAGCTATTCACAATGAAAACGAGCAAGAAGTATATATTAAAGAAGGAAACGAGCAAGAAGTATATTTAGAAGAAGGAAAAGAAAAAAATAAGAAACAAAATTGTTGAAACAACTTTAACAGCATATTTTAAATTAAAAGAAATAGATACTAAAGCAAAAAATTATACATATTTGGAAATCTCATTGCGTTATGGATGTAATAAAAATCAAAAGTATGGAATAAAAGGCAAAGATTGAACAAACCAATTCTGAGCAGAATGTATTTGGTAAATCCAAAAGATCGTCAAAGATATTTTATAAGATTATTACTCTTGCATTTGGTTAATAAGGATGATGAGTGGGATCTATACTTGAAAGAAGCATCCCAAATAAAGTTTCCAGTTACTCTTTGTGAATTATCTGCATTCATTTGTATATTTCATAGTCCTATTAATGCTAGAAATTTATAAGCATTTGCTAGAAAAATATAAGCATTTTTTTTATCATCCAAAATATGAAAATAATGTAGGTGAAAATATAGCATTAAATATTATTAAAGAAAATTTACAAATTAATGGATATTGTTTAAGTGATTTTAATTTATCAGAAATATCAACTCATATAGATGATTTATGCACATCTATCGATACAACAGAATTTTCTACAAAATATGACATGTTAAATGATTTACAAATCAAAGTAAATACATTAAAAGATCAACAAAAAATTATTTACGACAGCAATTTAGAATGTTTAAGAAAAAAGGAAAACAATTGTATTTTCATTGATGGGCCAGGTGGAAGTGGAAAAAGTTATTTACTTAACGTTTTAAAAGATTATTTAAATTTTTGAAATAAGTCATTTTTATGCGTTGCTTGAACAGGAATCACTGCTAATTTATTAACAAATGAAAAAACAGTACGCACTATATTTATATTACCACTGAACATCACAAAGTCTACAAGATGCAACGTAAAATCTAACTCAACAAAAGGTAAAAAATTAAAAGAAGTACAAATAGTAGTATGAGATGAAATATCCGACATCAAAATATGCTTTTAAAGCAGTTGACCGTTTGTTTCAAGATTTATGTGATGTTAAAGAAATATTTGATGGTAAATATTACTTGTATCAAGGGATATCAGACAAAGATTACCAGTTGTAAGACCTAGTAGTTGCACTGAAGTTATTAAAAATTCTGTCAAAAACAGTTATTTGTGGCCAAAATTTAATCGTATGACATTAAATAAAAACCTCAAGATATCCAACAAATATAACAATTTTAGACAGTGGTTATTGAATATAGGTGAAGGTAAATATTCAAACGTTTATGAAGAAGAAAATGAATTAGTCGAAATACCTAATAATGTAATAATACAAGAAAATATAACGATTTTAGACAATGGTTATTGAATGTAGGTGAAGGTAATATTCAAACGTTTATGAAGAAATAAATGAATTAGTCGAAATACCTAATGATTTAATAATACAAGAAAATAAATTTAAAAGATAAAGTTATATTAGCGCCTACGAATAATGACGTAATAAATATTAATAATAAAATACTCGATATTATGGAATGTCAAACTATTAAATACTTAAGTATTGATTCTGTAGAAGAGGATAATGGTGAAAATTTAGACATTATTTTACCAATGAATTTTTAAATTCAATTGCACCTGATGGATTCCACTCACATAAATTAAATTTAAAAGTTGATGCTATTATTATCCTTTTAAGGAATTTAAATTCAAACGATGGCCTTTGTAATGAAACGCGACTATCAATAAGACTGCTAGTAAAATATTCAATTCACGCTGAAATTTTATATGGAAAAAATGCAGAAAAATTAGTTTTGATAACACGAATAACATTATCTCCATCCAAAGAAGAAATGCCATTTAAGAGGAGGTCGAGTATATCCCACACAGCATGGAATATTTATGAAAGTTTCCTGGAATATTGGCACGGAAAATTTGAAATATTTTAGGAATCTTCCATGGAATATTCCTGTAATATTCGTATGTCTTTGATTCTTCCTACATTGGAATATTCCATGGAATATTGTTGGAAGATTCCAAGAATATTTCATTGGAAGATTTAGGACATCTTAGATCTTTCATTGAAATATTTCAGGAATCTTACAGGAATATTTCATGAAATATTCCGTTGGAACATTCATGGAAGATTTCCGGAATATTGGAACGGAAGATTTAAAACATTTCATGAACCTTTCATGGAATATGTACGAAAGATTTAAGGAATCTTTCATGAAATATTCCATGAAATATTTCTGGAAGATTTTAGAAATCTATCGTAAAATATTCCGTGGAATATTTATGGAAGGTTTGCAGAATATTGGCACGGAAGATTTGGAATATTTCAGGAATCTTCCATGAAATATTCCTTTTATATTCGTATGTCCTTGATTCTTCCTACATTGAAATATTTCATGGAATATTCTTGAGAGATTTCAAGAATATTTCAATGGAAGGTTTGGGTAATCTCTCATTTTTCATGAAATGTTCCTGGAAGATTTCTGGAAGATGTGAAATGCTGTAAGGGGGTAGTATATATATTATATAATAACACTATATTATATATAAACTTATACATCAATAAATATACGCATACATAAACATTTAGTTATAAAATCACATTTACATATTCGCTTCGACTGTACACATCAAAGCGCCAATACCCTTTCGCTTATATAGTAACTGAGGTATCTTCCAACCGCTTGCGGATAAAACTCCCATTTAAGAAGGGGCCGAACTATCTGTCTTTGTCTAATAGCGTTTTTCATCATTTATGTAAACACTATCCGGTATAACAAGAAAAAAATAGCAGCCCCCGCTAGATATTAGTATAATTAGTAAATTTTGTAATAACCAAATTTCTTACCGCATAGTTTTTGACTAATTAGAGACCTACTAGCAATTTAGAATATAACCTATCTTCTTTTGGTAGGTCTCTAATTATTCAAAAACTACGCAGTGAAAAAATTTGGTTATTATTACAAAATTTACTTATTATACTAATATCTAGCGGGGGCTGCTATTTTTTTCTTGTTATACCGGATAGTGTTTACATAAATGGTGAAAAACGCTATTAGACAAAGACAGATAGTTCGGCCCCTTCTTAACGAACATCCCTCTATTGGCGTCACTGGAAACCACCCGTAACGTTCCGCGCATCCTTCCAACGAAAACCTCATGGAATCATTCTAGAATCTTTCATGCAATATTCCACTGGAAGATTACTCAAATCTTTCTGTGAAATATTTCGTAGAATATTTCTGGAAGATTAATGTAATATTCCGCTGTACGATTTTAAAGTTTATCGGAATATTTCAGCGAAATGTTTATAGAAATTTCCTGAAATCTTTCATGAAATATTTCACCGGAAGATTACTTAAATCTTTCTGTGGAATGTTTCGTGGAATATTTATGGAAGATTTATGTAATATTCCGCTGTACGATTTAAAAGTTTTTCGAAATCTTCCAGTGAAATGTTTGTGGAACCTTTCTGAAATCTTTTATGAAATATTCCACTAGAAGATTACTTAAATCTTTTTGTGGAATATTTAGTGGAATATTTCTGGAAGATTTATGTAATATTCCGTTCTACGATTTTAAAGTTTATCGGAATCTTCCAGTGAAATGTTTGTGGAACCTTTCTGAAATCTTTTATGAAATATTCCCCTGGAAGATTACTTAAATCTTTTTGTGGAATATTTAGTGGAATATTTCTGGAAGATTTATGTAATATTCCGTTGTACGATTTTAAAGTTTATCAGAATCTTTCAGCGAAATGTTTATATAATCTTCCTGAAATTTTTCATAAAATATTTCACAGGAAGATTACTTAAATCTTTCTGTGGAATATTTCGTGGAATATTTCTAGAAGATTTATGTAATATTCCGCTGTACTATGTTAAAGTTTATCGGAATCTTTCAGCGAAATATTTATGGAATCTTCCTGAAATCTTTCATGAAATGTTTCACTGGAAGATTACTGAAATCTTTGCGTGAAATATTTCGTGGAATATTTATGGAAGATTTATGTAATATTCCGCTGCACGATTTAAAAGTTTTTCGGAATCTTTCAGCGAAATGTTTATAGAATTTTCCATGAAATATTTCACTGGAATATTTCATAAACATTACATGAAATATTTCAGAAACCTTGCGTGAATATTACATGGAATATTTAAAAAAAATTTTTTAACATAACTTTGAAATATTCCTGAAATATTCCTGGAAGCTTTCACTGGAAGATTCTAGTGAAATATTTTGAAATATATCGTGGAGACTTCCAATAATCTGCATGGAAGGTTTCATTGAAATATTCCAGTGCAATAATTCGAAATATTTCAGTGAAATCTTCCATGCTGTGTGGGATCTGTCCTATTCTTATCGAAGAATTGATTTTTTCACAAAAATTGATAATTGTAGCAAAAAAATAAGGAGATAGCCCCATCTTGTATCATAAAAAGCAATATTTTCTTTAATGATTTACTTAAATTTTTATATATTATAGTAATATGTATAAATTAGCCAATTTTAAAGTAAAAAAATTGCCTTAATTTATAAATTTTTATATTGCAGTTCTGTTTAAAATTTAGTTTTAATATATTTGAAAAAAAAAGAATTATTTAAAGTTCCAATATGCATGACAATTGTTTAAATACAAATTATATCATCATGATATATTAAAAATTTGTTTTACTGAATTATATTTAAATTAATGAAAAATTATGATAGGAATTCATTCTATTTAATCATGTGTTTCAGACAGAGGGACGGAGATGAAGAAACAGAGACGTAGAAACGGAGATGGAGAGACAAAGACACAGAAACGGAGACGAAGAGACTAAGAGAAGTAGACAGAGAGACGGAAACAGAGAGACATAGACGGAAAGACAAAAACAGAGAGTCGAAGACGAAGAAACGGAGTCGTAGGAACGGAGACGAAGAGACATAGATGGAGACATGAAGACATAGAGACAGAGACGGAGAGACGGCGACAGAGAAACATAGACATAGGGACGGACATAGAGAGACGGAGAGATGGAGACAAAAAGACGGAGATAGAGAAACGGAGACAAAGAAACAGAGACGGAGAGACTTAGTAACAGAGATGGAGCGACGGAGAGGCAAATGTTATGTATGTGTATATGTGTATGTGTGGATGTATTTATGTGCATGAGTGTATGTGTTTATGTGTACGTGTGCATGTGACTTGTATATGTGAAAATGTGCATAGGAATATATATGTATATATATACATATGTGTGTGTATGTATGTGCATATTTGTATAGGCGCACGTGTGTGTGTATATATATATATATATATATATATATATGACAATTATGTAAAAGATATTCTCGGTAGAAAAAAGTTTTAATTATTCACTTTAATATAATTGTCATTACGGAGAGACGGAGTCGGAGAAACGGAGACGGAGACAGAGACGGAGTCGGAGAAACGGAGACGGAGACAGAGACGGAGACGGAGATGAAGACGAAGAGACGGAGACATAGAGACGGAGACGGAGTGATGGATATTGTGTATGTGGGAAATGGGCAGTATTCTATCATAATATTTTTACAGATGAAAATCCACAACACTCGTATTGTCCAGCAGGCAAAGAGAGTTGGTGCAAGTTGCGAGTGGTTTAAGCTTACGGTACTGTCGCATCTTTAAGCATAAGCAGCCACTTTCACAAAAGGTTCAAGACACAATAAAGCCTGTTTTTAAAGCTCTATCGAGTAATGATTTATTGATTCGATGTTTGGGAGGTGACACTCAAAACTCGAACGAGTCCGTTAATGCTTCTACTTGGAAACTCGCGCCTAAACATTTACAGTGTGGCGTGCAAACTGTTGAAATTGCTAGTTATATTGCAATCTCCTTATTTAATGAAGGATATACTATTCTACTAAAGATTATGAACACTTTGGAAATTGCCATTGGACTAAAAATAAATAATTTCATCGAAGAATCAGATAAAAAAGCGCATAACTTCTTCTGAAGTAAATATAACAGATGCTGCGAGAGCAGCTGCATTAGCAAAAAAATCAGAGCAATCAAGTAAAATCCAACAGTTTGAGGTCGAGAAAGGTTTATTGTATGGCTCTGAAGTTGCTGATTAACCGAAAGGTAAATAATTAAATTTTTAAAGACCAAAAATCATTACCAAATCTTTAAACACGTTGTTCTCAAAACGACATTTTGCTTTTTCATTAAGAAAGCATTGTATCGGTAAATAGTAGATTACTCAACAAGCGAGCAAAATAGGTCATTCCCACGAGTCGTTTGTCGCTCGAGCGTCGCGAGAATGACAAAGAAGACGAGTGGAGGACCTATTTTGCCGCGAGTCGAGTATAGAATTTTTTCCAACAAGGTGAACGGAATTCGATTTTCATTGGCTGTTTTGCGTGAGCAAAATACGACATACCCTCGCGAGTGAGCAAAATTTATTTTGCTTACTAGCGAGAGTATGTGGTGTTTTGCTCACGCAAAACAGCCAATGAAAATCGATTTTTGTTATCCGCGGTGGGAAAAAGTTATTTTCTTATTTTTTCACTTATGTGTGTATATTCGGACTCAGGGAGTCGAAAAAAGTGATTTCCAAAAAATGTCTCCATGTGTGTGTCTGTGTGTGTGTATTCAGTAAGCCAACTGGATCTTGAAAACTACACGATGGATTTGCTTCAAATTTTGCATAGAATTTATTTTTTTGTCTAACTTGGGGAAAAGTTATTGAGAATCGGTTTTCTTAGCGTAGTTTTAATTCCAGTCATTTATAAAAACAAAAAAATTTTCGATTTTTCATTTTTTTGGTATTTTTTGTAAACTTCCTGATGAATCTACTTAAAAATTTGCATGAGAATAATTTTCGATCCCCAAAATAAAATAAATTTCTTAAAATTCATTTTCTTAGCGTAGTTTTAATTTTAGAGCATTTTGACATTTTTGAAAAAAGTGTTTGTATTCATTTAGCCACTTCGATCTTAAAAGTTACTCAATGGATTTGCTTCAAATTTTCCACACAATTTAATTTTTTGACTAATTAGTGCAAAAGCTATTGAAGAATGGTTTACTTAGCGTAGTTTTAATGAATAGCCATTCAAAAAATTTTTTTATTTTTTTTTCTATTTTACGTAAACTTCTCTACGAATTTGTTTAAAAATTTTAATGGAAATTATTTTCGATCGCCAAAATAAAAGAGACATTTGAAAACTGATTTTCTTAGTGCAGTTTTAATTCTAGAACTTCTTGAATTTTTGAAAAAAAAATGTCTGTATTTATTTTGTTACTTAGATCTCGAAAAGTACTCGATGGATTTGCTTCAAATTTTCCATACCATTTATTTTTTCAATTATTTTATTTTTTTTATACATTGAAGTCACATTTAAAAAATAATAATAGAATAAACACTAACTCAATAAGCTCTATGAGAAAGCATTGCGCCAAAGCACTTGGCAGCATTTTTAAACTGGTGGGAATCGTAGCTTAAGAGGAGGCCGTATCATTCTGTCCTTGTCTAATCTAAATTTTCTTTATTATTAATAAATTAAATATTTTCTTAGAAAAGTAAGACAACCGCCCAATAGAGCAAAAGACAAGCAAACGATTCTTTTTTATGAAAAAATATGAAATTTTGATTATTTTTCGAGTGAAGTCTGAAACGGAAAAACAATCGAACTTGATTGAGTTGATTCAACTGTTTTTCCGTTTCAGACTTCACTCGGAAAATAATCAAAATTTCATATTTTTTCATAAAAAAGAATCGTTTGCTTGTCTTTTGCTCTATTGGGCGGTTGTCTTACTTTTCTATGAAAATATTTAATTTATTAATAATAAAGAAAATTTAGATTAGACAAGGACAGAACTATACGGCCGCCTCTTAAAAACTATTTAAGGGATCGACTTGTTTTTTTTGTAATTTAAAGGGTATTTAATTCCTGGGAGCTTATACCAAAAAACCATTAATTTTGTTATTATTTTTTTTATATGGTGATTTCTTAAAACGAGGACAAAATTCATTCTTTGTCAATTTTTTTTTTTTTTTAATAAACGTGTTAATAATAAACAAAAGGAATTTTAGATAAGTTCTAAGTATCTCTCAACATATTCCACTGCATAAAGGATAGATGATTCAACTTAACTCAATAAAAAACACTTATAAGTACCAAAATTCGTCACTCCGTTGACTTCTCAGGGTAAATTTTCAAAAATTCTATCGTTCATAAAATGAAATAAATACGTTTCGTTCAAAAAAGTTCCAAGGTTACTTTCTTATTTAAATATTAAATAATAAAAAAATGTTTCAACCAAGGCTTATGAATGTCCCTCCTTATATAAACATGAAAACATGTTCTCCCGTGTCAAAATTTTGTTGACGTAGTTGTAAGAAAACATTTTAGCGGCTTAACGTTAACATTTGTTTTTCTGTCTCCCGTAAACTTGTAGTATACTGTGCCCTCACGCTTTGGCATACAGCATACAAAATGTTCTTTTAGTAAAGTAAATGTCGGAGATAATTTTCAAATATTACATGCGTATTTGAATTACGCGTAAATCCGTCTACTCATAGTTTCTTGAGTAATGCTTGTAAACTATACATTACAAATGACAGAAAATGATGTTAATTTCCTTACTTTTATCTATTTAATATATATTGGCGCTAATCATCAATTAGCATCACTGTTGAGTCAATAAATAATGAAGTTAACATTTTTTTTAACTCTGTCAATATTTAGTATTAATCATTAATTGCATGAATCTTCATAAAAATAAATATTACGAATTTTGCAAAAGCCAAGTACCTAATTGTGTTAATCCCCTGGTAAATAAAAGAATTAATCTATTCATTCTTAACCGTTTCCGGCCATTTTTTGACTGTATTTGACTATTTATTGATAATTTCTTAGTTATTTGTATACTAAATAACCAAAAATCGATTCATTGACATTTTCTTCCCCCTGGTAGAAATAAAAGATTTTTCTACCATTTTGTAACGAGTTTTCTACCATTTCTTTACCATTTCTTGAGATATGGCAAAAAATTGTAATAAAATGGTATATGAATGTTTTCATTCTTTCTATTTTGCTTTAATTGGTAGAGAAGGGTTAATTAAGCTCATTCATCGATATTTTTTAGTTCTTGGGGTATCAAGGATTATAACTAAAAAAAACTTAATTTTCAGATTAAAAAAAATTTTTTTTTTATTTTCGCCCTTGTTTCGAGAAATTACCATATGTCGATTTTAAGAACAAAAAAAGTGAAAAATCTGTACAAAAATTTCACAAATCCGCCATTTTGTTAGTTTTCGACTTTTTTCGGTTTTATTGCTATAAACTCCCAGGAATATGATATATTTTATAAATTTTTTTGTTTTTTGATTTCAGATAAAAATTGGAGGCTCTAAAATTCCCACCATCCGGAAACATTTTTTAGAGGCGATCCCATAAACAAGTGTTTAACTAACAATATAACAATTCTTTTTTAATGATAAAAATTTTTTTGTATGCTCAAAAAATAGACATATGTGTGAAAAAGTTCTAGTACCTTACTTACTGGAAATATTGAATCTAATGACTATTCCATCAATTTTTTTTCTAAATCCATTTTATTTTAATGATAACAACGTTTCGACCGTCTTGGGAAAAAAAACTTCCCCGGTCATTTTCAAGCTAGAAAAATTATAATATATACACTCCCGCTCATACGAAGTTGCCCACCCTAATCAGTTGAGGTGAAATATAAAAAGTTTTACTGTACCATTGGAAAGCGTATAAAAAAATTTTGAAAAGATGGGTTTGAAAGGTTTATTAGAGCTCTTTCAAATGCTGATGGTTTGATTTGAAAATATCTATTTTTTAACTATATTTATAAAGCCAAAAGAAAAAAAAATTTCAAAAATTTTTTGCCCATGTTTAACACTGGGCCAATTCTAGCAAAATTATTCTACGTTAACGTTATACCTCTCAAATTAAAGGATTTTCAGTCCTCTTTTAAACGCTGTTTGGTTTTTTATGCTATGACGAACCGTTAAGAAGTTATAACGATTTTCCTGAAAAAATTAGATTTTTTTTTCAGCTCGCTATATCTCATAAGCATTACACCGTATTAAAAAATGTCAAAGAAAAAAAATGTTCGTTTTCAAGTGAAGAATATGTATACATATAAAATTTCATAGATCGCGATAAATATTTTTTTTTTTACATTTGGAATATTTGTCTATTTTTTATTAAAATCTAAAATTATAACAGGGTGAAAGAGTGTAAAAAAAAATTTTCATCACGAGCTATAAAATTTTATATATTTATTCTTTAACTAAAAACGAACAATTTTTTTCTTTGACATTTTCAAATGGTAAAGTGGTTAACGGTGTAATGCTTACGAGATATGGCAAGCTGAAAAAAAGCTAATTTTTTCAGAAAAATCGTTATAACTTCTCAACGGTTCGTCATAGCATAAAAAACTAAACAGCGTTTGAAAGAGGGCTAAGAAACCTTTGATTTGAGGGATATAACGTTAACGTATAATAATTTTGCTAGAATTGGCCTAGTGTTAAACATGGGCAAAAAATTTTTGAAATTTTCTCTTTCTTTTAGCTCTATAAATATAGTTGAAAAATAGATATTCTTAAATCAAACCGTCAGCATTTGAAAGAGCGCTAAAAAACCTTTTAAAACCATCTTCTCTAAATTTTTTTATATGCTTTCCAACGGAACAGTAAAACTTTTTATATTTTACCTCAACTGATCATGGTGGATAACTTCGTGTGAGCGGGAGTGTATAACAAGAACGAAGAATTATTTTAAAAAAATACATCAGAAAGAAACAATTATCATTGTACATCGAAGAATACAACTCGCACGTATATGGCAAAAGTAAACATCACCCTGAGTATATTGCCATAACAAAACGGTAGTACATATATAAGCAAAACAAGTTTAGAACGTGAATTTAAAAATTTTTACAAACTTAGTCAGGACTAGATATATTAATTGTGTTCAGTTATTTAGTTTTAATGTGTCAAATTGTCTATTTACATTAGATTTATGTAAGTGGATAGAAACCATTTTAGAAAATAATCTTTTTTGAAAATTACTCTCAACATCTAAAATCTTAACATTCGAGAAGTCAAATTTCTGATTTGTTTCGGAATTGTGCTCAACTATGGCTGATCTTTCATTTTTGAATTTACAGTCTCTTTCATGTTCATAAATACACTTTTTTAATTCTCTTGAAGTTTAACCCACATAAGCAGATTCACAATTATTACAACTTATTTTATACACAACATTATTTTTATTTAAAGGCAAAGTCTCGTCTTTACTTAACTTGATAAACCTAGAAAACTTATTTATGCGATTGGGATGTTGCATGAGAATTTTTTTAAATCCATTATATCCATCATTTAGAAAAAGAAAAAATAAAAAACATTTTTTCTTTTTTCATGAAACTAAAAGCTCAAAGAGATAGAGACAGTTAAAACTATGTGACGTCACGAAAGTGTTTGCTTTCGTGACGTCATTTATTAAAACGTTATATATATATCAAAACTGTACTAATTTATATCGGCTATAACTTTTGCAATTCATCAAATTTTGAAAAACAACAAAAATATGCGGATCTCTTCTTTTTCCGTATTCTACCTGGAGGATATAATACATTTTTTATGCAAGATGCTAATTATTTATTAATTTTATATTAAATTTGGAACATATTTTTTTATGTAAAAATCAATGTTTTTGAAAAATGGAAGAACTATTATTATTAAGATTAAAATGGTTGTTATTTTTACTTTGGATACAAAAATTGTTGTATCTGATTTTTTCAAACATATGTTTATAAATTTGTTAATAAATGGCATTGGATAGTTGTTTTGTAAAAGAAGTTTGGTAATTAAATCCAAGTTACTTTTATACAAGAAATGATGCAATAATTTGACACTATAATCAATTGAAGAAAAGACAATGCCAATTTTCTGATTTTGAGAGTGATGAGAATAAAAATTTAAACAACGACCAGAAAAGGAAAGTTTTTTATACCCGTTAGTTAAAACACTATTATCTTTTTGAACAATTAGTTCCAAATCTAAAAAGTTTATTTTATTGTTAGTACATTGTTCAACTGTAAATTGCACATCGTTATTAAAACTATTAAAAATCTTTTTTGTAAATTCAATCATGTTTTAGAAACACACATCTAGATATCATCAACATATCTAAAATAGAAAGGCACTTTAAAGTTCAATTTTTTCAGGCAATGACGTTCCAACATTTGCATAGCTAAATCACATTATATAAGGCTAACCGGACTACCTATTAGTGTACCAAATATCTGTTTATAGGTCACATTATTGAATTTGAAATAGGTTGAGATGAGAATTAAGCTTACGCAGTTACGAAATTCATCGCAAGAGAATTCAATTTTATAGCTTAAAAATTGCCAAAAACCTTTTATCGCATTAATTATCAAACTTTCTTGTATATTGGTAAACATACTAACAATATCCAAACAAATAATAGAGTAACTTGAAAGAATGATAATTGAGTCAACATTTTATTTCAAATCTAGACTGTTTTTTTACATAAGATTTAGCTAGAGGAATATTGGATTTTAGAAATTGTATTAATAATTTTGATAATGAATAAGTAGGAGAAGTGATAGCTAAAACTATAATTCTAAAGGGAAATTATTTTGTATGGACCTTAATTAAACCATAAGCCTTAGATAGTTAAGACTTATTAACTAAATATACTCAATTTTTAAGATTAAGCTGAAAAATTATTAGATTTTAGGAATCGTACTAAAAATTTTTATAATGAATAAGTAGGAGAATTGATAGCTGAAACTATTATTCTTACTGGAATATTTTTTTTATGGGCCTTAAATAAACCATGAACCTTAGATAGTTGAGACTTATTAACTGAATTTTATAAATATTTAAGATTTAGCTAGAAAAATATTGAATTTTAGAAATTGTACTAGAAATTTTGATAATGAACAAGTAGGAGAATTGATAGCTGAAACTGTAATTTTTACTGGAATTATTTTTTATTGACCTTAATTAAACCATTAGCCTTAGATAATTTAAACTTATTGACGGCATTTTCTAAATTTTCAAGATTTAGCTAGAGCCATATTGGATTTTAAAAATTGAACTGAAAATTTTGATTATGAATAAGTAAGAGAATTAATAGCTAAACCTATATAATTCAAATTGGAAATTTTTTTTATGGACCTTGATTGAACCACAAGCTTTAGATAGTTAAGACTTATCAACTGAATATTCTGAATTTTTAAAATTCAGCTCGTGCATTATTGGATTTTAGGAATCGTACTAAAAATTTTGATAATGAACAAGTAGGAGAACTGACAGCTTAAACTATGATTCAAACTGAAATTTTTTTCTATGTACCTTTATTAAACCATAAGCCTTAGATAGTTGAGACTTATGAAATTAAGTAGAAAAACTGATAGCTAAAACTATTTTTCTTACTGGGAAATTTTTTTATGGACCTTAATTAAACCATAAGTCTTAGATAGTTGAGACTTATAAACTGAATTTTACAAATTTTTAAGATTTAGCTAAGAACTATTGGATTTTAGAAATTGTACTAAAAATTTCATAATATATAAGTAAGAGAATTGATAGCTCTTACTGTAAAATTTTTTTTATGTACCGGAGTTAAACAATAAGCCTTAGATAGTCGAGACTTAGTAAGAGGCGGTCGGAACCATTTGCCGCTTGGTGGCGCTGCGGTCAGGTGAGAGAAAAATGTAAAATATTTTTCATACAGCAATTTGAAATTTAGTGAAACAATAATATACTTTTAATTTTGTCATTTCCTCTAGCCATATATATGTAGAATAATTATTAATATTAATCTTGTTTGAAAAGTCTAAAATATTGTTATAAAGCGAAAAATGCGGCGCGAGGTAGAGCCGACGTAAACATTAGTATACATCATTCTTTAGTATTGTTCTATCTGTCGCACTAAAGGAAGGTGTACGCATGTTTATATCGATCCTACGTTGCATCGCATTTTTAGTTTTATAACAATATTTCAGACTTTTCAAACAAGATAAGTATTAATAATTATTCTACATATATGGGGATATCTCTGGAACTTTTTAATTTTGAGATGTCGACCTGACAACAATTGAAAAGTCTATAATACAAGTTTCTGGAGTGGCATACACTTCAATAAGGGCTTAAATTACTCATTTCTTGCAGTAGAATATGTAATTAAATTTTGGTATCGATTGGAAAATTGGTACTTACGGTACATAATTTTATACGTCAAAAATGATACTTTTTTTATATTTTTCTACGTGTGTTTCTTGAGCTATAAAAAAAGTACCATTCCTTCAATCATTCTCAAATTTTCTGAGCATAATGAATATGGTAAAAACAACAGTTTAAGCCTACCCTGGTACATGTGCCCCTCTTTAGGAAGCTATTTGACTATTTTTAATGTAAGTGTAATTTTTAGGTGAAAATTACACTTACATTAAAAATAGTCAAACAGCTACCTAAAGAGGGGCACATGTAACAGGGTAGGCTTAAACTGTTGTTTTTACCATATTCATTATGCTCAGAAAATTTGAGAATGATTGAAGGAATGGTACTTTTTTTATAGCTCAAGAAACACACGTAGAAAAATATAAAAAAAGTATCATTTTTGACGTATAAAATTATGTACCGTAAGTACCAATTTTCCAATCGATACCAAAATTTATTTACATATTCTACTACAAGAAACGAGTAATTAAAGCTCTTATTGAAGTGTGTGCCACTCCAGAAACTTGTATTATAGACTTTTCAATTGTTGTCAGGTCGACATCTCAAAATTAAAAAGTTCCAGAGATATCCCCATATATGGCTAGAGGAAATGACAACATTCAAAGTATATTATCGTCTCAGAAAAATGTAAATAGCTGTATAAAAAATATTAATAGATTTCTCTCACCTGACCGCAGCGCCACCCTGTATCTAGCGGCGAATAGACCCGACCGCCTCTTAATTGAATTTTTTAAATTTTCAAGATTTAGCTAGAGAACTATTGGATTTTAGAAATTGTACGAGAAATTTTGATAGTGAATAAGTAGGAGAATTGATAGCTAAAACTGTAATTCTAACTGGGAAATTTTTTTTATGGACCTTTATTAAGAGCAGGCCGGATTCGCTGTCCTTGTCTGATTGAGATTTTTGTTATTTACTTAAGTATTAATCGGTGTATGTGCAAATTGAATCTGTTAGCAAAATTGCGTCCAAACTTTCGTCATTTACATCTTTTGCAGAGTCAATGGTCAAATACTCTATTACTGGTTCATTTATTTTTGATAAAATTGTTTGATTCATTTCCGTTACATCTACGTTTTTCGGTGCGAATATAATATTTTCGTAATAGTCACAATTTTCGATATTTATATTATGCCCGTAAATTTTATCAATTAGAGCATTTGTTAGACTATCAATGATTTACTGAATATTATAAACATTATTTACTATACTGTATTCAATATCGTTATTTTTAATATAGTATTCTAAAGTGGGTAAATTAAAGTCACTCAATTGGAATCCATTATTAGTTAAAATATCATTAATTATGCTTAATGCATATTATTCACCCTTTTTGTTGAGATTCATTTTTGGTGATATATATATATATATATATATATATATATATATATATATATATATATCATATCATTTTCGAGCATTTATTGGATTGTGAAATGTACAAATGTAACTAAATAATTGAGAAAGAGCTTTTGGAAATCGAGATTTACATGATTCTCCTAAACATTTATTCCATTCATCATCTATTTCAACTAAATTTGTTGCTTCTGCTGCTTCAAAGAATGTTGGGTATGTAACTTCATCAAAAGTTTCTAAGCTTTTAAAAGAAGTTGCAGTTTTAACGTGAAGCAGGAGTAATCTTGAAAAGATTCTTTCTCTTTGTTTTGGATTAACTAAGTGCATTCTGGTTAGAATAGGTTTTATAGTTTTAATTCTTCTCGTCCATATTTTATATACTCGATTAAAAACATAATGTTGCAGTATATCAGAATAAAAGTAATTATGTGTCTCTGGGTCACTTTTTTTAAGTTCAAACCACGCTATTAGTGTTGTATTTACATTTTTCTTATCAATTTCGTGTTCAAATCCTTCTTTGAAATACACATATTGTTGATTTTCATTATGAACAGCTTATCTATAAATTGCATGTGAAAGTTCACTAATATTATATTCTAATATGCGATGCATAGCTTCTAGCGGGCAAACGTATTTTGTGTTTATATATTGTTTAATTTCATCATAAAACATATCCAAATCATTCACTTCATCCATTTTATCATCAGTATTACTTCCAGTATTTATTTCACTTGCTTTTATTTTTATAGATGTACAATCATGTCCTTTGAAGAAGTATTTAAATAAGTATTTTATAACTCCTATTGTTGAACATAATTTAATATTAATATGACAATCAAACTTTAGTAATAAATACGGGTTATAAGGAACAACAAATCTATTGTCTACCCACTAGTTTTTTGTATATAATATCTTATTTTTATCATTACTTTGTCGATAAATAGGATAACCATTTGTCATTATTGTAGTTTCAATAAATCGTTTCGAAAAATTTTTTGTACACTTTCCTGATTCTTTATCCATACAAGGTGAGTTTTTATTCTGATCTCCACAAGGGCCATGGATTAAAAATTGTTTAACTATTTATAAAATCTGGGATTCTCATTTTTATTTGAAATTTCAGCTACTATGAATTTATCAACGTCATCACTTTTGTAAATTTTATCATTTTTACTCAAAAATATTAGCATATGTGCATGTGGTAATTTTCTCTTTTGAAATTCTACTACGTATGAATATGCAATGCATTTTCCCAAAATATGTTCTGTAGAAATTTGCACTATTAATATTTTTAATTTTTGATAAAATACTTTAACAACAATATCTGGTCTATCTATTACTTCTTCACTTTGTCCTGTATTATTCGTGATTTCTTTTTATTTCGGATTGCATGTCATAGTAATGAAAAAATCTGGTTTTTCAATTTTTTGTAATGATTTAATGTCATGGAATCAAGAAAATTTTGATGTAAGGAACGCGGACTTTCTGTAAAAGTTGGTGGTAATTTAAAACATTTTTGCGATTTTTAAACCATTATTGATTTCGTTTTTTATTTATTTTTTAATAAATCTATTACACTTTGATAAAGTTCTGTTCTTAAAGAATCTTGATTTTTCTTTATAAAATATCATCTTGAATTTTTTATTTGAACCCATGAATATAAGTGGATATATAATCATAAGATCTACGTGTTTACTTATAAATAGGATTCTGATTAGTTTTTCTGCTTTCGAATAAATACATATGTCTCTTTCAATAGGTAATTCATTTCCTATAAAAACTACTGCTACTTTATTACATTTAGCTTTATTATATCGATGCTTATCAATGTTATCATTTTGTCTTATGGACATTTTAACATCCCTAGGTACAGTTCCATTTTTAATAAAACGATTATTTTCTTCAATTTCTACTCCGCGCATCATTTTATAAGCTGCTGCGTAAGGATTATTTCTCCTAATTATAGAATCTAATGTATTAAATAATTCAATAGAACAATTTAGATCGTTTTTTATGCGTTTATTTGTTTTTTTGTTATCAAATATGTTTAATTGTCCATAATTTCTTGATTTATTTTTATTTGCACGTAATGCATATGTATTATGGTATATTTGTCTACAAATACGTATAACTTGAGGACCTTTATTAAATAATTTATCAAATGCTGCACTAAACTAGCAAATGCTAAGGCGTTATTATATGATCTTATGCATTTTTTAAAATTATTACACTGAGAGAAAATTCATGCCAATAGAGCATGTAGTCTACGTATCCAAAGTTAGTAAGTAACATCCTATGCTTTAATAACAGCGCCATCTACTCTTACGAGGTTTGTGCTATCCAAAAACTGTTTGTTTACATGCTTTAGTAGCTCCCCACTCTAATATCCTTCGATAGCTAGCGCTGTATCCTCTCATGGGACGTGAAGGAAGTAAACGTGGCTTGTCCACTATTCTTTCTTTACTGCTAACGATGGCATTCTTCTATTGCTCAAGTCACCTCCTCTTTTGGGTGGCGACGCGAGCAAACACTCTATATCCAAACGGTCTATATCCAAAATCATGTTGCAAATTTCGTTAACGTATTTTCGTAGCGTGAATCTTTTATTTCTTTTCTTTTCTTTTTTTATGAAGGGAGATACGTTATAAATATAACCTGTTGAACTTTTTAACTTTAAATAATTAATTTTTAACTTAAAATTTAGTTATTTTAAACCGCTGGGGGGCAGATGAGCATGTACGATTTTACGCCAGAGTTATTTCGAAGTAACGTTGGTCTAGTGCGTAACATTCGCGCTTTTCCTTTTGAGTAGGCGAGTTCAACTCTCGGCTAGGGTCACTTTTTTTTAAATTTTTTTTTAATTATTTTAATACTTTTTATTGCTTTTTTTTATTTATATTTTTTTTATTTTCTATTTTTTTATTAATTTTAAAATCTATTTTTTCACAAGTTACTTAAAATATGCTCGTTTTTTTTATTAATATTTTTAAATAAATTATTTCATATAGAAAATAATTTAAAATATTAATAAATAAATAATAGTGATATTCACAATACTATAGTTCAATTTTGTCTTTATAAACATATTTCAATATAAAATATATATTATAACATAAATAATAACTCAGTTTTATTTATTTATTGTAATTTATTGTAAATTTTATAAACTAAATTATAAATTAATTAAACTATACTATTATAAAATAAACATCACTATTATAAAATAAACATCACTATTATTTATTTATCAATATTTGTAATTACTACCTATAAAGAATAATTTATTTTTAAAAAATTTTCATTGAAAAAAACAAGCGTACTTGTGAAAAATTAAATTTTAAAATTATTAAAAAAATACAAAATCTAAAAAAAATAAATATAAAAAGGAATAAAAATATTAAAACAATAAAAAAAATTTAAAAAAAGTGACCCTAGCCGAGAGTTGAACTCGCGTACTCAAAAGGAAAAGCGTGAACGTTACGCACTAGACCAACGCTACTCCGAAATATCTCTGGCGTAAAATCGTACATGCTCATCTGCCCCCCCAGTGGTTTAAAATAATTAAATTTTAAGTTAAAAATCAATTATTTAAAGTTAAAAAGTTTAACAGGTTATATTTATAACGTATCTCCCTTGATAAAAAAAGAAAAGAAAAGAAATAAAAGATTCACGCTACGAAAATACGTTAAAGAAATTTGCAACATAATTTTGGGTATAGACCAGCCGTGTTTGCTCGCGTCGCCACCCAAAAGAGGAGGCGACTCAAGCAAACAAAGGATGTGAGAGTGGGGAGTCATTGAAGTATACCACGCGAGTCATCAGTGAATGCCGTTCATGCTTTAGTTACTCTCCATACCATCTTTTTTAGTATAAGGTAATCCAATACTAATAGAGCTTCTCACGGCCTGTCATATTTGTATCAATGTTTTATATGCTCGCATAGATGGCAGTTCGCATGCTCTATTAGCATGAATTTTCTCTCAGTGTACTTATCATACAATTTCCCGTAAGTAATTTCTTAATCTCTTCAGTATATTCTGGGTCTTCTTCTAATGTTATATTTCCTTGTTCACAACATGATGTAAATTTCTTATTGCTTGACATTTCGAATGCAAAATGTCTACCACAATAATCACAAATAAAATTCAAATAACGAATATTATTTTCCATGATATAATTTTCATTATTATCGGTCAATGTATCTTTAGATATTTGGTAATAATTTATATCATTTTAATTTTCTTTTGTTTTGAATTTATCTTTGTTTTTTTCATAATGATTTTTATTTTCTACTGGAGTAATTAAATTATCATCTTTTTTTTAAATGTTTTTTTATAAGATTCATTTAAACGATTCAATATTTTTTGTTTGTTTTTCAATTAATATTGTTTTCTATTTTCTAAAACTTTATCTTTATTATATTTATAATACGATTCGTCATGAATGCATCTATCATAGTTGTGATTTTGTTAATATGTTAAATTCTTATTTTTGTTTGAGGATTCTTAATTGTTTTTTATAAATTCATTTTGGTTAGAAATTTTACTTTTTTGTTGCAATATATTAATATTTTTTTATTTTTTAATTGAAACTTTTATAATTTTTTTCAATTTTTATCCCTCTTGAAATTATTTTCAATTTTCGTAATTACATTAATGTTTTGAGAATTCATTTGATTTTCATGTTATGTTATACTTAAATTTTTTAATGTCTCAATTGAAACTTTTGTTTATTCTAATAATTTTTCATCATTAAATTTATTTTTAAATATCAAAAGTGGTTCTTGTTCAATATTATTTACAGATTCTTCAATGTTATTGTATTTGATTCTTTGACAATTACTTTTTAAAATTTTTTCTTCAGTTTGTTTATATTTTCTTTTATTACTATTTTGGTAAATTTTGTGTAGATAAATTTTTGGTTTATAATTTGTCGCCTCTAAACATTTTATGTTATCGAATAAATGTGATTGTTGTAGTGCCAACTCTTGTAACTTTTTTTTTCAAGATATTCAAAATTTATATTTTGAAAATTTAATTTCATCGTTGACAATTGCTTGTGATGTACAATTTGCTGATTTTTGGATATCGCTTTATAATTGATATTAGTATAATTGTTCTTTACTAATGGAAATATGACAATTAAATTTGTTTCATACATAGCTATCAAATGTCCATGGATTTTTTTATGTCAAATTCTATTCCACAAGGACACAAATTATTAACGATTGCTGTTGCAAACGCTATTGAAAAAATGCCACAATCAAAAAGATTAATCTGAAATCAAACTTTTTCAAAACATATTTGTGAGTTTTCACGAATCGGAAATAGTTTATTGATGTAAATTTTTCGTTCATCATTTAATCCATTACTATTTAAACTATCACAAACATAAATTACATTTTGTGAATAATAGATACACATCCAATGACCAAAATGTCGATTTCCGGAGAAAAGTATTTGTATGTAATCTTGATTTAATGGAACTGGATTAATAGTTTCAGGCCTTTATAAAAATATTGTTTGTTGCATTGAAAAATTTGTATGATTATTCAAAATGTGAATAAAATTTCTAATGTGTTTATCATTTAACATACTTAATTGCCCAGCATATCCATCTTTACCTATTATTATTAATTTCTCTTCTTTGGTTAAATTCATTCCATGAAAATAATAAATTCATGTATACTTCCAAATTGAAATTATTTAATATAAGAATTTCAAATACTTCTGAAAAACTAAGAAAAATCCTGAAATAAAAATTTTAAATGTTATTTATATAGATAATTGAAAATTCTATTAATAAATTACCACTCATTAAATACATAAACATAAAAAAACATAAACATCATAAAAACAAAGTTCAATGTTCATCATTGAACATTGTTCATTTGAAGTTTCAACTCAAGTTTTTTTGTTAGTTTGTTCATTTTCTCGTTCTTATATAAACATCCCTTCTAAAAACCATTTTTCATAAAATTTAATATTTATAGAATCAATTAATGATAAAACATCTGACCAAAATTTTTTCCTCGCTGAAATTTCTTTTTGATTTTAATCCACACGAGTTTTATTTACCTCGCTCCTAACGACGCTCGGTCAAATTTTCGTATATTATATTAATATGTATAAATTAGTTGATTTTAAAGTCAAAAATTGCCTTAATTTATAAGTTTTTATATTGCAGTTCTGTTTAAAATTTAGTTTTCATATATTTGAAAAAAAGGATTAATCAAAGTTCCAATATGCATAAAAATTGTTTAGATACAAATCATATGATTATGATAAATTGAAAATTTGTTTTATCCAATTTTATTTAAATTAATGAAATAATATGATAGGAATTCATTCTTTTTAATCATGTGTTTTAGACAGAGGGTCGGAGATAAAAACGGAGACGTAGAAACGGAAAAGTAGAGACGAAGACACAGAGACGGAGACGGAAATAGAGAGACATAGACGGAAAGACGAAAGCGGAGAGACGGAAACAGAGAGACATAGACGGAAAGATGAAAACGAAGAGACGGAGACGAAGAGACATAGACAAAGACGCGAAAACGGAGAGACACAGACAAAGAAACAAAGACGAAAAAAGGAGTCATAAGCACAAGGACAGAGAGACATAGATGGAAGGACGGAGACGGAGAGACAGAGACGGAGAGAAAGAAATGGAGACAGAGAGACGGAGTGACGGAGATGGAGAGACGGAGACAAAAAATGGAGCTGGAGAGGCATATGTTCTGTATGTGTATGTGCATATGTGTATATGTGTATGTGTAAGTGTGTATGAGTGTATGTGTCGTAACGTTTTTCCCTTTCAGGAGGGGGAAATACGTGTTTCTCCTGTTGCCGGACGCTTCAGTGAGTTACCAGAGTAAAATCGGTAGGAGTGGGAAAGATCGGACGGTGGAAAATGAAGGAAAGTAACCAGGTATAACACGTTTGGTTATGCTAGGGAGTACCTTGGCTTTATTGTACTCATTAAACTCATGCACAACGACGATTACAATAATGAAATAATAATAATGTATTAATCAAAACCAAACCTATTATTTTATATAATACAAACAACTAAACTAACCTTAAATACGATTGTAATTTACAAAAGTAATTAGTTCTTAATTTATCTTGGCCACTTATCGGCTATTTAATAAAAGAATCAAATCAATTAATAAATCTTTAAATGAATCTAATTAATAGTTTATGTTTAACTAAAAGATTTTTTGGCCCGGGCGGTCTAATTGTACCGGCGGCTCTCACCTGCAACAATGTGCAAACAAATAGAGACAAATGATTAATAACTAAATGATTATGATATTAACAGGCAACGGTACCTAATATCGCTATAATTAATCCTACGGTAATAATGGGTAGCCGACTCCCTTGATTATCTAAATTACTAATCTCCATGGACGTGCGCAGCCTTTAAGTGACGTAAAGACAATGGGTAGCTGACGCCCTTAACTTATTCTAACTTACTACTACGCGACGGTCGGACGGAGTCCTTTAACTAAACATAAAATGCAATAGGTCGACGACACCCTTAATTTATTTTATTGTTCACGTAAACACGGACGCGACAAGCTATGGGTAGATGAAACCCTTAATTGAGCTAGTGGCAAAATGTGAAATAAAATATGATATTTCGGGTGGATGTTACCCTTAAATTCAGCGGCGCAAAGCCGGCATTGCGGCGACGGCAAAAGGTTGCGAGTGTGCTCTAGGTAGCATAGATCTACGCCTGTGTGCTCACTTGACGTTACTCTAATACCACCAGCATATGCACTGTGGTGTAGATCTGTGTGCGCACTTGGTCCACCCTCATGTGCAAGAGAGAGAAGCTCCGCCTAAGCTGTGATGCTCCACAAGCCAAGACAGCCAGCTACTACCTGTCTCACTCTCTCTTAGCCTTGTGTGCTTACTTAGGTAAAGAGAGAGAAGAGACCGTAGTCTACACTGCTCTGCTTTGGTTAGCTCCTCAGCCTCTTATATACTCTGGCCTCATTTTTCCCGTTACGCGTAACGACATTCGGGGTTGCCACCTGGCGGCTGAGCTCAGAACTACTGTTCTATAATAGCTTGGCCGTTAGGCGGGAAATTTGAATGCGCGAGTATGTATACACGTCGCAGTGTTTATGTGACATGTATATGTGAAAATTTACATATGAATATATATATATATATATATATATATATATATATATATATATATATATATATATATATATATATACGTATGTGAGTGAGTGTATGTTTGTATGTATTGCAACGAGTCCGAAATGCATTTTTCTTATTAAAATAAAGTAAAAATTTTCATTAAGTTAATATGTAGGTTCGGCCGGTAATGTAGATCAGTCTTAATGTATTTAAAGAAAAAAAATATACAGTAAACAGAAAAATTTATTTTTTATTGAAAAACATAGAGAAATAGATAATGGAATTTTCTATAAAAAAATCTTCAATAAACTATTAAATTTTTCGAAATTCAACATTAATTCAAATTTGAATGAAAAGCCCGCTGTAGGCCGGTTCACGTGTTCGAATCTTATTCGCCAAGAGACTAAGACAGAAGCACGGCGCTCCTTGTCTCTCACTATTGGTAAGAGGGAGAGGCAAAGAGACGCGATGCTAATACGTCGGTACGATGTTACACTTAATTATAACATTTATTCAATGAATTTCTGAATCGTTTAACTTAATAAATAAGGGGGTTATTAAAGAAATAATTCAAGGTAAGCATTTTTTTTCATTATTAAATAATTTTAAGATTTTAAATCAATTAATATATGAAGTAATCGTTATTAAAAATATATAATTTAAACTAAGTTTGAATCCCTAGCTTAAACGGGGCTTTCAAAGCATCTAATTACTAGCAAAGACTTTAGAACAGAATTAATTGAATTAAATGATTATTTTTAAGGAGAAAATGCAGTGATTCTATGATTTAATATTTTTTTTTATAAAATAAATACTTTCCATAAATAAGTTTGCATTTTAAGGACAATTTCTTATTTAAATAATATCTTTATTATCTAATACAGTGCATAGATGGGGGTATTCATGTACGCTGAGAATAAATACAAAGAGGTCTCCGCGCATATCTACTGAACAGCTTAGATGAAGTAGATTATCTAGATAACCAATAAAGCAAGAGGGGATCAGTGAACTCAGGCTCGCGCAGCGAGAGGAACTCATGATCATTCTCTCTTGCACCGCCTTAGTTTCAACTACTATTAAAATCAAATTAGTTGTTTTTTTCTTTTGTTTCTTCTATTTAAAGTAAGAAAGAGATGTGATTCTTTTATTTGTTTTTCTTAAGTGTTTTTTTTATTTATTTCCTTGCTCTGTATATATTTTTGAGCAAGTGCAATAAAAATAAATACTTTTAAAATTTTTTTCGCGAGTCAACTCGAACTTGTTTTATTTTTCCTTATAAGTAATTCTGCGTATAAGTTAAATCTTTGCAGGATTACTGGCAATAATTATTGATTAAAAATAGAGTCAGTGTAATAACAGTGATTGTGTATTAACCCATATTATAAATAGAAAATATTTTTTTTGACTAATCAGGGAAAAGACTAGGCCTTCGGCCGCAAAGCCCCGAGTGGTCGTTCTATGTTTTCAACCGCTGCGCATTGCACAAAAGCCTGATGGTAATGGATGTAAGAGGGTGCTGAAAATCTGCCCTTATCTTTAGTAAGATTTACTAAGAATTTGTTTTCTTATTTTTTCCAACAACGAATTTTGTATTAAATCATAAATAAACGAGAATAATTCACAAAAGACGTCAGATACACGACCAACTCAAATAAAAATACAGTGTTATTTATTTCTCAAACCATCTTATGTCAATTTTCTGTGGGTCGTATATTAAGTGTCATTTTGCATGCTAATATGTTATGTCCAATATATGAAATAATTAAAAGAATTTTTACGTAACATCAAATAAACGAACCCAATGGACCCATTATATAAATGAGTTATAAAGTCGGCGAGTATACTAACTTTACAAAAAAGAAGGCAGGATTGGTTTTTCTTTTGCTGCTTATTCGCAAATAATTGTTTAAGTAATAATATATACAGACATTTATTTTGGTAATAAAATAGAAAGGTAAGATCAAATAATAAAACGTAAATTGAATATTAAATTAAGTTTATCCAGTCTTGCTATATCTCTTAACATTTGACGTTACAGTATGCATGTGTATGTGTATGTGTGCATAAGTGTAGGTGCAAGTGTGTGCGTGTATATATATATGTGATAATTATGCAAACGATATTCCCGGGAGAAAAAAGGCTCAATTCTTCACATTAATATAATGGTAGTAATATAATATGAGATTATATATTAGTTATATAATAAAGTAATAACGGAGACGAAGACGGATAGACGGTGACGAAGAGACAGAGTCGGAGAGACGGAGATAAAGAATCGAAGATGAAGAGACGGAGATGGACAGACGGAGATGGAGAGACGGAGACGGAGAGGCGAAAATAGAGAGGTGGAGACGGAGACGAAGAGACCGAGGCGGTAAGATGGAGATAGTGATACGGAGACGCAGAGACGGGGAGAAAGGAACGGAGACAGAGAGACATAGCCGGAGGAACGGAGACAGAGGAACATAGTAAAAAAGACGGAGACAAAGAGAAAGAGACGGAGAGACGGAGACGGAGGAACGAAGTAGAAGAGATGAAAACGGAAAGACGGAGACGGAGAGACATAGATGACAGGTTGAAGACAGAGACACAGAGGCAGAGACGGAGAGACATAGACATAGGGACGGAGATAGACGGACGGAGAGACGCAGATGGAAAAACGGAGGCGAAAAGACGGAGAAAAAGAGATAGAGTGACGGAGATGGAGACAAAGAGATGGAGAGCAAATGTTCTGTATGTGTATTTGCATATGTGTATATGTGTTTGTGCGCATGTGTTTATGTGTATAAGTGTATGTAACTTTTGAAAAACCGACACTTTTGAGGAGTCAACAGTGTTGCCGTACATAGGAAATCGCATGTTAACCTTTAGGGGACGGGAAAGCCACTATAGTGGCTCGACCATGGATAGACACTTTACATATGAGTATTTCCCAATATTAGAGATACATATTATGTGTTTTTTATAGAAAATTCTGACAAATTGAAAATTCCAAATTTCCCGTCCTCTAAAGGTTAAATTTCAAAATCCTCAAAGTTCCGTGGAACGTGAGGATTTTTGAAATATAGAATATTGGCGAAAAAATAAAGGGGGATAACAATAGAAACTGCCATACACCCGCCGAGTGTGCAGGATACTAAAACAAGGACGGTACTATCGGAGTGGTTATTTTTAGATTTGGCAACGTCGCAATCCTCAAAAGTCCTTTGTGATATAAATATATGTATATACATATTATATATATATATATATATATATATATATATATATATATATATGTGTGTGTATAAGTATGTGTGTGAATGTATGTGTGTATATATGCATGTGAATGTGCGTATGTGTATGTGTGCATATGTGTAGGTGCAAGTGTGTGCGTGTATATATATGTGTTATAATTATGCAAACGATATTCCCGGGAGAAAAAAAAGGCTTAATTCTTCACATTAATATAATGGTAGTAATATAATATAAGATTATATATAAGTTATATAATAAAGTAATAACAAAGACAGAGACGGAGGCGGAGAGATAGTGACGGAGAGACGGAGATGAAGAGCCGCGGACAGAGAGACGGAAAGACGAAGACGGCGAGACGGAGACGGAGCGATGAAGTAGGAGAGATGGAGACGGAGTGACCGAGACAGAGAGGCGGGAAGGAAATATGGAGTCGAAGGGACGGAGATGGAGTAACGTATATTGTGTATGTGTGTATGTGTGCATGAGTAAGTTGATGTGTATAGATACGTGTATATGTGTGTATGTGTATGTGTGTGTGTATGTATGTATTTGTATGTGTGTATGTGTATGTTAAAGGTGCACATGTGTATGTGGATGTATGCATGTGACAATAATGCAAAAGATATTTACGTAAGAAAAAAAAGTCCTAATTCTTTACTTTTATATAATAGTGGCTGATTCCATTCAGATTCATGCAGGCCGTCACTGATCGAATTTTTTTTTTTCTTTTAAGTAATAAAAATACCTTTTTATTATGTATATGATAGTAAAATTTACCTCATAGAACGCTCAAAAAAATTTTTTTTTTTTACTACAGCAATTTTAGTGTTGGATGTAAAAACGAAAATTCAAAAATTGAAAATGAACCTCTACTTTTAAATGACTATAGCTCCGTCAATTTTTAACCTTTTTGGACGTTCTTTTAACAAAAGTGTGCGAAATTTGGTCTAGTTTTGAATGCGATCTCGATTTTTGTAATACAATTTGATCTTGCTAAGTTATTTACGAAAAACCGAAAAAAAGCGATTTTTTTCAAACACGATTTTCTCAAAAACTATATTTTTTTTTTTTTTTTTGAAATTTTTATATGATTTTATACATAAAAAATACTAACTTTTAGGGTAGGTGAGAATATGCGATTTTGCCTTATTTTTTTTTAACAGATTTTTAAACGTTTTTTTTATCTTTTCGATTTTAAAACATTGATACTATGGCGCATCGTACTATTTTTCCAACCTTACGTGTTCTTACAACTATTTTAATGCTTTTATTTATTGATATATCAAAAATATCAACAATAATCTTTAAAATAAACCCCGGATCGAATATTTTGATCAATTAGAACAAAAGTTATGACGATTTAAAGTTTAAAAAAAAAATGCTGAAACTTTAAATAAATATATTTACTTTGAATTTTGAATTTTGAATTTTGAATTTTGAATTTGAATTTCAAATTTTGAAAAGGTGAATTTTTTCAATACTAAAATATATTATTTGGTCATTCCCAAAGAACAAATAATATGCGATACAATTGAGAAATGAACACTAATGAATTAAGAACTAATGTGAATAAAAAAATCTGAATTTGAATAAAACCTTTCAATTTACTTCTTGCCACTCATGTCTCGAAGTTTCGGCAGTGTAGATTTGGTTTCGTTTACTTTTTCTACAGTGAATCTTTTGAATACCTTTAATTTCTTTTGCATTTCCTAACTATTCCATTTTTTTTGTCTGTCGAAAAACTTCTAACTCATCCTTGCGGATAACAAGAATGTTAATCGATGGAGTATATTTTGATACGTGAGTGGCGAAATTTTCCGTGTTTCTAATAAAATCTGCATTCTTCTTGGACAGATTATGCGTGGTAGCATAATGTTTAACTAAACCACCAATACCATCACAAGCGCCTTTGCCATGACCTGTTGCAGAAAAAAGCCATTTTCTGTTTACTTTTGAGTTTTGAAACTCATAGAATTGATATCTATTTTTAAAATGACTGGCAGCTCCATCAGAAATGGTTATGATTTCATCAAGATCTTGCGCAATATGTTTTTGTTTCAAGTTGTCGATAGTTAAATTTATAGTCATTAGGGCATGAGACGAATCATGTTTAATATCGTCGGAGACGGTGACATAACTGACTGTCTTATCGTTTCCAAAATAGCATACTGACGTAAATATTGATATTTGGTTTTTACTCCAATGATAGCTTTGAATTTCATTTTGAAGCAGAACTGTCCAATTTTCTGCAAAATCGACATAAATAACTAATTGGAAGTCATTATGTTTCGCTAAAAGTTTAACCTCTTTAATTGCTATAAGTTGAATTTCTTTGACCAATTTATGAGCTCTTACAGTGAGAGCACGCTCTCTTAACTCTATTAAGAAATTTTCAATTGTGCTAGTTTTATTCAGTAAATTTGATTTTTCTGAATAAAATCTGCAATGTCTTGTTTATTCCCTTTTTTATAATTATTCAAAGCATCTGTAAATATCATATTTAATGTTTCAGCATTTTTTTTAAACTTTAAATCGTCATAACTTTTGTTCTAACTGATCAAAATATTCGATCCGGGGTTTATTTTAAAGATTATTGTTGATATTTTTGATATATTAATAAATAAAAGCAGAAAAATAGTTGTAAGAACACGTAAGGTTGGAAAAATAGTACGATGCGCCATAGTATCAATGTTTTAAAATCGAAAATATAAAAAAAACGTTTAAAAATCTGTTTAAAAAAAATAAGGCAAAATCGCATATTCTCACCTACCCTAAAAGTTAGTATTTTTTATGTATAAAATCATATAAAAATTTCAAAAAAAAAAAAAAAATATAGTTTTTGAGAAAATCGTGTTTGAAAAAAATCGCTTTTTTCGGTTTTTCGTAAATAACTCAGCGAGATCAAATTGTATTACAAAAATCGAGATCGCATTTAAAACTAGACCAAATTTTGCACACTTTCGTTAAAAGAACGTCCAAAAAGGTTAAAAATTGACGGAGCTATAGTCATTTAAAAGTAGAGGTTCATTTTCAATTTTTAAATTTTCGTTTTTACATCCAACACTAAAATTGCTGTAGTAAAAAAAAAAGAAAATTTTGAGCGTTCTATGAGGTAAATTTTATCTTCATATACATAATAGAAGGTATTTTTATTACTCAGAACAAAAAAAAAAAATTCGATCAGTGACGGCCTGCATGAATCTGAATGGAATCAGCCAGTAGTAATTTTTTTTTTATTTTTTCTTTGGAACTGCAGTCAAGCTAATTTCAACATTATATTATCAAAGTTTTTGAATGATGCCGTTAATAATTACGTAGTTTCTTGAGTATAGACTTTGCTAGGTTTCATTGTTGTCAATCAGTATCGTGACGATATTTTTCTATATAAAAGCTCTAGCGTTTATCAAAAAATGGATTTTTGTTTCTCATTTGTAATAAATAAAAGATAATTAGACTGTGTTAAAAATGATAATTTATCTCGTTCAACAATGAATTCGTTGCCTCTGGTAACCAACAATAAATTCAATTTTAAGCGCAAAAGCATACTTGTATATCAGAAAACAACAATCAAGTCAATATTTAGCTAAAAATTTAACTTTATGTGAATCAAATGCAAATAAATTATATAAATGTAAATAAGATAAATGTTAAGACAAATGTTAATGTAAAGGATATAAGTATCACTATATTTATATTAGTTAAGTAAATGAAGAGAGGAAACTGAATATTATTAATTAATCGTAATTGTTATCATATTAGTAAAATATTAATAAAGAAATTATTTTTTTTATTATTGTAATGTAATATCAGACTTACATGTAATTGATAGAAGAAGTTTTGTATTATCTATTAGTTATAATTATAATCATGCAGTAATAATTAGTTATAATTATAATGACAATAATGAAATGTAAATAAAAATGATCAATCTTTATTATTAAAATATAATATTAAAGTAAGACAAAGGTGTGAGATGGAGCCGAGGAGGGGGGGGCACATAAATCGAAGGGGGTGGGTGTGTACTAAGAGAATGTAAAGAATGTCCCATTGGAGATTCTATTGATTTACAAGTAATTTCTTTGACATAAGAAGATTTATATGAAGAAATAATTTATGGTGTTTGGGAAAAATCAAATTTACTGAATAAAACTAGCACAATTGAAACTTTCTTAATAGAGTTAAGAGAGCGCGCTCATAAATTGGTGAAAGAAATTCAACGTATAGCAATTAAAAAGGTTAAACTTTTAGCGAAAAATAATGACTTCCAATTAGTTATTTATGTCGATTTTGCAGAAAATTGGACAGTTCTGCTTCAAAATGAAATTCAAAGCTATCATTGGAGTAAAAACCAAATATCAATATTTACGTCAGTATGCTATTTTGGAAACGATAAGACAGTCAGTTATGTCACCGTCTCTGACGATATTAAACATGATTCGTCTCATGCCCTAATGACTATAAATTTAACTATCGACAACTTGAAACAAAAACATATTGCGCAAGAATTTGATGAAATCATAACCATTTTCGATGGAGCTGCCAGTCTATTTAAAAATAGATATCAATTCTATGAGCTTCAAAACTCAAAAGTAAACAGAAAATGGGTTTTTTCTGCAACAGGTCATGGTAAAGGCGCTTGTGATGGTATTGGTGGTTTAGTTAAACATTATGCTACCACGCATAATCTGTCCAAGAAGAGTGAAGATTTTATTAGAAACGCTGAAAATTTCGCCACTCACGTATCAAAATAAACTCCGTCGATTAACATTCTTGTTATCCGCAAGGATGAGTTAGAAGTTTTTCGACTGACAAAAAAATGGAATGGTTAGGAAATGCAAAAGAAATTAAAGGTATTCAAAAGATTCACTGTTGGAAAAGTGAACGAAATCAAATCTACACTGCCAAAACTTCGAGACATAAGTGGCAAGAAGTAAATTGAAAGGTTTTATTCAAATTCGGATTTTTTTATTCACATTAGTTCTCAATTCATTAGTGTTCTTTCTCAATTGTATCGCATATTATTTGTTCATAGAAAATGACCAAATAATATATTTTAGTATTTAAAAAACTCACCTTTTCAAAATTTAAATTCAAAATTCAAAATTCAAAATTCCAATTCAAAATTTAAAATTCAAAATTCAAAGTAAATATATTTATTTAAAGTTTCAGCATTTTTTTTTAAACTTTAAGTCGTCATAACTTTGGTTCTAATTGATCAAAATATTCGATCCGGGGTTTATTTTAAAGATTATTGTTGATATTTTTGATATATTAATAAATAATAGCATAAAAATAGTTGTAAACATACGTAAAGTTAGAAAAATAGTACAATGCGCCATGGTATCAATGTTTCAAAATCGAAAATATAAAAAAACGTTTAAAAATCTGTTAAAAAAAATAAGGCAAAATCGCATATTTTCACCTAACCTAAAAGTTAGTATTTTTTATGTATAAAATCATATAAAAATTTCAAAAAAAAAAAAATATAGTTTCTGAGAAAATCGTGTTTGAAAAAAATCGCTTTTTTCGGTTTTTCGTAAATAACTCAGTGAAATCAAATCGTATTATAAAAATCGAGATTGCATTTAAAACTAGACAATATTCCGCACTGTTTCGTTAAAAGAACGCTCAAAAAGGTTAAAAATTGACGGAGCTATAGTCATTTAAAAGTAGAGGTTCATTTTCAATTTTTGAATTTTCGTTTTTACATCCAACACTAGAATTGCTGTAGTAAAAAAAAAAATTTTTGAGCGTTCTACGAGGTAAATTTTATTTTCATATACATAATAGAAGGTATTTTTATTACTCAGAAGAAAAAAAAAATTCGATCAGTGACGGCCTGCATGAATCTGAATGGAATCAGCCATATAATAAAATTTATAATTCAGGAATTGAAAAAAATAAAGATTTATCGGATCCCTCTATTTGAACATCCCATAATAAAGATGTATATGAATTAACCTTTAGAGAACCGGGATGACGCCTGGAGGCGTCATACCCCGATCTGCCAAAGACTCGGCCTTAGTTTAATTTCTTGTTCGTGGCCCAAACTCACTTTTTCATAGAAAAACGGGGCTTTTGCAATTTCTGAAATCCCGGCACTCTAAAGGTTAAACAAAAAAATATTCAATTTAAAAAAATCAAAAGAAGTAATTTATTATAGTACTGATTGGGCAAAACATAAACAAAATGACCAATCTGATGAAAATTTTTAATTAAATTATCCAATAAAATATTTAAATTTTTTAAAAATATCTGAATTACGAAATCATTAATTAATATTAAAAGTAGGAGCAATAGTTATGTCAATAAGAAATATAAGTACTAACGATGGTTTATGTGTTTCGATACTTTAGGAATATATGTTCGGAGATCACTATTTCCGATCTTTGACAGGACTGTTATAGCGAGAGTTCTACAGTCATAGTCCACGGCGTAAAAACCCGTGTATAATCTATAACATACATTATTCAGACATAACAATAATTTTTCTTTATAAAAAATTATATTATAGATTACACGCGGGCCTTTATCCCTGTTAAAAAAAACAGGTGAGAAATCATCTGATTTCTCAGGTGATTTATTATGCCAAAACATCATGTGATGATTTTTTTGGGTTTTACACGTTTTAAACTATGTTTGGTCAATTGAGAACTATTTTTAAAAATTTTGAACTATGAAAATTTTTTGTAAAATCTGTTTAAAAATTTGTTTGAAGCCCAAATTATTTAAAAAATTTTATAAGTTCAAAATAGTTCTGAATAGAATAAGCATGGTGTAACATGGCAGATTGGCCATATTACTTTTATGTATATTTGTGGCGCATATAGCCGACAGAAGGGAGCATCTAGCTACGGGCAAGACGGAAAGCAGACCACGCGAGTCAAATATTTAAGAGCATAACCCAAAATCGTTGGCACACACGTGCGAATCTCTATAGCACGTATACTGTGCATACATATAGCTAGCGAGCAGCTTGACTCGAGTAGCTGAGCTTGGGTCCGTTTAGGATCGTTTGTCTCTCTCTTGCGGCGCGCGCAGCGTACAGCAAGAGAGATGAAGCTGAGCATAGACGAGAAGGAATACCATTATTATTCCTTCTGTCGCCGGCGTCCGATATAGAGTCATTACGACTCGTGAGCGACTTGCGATATTGCGTATTAGTATTTTTTGTGTGTGCGAATATCGTGAGCTTGAGTGAGCGAAAATAGATAGTTTTACTATTCTATTTCTTTTATTGTGAATTAAAATAATATCACGATTGCTAAATAAAATTATATAATTTATTTCTGTCTCTTACGACGTGTGTGCCGGGCGATCGCGTGCGCGTTTTATTGCATATATTCCCTTCGTGCTTTTCTAATTCGTTATTTTCTTGTGTGTTTATTGCTCGTGTCCCTTTTAGCTTATGTTTTTTTGTAATATTTGCTTTTCGTCGTGCCAATAGTTATTTAATTAGAGCAAGCGGCGTCGCGTACGCTATGCGCGGCTGGCGTCCATTTTGAGCGAGCGTACGATTACTGTACATATTCCTTAAATAAAGTTTCTCTTATTATTTGTTACTTAATTAATTACAGCTTATATATTTTTATAAATTAGTGCAACCTCCTGATCCCCAAGGTTGTCACAATGGTTTGAAACGTTTAAAAACCAACAAAAATATTATATGATGTTTTAGCATGATAAATTACCTTAGAAATAAGATGATTCCTCACCTATTTTTTTGCAGGCTACGCCATAGACAATGTCTGTAGAATTCTCACTATAACAGCCTGTCCAAGATGAAAAAAACGCTACCAAGTGCTTTTGCGCAATGCTTTCTCATAGAACTCATTGAGTTAGGGTAATTTAATTTTTTTAAATGTGATTTCAATATAAAAAATATAATTTCTATTCAAGAAAAATTAATGAGTATGAGAGAGTGATTAGAAAATAGGAATGAAGAGTCAGGGATGGATTAAAATAGGGTAAAAATGAGGATCAACCTAAGATAGAAGGACGAAGAGGTAGTAAGGAACTAATAAATCAGTTAGTGAAAGCGTTAAACCAGAAATCAAAAGAAGTGATCAAAAAGCTACGATAAAAAAATTAATTTTTGAAAGCTTGTTTTATAAAGACAGTATCAAATAACTTGCATACAAATTTTAGAGCAAACCTATCGAGTAGTTTACATAAAACGGGAAAAAAATTTCCTAAAATTAAAACTATGCTAAGAAAATTGGTTTTTGAAAATCATACTTCTTTTGACAGTTACAAATAATTCTTATGCAAATTTCAAAGCAAATTTATCGAATAATTTTCGAGATCTAATTGACTAAATAAATACAATTTTCTTTTCAAAATTTTCAAAATGCTCAAAAATTAAAAATACACAAGGAAAATCAGTTTTTTAAAATTTCTTTTCTTTTGGCAATTGCAAATAATTGCCCTGCAAATTCTAGAACAAATCTATTGAGTATTTTACGTAAAATTAAAAAAAAAATAAAAATTTTTAAAAAAAAATCTTAAAATTCTCTAAAACTGTAACTAAACTAAGAAAATAAATTTCCAGAAGCTTGTTTTCTTCAAACAATAACGAATTGATCGTATAAAAATTATGGAGAAACTTCATCGTACGGTTTACATAAAATAGAAGATAAATGAAAAATGAACATTGTTTTGAAAATTTTCAAAATTCTCTAATATTAAAACTGTGCTGAGGAAATTAGTTTTTCAAAGTTTGTTTTCTTCAGACAATAACAAATAACTTTCATACAAATTTTGGAGCAAATCCATCAGTTTACGTAAAACAAAAGAAAAATAAAAAATGAAAATTTCTTTGAAAATGTTGAAAATGCTCAAGAATTAAAACCACGCTAAGAAAATAAATTTTCAGAATTTTTTTTTCTTTTGGCAATCGCAGAGAATTTTCTTGCAAATTTTTAAGCAAATTCATCATGTAGTTTGCGCAAAATACAGAAAAAAATGAAAAATCGAAAATTTTTCTAAAATTCTTAAAATGGCTCTAAAAAAAGAACTACGCAAAGAAAACTAATTTTCAATAGCTTACTCTCAGTTAGTCGGAAAACTAAATTGTATGCAAAATTGGAAGCAAATCCATCGAGTAGTTTTCAAGATAAAATTAGCGAAACGAACACATACATACATACACACACATACATACATACATACACACACACACACACACACACACACACACATACAGACATTTTCTAGAAACTATTTCTTTTGACTCCCTGAGTTCAAATATGTACAAATTAATAAAAACATGGAAAAAAACTTTTCTTGCCAATACAATGCTTTCTCTATGAGAAGACAAAAAAAGCTGCGAAGAGCTTTGGCGCAATGCTTTCTCATAGAGCTCATTGAGTTGGTGTTTATTTTATTTTCATTTTTCAAATGTAACTTTAATGTAAAAAAAATTATTCATCAGCAATTTTTTCTAATATCTTTTATATATAAGCTTACAAAATTGATCATATTATCATAAAATGTAAAGCTAAATATAATTAATCCATGTGAACGCGTACAGTTTATTTGATTGCATTATAAATATTTTTCCATAAATTATGTCATATTTTTCTCTTCTTTTTTTAATATTTTAGTTATTTATGTACCTTGGACGAGCCTTGCACGATTGCAACCTGAGGACGATATTCACATCGTGGGATAATGAAACTGAGGCGTGCGAGCGAAACAAGCAACCGAGGCATTATCATTCCATGATGTAAATATCGTCAGAAGGGCGTCATCGCGCCAGGCTCACCCAGGGTGCTTAAAAAACTTTTCATCCCAGGCAAGGACGCATGAGGGTTTTTAGATGCAGATGTTTTGTTACAAATATTTTAAATTTATATGATAAAATTAAAATTATATTGTACTCTTTTTTATTAGCATTTATTAATTTTTTAAGTAAAACTTCTTTACCGACGGTATACATTTCCCATGAGAGACGTATAAAAAAATTATACGGAAGTGAATTGATTTCATGACGGTACATGCAACGGAACAAATAAAACGGAAGTATATATATATAGGAGGAGCGTCCGCGTCTCCTATATGTAAATCAAGGTACTAAATACATATGAAGAAAAATTCGCGGGACTGACTTAATGCCAAACGCATACATATAGTATATGTATACATGTATACTATACATGCAATACAAATATCTGTATCTGATCTGAATAAATAAAGAAAGCAATAGCACTCGTTTTCTCTTTTTCTTTCCTTCACTATAATGTTTTATGGTGAACCTCTCTCTTCCCTACATTTTTTAAATTGTATTTTTGTAGAATAAATATTATTAACAAAAATTTTATACACTATTTTATTTAAAACTAAAAAAAATTAATTTCTTAAATAAATTAAATTATTTTAATTTAGTTTTATTTAATTTTATAATTATTTAGTTTTAAAATTATTTTAAAATTAAATAAAACAGTGATAGAACTTAAATAAACATTTATGAGTTCTATAATTTCGTAAAAAAGTTTCACTTCTGTCGGCCAGTCCCAAAGACTGCCACACCAGTTTTTATATTAAATAATACAATCAACAATAAATAATAACATCAAAATGAAATGATGAAATTAAAAAAAAATAACATTGACAATAAATAATAAAATTAACATCATTAAAATTATTCATAGTTAACAGTAATATTGCAATTTTTTAATTTTAATTTTTCTTTCTATTAATATTTATTTTTTAAAATAATAAAAATCTGTAGCACAAGCTGTAGCTTGAATACCGAATGCAACTAAACTTGCAGTTTTGCACTATTCATTCTTTTGTTTTTGATTTAAGTTGCTCCTAACCCAACAAGCAAACGGTGTCAAAGTGAGCATTGAAAAAAAATTCTTTATGTATACTTTCGTAAACGAAAGTATCGATAAAAAGTTCTTAATGATTGCTTTGTTTATTATTAAATGTGCAATCACTTTAGTTCTTAAAGTATACACAAAGTATTCACAAAGAATTGTTTTGATTCAATTGAATTCTTGAAATACTTTTTTTAATCATCAAATTATAAATAACCCTTTTATTTTACATGATTGTGAAAAACAGAAAATGTTATAATTAATTAAAAAAATGTTATAAATTAAAAAAAAAAAAAAAAATTATTTGTTTGTGATTCGAACCTGGGTCTCTGAGGATGTCCAACAAAACAAAAAAAACTATCGCCCACGACTTAGCCCACTCGGCTATGAAATTTTTTTTTCATTTAAATTGTTTATTTACAAAATATTAAGATACATTGAATTGTATGCGCAGATACACATTTTTCTTATAACAAACAACCAAAAAAAGATTTAAAATTGAGTTACAATATAATGTGTATTAATCGTATTGCCTAGGTAGCTAAGACTCGTAGATTAACAATGACTCTTGTTATTATTTTTATAATTTGTTAATAGTACGCCTTGTCTGTAATTCGACTAGTATAACGTTGATTTATGTATACGTGTGTTTGGAAAATTATAATAATTGAAAAACCAAATCTTCTGTGACTTAAAAAAAAATAAATAAAAAGGGATAGCGTCGAAGCACTTTTCACTGCTATTCACAATATTAACACAGGCTTTATCCCTATTAAGATATTTACACAGGATTTATACTTAATATAATATGTTATTCGACGTTAGTTTACTAAACTAATATTTTACAGTGTGTTATGATTAAAAAAAAAATAATCTGTAATTGTTACAGCTAAACTCTGTTTATGCATGTTTGAATTAATTGACGTTATTATCAATTTATTTAGGTTCACTTCCAATATAAATTTAATTTGTCGAATAAAATTTTTAGCTTACGATTTTATTGCGTGATTCGGTTTTGTAGGTTAGTGTTATGTGTGTTCATCGTATTTAAAAGTTCTCTTTTAAAGTTGTTGAAAAGGCTCTCGACGCTCTTGATTATATACGTCTGTGTCATGGCGACACCTTCAGTAGAGTTTTGAGCTACGGTGTTATGTTGTGGCTTCTGCAAGCTGGTGTGTGTGTTGTTACTTGCTGCTAAATTGGGCTGAACTGTACTTTGTCTTTTCAATTCAAATTCTTTGAAAGCTTTTTTAATTTGTCCATTCACGAAATTTGATGAGAGAGTAGATTTTTTAAATAATTTGGCTGTGGGGAGCTAGACCCGTTTCGCCATGATGTTTTGCGTTGGCTGCCTTCGCTTCGAGGTTACGGGAATGGATTATTGGCTTTTCGACGCCATTTTTTGATGTCTAGCTTTCGCAACCTCTTTTCACTCACTAATGTTTCTGTTAATACACAGAATACTTATAATTTAACGAAAACATGACGCTGAAGTACACAGTGATTGGCATGGATACACTTTCAGATGAAATTCGATAGATTTTATTAATCTTAGGGCAAAAATCGTAAGGGTATAGGACGAGCACACCGAGAGCGATGCGTACGCTACCAATTCCCTGACGGAACTAACTCGGCTATGAACTCATCTATTTAGAATATTCTCGAAACTTGTTTATCTTTATCGGTATAAACATAAGAAATGTTAATAAATTTGTTAGTTAATTATTCATTGTTAATAATATTGCTCAAACTTTATTTTTAATTTATTAATTCAAGTAAAAAATTATTAAATATTCAAAAAGTAATTTAATAAAAATAGTAAAGAAGAAATTTTTCATAAACTCATGGTTAATTTAATTTACTAGCTACATTCATGCGCGCAAAGCGCGCAACAAATTTATACTCCAGGGTCAACTATGGATATAATAACATCTATAAACATGATAAGTAATTTTAATAAACGAAATTATTTTAGTAGCAATTTTATTGTTTTTAAAAAAATGATGAGTGGTCATCTATCAAAAATTAATTTTAAATAAAAACTAAAATTATGAACCTTAAAATCAAACAGTACGGAGTGCTGTTATATAATAAATACATAGTTGAATTATTAAAAAGAAATTAATTTTTTTGATAAAACGGTTTCAAGAATAAATTATTTACAATAAAACGCAATAATTGTTAAATTAGATTAAATATAATTAAATCAAATTCATTCATGTGAGTCAAAATCTTGAATCAAATACCAAGTACATAAAAGAAAACACTTGCTAGTCACTTTGTACATACGTAACTCACCTAAATTACCTATGTTAAAGATTTGTATAACCAAAGAAAATAGACGCTTATAGAAGGATTCTTCTGGGTTACATTTTTCGTCCGAAAGCCTGGGTAACACTTCAACATTGTTTGTATATCTATACATATGAAAAATGTGCTATATATATGATTTATATAGATATAAAAATACATGGGATTTGATGGCGTCCCCAAGTAGCTGGGTAACAGAACCAACTCATTTTTGGCAGAAATTTCCCATGTACGCTTCTATCAGCGTCTATATTCGTTGAAATAACTTATACTTCATAATGTCACGTAGATCATGACGACGCATATTAGATTGCGTAAATTTTTATTATTAATAGAAATATCTATTATTATACATTTTTATAAAACAAAAATAGTTATGTAATGCCACATGTTTAATACTTGTAAGTTTCATTTTTATTTTTATTGTTACGCCTAAAATGTATTGTTTTAGGTGATGTTTTTTTAATGTATTGTTGATGAATTTAGAAATTTTTAATCATTAAGAAACTGTTATCAGTTGTTATTAAATTTTATGTTTTAGCACCTGAAGTGGCCTCTCTAAAAAATAGAGGAGAAAAGTCGTTTTTTCTCTTATAGAAATAAAGAAAAATTGAAACAACTGCTGCTATTAGTTTATTCACAGTTAGAAATATCAAAGACAAAGTCTGTTAAAACCAGTTAATAGACAAAAATGTGTGTATACTTTAACAAACAAAATGTCTTTAAAGGATTTAACAAACAAATGTCTGTTAAAATTTTACTTATAAATTACAGACATTGTCTGTCAATGTACTAAAACTTTTTTGGTCTTGTTTTCCGTACACATACATACACGTTTTATATATAGTTTTATTTTTTTAAATTCACGTTTAAGGAGTCTCATGTGCTAGCTATAGTTTGCTATAGTTTGTTGTTCATAATAATAAAAAGTTTAAAAAATTCTTCAATATTTTGAAAAACATTAATTTATACCTGGAAAAAAATCTCTGCAAATTTTTAGTTAGACTTATCGACTGATTTTATTATTTATGCTCACTTAAAGTTTATCTTTTTACTACTATGAGATACAAAACACGCGGACTTCGAGTGAGCACATATAAAAAAATTAGTTGATAAGACTACTTGAAAATTTGCAGAAATTTTTTTCTAGGTATAAATTAATTTTTATCAAAATTTTGAAGAGTTCTTTAAACTTTTAATTTTTATGAACAACAAACTATAGCTGACATATGAGACTCCTTAAATTAATAAATGTACAAGAACTCAAGAAATATTAGAAAGAACGTTTTTTATTATATCTTATACAATATTATGATATTCGTTGTCTAATGAATAGCTTTCGTGACATTTACAATGATATAATTTTAATAATTATTAACAATTTTTATAAACAAATTATAATAATACGTTTTTTCGAAAAAAAAAAATTATGATATTTTTTAGGTCATTTTGAGTAAAAAAGGTTCTCATGAACATATTGCTAAAATGAACTGAATCGGCAAAAAAAATCGCAGTTTGAAAAAACGCGATTTTTCAAAACTTTGACAGCCTATAGGGTAAGTGTGCCAGTTATCGTTGCCCCCCCGACTACCGTGCTCCTTCGATATTTTAATACATTAAGATAGGTTTAAGCCTTAATCAATAATACAAAAAAATTTTTTTAATATTTTTGAAGTATAATTTAACTATTAGAAAAATAAAAATTTAATTTATCGACGTTTTATATTGTATAAATAATGTTTGAAATTTTTGTAACGTGATTTATGCGTTTTTAGTGGGCGCGTTATCAAAAAGCTTAAGGATTGCATGTTTAATTCAATCATTTAAAGTATTAAAAAATGTATATTAATAATATGTACATACATTTTACTATAATAAAATACTTACAAATTTCGAAAAAACTTACAATTTGTGTTTTTAAATTATTTGTTATTATTTATTTATAAAATATAGTAACTGGAACAGATTTAAGCATATGATTCAATTATCGTGCACGATAACTAAACCAATTTTTTGGTATAATCTTAGTTATCGTGCCCTCTAACATGTGAGCATCGAAGAAAACATAACCTCAAAAAAATATAAATCGACGAAAAATGCACGGTATTCGACGCTCGATATTTGGTTGAGGGCTTGCTTACTGACAAAACGCATTTAGTTGGGGGCGCGGAAACTGACACACGGTATATAGAAATCTGAAAATTGAGCAACACGGTATTTGACGCATGCATCAATTCTTATATTTTTAATAATATTTCAAATATTTTTCTATACATAATTAATCAATCATGCTTATTAAATAAAAGATGCTTCAACGTTTATAACTGATATCAATAGTTATCAAGCATTAATAGAAAAATCTGTTTAATTTGATAAAATCTGTAAGAGGTTACGTTAAACCCACGGTAACTGGCACACTTACCCTAGCTCAGCTTCTACTGATTTCATTTTAACTCACAATAGCTTAAATTGTTGGTTAAAATATAAACTTAAAGATTACAGTAGTTAGCGACCGTATTTATAAAAAATCGCGTTTTTCAAACTTTGCAATTTGTTTTCTGCCGATTCAGTGCATTTTAGCAATATGTTCATGAGAACCTTTTTTACTCAAAATAAACTAAAAAAATATGATAAAATTTTTTTTTTAAGTGCATTTTTATAATTTGTTTATGAAAATTGTTAATAATTATTAAATGCGCCATTTTCAGACATTCTACCCAAAAAATTCGGATTCAGCAGGTCAAAAATACATAAAAAAACCTGGGTAGAATTGAGGACCTCGATCGACCAAGACTTATGTAGTTTGTCCCTGGACTATCTATTTTAGTCGTTTGTTACGGACATTTTCAGAATCAACTGACATAAAGTCTGTTAAATCGTCACATCCTTGTTTGTTACTTCAACAGACAATTTAGTAACAGAAAATAAAAGTTAACAGACTACACAATTGTTTTTAACCGTGTTCAGTTCCTCAAAACAATAATTATATTATCAAACGTTTGTCCACGTAATTTACTAATCGTCATAGCAAAAGATAATTCACATGAAAATTACGTTCTTTTAAATGTAAAAGGAATATTCATTTTCACAATATAATCTACTACGGTTTGGAAAAATATTATCTTATACCACCCGTCAAAATTTTACATTTTAATAAATGATTAGAAAATTCTAAAATTTGCAATCTCGCACTATTGCATGAACCTTTATTAATACTTATATTTCTTATAAGCATTACAATAAATTTTTCTCTCAAATGTAATTTACTGGAAGGATTAAAAGAATTTAAATATTCTAGAAGAAACATTTCATCTGATTCATTATTGATTTTCATCACTATCAATTTCCGAGTTTTAAAATAATGTATGAAAATAATATAAATTTTGCAATAAAGAATCAAAAAGTTTTTTACAAAAAAACATTTTATTTTTTACTTGCATTAAATTTTGTTTCAACTCATTCATATAAAATTGTTTTCACTAATTATTATATGCGTTACATCTTTAGTTTGGATAGCATTAAATTAAATTAAATATTGCAGTAAATTAAATTTTTAAATACTATTATTGGTAATAAGAGTTTAAAAATCCCTCATTATTTAAAATTACAAAAGCATCTTTTTCATCTTTATATATTTAATGACTATTAAATAAATGACTTTACTTAGCTACTTCATAACCGCATTATAGGTAATAATAAATATATCTATTACATTTATTTGAACTTAAGCATTTACAAAAAACGCTGCCAAGTGCTTTGGTGTAATGCTTTCTCATAGAGCTCATTGTGTTAGAGTATTTTGATTTCATTTTGCTTTCTCAAAGAAAAATTATTGTATCGGTGAAAAAATTTTTTCTATTTTTTCGTTAATTTGTACATATTTAGACTCCGGGAGTCAAAAAAGTGATTTCAAATAAAAATTTTTTCAAAATTTTCAAAATGCTCTAAAATTAAAACTGCGCTAAGAAAATTAGTTTTTAAAAATTTTTTTCTTCTGACAATAGCGGATAACTTGCATGCGAATTTTGGGGCAAATCTATAGAGTAATTTACGTAAAATAAAAGAAAAATGAATTTTTTTTTCAAATTTTACAAAATTATCTAAAATTAAAACCACGCTAAGAAAATCAGTTTGGGTGGGGCTCGAACATTAGAATGTTTTTTATTTAATGAATATTTATTTAGAGTGCCACAATTACGAATAGCGTATTCCATAATTTAGAATAAAGTATTAATGAATTTTCATGATTTCAAAAAGCAGTAGTGATAATCTCAAATTATTCGATTAAAATATTTAGAGTTCTTTCGAAATCTTGATATAATTTATTCTAAATTTAGACGTACATTTATTTTGCTACTTCTTATTTCGATAAAGTGAATATTCTAAAATGCTTTACTCGCATTAGTTATTTTCGTTACTTCAGTCGCTGAAAATACGAAAATTCTAAAATGAATAAATGAACAGTCTTGATATGCACATAATTTATATGAACTTCTAAATAAATGTTAATTAAATAAAAAACATTCTAATGTTCGAGCCCCACCCATCAGTTTTCAGAAGTTTTTCTTTTGGTAGTCGCAAATAATTTCCAAGCAAATTTTAGAGCAAATCCATCGAATACTTTAAAGTAAAATACAAAAAAAAATTAAAAATTAGAATTGAAAAAAAATGTTTTAATGTTATGTCCGGTCACCTTAAATAGGTTTACTCGGACATGTGTTTGTTTGGGATATTTCTTGTTGGTATTGTTAAATATTTTTTGGTTTTTAAAAGACTGCGGGATAGAGGAGCTTAATCGCTTACCTTGTCTTAACTGCTGGCTGCGTGGTCGAAAGCAAAGGAGTTTATCTACTTAATAAACTTTACACTGAAGGGCGCAGTGCTCCTCTCTGGTTGCCCGCTTGTTAATTATTTAGAAATTGGATAATTGGCACTTGGTTCGCAGAGATTATTTTTTGTATATTTTTATAAATGATATTTATTTAATTTTATTACAAATGTTATACAAGCTATTGATAAGTGAATCGCGCAGATTTACAATAATAAATCGGAAGAAACCTCGTTAGTACTTTTATTTATTTTTATTTGAAAATAAAATAGGAAATATTCTTTTTATTAACACACTTTTTCCCCTAGCAGTAAGTTGTATAAAAATCGCGTTTTTATTGGACTGACTTGTTAAAATAAGCGTGCGACTAAATTAAGTTATTTCGCTTGTAATTAAATTTAAGAAGGAAATAAAGCGCGAGTTACAAGTTTTTATTGATACGATTTTACACTTGATTTATGTGCAAGTCGAAAAAGGTGTTACCCTTGCGAGGTCTAACTGCGGACTGACTTATTAAAATTATTTTTCTCTGCAAGAAAGGTACAAATCTAGAAATAAAATGCAAGTTTGTCAAAATTTAATAGAGTCCCATTGGTCAGTTCGGCCGTGAGAAACTCTTTAGAATCTCACATTCGGTGACAGAAGATATCTTCTTATCACGCCTAAAAATGCTGAGGTAGCGTATACGGCGCGCGAACTTACTGCTTTTCTCTTAAGACTAATACAAGAAATTAAATTTATTTTTTTAATACAGTATATTCCTTATTACTAAAAGATTCATTTATTTATCTACTTATATGTATTTATTAATGTTATTTAGGGAGAGAACTGCAAATAAATATGTTTATATGCATACATAATGTATATGCGTATATATAATTATATATACGTACGCACATTTATATGTATAATAAAAGGTTAAAAAAATTAAAACGAAAAATGATTTTTCGTACGTCCGTGATTATGCGGATGTAACATTTAAATTGTTCTAAAATTAAAACTATACCAAGAAAACCAGTTTTCAATAGCTTCCGTACCAGTTAGACAAAAAAATAAATTGTATGCAAAATTTGAAGGAAATCTGTCGAGTACTTTTCGATATCTAATGGACGTAATGAGTACATACACACACACATACATACAGACATTTTCTGATACATGAGATTTTGGCATGATAAATCACCTAAGAAATCAGGTGATTTCTCGCCTGATTTTTTTTAACAGGGTGGAAACCACTTTTTTCCACGAGTCTGAATATGTACAAATTAATAAAAAAATAGAACAAATTTGTTTATTGATACAATGTTTTCTTTATGAGAAAGTAGAAGTGTATTAAAATATATTTATGACTCATAAATCTTAAGACATGATACACATACAACATTATTTTATTTTAAATAGTGTTATTAAATAAACAAAATCAAGTTTTTAACTAATCAAAAGGATTTTAAGCATCAGATAAGGGTTTTTAAAACTATTCATGGATCAAACTTTTTTATTTAATGTATATTTAAGCTAAAAAGAAGTTTTATTAGTTAATATTATAATAACAAAAAATTATCAATTACATTTAAATCTGATTTTTTTTCAGACTGAAACTCAGGTCTGATAGCTCAAATAACTACAGTTGAGTAGAAAGTGCATAGGCGCCCAAGTTATTTCAGCTTATGTCTGTATATTATAAAATGACCCATATGTATAAGTAAACTAATCAGTTAAATATATTATATTAAATATTAATTCATTTTATATTATAAAATATAACACACCTATATTAGTAAATATTCAAATTTTTATTGAAAATATAGTCATATGGCTTGTTTGTCAACTGTAATGCAAATTTTATATATACAAATATATAAAAAGGATGCTTACTATAGTTATAATTTTATCAGCATGTTAATTATTTTTAAGCTTTATTCATTAAAACATAAATTGTTTTTCCATTTTTAATTTCATGTATTAATATTTAGTTAAATAGTAATGTATATAATAAAATAACTCACTCGTATAAGCAAACTATTCAGTTAAATACATTATATTAAATATTAATTCATCGTATATCATAAAATAGCACACTTATATAAAATGAATGAGTAAATTATTCAAATTTTCATTAAAAATAGACATATAGCTTGTTCGTCAACTGTAATACAAATTTTATATGTTAATCTATAACAAAGCTGCCTATCGTAGTCATACTTTTATCAGTGTGCAAATTATTTTCAAACTACATTTACTGAAAACACATTTTATACTTCTATTTATTTATGTATTAATATTTAATATAATAAGTTTAACTAAATAGTATTGTATATTATGAAATAGCACACTCGTATAAGTAGATTCTTTAAATTTTCATTAAAAATAGACATACAGTTTGTTCGTCAATTGTATCATCCATTGTTATCAGTAAATTTTGATCTTGATTCATTCTAACCTTATTTTTTTTTATTAAAATGTGCATAAATTTATCTTTAAAACATAAGTTAAATATATTACTTTTTTTTGGTACTTTGATGATTTTTAATCTGAGTAATAGAAATATAGAATAATAAAACTTTCATAACCTCAAACCTTCATAACCTCAAACCTTCATTAATTGCTGTTACTATACTTATTTTTAAATGAAAAACAATTAAAAATATATATATATTGTACCTGCATTAAGCAATACTTATGCAATAAAGGAATAAATTACTTATCTGAATTGTTATATTATTTGATGTCTTTACAATTTTACTGGAATCTTTAAATAAAAGGTAGTCGCCTTGCTTGTGCTCATAGTTATATATTTTATCATTAAACTATACATTGGTTATATACATAAATAATATTGCTTGGTTTAAAATAAAATATTCTTATTCTATTTTAATTGAGTTACTTCTATTATATTTAAAAAACAATGCCTAGAAATTAATTTTTATTTATTTAAAAAATCTAAACCCTTTAAAATTTAATTTTTGGCGCCTATTCTATATCGACCAATCAGGATTCGATCTTTAGATGCTTCAACATGGCGGCTCATCATTTTTTTAAGAAGGAAATTGAAAAAATTGTTAAAATATTTGTTTAAATTCTAATAATGACAATTTATTCTAAATACACTTAAAATATTCATATATTTTGTTTTATAAAATGTTCAGAATTATTTTGCAAATCATTAAATGGAAAATTGATAAGTCAAATAGAATTTTTAGAATTTATGAATTATTAAAAATTTCAAGTTTTTAATTTGGAATTTCATGAAAATCAAAATTCAAAATGATTTTAAAATAATTTGAATAGCAATAAAATATCCATTGCATCTTTTAATTTTTGAAAGTGACTAAGTTAGTAGAAACTTGGTGTTTAAAAAGTATATTTTCTGACTACTTTATGAATACTTTTGGATTATGATTGCCGTTTCGGAAAAAGAATTCTTTAAGAATACTGTTTTAATCCTTTTAAAATATTTATAAAAATACGTTAAAGAATTATTTTTTTATAAATTTTTGTAAAAGAATACTTTGTGAATATTTTATGAATACTTTTTAAATATTTTACATCAACTTCAGGGCGGACATTCGTGAATTCTTAACGAATTCTTTTTTTCAGATGTGTGCTTATTAGGAAGCTATAATAGTCCAGTCAAATTAGATTTTTTCATGTAAAAAAATTTAACAGCAAACCGACTGCACAATTATGTAAAGTAGGTTTGTGGGAGTAAAATATCCAAAATGGCCCCAACAGATGTTGTCCGTTTTTGTTTAAACAATGTTTAAACATTGAAAATTGACATTTTTTCTCTTTATCTGCAAATATTTCTGGAGCTATATAAGTTATCATATTGGTCCAATGAGATAAAATGTAGGTTTTTTGAAGAACTTTAAAATGAATTTTTAACCATTTTGATTGCATTTATAGTTTCCGAGAAAAATGCAAAAAACCACGAAAAAGGGTTAAATTTAAAAAAATTCATATCTTTTTTAATTTAATGATTTAAGAATTGGGCTTGTGTCAATAAATAGTTCTTAATGTGCACAATAAGCATACGCAAGCAGAATCCTGTAGGACTTATAGTTTTTCCATAATAACACTTATAAGTTATAAACAATTAATTTTCAGTAGGCCACTCTATCTCACACGATTAACTTTTTACAATGTTCAACATCGATTCTGAAAGTTTAGATATCCCTCTACAAAATGTATATTTCAGATTTTTGATTAAGTGATTAGAAAGTCCTTAAAAATTCACTTAAACATTGGATCTTTCGCTTGGGCGCATGAATTAACGTTAGTAGTGGGGGAAACCAAGCAGCTAGGCATGCTAGGCAGACTACCCGTTATACATTTCCCCTTCGTTATAAGTTTCCCCCACTACTAACGTTAATTCATGCGCCCAAGCGAAAGATCCAATGTTTAAGTGAATTTTTAAGGACTTTCTAATCACTTAATCAAAAATCTGAAATATACATTTTGTAGAGGGATATCTAAACTTTCAGAATCGATGTTGAACATTGTAAAAAGTTGATCGTGTGAGATAGAGTGGCCTACTGAAAATTAATTGTTTATAACTTATAAGTGTTATTATGGAAAAACTATAAGTCCTACAGGATTCTGCTTGCGTATGCTTATTGTGCACATTAAGAACTATTTATTGACACAAGCCCAATTCTTAAATCATTAAATTAAAAAAGTTATGAATTTTTTTAAATTTAACCCTTTTTCGTGGTTTTTTGCATTTTTCTCGAAAACTATAAATGCAATCAAAATGGTTAAAAATTCATTTTAAAGTTCTTCAAAAAACCTACATTTTATCTCATTGGACCAATATGATAACTTTTATAGCTCCAGAAATATTTGCAGATAAAGAGAAAAAATGTCAATTTTCAATGTTTAAACATTGTTTAAACAAAAACGGACAACATCTGTTAGGGCCATTTTGGATATTTTACTCCCACAAACCTACTTTACATAATTGTGCAGTCAGTTTACTGTTAAACTTTTTTGCAAATATCAGCCATTTTTTAGCTGAATTGACTGGCCTATAACGAACTCAATGCAACTCAGAAGCTTTATACTACTAGGCAGTAATGGCTGCTATTGCAGCCTAGGAGCTTCTGGTGTGTATCTAACCTATTTATAAATTGAGGATTCTCTGCACGTAAAAAGCCGAATGCGTCTGCCTAGGATGAAAAAAGTATTTATTTATCTGCAAAATACTCTTAATTTTCAAATAATAATCATAAAAAAAAATAATTCCTGTTTAAAATTTTATCTTATAATTTTTAATGTAGATTTTGTATTATAACAATTATTTTATTTATATTGTAACATGGTGGATTTTCATCCACATGTTATAATTCCATAAAGATATCTACTATACCGGCGAAGAGCCTTATAAGTATGATTTTAACTTGTATATAGCAGTGCGGCATTGGCTCGGTGAATAGAGCTTGTGCCTGGAGATCTCGAGGAACGGGGTTCGCGCCCGGTGTCCGCTTATTTTTATATCTAAAAAGTCTCATGTTTCAATATAATTATCGAAACGTATCTAAATAAAATTAATTGTTAAATTTTCTTATTATAAATGCTCTCGGTAAAGTAGTTCTGTACAGTGGTGAAAATGAAAATTTATCAATTTTATTACTTAAATAAGTTCAAAATAATATTTTCTTGCCTGTACTAAATAAACAAATCGCAATCTCCAATCATGTAGACGTGCTTCGTGCTTCAATATAATTATATTACTCACGTTAAGTGACAACAAAGACAATGCATACGTGAAAAATTAAGTGCAATGTCAAAATAATTAGATATGCTTTTTAATTCAATTTTTTAGTACTGCCTTTAATTTAATTTTACACATACTTATTGGCGTTGCTACCACTTAAGAGGCGGTCGGGTCTATTCGCCGCTACATATAGGGTGGCGCTGCGGTCAGGTAAGAGAAATCTATTAAATATTTTTTATACAGCTATTTACAATTTTCTGAGACGACAATATACTTTTAATGTTGTCATTTTCTCTAGCCATCTATATGTAGAATAATTATTAATACTTATCTTGTTTGAAAAGTCTAAGATATTGTTATAAAGCGAAAAATGCGATGCAACGTAGGACCGATGTAAACATGCGTGCACCTTCCCTTAGCGCGACAGAGAGAGCAATACTAAAGAATGCTGTATGCTAATGTTTACGTCGGTTCTACCTCGCGCTGCATTTTTTGCTTTATAACAATATTGTAGACTTTTCAAACAAGATTGATATTAATAATTATTCTACATATATATGGCTAGAGGAAATAACAAGGTTAAAAGTATATTATTGTTTTAGTAAATTTTGAATTGCTGTATAAAAAATATTTTATATTATTCTCTCACCTGACCGCAGCGCCACCAAGCGGCGAATAGTTCGGACCGCCTCTTAACGTAAAGAATTAATTATAAAATAGTAAAAAGCACGTCTACGTGATTGAGGATTAAGTATTGAGTATTGTCTATACTATAAATTTGAGCCTATATCTTATAATGCATTTAATGGAATAAAATAATTTTGCAACAAGTATGGTATATAATATTTGCACAAACATATTTCAAAATCACGATAGTATAAATTTATTTGATATTCAATAATAATAACAAGAAGTATACACAGCGGTAAACAATGAATGCATATTAAAAACATATTGTTTATATCATAGTCAGATCACAGCAAATAAAAAAATTAATAATATAACATCTATAAGGATGTAATTAATAGATAAATCTCAATCTTGAGCAATGAAGATTGTCAATTTACAATCTCTATCGAGAAAAAAAATTTCTTTTGAAACTTACACATATTTATTGAATTGTAAGCATAAAAGTTTCTTTACCCAGAAGAGATCATGATGAATTTTTAATTTCCAACAATATTTTTCTTAATTCAATTAGAAATAAATAACACACAACTCTAGTAAAAACATACAATTAATGTTTATCTATATACATAGCTAAATCACAGCTGATAAAAAAAATAATAATCTTACATCAATAATGTTGTAATATAAAAATGAATCTCAATTATGAGCAATGAAGATTGTCAAGTTACCATTTCGATCTCGAAGTAGCGCTTACGCAGTCGATATACTTGAATAAATTATACAAAACTCAATTAAAGAATGACAGCAAATTTGGTCTATACTTAAGAGGAGGTCGAGTATATCTGTCCTTTTCTAATCAATGAATTGATCTTATCAGAAAAATTAATAAGTGCAGCAAAAAATAAGAAGAAAGCCCCATCTCGTATAATAAAAAGGAAGATTTTCTTTTATGAGGAAAAAGTATTTTTATCGCTTCGTTTTTCAGAAAACCTTGAAAAACTGAATGGTCCATCCCAACCTCTATTTGTTAAGTTTTTCAAGGTTTTCTTCAAAACGAATCGATAAAAATAATTTTTCCTCATCAAAGAAAATCTTTCTATTTATTATACGAGATGGGGCTATCTCCTTATTTTTTGCTACTATTATTAGTTTTTGCAAAAAAATAAATTCTTTGATTAGAAAAGGATAGAGATATACGACCTGCTCTTAATATAAATTTTATAATATTTAACATTTTAATCCTCCATCAGTGATCACAATGGGTCATATGTTGTAACTTGGATCACTAATGTTCAGTTAATATTTTCTTAAGGCTCTAAAATTAAAACTACCCTATGAAAACCCATTTTCAATAGCTTCCGCACTAGTCAATTGAAAAAATAAATGGTATAGAAAATTGGATGCAAATCCATCGAGTACCTAGTTCTTTTTATTTCAGCAATCAAAAATAATTTCCATGAAAGTTTTTAAACGATATAAAAAATAGTAGTTTACATAAAATTTCAAAAAAATAAAAATTCTAAAATTTAAAAAAATTTTTTAAATGGCTATTTTATTAAAATTACGCTGAGAAAACCAATTTTTAATAGCTTTTGCAATAGTTAATGGAAAAATAAATTGTATAGGAAATTTGAAACATTTCCATCGAGTATTTTTCAAGATCTAAGTGGCTAAATAAATACATTTTTTTCATAAATTTTAAAATGCTCTAAAATTAAAACTACGCTAAGAAAATCAATTGTTAGAAGTATATTTTATAACGGGGATCGAAAATTATTCATGAATTATTCGTGAATTCATGTAATTTAACGAAGCTTATGTCATTACTGGGTATTTGATTTTATTAATTAAAAATTAAACATAAACATTATAAGTGAAGAAATCTAATTTAAGAGGATGTCACGTATCTCTGTCCTTTTCTAATCAAAGAATTGAGTTTTTTACAGAAACTAATAACTTTAGCAAAAAATGAAGAGAAAGCCGCATCTCGTAATAAAAAAAGCAATATTTTCTTTGATAAGAAAGAATTAATTTTATTGCTTCGTTTTCAAGAAAACCTTGAAAAACTTAAATCAAAGAGGTTAGGGTGGACAATTTGGTTTTTCAAGGTTTTGTTGAGAACGAAGCAATAAAATTAATTTTTTCTTATCAAAGAAAATATTGCTTTTTCTGATACAAGATGCGGCTTTCTCTTCATTTTTTGATAAAGTTATTAGTTTTTGTAAAAAAATCATTTCTTTGATTAGAAAAGGACAGAGATACGTGACCTCCTTTCAAGTATAAATTTAAAACATTAAATAAATTAATTATAAACAACAGAAAGTCAAGTTAACGTTACAAGTTAACGTCAACAAAGTTAACTTCGTTCAAGAAGAACTTTAAATCATTAAACTATGAAATTTTTTTATGTGAAATATGGCCTAAAATACGAAAATTCACTTATTTTCGACCAAAACTCACATATAATAGGGTAAGAGGCACTTTTACGTCAACTAAAGACAGTTTTTTAATAACTTTTTGACACTCCGTGCGAGAAGCTCGATTGCACGCACGCTGTACAAAGTGACACGTGCGAAAATGGAGCTTCTCACACGTCGTGTTAAAAAATAGTGTTTGATACTCGTGCGAGAAAGTGATTTCTTACTCGTGTGACCTTTTCACCCTCGCTTTGCTCGGGCGCAAACCGCCACACGAGTAAAAATGCACTTTATTGCACTAGTACCGAAATATACTATTTTGATTTTTCGATTAATAAAGAAAGATATTTATGATTCATATATTTCTTTTGATTGATAATTTTAAGAAAAATAAATATGAAATTCACGAAATTATAAACTAACATACTTTGTATATTATAAAATTTCTACAGTTTTTTTTTTTAAAACAATTTTATTACAAAAGTTTGTTAAAAGGTATAACAATTTTTTTTCTTAAAATCACCTCTGATGTCCTTAGGTTTTTAGTTAATTTATAAAGATTATCAAATATTTTAATAATAACTGTTATTCAAAATTTTTGTTCTTTTTGCTTTTTTATAGAGAAAGCATTGTATCGATAAAAAAATTTTTTTCCTATTTTTTCATTAATTTGTACATGTTTGGACTCAAAGAGTCGAGAAAAGTGGTTTCCAGAAAATGTCTGTATGTATGTATGCGTGCGTGTGCGTGTGCGCGCGCGTGTGTGTGTGTATGTGTGTGCGTGTGTGTATGAATTTAGTAAGTCAATTAGATCTCGAAAACTACTGGATGGATTTGCTTCAAATTTTACATACAATTTATTTTTTTGTCTAACTCGGCAGGAAGCTATTAGGAATTGGTTTTCTTAGCGTATTTTTTTTAGTTATTTTAAGAATTTTAAAAAAATTTCGATTTTTCATTTTATTTTTGTATTTTACGCGGTTGTAAATGTTTCCAGTTACCGAGTAAGCAGCTGGTAAATGGTCGGACCATTTACCAGTTACTGGATGAGTAAATGGTAAATGGTCAGACCAGTTGATGGTAACTAGGTGAGTAACTGGAAATGGTCGAACAATCCACCAGTTACTGGGTGAGTAAATAGTTAATGGGTGGACCATTTACTAGTTACTGGGTAAGTAAATGGTAAATGGTCGGACCAGTTGGTAGTTACTAGGTGCGTAAATAGTAGATGGTTGGACCATTTATCAGTTACTCACCTAGTAATTACCAACTGGTCCGACCATTTACCATTTCCTCACCCAGTAACTGCTCCAACCATTTACCATTTACCCACGTGGTAACTGCAAACTGGTTGAATCATTTATCATTTACCCACCCGCTTACTGCGAACTGATTCGACCATTTACCAGTTACCAGAGTTGTAAATAAGAAAATGGTTCTTTCATTTAAAATGGTCAAGTAATTGAGAATACTTGCACCAGTTGCCAGTTACAGAGCAAGTAACTGGTAAATGGTCTAACCAGTTCCCAGTTACAGAGCAAGTAGCTGGTAAATGATCGGACTATTTACTAGTTACTAGTAAAGAACTATTTAAAAAATTTTCAGATTACGGTAGATTCACGACTGAATTAGGAAAACAAGCAATAAGATTGCGATTATACTCTAAAATGAAAGTAAAATCAATAATTCTTGAGTTAGAAAAACCTATATTATTTAAATCTGTAAGACGCTATTGTAAATGATATGTAAAAGTAATTTATCAGTATGATAAAAAAAAGATAATATGTACTAAGTCACTGTCAGTTCATTGAAGGTAGTTTGTCATAATGTTCTAAGACATAAATAAAGCTGCAACTGTTTTCACGGCGACATGCGAATTGTGTAACAATTGGTAAGACGTGTTATGCCGTAAATCTAAACCAGATTCAGCTTGCGTCATAGAACGATACTACCTATTGATTAGAAAAACTGCCATTAATCAGTGAACTGACCCCGAGCCTCGTATACATGATTTTGTCTGTGATATGAAATAAGTAACTCAATTTGTGAATACACAAATTCTGTACAAACCTTGTTATACGAACGGCATCGCTCCAGATCTCACTGAAAAGTGATGGCTTTCTCGAGTGTAAAAGGCGATATACATAGTTGTAGTGACTAGTTTCTTAACTATTACATGTAAATATCGTCTAAATCTTCGTAAAAAGTTATTTTTTTATTATTATTCAATCGCCAAGTATAATTATGCTCGAATATAGTTTCAAACCATAATCCATAATAGCATGCTTTAGATAACGATTGTTTTGTGGATGTAGAGTAGAATCATTTAATCATAATGTTAAAATATATAAAAATCATTTGATTTATAGACCAAATTTCAGATCTGATGTCGTTGACATTGATTACAGCTATAAGTGTAGAAGAAAACACATTTTTTTGCACATGAGATCTCACGTGAGATCTCATGTGAGACCGGGTATCGGGAAAAATTAATTTTTTTGCACATGAGATCTCACCTGAGATCTCACGTAAGATTGGGTATCAGGAAAAATAAAATTTTGCGGCACCTAAGATCTCACGTGAGATCTAAACTAATTAATTCAACTAAACTGGAAATAACTGGGAACAGCTGAAAATATCTAATGTTTCTGTCTCGAACTGAATATTTTATAACAGTTGCTTCCAGTTACTCTTAGTTATTTCCAGTTATTTACAGATATTCCCATTTGCTTTCATTTTTTCCGCTACGGTTACTATATTGTAATTTTTAACACTGGTAGGCACCAATTCGTTAACAATAGTCAGAGTTGTAAATGTCTGCAGTTACTTACACAGCAAATGAAAACTGGTCCGGCCATTGTCAAGTTACCTACCTAGTAACTGGTAAATGACCAAAATAGTTACCACTTACTGGCTATGTAACTGGGAACTTTTGCAATCATATATTTTACGAACCCCAATTTCATTGCCAGTTATGAACGATAACCATCACTAATGCTTGTTGAACGAAAATTCAATAGTTGTTGCAGATCAACGCAAGCTATTACAGGGTGCGTAACGGATAAATGGTCGGACTATTTGCCAGTTACTTGCACTCTAACTGGTAACTGATCAGACCTTTTACCACTTACTTGCTCCGTAAGTGGTAACTAGTGCAAGTATTCCCAATTACTTGACAATTTCAAATGGAAATCCATTTCCTTATTCACAACGCTGTTCGTAATTAATGACTAATTACACACGTACAAACACGCACATACACGTGCAGACACGTACAAACACATACACACACACATACAAACACTCACAAACTCGTTCGAACACGTGTGAACAAAGACAAACATTCATAGCACATTCATACTTATATTCATCTTGCACATTATACTCAAGAGTGATTGAACTCCGTACGCATCATGTGTCAAGCCTTCTACCTCAGGACTGCAATAGCAAACAATAACGTTATACATTCGCGAGAATGCGACATACGAGAATGCGACGCACAAGAGGCGATCGAACTCTCAACTGCATCACATGCAAAATTCAATCAATCTTTTCCCCGAAATTATAAAAGTATCAATAATATCATACATACGAAAAAATGCAACTGCCTTTTACCATAGCATAAAAGCTCAAGAGTCTTTAGCTCGTGGGCTTAATTTCATACTTACCGTCTAAGGCTACGCTTCGTCTAGAATTATTGTACTAAAGGTTAAGAAGGAGCAATAAAGATAAGTTCTATTCAACATTTATATATATATATATATATATATATATATATATATATATATATATATATATATATATATATATACATACATATTCTTTTATTCTTGGATACCTATCCTAAAGAACTGACGTCCTAAATTACAAAAATAAGTTACAATAACAATTAAAATTTCATAAAAATGATAAATCAAGTTTATTAAATAAAGTTCAATAAATTAAACTTTACAAATCAATAAATTCAGTTCTAACGGTTAACATAAATTGGTGGCAGCTTAAGAGGATAGTGAAACCAAGTGATAAAAAGTGACTAAACAAAACTCCGATCTCTTAAAATATTTTCTCTCAGGAGAAAACGAAGAAGTTTTAAAATTAAAAGAAGCCAAGTGATAAAAGACAATCAAACAAAACTCCGATATCTCAGGATATCTTCTCTCAGGAGGAAACGGAAAGTTTAAAAATCAAGAAAACTTATCTTTAATCTGGTGACAATAGCCCACACTCTCAGGAGTTGACTACCAGTAGTCAAAGAGTTCATCAAGCTACGTCTGCATTTCCAGGGATAAAGAGAGGATCATCTCTGCAGTAGAAGAAGATTTCTGCACCGCTAGCGGTTAAAGAGACGCAGTCAACCAGATCTTCAAAAACATCATCTCTTAAAACCTTCAAATAAGTCGTACAATAATTTTAAGCACACAGCGGGACAAGCCGGAAAATAAAGGCGTGTCTAACTTTCTGTAACATTTTATTTATAAGTTTTTTATAAGACACACAACGTCACAAGCCGGAGCACACACGCTTGAGAGGTTGACACATAGGAACATCTGCCGCGTATGTATTGTGATTATCGTGAAGACGATAACGATAGCATAAGATCGGAAAATACCGCACGATCAACTGCATCCCTCTCTGACGTATCTAATAATTTTTACGATACTACCGACGGACTATATAAATTGAAAATAGAATTAAAACCCAGTTAAATGGATAGTTTATCAAAGAAATTGAAATCCAATGAAGATATAACATAATGTGATCAAGAAGAACAAAACGTAGTGCAGGAATTACAACAGCAAAAGGAAAAAGCCGATGCTTAAGAAAAACAATTGATCTTGTTGACGGAACAATTACAAATATTAACAACTCGAATGACGGAAAATAAAAATCCACCACCGCTCCAAAGTGGACCACCTGCAGTTAGGGACAACAATCCTAGATTAAATGTGCTTCCAGGACTAACACGGGAATATCACCTATTAATACGCGAACTTTCAACAGAAATACGGGAGTATGACGGATCAACAGATGTTAGCGCATTTATTGATCAAATTATTCACGTATCTAGACAACTTAGCTCTGAGCAAGAAATATCAACGCTTATACGCTAAGTAATAGCCGTTAAGTTAAAAGAAAAAGCACAAGAAGTAGTTAAGAGAAATTAAGAGGACGTTGGATCTCTCTATCCTTTTCTAATTAAAAAATATAGGTTTTTGGAAAAACTAGTGATTATTAATGAAAATTAAGAGTTATCCGCAACTTGTATAGCAAAAAACAATATTTTCTCTGAAGAGAACAAATTAATTTTGTAGCTTTGTTTTGAAGAAAAGTTTGACATTCTTAAACATCAACTCTTTAGCCTCACTTATGATTTTGTAAGTATGTCAAACTTTTCTTGAAAACAAAGCATTAGAATTAATTTGTCCTCATCAGAAAAATTATTGCTTTTTACTGTACAAGTTGCGGACAACTGTTAATTTCTATGAATAATCACTAGTTTTTTTAAAAACCTACATTTTTCAATTAGAAAAGGATAGAGTGATCCAGCGTCCTCTTAAGTCACTACAACCGTGCAACTTAAAGAATGTTTAAATACACATTTCGGGAAATTGGAACTTGAGTATGACCAATTAACCGAAATGAGTTATTCTATGCGGCAGAGAACAAATGAAAAGATAGCAGACTACATACAAAGTTATAATAACATAAATCGGCGTATACAGATTTCAATAGATGACTTGAATGACGACTTTAGAGACATGCATAGAAGTTATGAAAATAAAAACGCAATTTCAAAATTCATAAAAGGTTTGTATCCAGAAGGCTTGCGCTTAGCTGTTCAACAAATTCGACCACACACTTTACCCATCGCCTATCAACAAGCTTTATATGAAGAAAAACTCCGGAAAGAAGACGAAGAACTTCAAAACAGAAGTCACAACAAGCATGGTGAGAGATCTAGAAGAGATAAATATGAAAAATATCCAAGAGATAGAAGACATTCCAGATATGACTCAAGGAATCGAGAGAAACATTCGACACCCGATAAAAAGTACACGCGTGATAAAAGTTTTTCGCGTGATCGACAAGAAAATTATCGATCGGATAAAAAGGAAAATAAACCTACATGCTCTCATTGTAATACATACATCCATGATAAAGAAAATTGTTTCAAACATCAAAATGCGCAAAGAGTAAATTTTCGCCTTAATGCCTCAAAGAGCAAAACGTATCTAGAGGATTCGGCGTCATGGTCGAAGACCCCATCCGACCGTCAGAACTATTGGGAGGATCAGGATTGCAAGACGCTATCTTTCTAACAGATGGAAAACACCGGCATCTTTGGATGCGACCCTCAGGAACAGGAGGAAAATTATTAAAATTCCTTGTTGACACAGGAGCAGGTATAACATTCATTAAAGACACAGTATTGGATTTTAATACTTGTAACCCTATAAAACAACGACCAAAAGAAAGAAAAACAATACAGATAGTCAACCGAAATCACACAATGCTGGGTAAATGCAAATAGAATGTTTTTGGAAGAGACTTTATATATCACGTTTCAAGCAATAAAATACCCCTCGATGCCGATGGGCAATTGGGCCGAGGATGGTTACAACATTATAAAGCATTGATAGATACAGAAAAACGAAACATAAGAATTTTCGATGCAGAAAATAACCCTTTACAATTCACGTTTAATGAAAAACCTGTTTATGTAAATCAAGGAGTCAATCTTATCAAAATAGATATAAATGTACCAGATGGAGAATACATGATGATTCAAAAGATATAATTACACCAGCAATGTATACGGTACAAAATAAAGCTACAACGCTTAACATCGTTAATAAATCGGAAAAAGAAATAAAAATAAATACTGAGATAGAGATAGAAGAATTTCAAAAACAGAAACAAAATATTTATGAAACAATTTTTCTACAGAAACAAGTATTTAACAAGCAAACATTCATGACAGAAAAGTATCATCGTGACAAACTTATTATAGACAATACGCCTACATCACATTTACCGAGAGAACAGGCATTAGCAATACAAACATTAGTTAAAGAATATAATGATATCTTTCAACTAGAAGGAGATAATGCACCATCACTAAAGAATATGTATCACCGTATAGATTTAACAATAAATCAACTAGTTGTTTCAAAATTATATCGACATCCATTATCGTTACATAAGGAAATAGACAGACAAATTGAAAAATTTAAAAATGAAGGTATTATGACAAAGTCAAATTCGCCTTTTGTATCACCTGTTTGGTGCGTTCCAAAGAAAATGGATGCTTCAGGAATACAAAAATATAGAGTCGTAATAGACTTCAGAAAATTAAATGAATACACACTCCAAGACAACTACCCATTGCCGTCAATGAATGAGATCCTTGATCAATTGGGAGGCATGAGTTACTTTTCTGCATCTGACTTACAAGGAGAGTGCATTGCATTTGGGTCTTGGATTTTTTTTAGCTTTGGGATCTTTTTTCAAAAATCATGAAAAAAGCTGCGTCCATTCGGTCCAACGCTCGATTTTTTCCGAGTTATGAGCAGTTTTGTCTGTTTTGTTAAAAAAATTGCATCTGCTTTATAATTTTACAGTTTTCGAACTACTTATTCTAGAAAGTTTTTACTGATTGTATATTAAAGTTGAGATTAAAACCTTTCGATTAAAAACAAAATGCGTCCAGAAAGCTCAAGTTGTTAAAAACTTATAAAGGGATGAAAATTGAAATGAATTTCTGACTAAAATGTTGCATGTATTTTCTATGCATTTTTTGAGCTAAATATTTGCGCTATTTTTATTCGCCCATAACTTTTTAACGACTTGAGCTTTTTGGACACGTTTTTTTTTTTAAATCCAAAGGTTTTAATCTCAATTTTAATGTGCAATCAGTAAAAACCTTCTAGAATAAGTAGTTCAAAAACTGTAAAATTATAAAGCAGATGCAATTTTTTCAACGAAACAAACAAAACTGCTCATAACTCGGGAAAAATCGAGCGTTAGACCGAATGGACGCGGCTTTTCTCATGATTTTATGGAAGAAAAAAGATCCCGAAGCTAGAAGAAATTCCAAGACCCAAATGCAATGCACTCTCCTTGTTAGACTCAGGTTTTTATCGAGTACCGGTTTTACTAGAACACAGAGAGCGTACTGCATTTTCTACTCACAAAGGGCATTGGGAATTAAAACAAATGCCGATGGGCCTTAAAAACGCACCTGCTACATTTCAAAGGATAATGAATTTAAAACTACAAGAATCAATAGGCACTATATGTTTCATATATTTAGATGACATTATAGTATACTCAAAACCCTTTGAAGAACATTTAAAGAACTTACAGATATTATTTAATCGACTTAGAGTTGCAGGCTTAAAACTGCAAGTAGTATATGGACTGGTATAGCGAGACATATCGATTTTTTTGCACCTGTCTCTCTCCCCCATTGTTTCGCTCCCCCTGTCTCGACCCCTTGTCTCGCTCCCCTATACATGTCTGGCAGGTATAAAGGGGTTGTATAATGGTGAATTGATTTGACCCACATTTCCCTCGCTTACCTGTCTGGGTGTTCTGGTGAATAAGGTGTTCTCTCTCCCGCACCTGTCTGAGGGTGATATAGCTTCTATGGTGACCTTGAAATGATTTGTATCTTCTGTCTTTTTTCTTCACAGGCGTAAGTATATATGTGTGTATGTATATATTTTTTAATGTGAGTAAAATTATAAAAATTCTATGAATTAAATAAATAATTAATAAAAAACATTTAACATTTAATTATAATAGATTAAATGAATGATTAAGAGAAAATTAATAGTAGTTAAAAATAATTAAATTTTAAAATAAGTTCTCAAATATTATAAATATATTTATTAAAATATATATTATTAAAAATTAAGGAAATGGGTAAAAAAAATAGAATAGAATAAAAGTAAATACGTTTTAATTTTTATTGATTACCTTAACATACATATGTAGTCGTACTTTATTTTATTGACAATAAGGCTTTTTTTTCGGTTTTTGATTTTAGTACATTTTATTCTATATCTTTATATACTTCTTTTGACGTTGACGGATATGGTTTCTTTCTGTCGAGTAGAGTTTTCCTCAATCCCTTTCTATTCATTATGTTTGAATAGTCTTGTTGTGAGATGATATTCAGAAAGCCTTCTTCGCCGTATGGAAAAGCGAGAAGGTCTTTATCTGATTGTATTGTGCAAGGTTCTTTCCGGGCGATTTGGACCGATTTCACGCGCCAGGCGTAATTTATCACATTCTGCCTCAGCGCCTTGCCCATCATCGGAGAGCAGTGTATTTCAGCGCTGAAAAGTAAAAAAAAGAATGAAATATAATTTCAATTTAAAATTTTTATTATTTTAAAAATAAAATTTTTTAAATAAAATAAAACAGGAAAAGAATTATTATTATTTTAAGAAAAAAACTATTTGAAAATTAATTATTTAAAAAACAAAAATATGTTAACTTTTACATTATGATTATTGATAAAAAATTATCAAAATATTTTATTTTTTAATAAAATAATTTTTAAAAAAATAATATATGAATATATATTAAAAAAAGTTTTACTCACTATCCTATGATCCTCGATTCGAGCTTTGTTAATTCCAATATTTTTTCGTATAGATCTCCTTGTCCGATGTTCTCGTTGTAATTATCATAATTCGCTGGTTTCGGCACGGGGGTCACAGAGTTGAAAAATTCTTCACTTGATAATTTAAACACAGGCGTTTTCATAATCACAGCGTTTATACTGAGGATCAGTCGTGCCCAGTAAAACACGAGTATTTTATCTGCATACACTTGGTGTAAATTTGTCTTGTAAGCTGCAAATTCCAAATCTCGTTTGCACCGAGATATGTTGATTCCCACTGAACCCAATTTTTGCATATTAACGACCGGGGTCATCAGCGTTATTTCTCGTTCATTTGAAAATTTATGAAAAACCTCATCATTGAGAGCTGCTCTTTGTTTTCTATCTTCTGATAAGAGAACGACCACTTCGTTTGGCTTGCGTTTCCTGTACGCACTCTTTCGTCCAGCTGTTGATTGAGGTATTTCATGTATTACCTCTATCTCTGCTCTCTCGTCATTTTTATTTTTTCAGCACTGACACTAACACTTTCTGCGCATTTTCTTTGATTATTTAATGCGGCTGTATTTTCTTTTTCAATACTCATTTCTAATTGATTTTTTGCTCGTTGCACTTCTGCTTCATCCACTCTTTCTTCAATTAGTTGATCTAACCACGACATTACACTTTTTGCGCATTCTCTTTGATTATTTAATGCGGCTGTATTTTCTTTTACGATACTTATTTCTAATTGATTTTTTTCTCGTTGCACTTCTGCTTCATCCACTCTTTCTTCAATTAGTTGATCTAACCACGACATATCCGCAGATATTTGTATTTCAAAATTCATTTTTTTAAAAAATTGTTTTTTAAACTGTAACTTTATAATTTTTATAATACCACGGGAAAACAAAAGAAAACGTTGTGTATAACTCGGTTCTCTAAAATAAAATGAAAATATTTGAAGAAGTCAAAGCGCAAAAAGGTAGTTTTCTTCTAGTTTTGTAAGATGGACATAGAAATCGAGAAAACGTTGTGGACATTTCATCTGATATAGAAAATTTTAGAACAAAATCATCTGGTCCAAGTGAAAGGTACAAAGAAAAAATTAAAGAAAAAACATTTAATAGGTTTTACTGCAAGAGAATGCACTTAAGAAAAGATAGAAGAAAGTAATCGACATGTATACTCTGCAGGGGTGTTAAAGGGACAAAAAAAAAGGGGACGTCCGGTGGTATAGCGATGAGTAGATTAGTAGGCATCATGTTTAGATGTTTTTTTTTTGCACTGACACTACCAACCAGATGTTTTTTTTTTTATAGTAGTTGCCTTTCGGAAAAGATATTTTTGGAGTCGCAAGGCAACAGGTAAACATCCTTTATGTATTTCGACCATTTCTATACGTATAATATTGTTTTCCTTTTTTGCCCGATGACCGATTTTCTTTTAAAATTTTTCTTGCAGCTTGTTCGTAGACAATATTTTTTTAGACGCGTAATATTGTTTTTCCTTGTTCCCTAAAAATCGATCTTCCCTTTCAGGAAAAGCAGTATATAAATAAATGGCGAAACTGTTATTGCCACAGATAGTATTTTGTCTTAGTGGCGTATAGAAGTATAAATTTTAAGTGTTAAGTGATTTTATTGAGAGAGAAATCATGAGGAATATTGATGAAATTGAATTTCGTAAAATCATATTTCGGATTGTTGATTATTTAATTAACGCGAGATTGTCTTACGTTATACAGCGTAAATGCGATTCTGCATGGCGCCTGAAAGTACAGCGTATGTCTATTTTACAGTTGAAAAAACAATTTGGTTGTATATTATCGTGTGTGTCATTGCGCATGATTGCGCGATTGTTCAATATGATTTTTAAAGAAAACGATCTTGCTGTAATAGCAGCAGGGGAATACGTAATATCGAAAAATCTACATGATGCCTACGTACTCCAGGGTCTGATAAACGAATATAACGAGAAACGTTGTAAGTATAAAAAAAAATGTTTAAATTACTAATTTTATTAAACTTCTCACCGAATATATATATAATTTTTGTAGCAATTTCAAAATGAAAATTTTTATACATTTCCTTTTTTTAAAAAATGATAGACATTTTTGTATATAACTTTAAATATTACTATTAAATGATTTCTTGGTCTTATATTTTATATAACACGATTTTGAGTTGTAAATACTTAAAATATTATATTTTAAGGAATGTAAAATATCGTGATTACAGTTTTAAAAAAAAATTTTTTTTCTAATCCATAAGTTTTTAAAATATCTCTTTATTACAATCTACGATTTCAATTTATGTTGAGTCGATTATAAAGATATTTCGAGAAATTTTTGAATAAAAAAGATTACAAATCTGTGAAACTGTAATGTTGGTAGCTACTTATAAATTATATATCCTATTATATCATCTTAACCACTATTATTATCAAAACCAATAGCTTACATTTTTCATATTAGAATAATTTTGTCTAATTTTACTAATTTTTCACGCGAATACTTTTTAAAAATAAAAGCTATTTTTAAAATAATTTAAAATATCATTTAATAAACATTAAGATGTATTAAAATTATTATTTTTATTGTATATAATAATAAATCATTGATGCTTATAAGTTGAAATTGAAAATTATGCAGCGTGTATATATATAATTAATATATGATTCATTTTTACAGCTCTTGAAATATTACTAGCTAGTAGTAGTAGTAGTAGTAGTAGCGAGAGCGAGAGTGATGACAGCAATGCAAGCGATGTGGAAACATTATTTGAACAATCAGTCAACAATCCCGATTTGCCGAGTACATCTAGAAATAACGTTCGACGGCGTTTGTTTTACGATAACAATGAAGTAACTCGTAACGAAGAAGAAGAAGAAAGTGTGCGAATTGTACATGATAATGAGATGATTATAGACAGCGATGCTGAAACAGTCATCAACGATCGAATCGTCCCGCAAGAACGGATACAAGAGGAATTCGGAAGAGATTTCGAATCAGGGTCCGAGGACTTCGAGTTTGATGATGAAGAGCCGAACCCAGAAATAATTAGGCAGGGTGGTCAATTGACGCGTGCGGTGATAAACAATTATCCCGAGCCATTCAATGCTGTTATAAGAAGTCTAAACCATAATGGCCCAGAAAATGCATCGGAGTCAGCAGCAAACGCGCCAGGTCGTTCGGAAAACCATGAAGAACGGTTTGCTACTTTACACAGTTTTTATACGCAAACGGCACCATTAAGAGAGAGAGAATTTCACATAGCGAATGGCTCGCGTATGAGTTATCACTTTTTCGATGGAGGAGTACTAGATCGGCGTCTTAATGAATGTAAGTTTTCTTTATTATTATTATTATTATTATTATTATTATTATTATTGGTATTGCTGTTATTATAATAGTATTGTTAATATATTTATTCTTTTATTTATTTTATTAACATTATCTTTATTATTATTTTATTATTATTATTATTTTTAAAATATTTTTTATTTTAATCTAAAGTGATTCGGAGGGAAGAAAACGGAACCGACAGCGTATCGAATTTGAATTCAACGACTCTGCAAATTTATGCCCAGAGAATTAGACCCGTTCGACGGGCACAAGAATTGCGTTGGTTCCATACAATGTCTGAGGATCTTACATCAGCATTGTATACAGATTCGACCAGCGATTTAACCGATCTACTAGATCGGATACACGATAGTTTCAATGGGCCTTCGGAAGAATAAAAAATTTGAAAACATTGTCTCATTCGTAAAGTTCGATATATAATGAAAAAAAATACCAATAATAATAATAATAATAATGATGTTTTTTTAATGTTAAAGTATAATAATGATAATAATAATTTTGTTAAATAAAAAATTTTTTAATCAAAATTTTAAATAAATAAAGAAAATATTTTAAAACAATTTTCGAATTATTTATATAATATCATCCTAAATTTTTCATAGCATCATCATCATCCTTCGTAGAAGGATCAAGCGCACTGGAAAACCTTTCCACGCATCTACCTGCTACCCCTCCTCCTACTGATGCTGCTGCTGCTGTTGCTGGTGGTGTTGAAAGCGAAGAAGAAGAAGAAGAAGAAGAAGAAGAAGAGTGGGGCGACGAAAATGCATCGGAGGGAGAGATCGAGCCCGAGTCTATTTCCAATAGCTACGACAGTCATGAACGTAGTGACGACACTGAGAGGGATTTTCATACCTACTCAAGCGGGAATTTAGACAGGTATGAGAATGCGAGTGAGAGAGAATCGAGTGTGAGTGAGGCTGGTAATATTCAAATAGGTCTCGGTAGAGGCGCTAGTGCGGGAGAATTTTCGATAAGACCACCAGGCGTAAGATTTCGTATAAATCAAAGAGGTAATCATTATATCAGAAAATTCCAATTAAATGCAACAAGATTAATTCTTAGCATGCAACCCCCTGCGGAAAATTTTAATCCAATTGTATGGTTAGAATTGATTATGCGGGATATACATGCATATTTAATATCATTAGGGGAAGAAAATGACTTAATAGGAATCAGTGTAAAAAGTATTCGCTTTAGCCATGGTCCGGCCGGAATGTCGCTAAGACCGATTATTGATTTTAATTACGACGATTTATGGGAACTTATATCTAATTTAACTCAGAGCAACGAAAATTTTGAGATAGACGAAAGTTTTGTTATAGAGGCAACGTATGTCAATTTACCACGAGGTACCGGTCAAAAAAATAAATTAAATATAAACATACTGCATAAAAAGTCAATAGTTTTTATACAAAATAAAGACAATTTGTGTTTGCCGCGAGCATTAGTAGTTGGAGAGATGTATATAAATTATAAAAATAACGATTCTAACGATATGAAAAAGCAGTGGTCGTTCATTCGCGATGGCCGCAGAACTTTGCAAAAAGAGTACGCTTTGCAGTTGATAAAAAATGCAGAATTGAATATTCCGACGGAAGGGTGGGGGTTTCGTGAAATAGATAAATTTCAGAAATACTATAGTAGACTTGGCATTGCTATACAAGTATATGATAAGAGTAATTTCGGAAGTGGGGAACCACCATTCTTTAACGGTCGCGCATCAATTGTCCAATCCAAAAATAATGTAAATTTACAAGGTGTCATAAATTTATATTATGATCCTGATGAACGTCATTATCATACTATTTTAAATATAACCGGAGCAGCGGGTAAAAGATTTTTCTGTGAATATTGTAATAAATGTTACAGATATATTGACCAACATAGGTGTTCAAATACATGCCCAAACTGTTTTCTATCCCCATCATGTGAAAAAGAAAATGGTATTATCTTGAAATGTAATAAATGCAATAGAACTTTTTTCAATAACGCTTGCTACAAAAATCACCAAACAAATGGAAACTATAAGGTGAAAAATAAAAAAATTTGCGAACTTATTAAAATTTGCCAAGTTTGTAATAAAGTTATTCATGTTCATAGGGGCAAGCACGAATGTGGGGTTAATTGGTGTAAGCTTTGTCGCGGAAAACATTCTGTTAACGAGTTATGTTATATGCGCCCTCTAGCCGCGAATGACGATGCAGACAATGTTCAAAAAAATACAAAGAAAACTCTGTTTGTATTTTACGATTTAGAAACACAACAAGATAGAGAGTACAGAAGTCACACCAGCACGCGATTGCACGTTCCCAACCTCTGCGTTGTACAGCAAACGTGTGATGATTGTTTGCAGAATGATGATTATTCTCAAAGATGCGATACTTGTGGTATTCGCGAGCATGTTTTTCAAACAAACCCAATTAAGCAATTTTTAGATATGTATATACGCGATAGAACAGATTTTAAGCAAATTATATGCATTGCACACAATGCTGGTGGTTTTGACGCACAATTTATGCTGAAAGAGTTAGTAGAAAAATATAGTCAAACATCACCCCTGGTGATTCTTAACGGACAAAATATAATTTTGCTACAATGCGGAAGAACAAAATTCATCGATAGTTTAAATTATTTCCATATGAAATTAAGCGCATTAACGGAAACATTCGGCTTACCGGCTAGCGCGAAAAAGGGCTACTTTCCTCATCTGTTTAATAAAGTTGAGAACGAAAATTACGTAGGTCCATTGCCCAATACGCATTTTTACGCGCCTGATTCCATGTCGTGCACGGAAAGAGATACCTTTTTTACGTGGTACGATTCCGAAACATTGAGCGGACGCGTATTCGATTTTAAAAATGAAATCGTAGAATATTGTCGTATGGATGTTGAAATTTTAAGACGCGCATGTTTGGCCTTTAGAAAAATTTTCTTAGACGTAGGACAAATCTGTCCATTTACATCTGCAACTACTATCGCAAGTGCATGTTCTCTCGTTTATAGAAAAAATTTCTTATTACCTAAGAGTATTGGAATTATACCTCCTGCAGGCTATCGACGCTGTGATAAACATTCTCAGAAATCAATTGAATGGTTATTAGCATGTGAACGAGAAATCGGTCGTGAAATTATTCATGCTGGTAGGGCGAGAGAATTCAGGTTACCTGAAGGTTTTCTCGTAGATGGATTTTTGCCACCTTCATCGGAAAATCAGAATGAAAAGGGTATAGTTTTTGAATACGAAGGTTGTTACACTCACGGTTGTCCCAAATGCTTCGATAAAAATCGAGATACACCCATCGCTTTTGGACGTACGTTTAATGAAGTTTATGAAAATACATGGATAAAAATAAATAAAATTCGAAAATGCGGATATGAGGTTCGCTGCATATGGGAATGCGAATTCGATAAAATTAAACTTGAGAATCCGGAAATAGCTGAATACGCGCGTAATCACCCTTTAATGAGTAATATTACTTTAAATCCTCGAGAAGCATTTTTTGGCGGAAGAACTGAAAATATAATTCCATATTATAAAATTAAGGAAGGTGAAAAAATTAAATACACAGATATATGCTCCTTGTATCCTTACGTTTGCAAACGTGGACGATATCCCGTTGGACATCCAAAAATTTACATTGGAAATGAGTGTCGTGAACTAACTGGAGAAAATAATAATGATTTGCAACGCGTTGAGGGACTGGTCAAGTGTAAAGTCTTACCACCGCGAAACCTGTACTTACCTTTGTTACCCGTTAAAATGCACGGTCGTTTGTTATTTGCTCTTTGTCGATCTTGTTGCGAAGAAATGCGAGGAAGCGACTGTAATCACGAAAATGCTGGTGAACGAGAATTTACGGGTACTTGGGTAGCCGACGAATTACGTAAAGCTGTCGAACTTGGCTACCGTATAACGAAAATATACGTTATATGGAAATACGAAATGACACGCTTTGACGGTATTAACGGGGGTCTTTTTGCTGGATACGTAAATACGTTTTTGAAAATAAAACAAGAAGCAAGCGGATGGCCCGCCTGGTGTGTAAATGACGACGATGAGAAATTGCGGTACTTGGATGAGTATGAAAAAAACGAAGGTATTCGATTAGATCGCGAGAAAATAGAAAAAAATGCTGGTCTAAGAGCTGTAGCAAAACTTTGTTTAAATTCTTTTTGGGGAAAGTTTGGACAACGCAGCAACTTAAAACAAACGGAAATCGTGAAATCGCGCGAAAATCTCTTGCGATTATTAACCTCTTCTGACAAAGAAGTTCTAAGTATTTTACCTGTAAACGACGATATTTTATACGTTCATTGGCAGCTTAGAGAAGAAGCCGTTGAAGCATCATCCAATACAAATGTGGTAATAGCAGCATTCACAACTGCGCAAGCCAGGCTAGAATTGTACAAACACATGGAAAAGCTTGATAGACGTACTCTGTACTGTGATACCGATTCGTGTATTTTTGTAAAAAGGACGATTCAGATGAATACGAGCCAGCCTTGGGAAACTTATTGGGTGATATGACAGATGAATTAAGATCTTACGGTCCTGGTACTTACATAGATACCATGATGTCTGCAGCACCAAAGTTTTACGCTTATCGTGCTGTGACACCGTCAGGAAATACTTATGAATGTTGCAAGGTTAGGGGAATAACTCTAAATTTCAAAAATTCATTAAAAATAAATTTTGATAGTATTAAAACGCTCATAGACGAGGTATTTGCGAGAAAGCTTAGAGAAGAGAATGAGAAAGAGACTAATAAAAACGAAATACGATTGAATTTTAAATCTATACGACGCACACCTTACCACGAGGTCATAACAAGAGAAGAATTCAAAACCTGTAGCGTTGTTTTGAAAAAAAGACGATATGTTTCCTTATCGCTTTCTCTTCCTTTTGGTTACAAGAGTGAATGAACAAAATATGAATGATAAAAAATAATAAGAAAAATTCCATGAAATCTATTTTATTTTAGAAAACAATTTTCAATAATTCATAAACGCTAACAATACGCTAACACCCCGCGCGGTGATAAGCTTATACTTTTCTTATTTAGCTAATTAACGCGGAAAATAAGCTTATCCCCGCACACGTGTTGAATAAGCTAATAAAAAACACGTGTGCCCGCGCCGCCGCCGCCGCCGCCGCCGCCGCCGCCGCCCTCCCTACATCACAACTACTTAACTTGAAAAAAAAAAAAAAAAATAAAATAAAGAGGGGTTTTAACATAAAAGTATAAAACTTATGCCTCCTGTATTCAGTATTCGAAATGGATACACGATGGAAACATCCCTTTACGTGTATAATTTCGGGGCCTACTATGTGTGGGAAAACTGTTTTTGTAAAGCGATTTCTCTGTAATTTGCCACAAATGTGCGATGTGAATTTTGATCGTATTCTCTTTTATTACGCCGAGTGGCAAGAAGCATACCGTAGCGAGTTTAAAGTAGGTGGTAATCAACGCATCGAATTTCGAGAAGGCTTACCGCAAGCTACAGACTATTCCAATGACAATGATAAGAGAAAATTACTCATACTCGACGATCTGATGCGCGAATCATCGAATAATACAGTACTTGATTTATTCACAAAAGGTTGTCATCATAAAAATATCAGTGTAATTTTCATCACGCAAAATATTTTTCATAGGGGGCCAAATCAGCGCGATTTATCGTTGAATTCAAATTATATTGTGTTGTTCAAAAATCCGAGAGATCGCGCGCAAATACAATTTCTCGCTCGACAAGTTTACCCTGAGGATCCAAAGTTCTTGCAAGAAGCCTACATCGATGCCTGTAGTAGGCCATTTAGCTATCTTTTATTGGATTTGAAACAAGATACTCCAGATGAGTTTCGCTTTCGCACCGACATATTTCCCGATGACAAGTTGCACTATGCTTACGTGCCTAAATTTTCATCGAGATTCAGGTGAGCATGAAGAAATAAAAAGAAAGAAGCATCCGTAGCGGAGAAGCAGTCTTCAAATAGCGATGGCTGAGACAACATCAATGGCCCCATCTGAAACAAAAAGAAAACCAGGAGGAGGAGGAAAGAGAAAAAGTTCCATCAAGTCTAGCACCTGCTGTACGCCTGGGAAATTATATTCAAAAAAACACGTTGCACTTTTAAATGCTCTGAGCCACGCTGATAGTCAACAGCGCTCAGCTTTGATTCGTACAGCCGATAAAAATCTCATAAAGTGTATTTGCGAGTGTGCACTCAATGTATTGCAAGGTGTTGTAAAATTAAAAACTCATGAACAAAACCGTTTAAAAAAACACAAAACTATATTAAGAAAATTAGTAAAAAGTGGAAGAAAAACAGCTGGTGGTGCTGGTGCTTGGAAAGCTAAAAAACGTACTATAATTCAGAGTGGTGGTTCTTTTTACCACTTCTATTGGCTCCACTGATAAGTACAATTTTTTCCAAATTTTTAGGAAACAAAAATTAATTTTCTTTCAAGGCAAAACAAAAAAATTATGGAACGCGCTCGAAAAATGGTCATTGTCCCCGAAAAACTCTGGAACAAATACAAGGTTTTTCGCAGCAGCAGCAGCAGCAGCAGCAGGGAGGAGCTGCGCCTATAATTAATTCTTCGACAAATAGCACAACTGAAAATATTGAAAAAACTATACAGACACCTGGTGATAATTTAACACGGCTTGATTCGGAAATGTATAAAATTATTCATTCTAAAAGTTTTAGCAGTGAGCGAGAAAAGTGTAAAAATTATTTGCAAGTTTTGAGGCGTTATTTATTTTTCAAAGATAACGAACGTATGGATGATGGTGAAATTGGTCGAGATATTGACGAAATCGAAGCTACACTGACACCTCTAACAGAAGAAAAAATACTCGATAACGTGCCTAAAATTTATGCTAGAAAAGCACGACTTTTACTAAAACATTGGCGAACTTTTGAGCCAGATCGATTAAAATGGGATAGTACTGGAAGCGTTATCGTAGATGGAAAACTTATACCACGGTCTAACATAGCAGAATTGCTTAACGATGTTTTGCAAAAGAAAAAGAAAAAGATCGAGGATGATGACGAAGCGCCTATTGGTAGATTTGAATTTGCAAAGTTTATCGGGAGTTCAGAAACGCCTAATGATCTGATCGGAAACACGGAAATTCTAAAAATTGCTAATAGGCTAACGTCTCCTTTAAATACTGCTAAACGAAAAATGTTATCACCAGTATTTACTCCACCCGTAACGAGACATGCTGCTAAGAAAAAGTGGCTCAAAGCGAACCTATGAAGAGAATGTCTTTGGAAAATCAGTATTACGACCCTTCGCACGAAGCAGGTTATGCAGGAGCGCGAAATTTAATACGTGTAAATATAAAGGGTAAATCATTGAAAAACAGAGAAAAAGAACAAAAACGAATACACGACTGGTTGAATAATCAAGATGCTTATACTCTTCACCGTCCTGTAAGAAAAAAATTTCCTAGATTACACTATAACGTAACTAACGTGGATGACGTTTGGGAAGCAGATTTGTGTCAGCTAACAAGTCTTAAAAAAGAAAATGACGGTTATTCGTATTTACTAGTAGTCATTGACGTGCTCAGTAAGTATGCATGGGTAGAACCACTGAGGGATAAAACAGCGCATACTGTATCAGCTGCATTAGAGAAGATTCTTAAGCGAGCCAATGGTCGTACACCTGTTTACTTACAAACTGACAAAGGTAAAGAATTTGTTGGTGCAGGTTTGCAAAATACTCTTAAAAAATATGGCATACAGTTTAGAGCGGCAAGAAATCCGGACATTAAGGCGGCAGTGGTAGAACGTCTCAATCGAACTCTCAAAGAACGTGTTTGGAGATATTTCACACATCGCAATACACATAGGTACATCGATGTAATACAAAAGATAGTTTATGCATACAACAATACAGTACATTCAGGTATAAAGATGAAACCTTCAGAGGTTAATTTATATAACGCAGCTGAGGCACGAGCGAATTTACAGAGGCGCGCTCTTCAGCAAAGAAAAAATCAAAGGCAAATAAAAGACCGTAAATACGAGGTTGGTGACTACGTGAGGATCAGTCGCTCTAAGGGAACCTTTGCGAAAGGATTCGAGAAGAATTATAGCGAGGAAGTATTTAAAGTTAAACGCTTTTCTGTCAGGCAAAATCTTTATACCTACGAGTTACAAGATTTACAAGGAGAGGACATTGACGGATTCTTTTATACAGAAGAATTGGCTCCTGTAGGATCACAACGACTACTGGAAGATCAAAATTTTAAAATTGAACGAGTTCTTCGGACCAAAGGAAGCGGAAATAAAAAACAGCTATTTGTAAAGTGGAAAGGATATCCGGATAAATTTAATTCTTGGGTAAAAGCATCGGACGTTGAAAGAATTTAAAAATAATGGATAATCTAGATGATTTTTATTTAGTACTACCGAGTAACAGTAGTATGCGCTATTTTCCCGACAATACGACTACTTGTTTTACCACTTATTTATGTCGTGAAATTAGATTAATCGGTAACTGGCAGGTCGGTATAGCCGAAATACACATACCCTGTACTATTATGCATATTCAAGAACCTGAAGCTTATTATACTTTCAAATTAGGAAGTGCTAAGCCCAAAGTTTCGAAAAATAATGGGTTTTGTAATTTCCCTCATGGCGTATACAGTAGCATTGAACAACTTGCGGAAGAAATAAATAAAGTACACGAGGCGCGTGAACATCAGAAGCTTGAACCGACTGAATTTCAGAAAGGTTATTACACCTTAAAAAGGATTTGCATTTGCGAAGAGCCGCACTACACGACTTTCAACGAAAAAATTCGTCGTATTTTTGGTTTTGAAGATATTGTCCACAGAGAAACAGGAACTTTTGTCACTTCCAACTCAGGAACAAGTATAAATGTGGGCAATAGACCAGCTAGTTTAGCACGGGCCATACCCGATCAGCTCTACGTTTACACAGACATATGCGAACCTTATGCAGTTGGTGATACGGAAACGGCACTTTTACGCATTGTAGCCCTGGAAAATTCAAAGTACAAATTCGGATCAACCGTCGTCAAACAGTTTGCACCGATTCAATACATACCTCTACTACATCATACCTTTCGAAATATTGTTATCGATATAAGAGATCAGCATGGGCGTAAAATACCATTTGAGTATGGAACGCTGACGGTTACGCTTCATTTCAAGCGTAGTCGTTAAATACGTAGCGATATGAGTTATTATATTCATTACTACGACGAGCAGGCTGGTGGTGGTGGAAGCGGTATTAAAAACGTTTACTCTGGTTCAACGTTTCAAAGAGGCTCTGGAATTGGTAGCTTTCTCGGAGGATTATTTAGAAAAATTGTGCCATATCTTGCCAGTGGGGCCAAGGCAGTAGGCAAAGAAGCCGTCCGAACAGGCTTGAACGTGCTAGACGACGTGACGAATAAGAGAGCGAATTTTAAAGAGTCTCTCAACACGCGTGCTCGAGAGTCGGGTCGAAATTTAAAAAGAAAAGCAGCTAATAAAATTTCCGATATTATGAAAGGTAGTGGATATAAAGCTGTTACTGCTAAGCGCAAACGACAGTCAACGCGAGCTCGTGTTCCCGCACACAACGCATCGAGCAAGAAAAGAAAGACAAAGAGAAAGACAAATAAGCGTGGTATAGGCAAGAAAAAGAAAACATCAGGGCGAAAGAAGAAGAAAGTATTGAGAAGTGTATCTGACATTTTTGGACCTAAATAAATCATTAAAAAAAAAAAAAAATGGCTTTTCTACACGCGTGCAGTGGTGAAGGTACGAAGAGCGAACTAGATATTTTTACTCTTCCCCCGACGCAAACTTCAATTGAAAGCAGTTCTTTTCTCTACTACAAACCTGTATCATCTCTCAGCAATGAAAGCGATTCACCTTTAGAATTTTTGGTTCCTGGTTCGACCGAGCATTACATCGATCTAGCGCATACAATGCTGCAAGTAAGCGTGGAAATTACACCCGTGGGAACCGACGCCGAGAATGCAAAAGTTGCTCCTATTAACAATTTTTTACATTCGTTGTTCGAGCAAACGGACATCTTTTTCAATTCAAAGCTAGTTTCACCCCCAAACAACGCCTATCCTTACAGAGCTTACATAGAAACGCTCTTAAATTACGCTTCTCCTGCCTTAACATCACACCTCACCTCCGCACTTTGGTATGCGGACACAGCAGGATGTATGGATGCATCACCAGCAATTGCTACCGGAACAGTTGGGGCCAATGTCGGTTCTCGGAATCGTCAATACTTTACAGCTGGCGGTAAAGTTGTCGATATGATTGGCCACCTCCATTGCGATGTATTTAATCAAGGTAAATTTTTGGTAAACGGTGTTGAGATGCGAGTGAGACTCGTTCGTAGCAAGGACGCGTTTTGTTTGATGGATTTCACCGATGACGGAAAATTTTCAGTGCGCATCAGAGAAGCGACGCTAATCGTCCGTCGAGCTAAAATAAGTCCAGCCATACTATTGGCTCATGCTAATGCTTTGAACAAAACTACTGCAAAATACCCAATAACAAGAGTGGAAGTGAAATCATTCACTTTACATAGCGGAATTTTAGGAGATACTCTTGATAATGTTATATTGGGCCAGTTGCCAAAAAGGATCATCATAGGTTTTGTGAGTAACCGAGCCTTCAACGGTAATCGTCAATTGAATCCTTTCAACTTTCAACATTATTCTATCAATTTTCTCTCTCTTTACGTCGATGGAGTACAAATACCAAGCAAACCCCTACAGCCAAAATACACAGGAAATAATAAACTCTATGTAGACGCTTATCACACGCTATTCTCCGGTACTGGTATACATTTTCTCAACGAGGGTATCGATGTTAGCCGAACCTCTTATCCAGAAGGTTACTGTCTCTTTGCATTCGACTTGACGCCTGATTTGTCGGCTCATTTTTCATCACATTGGAATCTCGTGCGCTCAGGGTGCTCTGCGCATTGAAGTTCGCTTTGAGCAGGCTCTTAGGGAAACAATAAATTGCATCGTTTACGCCGAATTCGATAACGTGCTAGAAATCGATTCAAACAGACAAATTATTACGGATTTTAATGCCTAAGGTGGAAGGGGTGGAGAAAATAATGGGAGAAACATTATAAGACCATTCGTTTCATTTCTCATTGCTCTAGTTGCTTCTTACACTCAGTCGTAGTAGTACACACGAGCTCGCGTTTTCACCACAATGGATTACGTAATAGATATTCAAGGCTTAAGAGATAAAGATAATAAATTTTTACCCAAAAGAAGTGGCAGTAGTTTCTCTGCAAGAACAAGTAATCGGTCATTGGATAATAGCACCACCCTACGAATTTGATAATTTACCAGAAGATATAAAAACTAGTAACGATTACGTGTCGTCACGTCTACACGGTTTACAGTGGTTCGATGGTGACGTTATTCTACGCAAATTACGGTATCATTTTTACAACATAGCGAGAAATGCTGTAAGAATTTACGTCAGAGGTGCTGAAAAGGCTAGATACATAGAATCTATTATGGCACGTAACGTTATAAATATAGAGGATTACACCACCACAGGCTTTACCGACTTACAAAGACAGTTTCCTTCCCAGAAAATATGCTGTTTTCACGCTTGCCAAGAAAACCTCTATAAAAAGGAGTACTGTGCCATGCAGAGATCACATCTGTTGAGAGAGTGGCTTTATTCACTACTCCCTCAAGAATCTCAACAAAATCTGCCTAAAAGAAGTTGTGAACTATTCTATGACTCTCTTCAAAAACTTGCTTACAAGAAAAATAGCATCGTAAGATTTGGATCAAGTGTGACTTTTACGGGAATCGACGAAGTAGACGATGACGACGACGACGACGATAAAACCATAGAATACGCGAGTGATGATGATCAGAATTGTAGTTTAACACAGGAAAATACTACAAATGAACACCAGTCAGATAATGAGGGCCCTGGAAGGGCTGAAAGCCAAAACAATTGGCGTATACGCAGCAGATCGAATTCCGAATGTAATGATAACACCGGTCGCTGTTGTGTGTAATACCGATGATCATACCAAACCTGGTACGCATTGGGTGGCCATGCATATCGATAAAAATGGATACGGAACGTATTTCGATAGTTACGGTTTCCCACCAGTCTCAAAATACCATCTTGAAAGACTCAGAAGAAACTGTAAAGTTTTTCGATGGAGCACCAAGAAACTGCAAAGCATCGATTCGACGTGTTGCGGCCAGTATACTATTATGTTTCTATATTATATGTGTAGCGGTGCTAGTTTACGCGCGTTTTGTAGCTTCTTTTCAAATAACACGAAAAAAAATGATAAAATAGCTGAAAATTTTTATAAAAGAATTTTAAATAAAATTAAACGCAAAAGATGTAAGCGGGCGAGTACATTCGCCGGAGAACGTTCTCGAGGTTCAGGCCTTTATAATCAAACATGTACTTCTAGGTTAAGATATTAAGATAAACATAATAATATTCATAATTTTACTTCAAAATATTGTAATCAAACGTGTGTTTTATATTTAACTGTAATCAATGTCAATTTTGAAATTTATATGTGAATAAATCTTCTTTTGTGTGCATAAAAATTAATTTGTAATTATTTACTTACCTTTACTCCACCCTCCCATCCTACCTATAATAGTTTTTTTGTACGTAGTTTGTACTTATATATATATATATATATATTTGTATTGTACACCTGGTCTACAGACCAGGTGTTATTATTCTATTATAAAATTTATCCACCCCTAATAATATTTCTTTTTATTTAATTTGTATATATATATATATATTTTGTATTGCACACCTAATATACAGACCAGGTGTTACTACCCTATTATAAAAGTATTTACCGCCCTCTACATTCTGATTTGTCATATGCGCAGTAAGGTAAAATGTTCTTTTCAAATTTCAGTACAAAATCAACTTCGGATAGAGCAACACCTAAAAATGGCTCCTTGTGAATTACGCGATCCGGTAAAACCGGAATTGCCAAACCTTTTATTATCTACTACCTATGCGCTCAATAAGTCGAACTCAAAGAGAATTTGTGTCGGTCTTGAATATAGCGGCGGATACTATCACGAAGTTATTAAACTAGTTTCATCAGGTGGCTCGCACAAAAGTATCTCTCTTGATCGCCGTAGCTGGGATTTTCTCAAAGATCAATTTGACGCCATTACAGCTTATTTTCATAATTCTTATTCTTTTTATCAAGATTTCGGAAGACCGACTAAATTGTTTCTAACCAATCATGATTTAAATTTCACCACATCATACGGCACCAAATCTATCAGCATTGACGAAAGACCTCACCCAAACGAGATACACGTCTCCGAGGAAGAAGAAGAGACTCCAGGACAATCGCTCTGCAAAAAGAGAAAGACTTTCAATCATCCATCAGGTATAGTCATGCAACAGTCAACATTCGAAGGTCTTCGTCAACAAAGTGTCTTGGTAGATCTTCTTCTCAACGATTTAAGCGAGCGTGTCGGTAAGGTCAACCGTACTACTGATCACATACTAGACTTTTTAAAAAATAAACTTGGACAAGAAGGACTGGACAACGCAAAAGTAATTCTTAACGACTACAAATCATTTAAACAATACTATTCTATTCTCAATACCGAATTAGAAGGTTACGTCACAGAAAATATGGTAGATGATACGGATCATTATAAAAGCTTATATTTAAAATTTGTTTTATCTGAAATATCCGCATTTAGTTTACCGATGATTGTAAAAGATTTGAGGGATGTAATGATTCCTGTATAAAAATATATATTAATATTAATAAATTGCTTTAATTGTGTAAATGACTTGTTTTTTTTTTTTTAACTATAAAAGCAACCACCCTTCCCAATAATCCTTCATTTATTTTATAACGATTGCTCGAAACAGACATGGGGCAATGCACAGGTAAGATCGCTTCATTACGTTCTACAGACAGTGCTATAAAAAGAGAAAAATATAAGGAACATTATAAAAAAGAAACAGTAAAATTTGAACGTTCTCAAAAACATAATAAAAAAAATAACACAAATGAAAATATTCATTTAAATAATAACTTTTTACAATAAATAATCTGTCTCTTATCATATCTGTATATCACGCGTTTAACACTATGGGTCAAAATAGTTCCAACACCGCCAAAACACCTTTAGTACAAGGTGACGATAAGAAAAAGAAGGAAAATCAATCATCATCAACCTGGAAACAATATTCTGATAAATTCTCAACAAACACTTATTCTATTCCTGAAAGGAAAGGATACAAAAAATTTTAATTTAAAAAAAAATTCATATACTTACATACGGTCCTTTTTAGGACCAACAAAAGTTCATACGTAAGAAATAACAATCAATATATAAAAAGTACTATATAACATTCAGACCTTTAATATTATAAAATATATTTTTTATATTAATATTTTTTTCATAACAGTGTTATATGATTTTTTAATTACTTATTTATTTAATTTTTATAATGTTACTCACATTAAAAAATATACACATACATATATACTATACTTACGGCTGTGAAGAAAAAAGAAAATGCAAATCATTAAGGGTTTCAAGGTCACCATAGAAACTATAACACCCTCAGACAGGTGCGGGAGAAAGGACACCTTATTCACCCACACAGGTGGGGGGAAAGTGGGTCAAATCAATTCACGACTACACCACCACACCTGCCAGACATGTAAAGGGGAGCGAGACAAGGGGTCGAGACAGGGGGAGCGAAACAATGGGGGAGACAGGTGCAAAAAAATCGATATGTCTCGCTATACCAGTCCATATACTACTACTGCAATCCGATAAATGCGAATATGTAAAACCAGAACTAAAATATTTAGGACATCTCATCACAGAGAAAGGACTATATCCTAACCCAAATAAATTAGAATGTATAAGAAATTATAAACAACCTTACAATCATAAGGAAATCAGACAATTTCTAGGATTATGTAGATATTATAGAAAATTTATTGAAAATTACGGTAAAATCACAGTACTTCTTAACAAATTAATGAGTAAAAATGTCACTTTTAACTTTGATGATAAATGCAAAAAGGCTTTTGAAATATTGAAGGAGAAATCAACATCATCGCCTATATTAAAATATCCTAATTTAGAAGAGATGTTCATACTAACAACAGATGCAAGTAACGAAGGACTCGGTGCAAGTCTCAGTCAAGGTGATTACAAGAAAGAAAAAGATTTACCATGCACCTATGCTTCAAGAACACTCAATCAAGCCGAAAAGAATTATTCAACCACTAAAAAGGAATTATTAGTAGCAGTATGGGCAATGCGACATTTTAAACATTTTTTATATGGAAAATCTTTTATTTTAATAACAGATCATGCGCCATTAGCAGGTCTCATAAAATCAAAATCACCAGGAATCAGATCTAGAATTTTTAAACTTTTGTTAAAAATCACAGACCTCTAACCTATAGAGAAATATAAAAAGGGTAAATTGAATACTGATGCCGATGCTCTTACCGAGCATTTGTTGCAAAAAGAGAAAATCCACGAATAATGTACGTTAATGCTATAGAAGGTGATATAATACATAACAATACTGATAATCAAGACATAAAACAAGTTTCAAGAGGAATACTGTCTAAATACACAGAGAAATAAATATTGCAACTCAGAGGTTTTAACAGAAAGAAATCCTTCGATGCTAGAGACCATTTAAAAACTATAGTAGCCAAAAGAGGTATAAAGAAGATAACACTTGTATACTTTCGGACAGAAAAGAAACCTAAATATGGAAAGGTAGAAATAAAACAAGCATGTAAAGGAGACATTATACTAACTCCTGTAACGTTTTTCCCTTTCGGGAGGGGGAAATACGTGTAACTCCTGTTGCCAGACGCTTCAGCGAGTTACCAGGGTAAGATCGGCAGGAGTTGGAGGGATCGGACGGCGGAAAGTAAAGGAGAGTAACCAGGTTTAACACGTTTTGTTATACTAGGTAGCACCGTAGCTTTATTGTACTATCAATGCTCATATACAACGACGCTTATAAAATTGAAATAGTAATAACGTGTTTAATCAAAGCTAACCCTAATGTCTTTATACAATGCAAATAAACTAACCTAACCTTAAGTGTAAATTACAAAATTAATTAATGTTTATTTTTGATCAGCCTCTTGACGGCTATTTAATATCTTTGAAATGAAAATTCAATTTGAAAAATAAAGAAAAATGAATTTAAGAAGTAGAGAAAATGAATTTAATTATTTAATCGTTTATTACGGCCGGGTTGATCGGTGATTCGTCGACGGCCTTTTCCTGTAACAATACAAACAAGAAGGAAACCAAAAGATTAATTTACTAATTTAATTTATTGCTTTAATAAAATACGCGAGGCTTAAATAATAATAACGAACTAATGTATTATAACTAAGACTACGGCGGGGTTGGGTGGACGACACCCTTAATCTAATTATAATTACAAAAAAGGAACAACGGTCGGGCGGAGTGCAAATGATTAAATGCGGTGGGTGGACGACACCCTTAATTTAACTTAATGCGCGGTTATCAAAAATCTAGCAAGATTTTGAGTGGACGTCACCCTTAAACTTAACGGCGCAACGGAAGGCATGCGGCGGACAAAAGTTGCTAGTGTGTGCTCTTGGATAGCATAGCCTTACGCCAGCGTGCTCACTCGGCGTAATTCTATGCTGCCAGTATATGCATTAGAGTGTAGACCAGCGTGCTCACTCGGTCTACCCTCATGTGCAAGAGAGAGAAGCTAGGTCTTCTACAAGAGAAGGGAGCCAGCTACTACTTCTCTCACTCTCTCTTAGCCTAGCGTGCTCACTCAGGTAAAGAGGGAGAAGAGATGGTAGTCTACACAGCGTGCTGAGCTTAGCTTCTCGGCTTCTTATATACTCCGGCCCCATTTTTCCTAATGCGTGTGGCGGCGTTTGGGGTTGCCACCTGGCGGCTGAGCTCAGAACTATTGTTCTATAGTAGCTTGGCCGTCAGGCGGGAAATTTGAATGCGTGAGTATGTATACTCGTCGCACCCCCCCCCCCTTTCTTCGGAGAGTGGACTATACGTGAACGGTGAAGTTAAAAAGCAAATATAATATAATACGAGGGGTTAATTTTAGAAAAAGAAGCTGTATTATCAATTAATAAAAGATGTAATCATACCTTGCCGCTCGCTGGGGCTTTGACTGCCTTCCTCAAATTACCTGTTGCCGGATCCAGTCGCAGGTTCCACTTCTGTCCGGCCACTCTCACCCTGTATTGCCTTGCTCCTACTGGTACGTCCACCTTTGATTTATCTGGCAGGTCGATTATTGCTCGTCTGCGTTTGTCGGTGATTGGTACCTGCCTGTTGAGTAACAGACGGTCGTTTTTGAAGGACTGAATGGACTTTATCCTCAGGCAGCTGACTCTCGACGGTGGTGCAGGTAGTGGGAGGTGGGCAGAAGGTGGTACTGCGGCTGGGTTCGGTTGTGGTTCGCGGGTACGGCGGGGTGGTCGCGGAGGAGATGGCGGTGCGTTGGCTTGTCGCCAGAGCTCCTCGAATTCTTCTAATGCCTTTTTATACATTGCGAGTACGAGTAGTTATGATTACTTGGGTTATTGCCTATGATTACTTATAATATGTGGTTGGTTTTTCTTGATGCGAGTGGCGTAGCCATCTAGCGGGTATATCTGGAATTATTACTGGCTATGAAACGGTTTGATGTCTTTTATGTGTACGCGTTTTGTTATAGTGTTTTTACCATCTATAAGATCGTACACCACTGGTGACAGGACTTTATGTATTTTATACGGGCCTTTGAATGTATGATGGAGTTTGACTGAGAAGTTTTCATCTTTCTCAGATAAGCTATGGAATTTTTTAAGAACTTGATCTCCGATTTTTGGAGACCAGTCGCGGTGGCGCTTATCATAATGCGCTTTTTGTTTCAGGAAGCTAGCAATTAAGTTATTCTGGGTTTTCTCAATTGCTTCTTGTAAGTTTCTAATTCGGGAAAGCGGCGTTGATCTGCGGTTTGGCATGTTGTTGATTACACCAGGTGGAGTTAATCCTCGGCCTGTGTTTAAAAATGCTGGTGAGAATCCAGTTGATTCGCTTTTAGCTGTATTGTAAGCGAAAGCAAGCTAGTTGATATTTTCATCCCAGTTTTTATGGTTTTCTCCTACGTATTGTTTAATCATCATCTTTATTACTTTATTTGCCCGTTCTACGGGGTTACACTGTGGTGAGTACGTAGGAGTAAGCCTATATTTTATGCCATTAAGCTTGAGGAATTCTTTGAAATCCGAGCTTATGAACTGACTACCATTGTCGATTAACACTGTGGCGGGGCAACCGTGTTGCAAGATAATCTGGTTCGTTATAGCCTTGGCTATTGTTTTAGCGGTGGCTCTTTTTACGGGCTTGAGCTCAACCCATTTAGTAAAGCGATCTTGCATCACTATCAGGCTTGTGTTCTGGTTTTTAGACTTTGGGAACGGTCCCATAAGGTCTACAGATGCAACTTCCCATGATTTGTCTACCTTTGAGAATTGCATAAATCCGGGCGGGAATTTTTGTTGCGGTTTGTGTTGTTGGCAACTCAAACAATTTTTCACGTGTTTGGCGCCGTCAACCAGCATTTTTGGCCAATGGTAACGCGCTTTAAGACGTTCTAGTGTCTTAAACGTTCCTAAGTGGCCTGCTGTTACGGAATTATGCACTTCGTGGAGTACTTCGGGGCGTTCTTCCATGGGTACGCATAATTTGTATTCGGGATCGCCGGATGGATTTGCTGAAGCTATTTTTTTGTGGATGAATAGCTTATTATTTACAATATGGTAATCTGGGAATGCGGACGGGTCAGCTTTTACCTTTTTTAATAAAGGGTGGTACCAAGAGCATTTGCTGTTTGTTACAACGCATACCTGACTTGGTTGTCGAGATAAAATATCGGCAATTGTGTTTTCTGTACCTCGTCGATATTTTATTTCGAAGTCATACTGACTAAGTTCTAAAGCCCAACGGGCGAGGCGACCAGATGGGTTATCTAGCTGGTTGAGCCATTTTAATGACTGATGGTCGGTTATGACTATAAAATGATAATTTTCTATATAGTCGCGCATTTTCCAGATTGCCCATTTAACTGCCAAACATTCAAGCTCTGTTGCTGAATAATTCTTCTCTGCAGACGAGAGTGTTCTACTAGCGTAGGCGACGACTCTTTCTTTGTCATCGAGTTCTTGTGTAAGAACTGCGCCTAGTCCTTCCATGCTTGCGTCTGTTTGTAGCATGAATGTTTGTGTCCAATCTGGACAGGCTAAAACTGGTGCTTCGGTTAGCAGTTTTTTAAGTGCGGTGAAGGCATTTTGTTGTTCAGTGCCCCATATCCATACTGCTTTTTTCTTTAAGAGCCGGTTTAGCGGGGCGGCTACGTTAGAGGCGTCTTTTATGAATCGCCTGTACCAGGAGATGAGACCTAAAAATCTTCTTAACTCCTTGACATTAGTTGGAGGTGGAAGATTCGCTATAGGCTCTGTTTTTTCGGGGTCGGTATGTAGACCTGTTTCGTCTACTACATGCCCTAGATATTTTAATTGCTTTCTAGCAAAACAGCATTTTTCCATATTCGGTTTTAGATTTGCCTGACGTAATTTAGTGAAAACATCACGTAAATGTGTAATGTGTTCATCTAAAGTGGGTGAAACCACTATAATGTCGTCTAGGTAGGCAAATGCATGCGGCGACATGTCTGGTGTGATAACAGCGTCGAGGAGCCTTTGGAAGGTTGCGGTAGCCGAATGTAGGCCAAAAGGCATAACATTGAATTCAAAGAGGCCTTTGCCTGGCACTGTGAAAGCAGTGAGAGGTTTGCTATCAGCTGTTAACGGTACTTGCCAATATCCATTTTTAAGGTCTATTGTACTTAAAAAATTGGCTCCTTTAAGCTTATTTAAAATTGAATTTATTTGAGGAAGAGGATATGCGTCCTTGCGTGTTACGCTGTTAAGCTTGCGAAAGTCTATACAAAACCTCTGTTTTCCATCTTTCTTTTTGACTAGAACCACTGGCGAGCTCCAAGGGCTCGTAGAAGGACTTATGATGCCGTTTGCAAGCATTTCGTCTACTTCTTTGTTTATAACTTCTTGCGTTACAGGGTTTCTAGGCCTGTAGCGCTGTTTTATAGGCGTTGGGTCTACTAGCTTAATTTTATGTTTCGCTAGAGGCGTTACTCCTTCTACCTCTTCGAAGAGTTTGAATTCTTCTTTTAGGAAGTTATCTAAACGGCATTTTTCTGGACCAGTAGGTTCTTGCAGTCCTAAGTTAGGTGTTACGGTGCAAGCATTATTAGTTGCTGCATTTTTGTTGGATGGCTTAATCTCTTTTCCATCTATGCTAATTTTTATGTTTAGCCTAGTGAGAATGTCAATTCCTAATAATATGTCGCTTTCTAGGTGAGGCATGATTGAGAAAGAGTGGAGCAATATAAAGTTTTTGATTTTTATATAGCCAGTTACTTTTTGTGTAATCCTTACACTTCAGTTATCTGCTAACAAGACTGTTCTTGCGTCGTCAGATAATGCCCAATCTTTGCGTGCTAACCTTTTAGCGAATTTTGGGTGTATAAATGATGTTACAGCTCCTGGGTCCACCAGTGCTGACATCTTTATTTTGCATGCGGTTGCAGGCAGAAAATCTCTGGGATCAAATTCAGGAAGATCTTGGGTCGGCTCGGGTTTATGTCTCGGCCGACCCTTATTTAGTTTTCCTGACCTGTGCAGGTGCAATCTCTAGAGAGAGTGCCATCTTCTCCGCATCGAGAGCAGAAGATTTTTCTTTTGTTTTTGCAAGACGAGCGGTTATGACCTGTTTGTTTGCAATTCCAGCAGCTGGTACTGCTGTCGTAGTCAGTGACCATTGATGCTGCATCGCGTTTGTTCGGTGTAGCGGGTTTTCGTTCATTTCTTTTGTTTTGAAAGAAGAAAGGTTTAGGAGATTTTTCCTTATCGTTAATTTTTATTTCTCTTAAGGTTTCTTCAATCTCCTCGGCACTCTGGATGAGGTCTTCGGGAGAGTTTATCTCGTTTCGCTTGATGTGTAAGCGGAGAGCTGCCTTTACATTATAATAAAGGTTATCGATCTGCTCATCGAGCGGGATATTACCGCGTCGTCGCATGAGAGTCGATAGATCTGTTACGTAGAAACGTATAGACTCGTTGTCTTTCTGCTTTCTTTCCGCAATGAGTCGGTTTAATGTGCGGCGTTCAGCTTGCGGTAAATAATAGGCACGAAGCTTTGCTTCAAGTTGTTGCCAATTATTTATGTTACCCGCGCAGTTGCGGTACCATAGCTGGGCATCGGATCTAAGCAGTTCTGGGAATCCTTTAAGGAAGTCAGCGTCTGATACGTTATACGCATCTTTTAGCTCTTGAGCCCTTTCTAGAAATGCATACAGGTCTTTACCGTCAAAGTGGCAGTTCCACTTACGCATTTTCTCAATAATGCATGTTTCACTTTGGACGAAGAATGTTTCTCTAGTGGGCGAAGGACTGAAAGTTGCGTTTGTGTTTGAAATGCCAGCTCTGTCGTTGTTCATGTGGCAATCGGCTTCTGCGCGTTTCAGTAATTTGTATGCGTTTTCATCGAAGTCGGGGGGATCGGCGGGTTTTGATGCATAGTCTTCTTGATGATTCTTGACGTAATCTACTAATTTGTCGCGGAGCGTTTCGCTATCACCTTTCGTTGAGCGGTGTAATTCGGTTAAATGAGCGGCTACTTCATCGTCGGATAGGTCATAGACCCATTTGATTCGCGAATTCATTGTTAAAAAAAAAATTTTTATTTATTGGGAATTTCACGTAATTTACTTGTATTAATGTTATGAAAGGTGATCAAAAAGAAATTTATTCCCGTGAATTTATTATTTACTTGAATAAGAACCGAGAAAAGAGACAGAATTAAATCTAATTAAATCTATTCTAACCTAATATAAATAAAGAAATGAAAATTAAAAATACTAATTATTTTTGGATCTAATCCTATTTTGTTTAATCAAATTCTCTTAACTTTGATTTGTAAGTGCAGGTTAAGCTTCTATGCGGCGGCGGCCTGCGCTTACAATGTAATCTAAGAGCTAGTTACCCTAGTGTTTGATTCGGATGAGCAAGAGTAACTATTGGTTATTTGAGGATAGGATAGAATAATAGGATTCGATCTTTTTATAGGTTATGAAAGAAATTTTTAATCTTGGAGTCTTGGACGGCTCGAAACTATTTATTGGTAGTTTAGAACCCCCAAGGTAATTTAACAAATAGTTTGGCGGCAGTATGTTAAATTTAAATGGTTATTTGTTAAAACGCCATGTAACTCTAGGTTGCAACTGGCGAATTTAAGTAAAAAAAAAATGAACTTTTATTTTTGACCACGCAACGTTATGTTACGCTGGCATAAAAAGTATAATTTATAAAAATTCTTTATTTTAGTAATTGAATTGTGTTTAATTCAATATTATTACACCATGTGATTAATTCACAAATGGTGGTTTAAGTGTAATGAAATAACTGGTTTCTTTAATGTTCACTTGCCATGTAACGTTAAGTTGCAAATGGCGAACGAATAAAAGAAATTTTTAAACGAAAATTTATTTTTGAAGGTTATGCTACTAATTTATAGCAGAATTACCGTTAAATAATTACCGGAAGTCCAATTGTTCGGGCGCCATGTAACGTTTTTCCCTTTTGGGAGGGGGAAATACGTGTAACTCCTATTGCCAGACGCTTCAGCGAGTTACCAGGGTAAGATCGGCAGGAGTTGGAGGGATCGGACGGCGGAAAGTAAAGGAGAGTAACCAGGTTTAACACGTTTTGTTATACTAGGGAGCACCGTAGCTTTATTGTACTATCAATGCTCATATACAACGACGCTTATAAATGTGAAATAGTAATAACGTGTTTAATCAAAGCTAACCTTAATGTCTTTATACAATGCAAATAAACTAACCTAACCTTAAGTGTAAATTACAAAATTAATTAATGTTTATTTTTGATCAGCTTCTTGACGGCTATTTAATATCTTTGAAATGAAAATTCAATTTGAAAAATAAAGAAAAATGAATTTAAGAAGTAGAGAAAATGAATTTAATTATTTAATCGTTTATTACGGCCGGGTTGATCGGTGATTCGTCGACGGCCTTTTCCTGTAACAATACAAACAAGAAGGAAACCAAAAGATTAATTTACTAATTTAATTTATTGCTTTAATAAAATACGCGAGGCTCAAATAATAATAACGAACTAATGTATTATAACTAAGACTACGGCGGGGTTGGGTGGACGACACCCTTAATCTAATTATAATTACAAAAAAGGAACAACGGTCGGGCGGAGTGCAAATGATTAAATGCGGTGGGTGGACGACACCCTTAATTTAACTTAATGCGCGGTCATCAAAAATCTAGCAAGATTTTGGGTGGACGTCACCCTTAAACTTAACGGCGCAACGGAAGGCATGCGGCGGACAAAAGTTGCTAGTGTGTGCTCTTGGATAGCATAGCCTTACGCCAGCGTGCTCACTCGGCGTAATTCTATGCTGCCAGTATATGCATTAGAGTGTAGACCAGCGTGCTCATTCGGTCTACCCTCATGTGCAAGAGAGAGAAGCTAGGTCTTCTACAAGAGAAGGGAGCCAGCTACTACTTCTCTCACTCTCTCTTAGCCTAGCGTGCTCACTCAAGTAAAGAGAGAGAAGAGATGGTAGTCTACACAGCGTGCTGAGCTTAGCTTCTCGACTTCTTATATACTCCGGCCTCATTTTTCCTAATGCATGTGGCGGCGTTTGGGGTTGCCACCTGGCGGCTGAGCTCAGAACTATTGTTCTATAGTAGCTTGGCCGTCAGGCGGGAAATTTGAATGCGTGAGTATGTATACTCGTCGCACTCCAAATAAAGAATTAATGCAATCACCAAGAAATTATTGACGTAGTCATTACCCTAATTATAGAGGAGAAATTATAGAATTAAGAAATTTTGACGACGCTTCGGCTCAAGATTCATTATCAAAACTTGCTCGTTTTCCAAGAAGAATACGAATCAAGAGTCTGGCACAGACTCATGTAAATTGTGAAAAGACTAGAAAAGCATTAATAGCTAGAGCCCATAGCGAAGCTCATTGAGCTTATGATAAAACTATGTTCCAGCTGCGTAAATATTGTTGGGAAACAAAAGCAGAAGAGGTTAGCAATTGGATCGATACCTGCGAATATTGTGCGGAAAAAAATTTTAATAGCAGATTTTAGGCTCCAGGCACTATCATAAACGCGCCAAAAGAAATCAACGAATTATGGTATATAGATCATGCTGAAGAAAAGGAAATAAAATTACTTTTTATTATTAAAGCGCCTTCATGATATGCTAAAGTTTATCAATTGAAAAATCTAGATCAAACAACGCAATCCATGGAAGATTTAATGAGCGAATGGGGAATATCAAAGAAAATAATAAGTGTCAATGCAGCTACGTTTACATCAAGGGCATTTCGAAATTCATTAGAAAAACATAAAATATAATATATACCAACAACTACATTACATCGACAATCAAACGGTATAGTAGAAAGGCTTATAGGGCCCTTAAAGAAAAGAATAATTGGAGCAGTCTCGAACAATAAAAGCTTTTACCCAATCATTACTGCTTATAATAGAACAATACACCCTACTACAAAATATATACCTTATGAATTATTCTTTGGACAAATCTTGCCTAAAGAAAATTGGAACCATGACAAGTCAAATTCTTTAAATAAACGATTGGAAGAAAATACAAAGAAAGCAAAAGAAGCAAGAGAAAATATACAAAGACAAAGGGAAATGGATAAAAACACAGTAGATAACAGACAAACTTCAACAATCAACCCATAACCAGGGGATAGGGTAAATTTTAGAACATCACGCAGATTTATAGGAACAACAACAATTCTCACGGTCAATAATAAAAGTCATACCATCCAGCTTTTATTTCAAACTAAAATTCTCAGGTGACATTTTAATGAGATCACGCTTATCTCGAATCCCTTCTTTGTTACAGATGAAGGCGATAATCATATAAACAGTCATGTTTATTGATATATTTTATTACTGCAAAGCAGACATAGAAATGACACCAGCTAATATACCAGTAATACAGAAAAATTACGGAACTGCTTATGTGTTCGAAGATACTTGGACTATTGTTAACTACATAAATCTTACATCCCTTACACAAAATAAAATAGACATGCAAAATAGATTAATAAGAATCAAAGAAGTATGCAATAATGTTCACTGTACTGCAAAAGATTTCATAATGCATCAAGAAAAAAGTCTAAATGAACAATTCGCAAGATTATCTTTATTTTTACATTTAGAGCGCAACAAAAAGAAGAGAGGATTATTCAACTTTGTAGTAACAGCCAGCCAATTCGATATCTCAAATTCTGATGATGCCGATTCTATAAATTAAAAGATAGACAAGCTATATAAACATACAGAAGACTCGCTAGTAGCAATTAAAAATCAAACATTGTATATAAAAGAGACCCTTGATTCATTTACAAAAGAATTCTATATATTTAAAGAAAATGAAGATAAATTAATAAACTGGAGTCTTGGAATATCAACAATGCTTAACAATTATCAAGGCAACCAAATTGTATTACTTAGTCTGCAAGAAATTGATGCATCGCTACACCGAGAGAATATTGGTATAAATGCTGCACTTACTAGTACAGCAGAACTCTAAAACGCATGAATTGATTCGTCCTTTGATTTGGTGCTGCTGTTGTCCCGAAACAGTACAGCATTCGTCTTAGTCTTGCGCTTATGATATACAAAAAGCGCCTACGATATCTGAAAAGCGCCTCTGTTGGACGAAAAGAGAAACTCAGCTGATGTATATTAGTCGTTTTGGGACGGCTGGGCCCCCGAATCTTGTGGCGCTTCTGCACGAATCGACGATGCAGCGGCTGTACTTAGAGTTTCCAGCAGACGAGCCAATGTTCTCTCAGTGTAGAGGAGTATGAGGCCTATATAACTGACCTATTCAATTCTATAAATATAGCAAGAAATGGAATATTATCACCTGCATTATTAAAACCTGAAATTTTAATAAATGGTCTAAAAAGTTTATATAAAAAGCAGCAACACGATGATATGTTAATTACACCGACAATGAAAAATTATTTTTCGATATTACAAGTTATGACGTTTACATCATACATTAAGACAGGCGGACTCGTAATAGTTACTAAATATCCCATATTATCCACAATGATCCACACAAAATCCTTAAATACGAACCTTTACTTATCGAAAGACGGTTTGGAAACACGGCAATATTAGACATAACCAATCAATATGTACTAATAACCTGTAATATATCAAAATATACGACCTTATCGAGTATAAATTATTATAATCAACTTGGCAATGCAAAAATATGTAAACTACGAATTTTACCTAGGCTAATAGACTCATTATCCGCCTGCGCTAGAACATTATTAAATGACACGAGCAAATGTAAAGAACATTATTTCTCTTTAACTCATGATTTTTTAAAACGTATAGAAAATGATAAATTTTATATTGCACCTATAAAAGAAATGTTATTCAGCGTATTTTGTAAAAATTATAAGAAAGATATAACAATATCACAAGCTAGTATTGTAAAGCTTGATGATAAATGTTTTATATCAAATACTGCATATTATTTACATACTTCGCAAGACTCCACTACATATTCAACCACACTTTCGAACTTAACACTTAATAAACTATATGAAGATAACTTGAATATAACTCTTCCTTTATTGGCGTTTTCAGAACATGACCTCGGTAGCCTAAGAAGTCATGCTTACAACCTAGAACAGATACAAGACAAAATTGAAAGACCAACATTACAAAGACGAAATCATTCTTTTATTTCAACTGCAATTGATAATCTTCATTATTTGGTATACGTAGCTCTCTCTATGATTGCTGCTCTTATCGAGTATAAGTTAAACATACACAAAATAATAATAATCATTTCTTATCTTTGGGCAAAATTAAATAATTTCTGCTATTGTCACACTAAACGACTCGAACCTATAGTAACTTACAACCATTGTGCCAACATTACCACCGCGGCAAACGTTTCCTCAATACAACCTTTAGTATCTTCTTCTTATACACCCAAAACTCACCTAATTCCTCCATCATTTGACGATTTACTATAATTTTTCGGGACGAAAAATTTTAAGGAAGGGCGTGTAACTAAAGACAAACATTGATAGCACATTCATACTTATATTCATCTTGCACATTATACTCAAGAGTGATTGAACTCCGTAAGCATCATACGTCAAGCCTTCTACCTCGAGACTGCAACAGCAAACAGTAACGTTATACAATCACGAGAATGCGACGCACAAGAGGCGATCGAACTCTAAACTGCATCACATGCAAAATTCAATCAATCTTTTCCCCGAAATTATAAAAATATCAATAATATCATACATACGCAAGAAAGCAACAGTCTTTTACCATAGTATAAAAACCCAAAAGTCTTTAGCTCGTGGGCTTTATTTCATACTTACCGTCGAAGGCTACGCTACGCCTAAAATTATTCTACTAAAGGTTAAGAAGGAGAAATGAAGATAAGTTCAATTCAACATTTATATATACATGTTAAGTCCTGGCTTGCACCAGGACTAAATAAAAATGTGAAAATAAATGTGTATATGTTATTCAATTATTTAATTAATTGCATTAAATATATATATATATAAATTATGTATGTTTAAAATATTGAATTTATTTATATAATATATAAAGATAGAGAAGTATGAATCTAGTGGTGGAAAAACTCCACCAATATTTAATTGAACAAAATCGCTCTCACGATTGAATAGTATTAAAGGATAAACTTGATTCTTTTAAATGAAGAGTTTATTAAATAATTATATATTCTTACCTTGTCGTATTTCTCAGTAGATTGGTGCTAGGTATGGGCGGACAAATGAATAGGCACAATATGTAATAGATCCTCGAGGTTTATTGATATTTTTTTAACACTTTTAATATAATTGATTTTTATGCGCGTATATATATTTTAATAATTGATACAGGTATATTTAATAATAGCAATTGCTTTGAAATATAAACTTGACGGGCAGTGTAAACGTATTACCAATAAGACACCCGGGGTAATATTCCCAATATCATTTGTTTCATTTGGTTTTTATACTCATTTTGTTTATGAGATTTATCCGATTTATTTATAAATTTTCTTATATTTTAATAATATGTTTTCTTAAAGATTTTAGAATTCGCTTGGTAATTTCGTAATACTCGTTGTTGATTTGAACTACTTAATTTTATAATTTTGCTAACTAAAGAGTTTTATTGACCAATATTAAACTTCGAGTTTCTTTACTGTTTCGCTTTTTCTGTTTAGCTTGTCAAATTCCTTTATTGTTCAATAACTGTTTTAATTAGTTCATGACGTGAAAAGATACTTTAAAATTATAAATGAAAGAAATTAAAAGATACGTCGTGACGTAACACCTTGGGGCTTAAGATGTTGTTTATCGGTACGAGAAACAGCAAGGGTTGAAAATACAATTATTGAACAATTTACATAAAAAATTTGTTCTCTTATGATCTATTACAAAAAAAATGTTTAGTTCTTAAAATTTAATGAATTTTCGGCATATTTTGCAATGGTAAGTGGGTGACATAGTTTTTGTTGATGTGTTTGCAAAAATATGTATATACTGCTGATGTAGTAAAGTATGTGATTGGTTTTGACAGTTATTAGTTTGTATAAAAGGTTGGATTGTTTTTGATATGAGTACATTCGAAAACATGAGTTTCTATTATCCACGTCGCCGCTATCAAACCGTCTGTGTGAGTATTTATACTAATTATATATATATACTTATATTTAATTTTTTTTAATTTAATAAGTTTTAATAAATGTATTTTCTTCTGTTTGTGTTTTAGTTCGACGATTGGGACTTCACCCGTCTTGAACGACGTGTCCGTAGACTATCTTTAGAGAGATGGTTGTCCGGAGATAGTGTGGCTGATGGTTTTGATGTGTGGGACCTGGCTTCATTGTTTCGTTGGGAACAACGAGAAGTCATCGTTCAAGGGGTATATATGCGGATGTTGCTGATTCAGTATAGTTACTTCCTGTATATTGGCTATAATTTGGTGTCCACTGGGTCCATTTTATTTGATAATACCACAAGAAGAAGGCAACCCTTATGGGTTCCAATATACTGCGATCCTGTTCGTAATGAAGATGATGAGAGATGGGATTGAATCCATCCATTATATGTATATTGTACATACTTTTTCTATACACATGTATCTCTTCTTTTTGCTTTTAATAATATAATTCCTTTATTATATATATATATCTGTCTTTTCTTTTGTTGTTTCAACCTAATTTTCTAAAACCTCATCCTTTTAAAATTAATGCCATTTTCTTACACAAATAACTTAAATCTATAAATTCAGTAGAACATTTTCGTATAATTATATGATATGCTTATATAAAAAAAAAATATATATATATCTTTTTAAATTATTCATGATAATAAAAATAATTATTAAATTATATAGTTATTTTGTACTTATAATATTTAAAAATAGTTTTCTTTTTCATTTTTCATAAAAAATCGCATTGCACTTGGTTTCTTAACAACCGACTTACTTTTACAATATGCTTGCTAAGGTAAATTAGCTGATTGATCAATAACTGCATATTTTTGGAATGATAAATTTTGAAATAAAAGATTTTAATGTAATAACAATTTTTTCCAGTTATTGATCAATTCACATAAATATCTTAAATCTATTAAAAATATTTTATTTGAATGTCTTCATACAAATATTCGATGTATTTTTCTATTATATAATTGTTAAGTAATGTATGATTATTGGTAATGGAATATAAGAAAAATGGAAAATTCTTAAATTATATTGTTATTTCAAACTTGTAATATAGATTGTCTTAAATTATTCGTAATTTTGCTTATAAATACTTTTAAATTAATTTAATTTATACATTTCAAAATTTTCTTTACAAATAAAAAAATCTTTTATTATAACTTATGTGTGGGTAATTATTTAAATAGCATTTAAATATAATGTGAATATATAAGTGAATATTCATTCACTTTCCTCCCGACTCAAGATGATTGTATAGGTAACTATGCAATCTAAAACGTAATAGACTTGAGCTTTAACTGAATACCTTAGATGTAACAATATAAAATAGTTAAAATCGTTTCTTAATTTGAAAATCTTTTTAGAGAAAAAATAAAAATAATCAGTAATAGTAATAATTATTTAATTAATCTATGCGAGAGCAGAAGAGTGGTAATTCTCTAGGCTCTTCTTGAATAGGTTTGGGAGAAGGTGTAGGTACTGGTGGTTTGGTGTATGGTGCTTTCAAGGGTAAAGGTGGAAGTGTAGGTTTCGCTATGCATGATTGTGTTGTTTCTCTTAATGGTGTTGGTTTTGATATAGAAGGTTTTTCTATTCTTATTTCTTTTAGTTGGATCTCTTCGTAATTTGTTTTTCTTTTCACTTGATTAGTATTTAATGTAATCATTAAATGTGTTAGAGAACTGAAAATGGCTCCTAACAAATGTATAGACCAGCCATAAATAGTGTGAAGGGTATAGCCCCTTATTATTGTGTCTATTGTCAATTTAATTATTTGGATAATAATTAATATCATTATTATGGCTGAGCTTATAGATCCAAAAGTTGTCAATTTATTTATGAATTTATTCCAAGTATTTTCTGCAATATGCGACAATGTATTTTCTGTAAGTAGATTATTTAATAAGTCTACTTGTGTGTTTTGTTCTCCCTGTATACCTCTTGCTATGGCATTAAGTAGCGCTGCTTTTTCAAAAGGAAACATGATGTGTTGCTGTAATTCTTGTAAATCCTCTTGAGAATAAATTCCGCTTGTTGCTAAAGAAGATATTTTTTCTGGTATCCACGACTTTTGAGTGTTTGGTTTTAAGACTTTTACTATATTTTTTGTTGGTCGCGGTTTTGGTAGAAGATTTATCCAATTTTCTCCAATTTTATAATATTGAGGAATTATCGAATTACAGTTTATTTCCGATCCTGATTTTAATAATATATGTGTTTTTGGTGTCAAAAACCATGTTTGATTTTTCATTAATACTGGCAATTGAATATAACATTTGTTTGTATGCAGCAACTGTGTTTCTACTGGTGTACATTTAATAACATGTACTACTTCGCCAGCAAGTTTAGCTATATAGCCTGGTTTTTGCATGATGTTATAAGCGAATTCATCGGGAGCTATGGACGCAAGGGATAAGGATTCGCGAATTACCTTTTTTTCTATCTCGCATTTTTCTTTTAAAATATTAAAATATAAATCTGTAAGATCAGCTCTAAAATGTTTTTCAATATATACAAATTTTGAGTTTATATATGTAAATAAATCTAAATTTGTTACATCTTTTTTTATCGTATTATCGTCAAATAATATTTTATTATAAGATATATCTAAAATAAATAGCTTCGGATGTTCCGTTTTTGTTAATATTCTATCGCAAATTTTTACATTATTTAACGCGGACAAAGAAAATGTTATTGATTCTGTGTTTACAGTATATACGGGATTTTGATTAGGTGAATTTATTATAGTTGCAGGGCCTCTGTATAAAGTCTCATATTCTGTTTTAAAACCTTCTTCTGTAGGTAAATTTTCCCAAAAAGTATACCCTGCTTGCGAATCAATGCAATGTTGATCCGAAAATTTACATACAGTCCCTGAATTTAATCTTAATTTATCATTTTTTAGACTTACTTGAGCGTATTCTTCTAATAAAGTTATTCTTATAAGACCCTGTACTAAAACGTTGTCCCAAGATCCAAAATTGTCCGTGTATGAAGCTCCTGTGCAAGTTTTATCCTTTACAGAGCCTGCAAGGTCTATTCCAGCTGCTTTTGTTGAATTTATTTTCAGGTCTGCTATAGTATGTATATTATCATATTTAAAGATTCCTGTATCGTGAATGAATTTACATTTTTCATGGCTAATTTCGTACAGATATTCTTGCAAAGCATGAGGAGTGGATCCAAGGTGACTGAACATCCCGCAATGAAAAATCGTTCTTTGTATTTCTATTTTACACTGTATAACTTTAATTTTTTTAAATTCCGCTATTTGTAGTAATTCTATGGTAGAGTTGGTTATTGTAATATTATCTTGTTTAAAATCACATTCTCCTGTGTCTAGTAGAGAATATGTAGTGATGATTGGGTCCGTAGATTCACAATTGAATCCAATAATTGCAACATTTTCTCTAACAATAGCTAATAATATGAATAAAATTAACAGCATTTTTTTCCCCTTTCTCTTTTCCTTTTTCTTTCTGAAACATAAAATAATATTAATTTTTTCGTTCATGTAAAATTAATTTATTTGCATGAACTAATTTTGAGCCACCCTAAAAATCTATAGAGATATTGCTATTTTCGTGGACTTTTAATACTTCAAAAGGTCCAAGGTTTTGATTTTTTCTAATTTACCTGGTTTTGGCTCTTTTATAAGCCATACTTTATCACCTATTTGAAATTCTACAGGTTTTATGAATCTATCGTGATATAATTTAGACTTTTCTTTTGATAGTATTAAATTTTCACGAGCTATTTTTGCAATATCTTTCATATTTATTAATAATTTTTCTATATAGTCATTAAATGTCTGTAATTTTTCTGATGATTTTAAAGGTTCACTAGATGGTAATCTAGCTGGGTAGGCGAAAACTAGTTCATGTGGTGTAAATTTATGACTTGAATGAACACTAGTATTATAGTTGAATTGTGCAAGTTCAAGCCAATCATCCCATTCTAATTTTTTATCAGCAAAATTTTTTAAATATTCACATAAAGGATGATGAGCCCTTTCTAATGAACCATTAGATTGTGGATGAAAGGCAGTAGTTTCTATTTTTTTAAATTTAAATCTTTTTGAAATAGCTTTTATTAATTTGCCTGTAAAATTTGCGCCTTTATCTGTAAGTACTAGTTTTGGTGAACTAAAAATGCAAATAAATTTTTTTATAAATGCGTCGGCTATAGTCTCTGCTGTTTGATCTTTCAGCGCGACAGCTATTAAAAATTTTGATAAATGATCTTGAATAGTTAATATATATTTATTATTATTTTTAGTTATATTAAGAGGTCCTACTATATCTAGTGAAATTTTATCGAATGTTTTCTCTGGAGTATCTGTTATTATCATAGGTCGTTTTGTTTTATTTCTTTTTAATTTATTTCTCTGACATATTTCGCATTTTTTAATACGATTTTGTATATCGATTTTAAGATTTTCCCAGAAATATTTATTCTTAATTCGATTATATGTTCTATTTACTCCTGAATGACCTCCTAAACTTGAAGAATGATATAGTTCAAAAATTTCATTTCTTTTTTCCTTTTCAACATATTCTGTATTATTTAAGCAAACTATAACTTTTATACTTGTATTATTAAAAATATTGTATAATATTTCTTCGATTTCATTCCAATTTATATTTAATATTTTTATATTTTTTGATATACTAAATATAGTACAATTATTTTCAATCAATAAATCTTTTAACGTGTTTAAATTATTTATTAATTTTTCTTTATTAAAATTGATGATTCTTTTATATTTAAGCACATTATAAAAATTTTTCTCTTTTTATAATTTATTATTTTGATTTCATTATCTTTTAAATCGTTATTTATATTAATATTCTTATGTGAAAAATATTCATCTTGAATCTCATCCAAAGATATCTTTTCATTCGTAATTAAATGTAATATATTATCTTTCCTACTTTGTATAGAATTTTTAGAATATATAATAGTATCAGATTTATTTAAGTAAATTTCTTTTTGTTTCTCGACTTCGTTTTCGACACTTTTAATTTCCTCGTTGGTTATTTCTTTGATTACTTTTTTTGGTCTACCACGTTTATTTTTAATACGTGTACGTTCTTCGTTTAATTTTTGTATTTTTATTTCATTCGAAGGTATATTTGTTAATTTAATATTTACTTCATTTTCTTTTGCTTTTTGAGCTCTAGTTATCACATTGATTTCTACCGTGTCTATAGGATTTCTAGATAACGCATCACTATTCACATTCATTTTTCCCTTCTTATATATTACATCAAAATCGTATTCTGATAGTTTAAGTCGCCATCTTTGAACTCTGTTATTTTTATCTGCAGATCTAAAAGATAGTAATGGCTTGTGATCTGTTACTATTGTAAATTTATTTCCATATACGTAATTTCTAAATGTTTCTATTCCAAATAATATACCTAATGCTTCTTTTTCATAAGTGTGATATTTTAGTTCAGGACCTTTTAATACTCTAGAAGCGTATGCTATGGGTTTATCTTTCCCGATTTCACCTTGTGATAATATAGCGCCTAAAGCATATCCTGATGCATCTGTAGTGATTATAAATGGTTTATCTAACTGTGGAAATTGCAATAAAGGTGCAGAGCATAGTGTGTCTTTTAGTTTATCAAAAGCCTTTTGTTTCTCTGAATCCCAAGTAAATCTTACATCTTTTTGTAATAATAACGTTAAAGGTTTTGTTATATTAGCAAAGTCATTAATAAATTTTCTGTAATAACCTGCTAAACCCAAAAATTCTCTAATGTTTTTAACTGTTTTTGGTGTTGGAAATAATTTTACTGCATCAATTTTTTTTGGATCTGCCTTGATACCCTCTTTACTTATAATATGACCTAAAAATGTCACTTCATTTTTCATAAAATCGCATTTTCTTGGTTCTAATTTTAATCCGGCTTCCCTTAATTTTGCAGCTACTAGATTAAATTTAATATTATGTTCTTCTTCTGATTTTGCAGCTATAATTATGTCATCTATATAAACATGACATATTTTTTTATTTATTAGCTCACCAAGAGCCGTATTTGCTACCCTCATAAATGTCCGTGGTGAGTTAGTTAAGCCAAAAGGTAATACTGTAAATTCAAATCTTCCTAAAGGATGTACACTAAAAGCTGTTTTATATATGTCTGATTCTTTCATTGGTACCCAATGAAAAGCTGAAACTCATGTCTACGGTAGTAAAATATTTATTTCCGCCTAAATCATCAAAAATTTCAGTTATAGATGGTATTAAATAAGGATCTGGTATAGTTTTCTCGTTTAATTTTCTATAATCTATAACTAGTCGCCATTTTTCTTTTCCATCAGGACCTGGTTTCTTCTTAACTACAAATGCTGGAGCGTTATATGCGCTTTTAGATGGCCTTACTAAATTATTATCAATTAATTTTTGAGTTTCCGTAATAGCGATTTCTCTTGATTTATGTGGCAATGGAAATTGTTTAACATATACTGGTCTGTTATCTGTTAAATTTATCTCGTGTTGTTCTAAATTGCATTTTCCAATATTTTCTCCTTCTAACCAAAATATGTCATCATTTTTTAAAATTAAATTCTTTATATTTTGTTCTTTCTCTTCACTTAAATGATTTAAACTTATTTTACTTAATAATTCTTCTCTACGATCATTTTTTTCTTCACTAATATAATTTACATTTTTATACATTAAATTTTCTTGTAATTTATGAAATTCTTCTTCATGACTATTTAATATAAAATTTGTTAAAATATCTTTTCCATAAAATATGTTAGAAATTGTTTGTCTTTATCATTAATGTTGAAATTTGTATTTTCTTCAAGTTTTAATAGAAATTGTTCATATTCTATATTCTTATTATTTTTACATTCATCCTTTTCCAAGACACAGTTGATTTCTTTCATAAAATTTTTAATATTTTCATTCTTATTCTGTAGAAATTGTGTAATCGAAAATATGTGATTATTGTCTTGCATTAGCATGATATAATGAAAAACGTTATTAACTGCTGTGTCATTAATTTCGATATTTTCTGTACATAAATTTATCAATGAATTTTTATCGTTTTTATAATCTGTTTGAATAAAGAATTTTTTACCATTTATTTCTAAATATCCCTTGTCTAATCTCAACTTATTTTTTCTCAATACATCTATTCCTAAAATACCATCGTAAGGTATTGAAAATTTTTCAGATGCTACGTGGAAATTTGTATACGAATTAATAGGAAAAGTGATTAAACCACATGTTTTAACCGGAATATCAGTAATTCCTGACAAATATATTTTAATATTATTATTAATAGAATTTTGTGGTACTAATTTTTCTTTTATGATGTTAAGTTGGGCACCTGTATCTATTAATAATTTGCATAAATCATTTGTATATGGATTTCGTATCTCGATAAATTGCAATGTCTCACCTAGTTTAAATATATAAATTGGTATATTATTATTATCATTAATATTTTCAGTTTTAAATTGTATAATTTTTTTCAATTCATTATTCGTTATATTTTTTTCATTATGTAGTTTTACTGTTGTTGAATCATTCTTTACTTCTGGTTTAAATTCCATTGCATTATGTAATGTTTCTTTTTGTTCGATAATATTAACGTACTCATTATTAGTTTCATTTTCATTAAACTCATCACATACTTCGAAGTCATAATCACTTTCGTGTGTTCTTGCAAAAAATTGAATGTCAATATAATTCTTGAGCGACTTTTGTTGCGAAACTCGTCTTGTACGCTCTTTCCAAGTCGAGTTTATGCGTTTCCCTGTATATGAGCTGATGTGTTTAATTTAGCTTGACATTCTTCCTCTGTGTGATTAATGCTTTTGCAAAATGTGCAAAATTTACTTAACTTGCTTTCTATATTCTTTAATGTAAAGCATGAATCGATTGAATGTCCTAATTTTTTACAATATGGGCATTGTAAATTTTGATTTCCGTTTTGAGGTTTTTTGTATTGTATTCTTCTACATTCCTCTATATTATGCCCTCTATTTTTGCAATATTTACAAAATTTCGTTTGAATTCGTTGTCCATATAAATTATTATTTCTGTTATTTCCGACAAACATCTTATTCTGATTAAAATTATTTTGACCGATGTTATTATTTCTGCATTCTTTACCTGAGTGACCCCATTTATCACATAATTGACATCGTATTTGATTGCTTGCCTTAGCTTGGTTTATAAATATTTTTACCTTTTCACAATCATTTGTCATATGATTTTTATCGTTACAAAGCTCGCATACTTGTATAGATTTTCTTTCAATAACATCAGTGCAAAAATTTGGGTTGTGTCCATTCTTATTACATTTCCAACATATCTCATATTTTCGTATTATTGGACAATGATTAATTTTATGATTACTTTCTTGACAGTATTGACAATAATATTCATTGTCATTTAATAAATCACACGTGCTTCTTGAATGACCCAATTGATTGCAAAATTTACATATCAATCTTATTTTATTTTTTGTATTGGAGCATTCAAATGATGAATGATTTGGTTCTTTACAGTATACGCAACCTGCTATATTGCAGTATAATGCCTCGTGACCAGTATTTTTGCATATTTGACAACACTGTATTTGTTTGATTTCTTCTTGAAAAATATTACTAAACATAATTTTCTGTTTATTTGGATTCCCTCTTATAGCATTTTGTTTTTCTAACTGTTTTTCTATTTTAATTGCTTCTATCGTTGCATCAGAGAAATTGTCTGCTACTTTCATTTCATATCTTATTTCGTTAACTAGCCCCTGTTTAAAATATTTAAATTCATCTTGATTTAATTGATTAATAAATCGTTCTAAGGTTGCTCTTTCTATTCCAGTCTCGTTTTTCTTTTTATCTCTGATTTTCTCCGTTAATTCTTTTATTCTTGTTATATATCCTTCTACTGGTTCATTAAGTTCTTGTTGAATTTGTTCTAATTTCCCATATAAAGTATATAAATTATCAATTTCAGGATATAATTTTTTTACAATTTTAATAAATTCATCAATTGTATTAATTGTAGTATGTTTCACTGCAGAAGCAATCGCCCCTGATAATTTAAATCTCTGATAGTTCATAAACGATTTTTGTTGATCAGCATCTAGTAATTCCTTAGCAAATTCTAGTTTTTCAATATATTTGTCTACAGATATGTTTTTACCATCAAAATCAGGAACTAATCTTGTAATTTCTTTTAATGAATATCCTGGTTGCGCCATGTTTATATTCTCAATAAAATTTACTAAGTCGTCTATTGTATTATTATTATTATTATTATTAATATTGTTATTATTATTGTTGTTATTATTAGGATTATTTATAATGATATTTTCTCCGATTCTAATACCCTCAATTTCTCGAAAACTTTCTTGTTTAATAGAGATATTTAAGTCGTCGTTTAATGTTTCGTCGATAGTTGTATTATTTTCTAATGAAATTGTCACGTTTTTGTCTGTTGTATTGGTGTTATCAGCTAAAGTAATATCTTTTTCGTTTTCAATACCTTTTATTTCTTGATATCCTGTTTGTTTAAATGAAAATTCCTGAGTATCGTTAAGTGATGTATTATTTTCTGATAAAATCGTCACGTTTGTCGCTAAAGTATATTTTTGTGTAAAACTATCTTCTTTATTATGGCTTTGTTTCGTCTTAGTAATTTGTGAAAATGTTTTTGGAATTGTGCCTGTATATTTATTTAATAGCGTATTTTGTTCATTTGAATTATCTGTATTAAGATTTGATTGAACGTCCGTAATTATATTTGAGAGATTATTCTCAGATGTTTCTTCTAAGGTTGTATTTGAAGTATTATTATCAACTGTTTCGTCTAAAGTTTTATTTGAATTATTACTTTCAATTGCTTGATCTAAACTTTTAGTCGGAGAGCGTGTAATTTTAGTGCTTTTGCGAAACGGACTAATATTTTCGTAGATATGTTCTCCTAAAACTGCTTGTCTAATATGATTTCTAATTCTTTCACGAATAACATTAATATTTTCGTCTTTTTTAGTAGGTATATTAAATTTTTGACAAATTTCAGATAATTGTAATTTAGAGTATGATATTACCCACTGTGTTTTTCCTTCTTTTATATATTTTGCTATCTGATCAAAATTTATTTTATTCATTTGAAATCTTCATTATTTACTTAACAATGAAAAATTTTATTTATTCAAAATATTAAATTTTGTACATAAAATTGTAAGGTTTAAAAATTATAAATATTGCCGGCTGTGTTTCTCTCTTTTTTTTTTAAATGCCGTTTGTAAACATACGTTATTAACAATTCTTTGACACTGACCTACTATTCTTATATAAACGTAAAGAATTTTGCTGATCTATGTTTTGAAATTTGACATTAACTCACTGCTGTTATACCTATACGAGAGCGTACGGTAAGAAAAAGAAATTTTGCTGAGCTTGTATTTTCAAAGTTCAATACACTTGCAATGTTTTGATGACAACTGTCTATGCAGTCTGTTTACTTTATTTTGGTATCTTTAAATATACTTTATATTCTTTTCATAAAAATTTATATGTTTTTAGTATTATTTAATATAACTCAATATTTTAAATGATATTGAATTTTTACTGTTTAGTCAACTTTCCTTTTTATTTCTTTTATTAATCGTGAACTTGAAATTTACTTCACTTTTAAAATTAAATTATTATGCAAAAATTATTGATATCTGGTGTAATTTCTCAATGCACTAATTAAATGATATTATTTGAAATCAGTTTATAAAAGAATTTGTAATTTTTACTTGATTTCTTATAATTATTCTTGCTAAAATATAGATTTATTTATTGATTTGATGATTTTACATTTATTAACAATTTTTTTATGTAAATTGTATTATATGATTTTAAATCGCGCAATTTCGCGTATATAAAAATTATTTCAATTACGCACCATGCGTATAATATATTAATTTTATTTTTTTTACACTATTCGTATTTAATGATACACTTCGTGTTTAATAATTTATTTTTAATAACACTATTCGTATTTGATAATACACTTCGCGTTTAATATTTTATTTTTAATGACACTATTCGTATTTGATAATACACTTCGCGTTTAATATTTTTATTTTCGATGACGCTATTCGTATTTGATAATACACTTCGCGTATAATATTTTTATTTTCAATGACGCTATTCGCTTTTAATAATGCACTTCGCGTTTAATTTTATGTATATTTATTTGATTTGTGCCTTTAATATATAATACTTTATTTGACGCACTTGGCGGTTAATTAACACACTTTTGAACACTGTATTATAAGCCCTTTAAATATATTTTTATGCACTTTATATATATATAGGTAAAGAATTATAAATTTTCTTTTATTATCCTTCAATATTTTCAATACGATTTTTCAATTAAAAAATTTGTACCGGAACCAAAATGTTAAGTCCTGGCTTGCACCAGGACTAAATAAAAATGTGAAAATAAATGTGTATATGTTATTCAATTATTTAATTAATTGCATTAAATATATATATATATATAAATTATGTATGTTTAAAATATTGAATTTATTTATATAATATATAAAGATAGAGAAGTATGAATCTAGTGGTGGAAAAACTCCACCAATATTTAATTGAACAAAATCGCTCTCACGATTGAATAGTATTAAAGGATAAACTTGATTCTTTTAAATGAAGAGTTTATTAAATAATTATATATTCTTACCTTGTCGTATTTCTCAGTAGATTGGTGCTAGGTATGGGCGGACAAATGAATAGGCACAATATGTAATAGATCCTCGAGGTTTATTGATATTTTTTTAACACTTTTAATATAATTGATTTTTATGCGCGTATATATATTTTAATAATTGATACAGGTATATTTAATAATAGCAATTGCTTTGAAATATAAACTTGACGGGCAGTGTAAACGTATTACCAATAAGACACCCGGGGTAATATTCCCAATATCATTTGTTTCATTTGGTTTTTATACTCATTTTGTTTATGAGATTTATCCGATTTATTTATAAATTTTCTTATATTTTAATAATATGTTTTCTTAAAGATTTTAGAATTCGCTTGGTAATTTCGTAATACTCGTTGTTGATTTGAACTACTTAATTTTATAATTTTGCTAACTAAAGAGTTTTATTGACCAATATTAAACTTCGAGTTTCTTTACTGTTTCGCTTTTTCTGTTTAGCTTGTCAAATTCCTTTATTGTTCAATAACTGTTTTAATTAGTTCATGACGTGAAAAGATACTTTAAAATTATAAATGAAAGAAATTAAAAGATACGTCGTGACGTAACATACAAACCCCCTGCGCGCAAGCGCGCCAACCCCATCTTGCTTTTATAACTTTAAAAAAATATTTAAGAATTTGCAATTTTTTTAATAACTTTTATTTAAAATACTAAATAATATTAATTATTCAAAAGTTTTCTTGAGGTAAATCTTCAATGATCTTTTAATGAATCTAATCATCTGTGAAGTCCTAGCTTTATACCAGGACAGAATTAATAATTAAATGTTGTGTGTTATGAGGGTTACGTGTACATGTTTGATTATAATATTTAATAAAGAATAAAGTCAGTAATTGATTTATAAACGTTTTATCAAATGTCAGTCTAGTAGTAAAAAGATTCTAAATTTAACGCTGTAATGTAAATCCAAAAATGAGGAACACATTTCTTACGATGACAGCGAATACAGCGGCGATATACTTTCAATAGTATAGAGAAAATATAATATAAATAGATCTAAAACGCAGCTGAAATTCAGCTGAAATGAAACCAAAATTCACCTAAAATTGCTTAAAATTAACATAAATTTTAGCTAATTTTTCGTCAACTTTTAGGTAATTTTTAGTTGATTTTCAGCTAACTTTAAGCTTAATTTTAGCAAGATTCTAGCTAAATTCTAGCTAACCAAAGACAAATCGAATTCTTATACACAGCGGCAGTGACAGCAACAGCGGCGGCGGCGAAATTTTTTTATAATATATACCCCCTGCTCGCTTCGCTTGCCAACCCCCCTTTTGAATTTAATACATAGATTTTATAATGTATATAATCCCTTGTAATAATTTTACATTCATATACTTATATACATTTATACATTTTTTATATTTCAATAATTAATAATGTACACATAATATAAAATATAACATATAATATAAATATTTATTTATACAGCGCATATTAGACGCTGTTATGGTCATCATCTTCAACCTATCTTTATTTCGCATTATGCTCCGAGAATCACCTCCCAACTTCTAAAGGCTCAAATCTTATTTCATTTATCTGGCATAAACAAATATTTTCATTTTTGTAAATTTCTAAAATCTTTTATAATATAAAAAGAAAAAAAATCTTATGATAATTTAAATCAAATTGACCTGATTTATCAAATTTTGAGTAAAAAAATTAAAATTTTAAATAAAATTCACAATAAATTAGCTAAAATTAATATAAATTAGCTAAAATTCTTTTATAAATTAGCTAAAATCACGTAAAATATTAAAGTTTTAGCTAAAATTCTCAATAAATCAGCTAAAATTAGCTAAAAATGAAATTATCAGCTAAAATTCACAAAATCAGCTAAAATTTACGATAAATTAGGTAAAATTTACCATAAATTAGGTAAAATTTACCATAAATTAGGTAAAATTTACCATAAATTAGGTAAAATTTACCATAAATTAGCTAAATTTATCAGTAAAAAGGAAGAGTTAAGGTAGGAAGTTGAAAGACTGACAGCGGCAGCGGCAGCGGCGAAAATCTTTTATAGTATAGAGAGATACATATTATTTGATTCTTGGATACCTATCCTAAAGAACCAACATCCTAAGTTACAAAAATAAGTTCTAATAACAATTAAAATTTCATAAAAATAATAAATTAAGTTTATTGAATAAAGTTTAATAAATTAAACTTTACAAATTAATAAATCCAGTTCTAACGATTAGCACACGTACATACACGAACAAACACGCACCAAAACGTATAAATATGTGCACACACGTATAAACACGTACAAACACGTACAAACGCAAACAAACACGTACAAACATCTACAAACACGTACAAACATGAACAAACACGTACAAACATGTACAAATACGTACATACACGGCCAAACACGTATACACACGTAGAAACACGTACAAATACGTGCATACATATACATATACGTACAAACACGTGCGTACATTTGCATACACGCACAAGCATGTACAAGCACGTACGAACGCGAACAAACACGTACACACACGTACAAACACGTACAAACACGTAGAAACACGAACAGACACGTACAAATACGTACATACACGTACACGCGTACAAACACGTACAAACACGAACAAACATGTACGTACACGTACAAGCACTTACAAACACGTACATACATGTACAAACACGTACGAACACGTATACAGACGTACAAACACGTACAAACACGTAGAAACACGTACACATACGTACAAAGACTTACAAACATGTACACGTACATGCGCACACGGCTTCTACAACACGTCATGTATATATATATATATATCTTCTGATATTCATATAGAATAATGTTATATTACGAGCAGAGTTGTAAATGAGGATATGAATTTTCATTTGAAATGGTCAAGAAATTGAAAATACTCGCACCAGTTACCAGTTACAGAGCAAGTAACTGGTAAATGGTCTGACCAGTTCCCAGTTACAGAGCAAGTAACTGGTAAATGGTCGGACAATTTACCAGTTACTAGTAAAGAACTGGTAAATGGTCGGACAATTTACCAGTTACTAGTAAAGAACTGGTGAATGGATTGACCATTTGCCAGTTACTGGGTGAGGAACTGGAAACGGTTGGACCAGTTCACAGTTACTGGGTGGGTAACTAGCCGAATCAATTAGTTGGCAGTTACTGGGTGGAAAACTGGTAAATGGTCGAATCGATCAGTTAGCAGTTACTGGGTGAGTAACCCACTAACTGGTAAATGGTCGGACCATTTACCAGTTAGTGGGTGAGTAAATGGTAAATGGTCGGACCATTTACCAGTTACTTGCTCTGTAACTGGGAACTGATCAGACCATTTACCAGTTACTTGCTCTGTAACTGGGAACCGGTCAGACCATTTACCAGTTACTTGCTCTGTAAATGGTAAATCGTGCGAACATTCTTAATTACTTGACCATTTTAAATGAAAAACCATTTCCTCATTTGCATCTCTGATTTTACGTAAGAATTTGTTTTAAAATTTGTATGGAACTTATTTTTGACTGTCAAAAGAAGAAAAACTTTTGAAAATTGATTTTCTTGGCGTACTCTAAATTTTAGAGCATTTTTAAAATTTTTTAAAAAGAAATTTTGAAAAATAAATGGTATTTACTAAGCCAACGAAATCACAAAAATTACTCAATATATTTTCTTCAAATTTTGCATACTATCTATTATTTTATATAAGTAGGCGGGAAGCTATTGAAAATTGGTTTTCATAGCGTAGTTTTTTTTTATGGAGCCATTAAAAAAATTTTTTTTTAATTTCCGATTTTTCTTTTTTTTCTTTTATTTTACGTGAATTACTTGATGAATTTGCTTTGAAATTCGCATGAGATTTATTTGCATCTGTCAAAAAAAGTATGACTTTTAAAAACCAATTTTCTTAGCATAGTTTTAATCTCAAAAAATTTTTATAAATTTTGGAAAAAATTTTATTTTTCCATTTTTCATCTATTTTACGTAAACTACTCGATAGATTTGCCTTAAAATTTGTATACACGTTATTTGCTACTGTATTTATAAAACAAACTTCATAAAATAATTTTCTTAGCGTAGCTCTTTGATCACTTATTTTGATTCCTGATTCAACGCTTTCACTAACACTTTTTTTAGGTCCTCACTTCCTCTCTGTCTTTCTATCTTAGATTAATCCTTATTTTTACCCTATTTCCATCTACCCCTGACTCTCTCTTTCTATTTCTTAATTACTCTCTCACACGCACTAATTTTTCTTGAACAGAAATTATGCTTTTTACATTGAAATCACATTTAAAAAAATAAAGTCAAATTACTCAAACTCAATGAGCTCTATAAAAAAGCATTGCGCCAAAGCACTTGGCAGCGTTTTTAAATAATGGTTATAAGCAGAATATAAATATAGGATTTTACATAAAGTGTAAATTATTAAACCTCTGTATATAAAATATTCATGTGTGTTACTAAAATAATTGATTCCTTGCAAAAGTTCGTTGAAAGGTGAGATAATTTTATTTTTTTAGAATAGTATCTTTGTTATAATAAGATTTTCTACGCAATTTTGCATAGGTTCATTTCGTGTAGCTAACAGGGATAATACAACTTGCATGGGTGCAATATACCGTGTATTAGGTGTACTATATGTGTATAACACTTAATACTAATAACAGTTAAAACACATGTAATACTAATTATATATGCAACTGGTAACATAGAAAGTCAAGGGCGCGCATGCTCTACACCACATCAACAATAACAAACCATTTTATATATGTCATCAATAATTTTTAAACATTAAGAGTATATGCATACACATGTGATTAAGTAAACATAAGAACAACTACATTCGCAAGCTCCACTAAAATTTTCACTAAACAATGATAGATCGCGACTGTCGTCTGTTTATAACTTTATTGTCATTTAATTTCCATTTATTTATTGCATAAAAATACAAAGTAGTCATGTAAATATCAAATATTAACCAATTCAACTATTTTTTTAATGTAAATTAAGCTTTTTATAATATATTATTATTTCTGTACAATCATTGTATAAATTAAATAAAATACTGATTTCGATTAACTTTTTAAATAATAAATCATGAAATAACAAGAAATCTTTATGAAGCTACTTCCCTATGAAAACTTAAAACTAAAATTAGGATACGTAATAATAAATAAATACTATTTTAGAATCAGTGAAAAAATTTATCCATTAAAAAGTAATTAATTCATTACTGATCTATTGTCATAACTGTTATTTTTTTATTTTTACTATAATAAAAGAAATTTTCATAACTTTATTACTACATGTTTGTGAGCGCGGTGGCGTAATGAATAGAGCTCTTGCCTTCAACGTGGAGGGTATGGGTTCGAATACTGGCCAGGGGGCTTATTCAGTAATATCGTAACGTCTAACGGCAAGCTTAACGCCGACGCGCGCATGCGCAGTAATCATTTTTAAGCAAATACTATCGAATATCGCGAACGTTATCAGAGATCACGTTGACGTAACGACGAAAATGTTCTAAACTGAAGCGCTAAGTCGATTTTATCGACAAATTTTACAACCAATTTGAAGCTCGGTTGTAAATCGTACGTTAAATTGTAAAACGTTATATTATGCATAACATATGTATATGCATTGACAGAAAAGATTTCTAGAAACAAAAGAATTACTCCGACTTGATTTGATCATTCAAATGGAATAATAATTTCTTAGATGTAGGTAACTAGATGTTTGAATTAATTTCTTGCTTCACAGATTTTAAGTTATATCTAAGAGAATCGAGATATCTTTTCTGTCAGTGTATGTATATACCTATATATATATATATATATATATATATATATATATATATAAAGGGAACATTATTTTATTATTATTTACATTAGTAATCATAAAAATTATTTGTAATCATACATGGTTAAATGGTAAATTGTGTTTAATTTAAAATTCAATTGGATCTGCAGGTTTTAAAGTGACTTATATGTACTTTAATAAAAACGAACAGAAAAAAATAATATAAATATTGTTTTAAATAAACTTATCTTATCACCAATAAAAAACGTTTTTCAATAAAATTATATATTAATCTAAATTTGCATTTTATATTTTATAGCATCAACTACAGTTTCTCGATTGAATTGTTAAGTTTGCTGCTGAACTTAAAAATATTAGTTTTTAAAATTTCGTCTTTCAAAATAAAAATGTTGGCTTGGATAATGTTGAGTTAGAAGAATATATAATAGAAACATGAATACAGATATATTTCTAATATGAATGTTACGTGTTGTGTGTTTTAAGGCAAATGTTGTTAAAATTCCTTTTTTTCTGTATTGGGATTTAAAATGAGTGGATCATAATATTTTTTCTAATTATTATTTTGGATATATAATTATTAGCATATAAAATTAAATAAGTTATAAAATATTACTTAAGCTTTCATAATACAAGATCTAATATAAATCTACAAAAAAACTAGTAAAATTATAATTTATTTGCGTATAAATATGTCAAAAACTTAAACAATTTTTTTTGTAATCATGTTTATTTTAATGTAATAATTGTTTGAAATTCTTTTAATTTTGAATATTTATTTTGTAAATGTCTGTTGTAAAAGATTTAATAATAAGCTAAAACATTTTTTCATATGTGTTTATTGATTACTTGAAAAAGTAGAGTCCTTAACGCTTTTCGACGTCGAAACGTTAAGTCAATCGTTATCGTTAAAAAGTTAGTGAATAACCCCCCAGGTACCTCTAACTTTTTTTCGAAAGAAAATTAGCATATGTGCCATTTATATCGCGACTCTTGAAAAATCCGACCCCATTGGGTATCGGTTGATTGTTGGTCACAAAAGTGGCTGACCATTCATCGGTAGTCAAAGTTTTCGGTATGGTGGGTTTGCCAGTCTAGCCTGATGTAATGTGTTAAACGGGACCAGGCTAGGCTCCCGCGACATCACCATATGAAAAAGGTTAACATATAGAGGACAATATCCTTTATATATTAATCTTTTCTCTCTTGCTTGATTCAGAATACGCGCTTTAGCTCGGCCAATCTGAGTAAAGATTCGATGGCCAATCAGCTGACGCTAGAGACAGAAAATAGTTATCGTTAAATGTCTCTCTCTCTCTCTCTCTCTCTCTCTCTCTTTCTCATAGAGGCCCACTCTCATCATTTACAATCAGCAGTCTATTCTATAGTGTCTATAATTAAAACTAAAAAATGCAAACCCCTAAATAAGGTATCATTTTTTTATGGTTCTGTCATGCTTTCTTCCCTAGAAAATATTGCGGTATTTAAAAAATTTAGGTAAAATAACATAGTTCTATTATTTTTTGCCTTAGAAAAGATTCTTAAAACTAAGAAATGCAAACCCTTAAGTTAGGTATAATTTTTTAATGGTTCTGTCATGCTGCCTGCCATAGAAAGTATAGCGGCATTTTAAAAGTTAGGTAAAATAACATAGTTCTTATTTTTTTTTTAACCAGATCCAACTCGAAGAAAGTTGTTAAAACTAAAAAGAGCATGACTTCAATAAGGTTTGTAATTCCATAGTTGTTGTATTTAAAAACTCGTATATATAACTCATTCGAAAAAGCAACTTTATTATATGAAGAATTTAAAATATAAATAGCTATGAAATGAGAAAAAAAGTTTCCTTTTTTTAATGTGAATCTAAATCGCTTGACTAACGTCATCGGCTCACGAATTTTAACAGTGGAAGATGTTGATTTTAATAAATTCACTCCAGAATCTTTAATTTATGAGGTACTTAAAGCTTTTTACTTAACCTTTGAGGAAAATCAATATCGATATCTTTTATTTATTACGTTTTTCTAAAACTAATAATTTATAAAAACTGTTGAAGTATTTCAGAATCTTGAATTACAATTTTTATTCATTTCTCATAATCACATAGTGCTTCCACAATACAAGACAATACAATAATTTATAAAATATTGTATCGTTTCTTGATTAATATTGACAAATGAATTATTGTTTCTTATCGCCCGATTCTCGAATTACAAAATATCGTTATTGTCTTGTCTTATTCCAATATTTTAACAATAAATCTTGGTCTCGTGTAACATATATTATTTTTTTAATATGTAAATTAAAAAAAAACACACAACTTTTAAAGGATTAATTTGTTCAAATCACTTAACAATATTAATGAAAATCATACATGTTAAAGTCATATATTAATGAAAATATTGAAAATTTATAGAATAATTCGTTTATTTTTAATTAGAAATTTATTTCCATGAAAACTTGATTTTAGAACATTAAATATCTTAAATTAGAATAATTTTATTATAATATTAAATAGGTACTTGGCATATTGATTTTTTTAATTCACTTTTCATCCAAGAACGTGTACATAACATTATTCTTATAGATTGATAACTCAAAGAACACCTTTTTTGTGTTACAATAGATGAAGCATCCGAAAATAAACGTTCAACTGGAACTGAACTAGCCTGTATGCTTAAAATGTCCCTTGCCATTCTTGAAAGTATAGGATAAGTAGAAACATGATCTTTCCACCATTTTAAAACATCTGTATTCATAGGAGCTCTGGATGAATCGACGTATTCTGTAATTTCTTTTTTCCAACTTGATTGATTATCATTTGGTAGGTAAATAAAGCTAAAGTCTAAACAATCCTCTTCAGGGACACTACCTTTTTCTATCTCTTTAAGGTTACACAATTTGTCATAATAAATTTCTTTATAAATGTTTTCAAATTTGATCACGGTATCTTTTTTCAATTCACGGCCCCAACTTGTAGAATCAAAACTACAAATTTTATGTCGAGGATCCAAGATTAATGAAACAGTATATATCCAATTAAATTTCCTATAATGATGTACAATCTTATCTCTTCCAGCTTGAAAAGCAAGTAATAATTTTTCATCATTGATGTTACGATCAATTTTTTCATCTAAATTCTTAGTAATGGTTTCAATTTTATCCAAAAGGACATTAAATGCTACAACAGCTGATGGCAAAGTTTCTTTCTTTTCTGCAGATACTATTTTGGAAACTATCTTGAAATATTTTAAAAACTGTAATAGATTTTCAATGATATCCCACTCTGCTTTTTCTAATTTAAATTGTTTAATATCTATACAATGATCCCAAAGCATCACTAAACTTTTTTTCAACTTGATGAAATTTTCCAACATGTCATAAGTGCTATTCCATCTGGTGGATACATCTAAAATTGGTTTGACGTAGTCAACACTTACAGGCACGCAAAAATTTTTTAATTTATTTTCCAGAACTTCAGAATGCCTTATTTTTTTGCATGTTGCTCTTACTTTAGAAATTGTATTAGTAACTGTATCTTGAAGTTGTTGATTGTCATTTTCAATTTCTTCACTTTCAAATTCAAAATCTAAACAATCGTCTGCATCGTAATCAATATCATCGACTATTAATTTAGAGTTGTTACTAGTAATATTAATCAACTTAAGGACATCTTGAACACCTAAATTGAGAATGTGCGCAAGACAACGAAAATGTCGATCTTCGTTATCAAATTCTATATTTTCGTTTTCTAATAAGTGGTGTAATTCTTTCAAAAAAACTGTGTTTGCTGATACATTATCGACCGTAATACCTTGAATTTTTTTTTCGATTTCAAAAAATTTTACTGTTTTAAAAAATAATTGAGCAATATCTATGCCTTTATGCTTTCCGTTCGATTCAATAAAATCTAAAGCGATTGACTGTAAATGCCAATTTTCATCGATGAAATGAATAGTAACACCGTAATAAGATTTAAAACTTTTAGATGACCATGCATCAACAGTAAAAGAGAATTTCGAACTATTATTTTTCAAAATAACTTTCAAATTTTCTTGCATTTGTGAAAATTCAACATCTGCTTTATCGCGCATAGAAGTTTTTTTTGGCATTTTTTCATTCTTATTTATTATACGAAAATAACTTTGCGTAACTTCATCATCAAAAAAATTGTAAGGTAAGTTTTTAAAAGCTAACCAACATGTATTTATTCTGTTCATATCAATCTCCATCTCTTTTGATTCCTGCAATGATAAATATATTATTACTGATTAATATATTTATTTATTCAACTAAAAAATAAATTACTTAGTTTAACACAATGTAATACATGTTTGAATATGGTTTTGAATTAGTACATTTTGTAACGGTTATGAAAAGGCTTCATTTACGAAACGAGTTTCGTAAAAAAGCCTTTTTATACCAGTTGCAAACCGTATTTTTTGCCATGAGAGCCAAGAAAGAGCAACAAAGTTGCGATTTTGGGGTTAGAATGGCAAAAAATATTTTAGCACTTCGACGGTGGCTTAGAAAAAAATATTTTTCAATTATCGGCTCAAAGGATTAATATTTTATTTTCGTTTAAAAACAGATGGTTGATTCTTGCTTAGAAAGAGATATTAAAAAGAATATTCGAAAAAATTATGGTAACGTAATTAATATCACGTGCTCAATTAATTAATAATATTTATTTTCAAAAATGAAATATCAGCTTTTTCAATTAAAAATGTGACAACACCTTTTTCCAAACGAAACTTAAAAAATATTTTTTTCAACCATAAATAAAATAACACATCTCTTTAACCGGAAATGAGAAAACACCTTCCAGTCAATCATCAATTTAGAATTAAAAAGCTTGTGTTTGATTATAAATTTTTTTATCAGAATAAACACGATCCAAACTTATTTCTACGAAAGTATACTTACTTTAAAACACTCATTAATAGTTCTTTGTTGATTTGGTGTACATGTAGGAAATAATTCTACGTATTGTTCATTGTGAAAAATATTTAAATGACTTTTCATTCCACTCGTATTTCCGTTTTTCCTTTTAATAATTTTATTAATATTCTTTTTTTGACAAAGAAGACATATACCTTCTTTTACATTATTCGAAATCTGATAAAGAAAATATTTTTCATAATTCACTCTACCCTTATTCACTTTTATTTCATTTACTTCAGTAGTAGTTAAATCACTGGGCCCACTTTCTTCACTAGAATCTTTTTTTAACTGTTTATTTACTGGAGATTCTTCGTGTATAACTTGAGATCTTTTCATTTTTAATTCAATTTTATTTTATAAAAAAAGAAACAAAATCTTCTAAAAATCAGGATTTTCAATTTTCTTATTAGTACACGTGTCTTATAAAAATTAACCAACATTAACTAGGAAAAAAAGAATAAAGAATGTATACACGTGTCAAATGTCAAAAAAGGACTTTAGAAAAACTACAATTTATGTCATCGAGACGGCGCTAAGGCGGCGTAATAGGTGGCGCCGTTGGGTATATATACACGCATATTCCTAAACGTAGTGGGGATGGGCTTGAGAGAAAAGGAGAAAGAGAGAGAGAGAGAGTAAAGAATATAAGTGTGTGTATAATATTCGTAGTAGCTAACAGTATGATATGTATATACATATCTATACTATCTATAGAATGAGGCGCAACGATCAGTTTTCATTCCTTAAGTCCCGATGCCGGCTAACCTTCCGTAAGAAACATAGCCTCAAAAACAAGACCAAGAATATTGCAACATCTTGAACGAAAAATCTTGTTAAAGTTACATTCTCGTACTAGACTACTTGGTATTGTCTTGGGTAATACTTATCTTTATCGTTGTTGATATTGTCTTGATATTCAAGACAAGACAAGACAATATCGATATTTCCTTGAATATTGTGGCAGCCCTATAATCACAGTATATCTAATTATTTAATATACACCTAAATACACTCTTAAAGACGCACATATATTTATTATGTTCCTTTTCATTATGAGATTAATTTGGTAAAGATAAACATAGAGGTATGCCGTGTACTTTATTTTAAATTTAAGTTTTTATTTAATCACAATTTTTTTTTTTTAAGATTAACTAAGATTAATTTATATTATTTTGATAAATTACTTGACTTTCCCGCATTAAAGTTCAATCTTACGAATTTCTCACTGTAGCGAAAGGATTCGATTTACCGCTTCGACTACTCGTAAACTTTGAATGAAAGTATTAATAAACTATTTTAGAAGGAGGAAGAGCTCTGTCATGCCCTTAATCTTCTATTAAAATTTAATAAACTATATATTTACAAGTAAAATGCGTGTATTTATCATTTATTTTAATGGGTAGGTATGCAAGGTATTGATGAAACCTTATAATAAAACAACATCAATCAAAATTAAATATTTATAGAAAGAAAATTCATTCAATATTCAAAAGATTGTAAAAATAAATTCAACAAGAATTGAAATTAAACAATTTCTTAACGATGATAAGGAATCATTTACTACAGTATCGAATACAGTACCTTGCAAAAGTTTTCGGAAAAATTTTTTAAGAAAGGTCATTTTTTTAATAAAAATATCTCCGGTCTTATTGGTCGTAGAATAAAAAACAAAAAAAGGAAATTAAAGTAGAGATCAAATACTAACTTTTTATGGATCGCAAAATTTTTTTAAGTCGTTTTCTCTAATTTTTATAAGGTTAATTCCCCCTTTGCTACTCGGTACCTTCTTACTGCTCGGTTCCTATTATTTATAATATAAAAAATAACATATTAATAATATAGATTAAAAAAAATTATTCCTGATTCATTTAATTATTACCGCGCCGATTGCGTCACCCTACCTGGTAGAAAGGAGCAGCACTAATTGAAAAAAAAAGAAAATTATTCTCGGAACATCGATTCAGCCCGAAACACATGCTTTGTGTAAGCGAATATATTAAGACAAGCCGCGTTTGTATTATATACTAAAAGTAATGAAAAAAAGTGAAATAATCAATATATTGTTCTGATTAGCATAAAAAAGCATTTATACAGGTAAGCGATCACTATTATTCAAAATTTGTTTTATATTAAATTTATAGAACTTAAATATTTCAAGTTGAAAAAGGCGAGCAGTATAACGTTGTAAGAATACGATGCATCATATTTTATGACTCGCAAAATTTTAAGTTGTATATGCTTCTTTGTACATTATTTATTAATTAGATTTTAATAAGTTTTTATTATATATAAATATATAAAAATAATAATAATGTAAAAATTATTTTATAAAGTTGTCATCATAACATAACCTAAAAATTACTTATTTTTTATGTGTAATTTGTATTTTATGTTATTTTATGTTTGATTTGTACGTGTAGGCTATGTATAATAACATTTTTTATTATATTATGTATCAATTTAATGAAACATTAGTGATTAATTTATTTATTTTAATACTTATAGAGATATCTGAAGTAAAAATAACTAAGAAAAAACATTCTCGCTATAACTATCTTTGTACATGTGGCGAATGGTAAAGGGGATCAAGTGGCGATTAGTAAAGGGAGGTGTACTACTTTTCGAGGAGTAATAATGGGAGCGTTTATATAACAATATATAATTAATTATAATTAATAATTAATTATAATTAATAATTAATTATTTTAAAATGTTTGAATATTGTAATTATTCGATATTTTAATGTTTACTTACAATATTCATCTATTTTTATAAAAATCGCACGTGTTAAAATATATTTTTTAGTGATTTTATATGATACTTGACCTTAAACGAGTAGTATAGGGAAATTGACCTTACCATTTTGAAAATTTTCGAAATTTTTAAATTTTGTTTAATCACTTGCATCGTTTTAAAAAATGAAGCTATGTAAAAAATTCAAACGAAAATTGAAAGATATCGGCGAAATCTAAAAGCTTCCACAAAGGTTATTTTTTGCTAGGATGACTTTTAAAAAAGTTAGATGTGATTGAATATTACCGTTTAGTAACTAATGTTTAGTTTTCTTAATAATTCAACATTTTTTTTCTAGTCAACATATAAATTACATTAATTTCTATATTTGTATAATACTTAATGTTAATAACAAACTTTAAAATAAGTGAATTTTTTTATAAAATTGTTGATTTGCGTTCTATGTTAACCTTTTGACTGCGGGAAAATTTTAGTACTAAACGACCTTTTATAAAGTGCAAAATGTATACATGAGATCATTGGATTTTTCAGGTAGAGTCCCCACCCTGACTGCTGGTCGATAAATCGACCACCCCCGCAGGCTAAAGGTTAAGTCCTGGCTTGCACCAGGACTAAATAAAAATGTATATATAAAAGTGTATATGTTATTTAATTATATTTATTAATTGCATTAAATATATATAAATTATGTACGTTTAAAATATTGAATTTATTTATAAAATGTATAAAGATAAAGATGTATGAATCTAGTGGTGGAAAAACTCCACCAATATTTAATTGAACGAAATCGCTCTCACGATTGAATATTATTAAAGGATAAACTTGATTCTTGAAATAAAGAGTTTATTGAATAATTATATATTCTTACCTTGTAGTATTTCTCAGTAGATTGGTGCTAGGTATGGGCAGACAAATGAATAGGCACAATATGTAAATAGATCCTCGAGGTTTATTGATATCTCTTAACACTTTTGATACAATTGATTTCTATGCGCGTATATATATTTTAATAATTGATATATGTACATTTAGTAATAGCAATTGCTTTGAAATATAGAACTTGACGGGCAGTGTAAACGTATTACCAATAAGACACCCGGGGTAATGTTCCGAATATCATTTGTTTCATTTGGTTTTATACTTATTTTGTTTATGAGATTTATTGTCTTTTACATCAATTTTTATTTATAGATTTTCTTGAATTTTGATGATATGTTTTATAATGTTTTTAGGATTTGTAAAATTCATTTTGAAATTTCGAAACATACGTTTCGATTCTTTTCTTATGATCTATTTAATTTCGCTTAATAATGAAATAATGCGAGTGTTCAATAATTGAGGAATTTGATTCACCAATGTTAATGAAAGCGATACGTTTGTGACGTAACACTATTACAAATTATATAAAAAATGTTAAGAGTTGTTTAATAAATTAATTTTTTACAATGTCTATATTCAATCACATTTAATTTTTTTAAAAGTTATCCTAGCAAAAAATAACCTTAGTGAAAACTTTTAGATTTCGTCGATATCTTTCAATTTTCGTTTAAATTTTTTACATAGCTTAATTTTTTAAAAAGATACAAGTAATTGAACAAAATTTAAAAATTTCGAAAATTTTTACAATTTTCAAAATGGTATAAAAATTAGAAAAAACGACTTAAAAAAATTTTGCGATCCATATAAAGTTAGTATTTGATCTCAATTTTCTTTTTCTTTCTTTATTTTTATTCCACAACCAATAGGACTGGAGACATTTTCATTTAAAGAATTACCTTTCTTAAAAAATTTTTCCGAAAACTTTTGCAGGGTACTGTACATGCGTTAGTAACAATTTTCACGAGAGTAGTAATGATGATATTTTATTATCAGATAAAGAGTTACACATTGACAAAAATATTAATAATTTGTCGCTCAAAGATTTTAATGAATATTTGACATTTAATTCTAGTTTTTCGCAGTGTACTGAAATAGGAGTTGATCAAAATATGGAAACTTATTTATGTACTAACTAACCTTTGATAAATTATAACAAACATACTGGTGAATCTGATTTACTAACCTTTATAGAAACATATTATTTTACACCAACAAATAAAATTGAACTACTACTCGCAAAACCTCCAGATTTATTTAAGAACTCAGATCATTTAAATGATGTAAACGATCGTAATTTATTTTCATTGAAAGTTTATAGCAATAGTGCATTAAAATCAACAAAACCACTAAATTCGCCAACATTAGAAGAAAAATTAAAAGAAATAACTGTAATTGAAAGTAAAATAAAATCAAAAAACAACTTTCATGATACAAGTAAAAATAATAAGAATGAAACGAGCTCCGATGGTAGTGATAGCGATGGTAATTTTGATATCGATAGTGAATCAAATGAGAGAGTTGATTATAATATAAATTCTAATATAAAAAATATATATTAAACTAGCATCTTATCCTATATTAATTAGACATATTTCATTTATTTTCACTTTGAATGACGAACTGGGCAGTACCGAAAATTATAAAATGATTTTCAAAAACCTCATAAAATAAATAAAAGAATATAGATAGATAGATATTATTTTTATTGTAAATCATAATACAAAAGGCGTGTAATACAATTTATAAATATAATAATAAATATTGCACATAAAACAATGTATAAATACAAAAATATTGCAGTTGATATGACATTCAACTACTAAACCTAATAATACTGAATAAGTAAGTCACAGCAAAAGAAGTGATATCACAGATACAAAAAAATAGTAAAATACACGCAACAATCCTATAAATTTAAAGTCAGTCACACAATATCTATCAGTCATAGTATTTAAAAATTTTTATTTAAAATACAAAATCAAGAATAATAAATAATGCAATCAAATAATAAGCATATGAAATAGCACAAAACGCAGTCAAAATAATAGAAACAAGTAAAGCATTCACTTACTAACCATTCAGCCAATAAATACAATCATACCTTAAGAGGAGGTCACGTATCTCTGTCCTTTTCTAATCAAAGAATTGAGTTTTTTACAGAAACTAATAACTTTACCAAAAAATGAAGAGAAAGCCGCATCTCGTAATAAAAAAAGCAATATTTTCGTTGATAAGAAAGAATGAATTTTATTGCTTCGTTTTCAAGAAAACCTTGAAAAACTTAAATCATAGAGGTTAGGGTGGACAATTTGGTTTTTCAAGGTTTTCTTGAGAATGAAGCAATAAAATTAATTTTTTCTTATCAAGGAAAATATTGCTTTTTTTAATACAAGATGCGGCTTTCTCTTCATTTTTTGCTAAAGTTATTAGTTTTTGTAAAAAAGAATTTCTTTGATTAGAAAAGGACAGAGATATGTGACCTCCTCTTAAGCCTATATACGAGACTTTACATTATAATAAATTAACATATAAATCGAAAATAAAATTAAGTTCATTCGAGGTCGAACAAGTATCTCCTCAGAACCGACTTAAACCTGCCGAGCGATGAAAGATTCTTTATATCAACAGGCAGGGAGTTTTAAAAATGCGCACCTTGAACTTGAAAGAAATTCCTTTCAGTCTCAGTACGCATGAAGGGACCGGCGAAATCCTTAATCTCTCCCCTAGTAGCTACTCTAGGTACATAACTAGTGAAGAAACCAACTAGATACTCGGGAGTATTTATGCGCACGATTTTGTACATAAGTACAGCCATAAAATACTGTCTTCTCGTATCAGTACGCAGCCAACCCAGCTCAGCTCTACAAGGAGAGATATAATCGCCCATTCTCACGCCTAATACATATCTCACACATGAATTTTGTAGTCTTTGTAATCGTCTTTTTAACTCCTGTAAGGCATCGAGCAGAACTACTGAGCAGTAGTCGAGATGTGGAAACAGCAGGGCGGTTGCGAGTTGTTTGCGCAGAGCCTCAGTAGTATACCGACGAAAAAACCGTAAGCCGTACATAATCCTATTAAACTTCTAAGTCAACATATTAATGTGTGGCTCCCATGATAGTTTAGAGTCAAGCACAAAACCAAGGCTTGTAACGGTATCAGAGAAAGATATGCCGAACAACCACTATCAAGCTCAATCGTCCTTGGCTAACCAGCATAAAAGTCGTTAATAAATCAACCATTGCCAAAAACGATCGCCTTAGTTTTGCTTGGATTTAACAGAGGCTGTGCGTTGACATTTAGAAGTTGTTGAATGATAATGGTTCTCATGTATTTTATGCACGTTGTCGTTACAAAAGCCTGTAACGTTTCTATCCTATTAATTATATTTTTATTATAAATATTTATCTACTTATTATATTTTAGAGCATGATTTGTTATTTTTATTGCTATAATAATAAATGTATAGAATCATTATTAGCTAGCGCGCCTTGCTTAACTAATGCGGACCCTTTGTAAGCATTTGTTCTTTTATTTGTTGAAAAGTCATTAATAGTTAGAACGCCTTGCCTAACTATTACGGACTTAATATAATTTTGTTAGTTATTTTTTAATGTTAGATGGAAAGCCCGTTGTTGTTAAGAACCAAACGCCTTTTGTTGTCAAGAACCAAACATTCGGGGGTAACCCATGTTAATAGGATAAAGAATATATTTGAATAGGCTCTTTATTTAAATATTATAACTTACATAAAGTATAAACGCTTACAAAATCAAGTTAAACAACAAAGAATGTAACCTACTCAAGTCAATATATGAACTTATATACTTTTATTAGAAAACAGTGACGATATACAGTCAGTATATCAACATTGTTACAGTAAAAGAAAAAAGGAATTTTTACAATGTGGTAAAAAAGCGCATAAATAATGTTTGAATATACACTGAGAAAAAAATTTAATTGATTTAATTAAATCAATTTATTTAAAATTCAAATTCAATTATTGTTTCTTTAAATCGATGAAACGATAATTAGATTTAATTAAACGTTTTTTCAATCATTTTCAAATAAACGAATTAATGTATTTAATAATTGAATCATTCAAATCAAATAAATAAAAATTTGAAATAATTCTGCAATATTTTTAGAATAATTAAATTATTTTATTGAATGGTAACTTTGTTTCATAATAAAATCTTTCTTTTTACCAATATCACACTCTGACGTCTCACACGTGGATCGACCTGATTCCTGTGAACGATAATGACACAGAACTTGACGCACGCAAATTACCGGCGAATTTTCACAGTCGGCACAACTTAATTGATGTATGTATTTCTTGTAATCATATCAAGACAAATAAAAATTAATTAAGTATAGGAATTATGAAGATATCTGTCCAAACTTATTGTTAAAGAGTTTGGCCGGCTGTGATTGTATGCCATTTACAGTTAGTACAGTTGACCTGGAATCTGCACTTGGCTGCCTTACGGCAGCAATACAAAAAAATAATATAAAAACATTTAAAATTGAAGGGCTGCGTGAAATAAGGCGTTAAGTCGACCCCCTTTTTCCAAAAATCAAGGAAATAGAATCTACAGACCGTAACTCATCTTTTATTAGAAAAAAATTTTTTTACAAATATTGTAATATAGATACGTGGTGGTTAAAATAGGGTTTTCTTATTTTGTACAATGTTTAATAATTATAATGAAGTTATATTTGTATGTTTTCATGATATTTCTTCTGTATTTTTATAAAAATTCAAACGATATTCAGAATAAGAGGTTAACTCTATTTTTTTAATAATCAACAACTATTTTATTATACGTTAAATTAACTGCAATCATTGTTAAATTTGCTTTATTTATTTTATTTTTGAAAGTTCATAAAGTTCTACCAAAATTGTTTATGTTAGTATTAAGTTATTAAGTTTTTTTGATTATCTCAAAACTGACTTTTTTGACTTAACAGCAGGCCGGAGTAGAACCTGATACCGACCGAGTAACAATTGAGTTGTTTGTTATTTACTCAAGTATTAATCGGTGTATCTTCAAAATAAAGGTTGATCGCAATAGATATTATTATTATGAATATCTATGCACAAGAAAAAATAAATCTACCGATTTGTTTTTGAGAAAAGTAAGGAACGCTGAAGTAAAAGATTATGTTTATAATATTTTCGCGTTCCTTACTTTTCTCAAAAACAAAGCGATAGATTTTTTTTTTCTTGTGCATAAATATTTGTAATAATAATATCTATTGCGCTTAACCTTCAATTTGCAGATACACCGATTAATACTTGAGTAAATAACAAAAATGCCAATTAGACAAGGACAGCGAATCCGGGCTGCTCTTAACCCCTTATTCCGAACAGCCCCTTAATTGGCAAAGATGAATTTCCTTGGATAGATAAAGAGTTGTCGCAGATGTGGTACAAGAGAGATGCCAATCATCGTAGATTCAAACGGACGAAGAGGGAGCGATATCTCTCCGAATTTTCGCAACTGCGTAAAACAATAGACGAACAGACAGAACAAGCTAAGACAAATTATTATCATAATAGACTGTTCGATGCACTTGCTAAAAATAATGTCTGGAGTTCAAAGACCTGGGACTCCTGTCCGGACCTCAAGGGGACTTGAATGGATTCACTCCAGATGAGCTTAATGCACATTTTGCAGGGGTATCAGTCTCGCCACACGATGATACTGCAGAACGTAAAAGGATTCTTTCTGAAACCAATTAATAATAATGATGTAACCCTTGCGATTTCGCATTTTTCATCACAGGCTTGTGGCAAGGATGGCATCCCGCAGAGTGTGATACATAATTAGTTATTGGAGAGCATCTTGTGACTCTGTTCAATTCCTCTTTTGCGCAGGGGGTCTTCCCTTGCCTTTGGAAGCGTGCACGCACTGTGCCTTTAAAGAAGTGCCCTGCACCTAAAATGCCTAAAGATTTTAAGCCCACAGCAATATTATGTTTTTTACTACGTTTTTACTACGTTTTTATTAACTCGCTTTGGTGTCTGTCTGTCTGTCTGTCTGTTCGGTACGAATTTTGCAACCGATTGTAAACTAACTTCCTGATGAGCTAGAGACTTGAAATTTTAAATATAGCTCGGAACTGGATGACAATGCAATATTATAAAAAAAATATATATATCTACCGAACAATATATTAATATATTCAATCATATACGGAGATGTTGGCAAAATTGAAGATTTGAAGATTTTATATATAGATACACTTTTAACATTAGTGTCTAAACATCTTCGAAAATTTTAAAAATCTTCTTTTGATATATTAATATATTAATATATTAATATATTAATATATCAAATATAGTAATATATTAATATAGTAATATATTAATATATTAATATATCAAATATATTAATATATTAATATATTCAATATTATATTTTTGCATGCATTGTTGGATAATATAATTAAATATATATTCCCACCGAAAAATATATTAATACAATTATATACGGAGATATTGGAAAAATTGAAATTTTGAAGATTTTATATATAGATATACTTTTAACATTAGTGTCTAACCATCTTCGAAAATTTTTAAAATTCTTTAACTTGTCATGTATTGCAATTAGACATAAATTACAGCATTTTCTATTATACATATAAAATTGGAGACTGTATTTTATTCATTTTATGGTTTAACAATGCATAAAACAATAAATCTTGGTTGAATTTCTAATGGCGTCATTATCGTCAAAATGGCGGGAAACTCACCATGTGATTACGTGTTCTCTAAAAAAAATAGATGAAACACGTTTTAGTCCCTTGACAACAATATATATGCTATATAATATGCACTGTTGGACAACACGATAAATAATATTATTAATAATAATAATAATACCAAAATGTATAAGATAATATTTAAATAAAGAAATTTTCAATCTACCACGTTTTTTAATTGAACTAAAAAGTATAAAATAATATTAAATATAAAAAAAAACTTTTTAATGTACCAAGTTTTTATAATGAACCAAAAAGTATAAAATAATGTGTAATAAAATGAAAAATGAATAATGATTTGAAATAAAAAAAACGTGGGGCGCATACAATACATAATAATAAACATGCGCCCCACGTTTTTTTTATTTCAAATCATTATTCATTTTTTATTTTATTACACATTATTTTATACTTTTTGGTTCATTATAAAAACGTGGTACATTAAAAAGTTTTTTTTTTATTTTTAATATTATTTTTTTTCAAATGTTTTCGAGAAAATTGCCCATGACCAATTACAAAAGTATATCATAACACACAAAATACTTGACTCTTTGCAGACTGGCTTCAGAAAGCACCATTCTACGCAGACTGTTATACTTCAACTTACAGACAATCTAAGATCAGGTCTTGACAAGAAACTTGCCACGTTACTATTTCTCTTAGACTGTAGTAAGGCATTCAACACGATTTCCCCCTCCAAATTGCTTGCGAGGCTTAGATCGATGGGGTTTTTCAGGGCTGCATTAGAGTGGATTAGCTCCTATATATCAGGTAGCTTGAGGGTGGTGTCGACATATCTTTCTCTGATACCGTTACGAGCCTTGGTGTTGTGTTTGACGCTAAACTATCATGGGAGCCACACATTAATATGTTGACTAAGAAGTTTAATAGGACTATGTATGATTTACGGTTTTTTCGTCGGTAGACCACTGAAGCTCTGCACAAACAACTCGCAACCGCCCTGCTGTTTCCACATCTCGACTACTGCTCAGTAGTTCTGCTTGATGCCTCACAGGAGTTAAAGAGACGATTACAAAGACTACAAAATTCATGTGTGAGATATGTATTAGGCGTGGGAACGGTTGATTATATCTCTCCTTATAGAGCTGAGCTGGGTTGGCTGCGTTTTGATTCAAGGAGACAGTATTTTATGGCTGTACTTATGTACAAAATCGTGCGAATGAATACTCCCGAGTATCTAGTGAGTCTCTTAACTAGATATGTACCTAGGGTAGCCACCAGGTGAGAGATTAAGGATCTCGCAGTGCCCTTCATGCGTACTGAGACTGGAAGAAATTCCTTTCAAGTTCAAGGTGCACATTTTTGGAACTCCCTGCTTGCTGATATAAAAAATCTTCCATCGCTCGGCAGGTTTAAGTCAGCTTTGAGGAGGTTCTTACTCGACCTCGAATGAACTTAATTTTAAGTATTTTAATTTTTATGTCGATTTATTTTGTTTTGTCTTATATATAGATTTAAGGTGCGAATGTATTTATTACTGTGAATGATGGATAAATGAATGCAAAAAGAATGAGTGGTTCTGTTTTTTATTAGAAGTCATGACACCTTTGGTATCAAGTTCTTATTCTTTAAATGTTATTATTATTTTATTTTTTTTAATCATTTATTTTCACTTTGTTGATGTATTGTCCAATTTTATTTTTATTTGATGTCATGACAGTGATTCATCTTTTATATTATGTTATTTAATTTTAATTCTATGACTGATAGATAGTTGAGATCGTTTTTTATTATAATTTATGTTTTCTTGCTTTCTGCGTGTATTTAGAATAGTCTGTGATATCGCTTTTATATGGTGACTTATTGATACCGTATTATATATTAATTTCAATATTTGACTGTGATATCTTATCTTATTATGCGCAATACTTCAAATAGAATTATTATTTATTGTTTGATGTATTACACGCCTTTTTGCACTCTTTTTACAAAATAAATCTATCTGAAAAATACATTTCCGAGATTTTATCAATGAAATAATAAATAAACTTAAAAAGTTTTTGTTCTTGTAAAATATAAATTAAAGCAATATTTAAATTAATTAAAAATTTATTAGTTTAATTATTTATTCCATTGAATGGAATATAATATTTATTTATTTATTTCAACCATGTACAACTTTATGCTTTTTACATCAAGATCTTACAAACAATTTACAATGTTGTCGCGACTATTTCTATATTTACATCATCTCCGCTTTTACAATATTAAACGTATGCCTTTCTACCCTACAATTTTGTTTGTTTTTCCGTTTATTCTACACTAATATATCTACGCATTACATATATTTTTTGGTTACTATCACATTTGTTCTCCATTCTATACTATTCGTTACATTGTTACATTATTGGACTTTTATTTTCCCCTTTCCCTTGCTCTTTTTTCAAATTCTAGCATGTATCTACATATATTTATGTTTATTTCGCCTCTTCAGCTTACTAGTATTTTTTTAACTAAAGTTTCTCCCTATGCACCCGTTCTCTTCTGGCTACTTCACATGCCCATATATGCTTTGAGCTTTCCTGTGTCACTCGGCAGAATCTGCAGTTATTATTGATAAAGCCTTTTTTTCTCTCTATCATAGCATTCCCGCACTTCATTCTTGCCCACTCCTCCTTTAGTGATCCGCAGACATCTTTTTTTCCCAATACTTTTCGCAATCAATGTTTTTTTTGACTAGTTTGTAGTACTCACAGAAATTCGATACGTCAGTCCAGTTGCCAGGACAACTTTGCCCTATCAAGATGGGACCAAGCCTATAATTTGCCGCCTATTTGCCGCTAATTATCCGCAACTTCAAAAAATTTGCCGCGAATTTCCATCCCGTTTAAACTGGTAGTACTGCTAAGTTGACGTCAAGCTAGCAGGACACCCTCTATAAAAGTATGAAAGCATCGTCGTGAATAATTGTAATTAGACTTATAATTTGCCGCGTATTTGCCGCTGCAAGAATATGATTTCATAAATTCGAAACATTGCGATTTAGGTGATTTGTTATAAACAAATAATTTGAAAAAATTAAAAACTTGAAAAAAAAATTTAACAAAAATATTTTCGTATTCTTTTAACTATTTAAAACGTTAAACAAAGTCAGATTTTTTTATAAATAACGCTTCATTCTTCAGAAAAAAATTATTAAAAATTAGCAAAAAATTAGAAAATTTTTTAAAATCATTTTTAGTTACGAAAAATAATTTTTATCTTTAAATCAATCATTAAGCATAATAATGACCTATAAAACTTTTTGAAAAATGCTCGAATTACTTCACAATATGCAATTTTAATGAAAATAAAATTTTCTAATTGAAAATTTTGATGAATAATAAACATCAAATAATAAAAATTATGATACTCCTATGAAAATGATTACTTAATAAAGCAAAATATTACACGTTGTGTATTTGTTAATAAATTCGATAAAATTAAACGAAAACATAAACAAAAAGAAATTAAGATTGAAATAGATAGAATGAATACATAAAAAAATCATTTATTTAAATATTAGTCTAGATACGTTAGAATGTAACAAGTATTTGACAACATCTCAAGGTTTTGTGTATTGAAATAATGTATAACAAAAAACTGTAAATTACTAGACATATTGCCGCTGCTAATTCTTTAAAAATGAGCTTTTTGATGTCTAGAAATCGGCTAATTAAAGGTTCATTTCCATTGGAAACCCATAAGTTTCTTACGAGTAATTATGGGTATTGGTACTAATATATAGTCCACTGAAAAAATGTATTTTAGCTGAAAAATGGCCGCGGCAAATTCTTTAAATGTACGCATTTTGAAAAGCAGAAAGCGGCAAATTATAAGCCTTGTTTGCTTCAAATTCAATCAGTTATTGACGAGTTATCGAGGGTTAATGTGCTAAAACGATGTCTCAAAGAAAACTGTATTATAGCCGAAATATGGTCGCGGCAAATTCTTTAAATATATTCATTTTTAAAAGTAAAAAAAAGGCAAATTATAAGCCTAGTTCTGTTGAAATATAACAAGTATTGAATGAATTCTTAGAACTATATATACTGATATGATGTCTAACAAAATCTGTATTTTACTAGACATATTTCCTCGGCTAATTCTTTAAATATGTGCTTTTTCATGTCCGGAAATCGGCGAATCAAAGGTCCATTTTTATTGGAAACCCATAAGTTCGTTATGAGTTATTATGGGTAATGGTACTAATATAGTTTCCACTAAAAAACTGTATTTCAGCTGAAATATGGCCACGGCAAATTCTTTAAATGTAAGCATTTTTAGAAGCAGAAAAGCGGCAAATTATAAGCCTAGTTCTGTTAAAATATAACAAGTATTTAATGAATTCTAAGACTCTTATGTATTGATATGATGTCTAACCTAAAACTGTATTTTACTGGGCATATTACCGCGGCTAATTCTTTAAGTATGAGCTTTTTCTGGTTCCGGAATCGGCGAATTGTAAGCCTATTTCTATTCGAAAACAGTAAGTTTGTTATATGTTATTATGGGTATCGGTACTAATATGTCTACTAAAAAACTGTATTTCAGCTAAAATATGGCCACGGCAAATTCTTTGAATGTAAGTATTTTCAGAAGCAGAAAAGCGGCAAATTATAAGCCTTGTTCGCTTCGAATTCAATCAGTTTTTGACGAGTTATCGAGGGTAAATGTGCTGAACCGATGTCTCAAAGAAAACTTTATTATAGCCGAAATATGGCCGCGTCAAATTCTTCAAATGTAAGCATATTTAGAAGCAGAAAAGCGGCAAATTATAAGCCTAGTTTTGTCGAAATATAATAAGTTTTTAATGAATTCTTAAAACTTTATGTACCGATATCATGTCTAACCAAAAACTATTGTGCTAGACGTATTGCATCGGCTAATTCTTTGAATAAGTGCTTTTTCAAGTCGAGAAGCTCTTGCCTTCAACGTGGAGGGCGTGGGTTCGAATCCTGGCCAGGCATCTCTGACTTTTTTTCGAAAGGAAAATTAGTGTATGTGCTAACAATATCGCGACTTTCAAAAAAATCCAATTTCATTGGGTATTGGTTGATTGTTGGTCACAGAAAGTGACTGATCATCCATCAATTCATCGGTAGTCAAAGATTTCGGTATAATGTATCCGACAATCACCTGAGTGATGTGTAAAACAAGGACCGGGGTGACTCCCTCGATATCATCATATTAAAAAGGTTAACATATAGGGGACCATATCCTCATATATTAACTTTAAAAAAAAAAAAAATTTCTCGCATCAGATGTACATTTAATGGATACTCATAATGTTTATTTTTATGCATTGATTCTGTTGCATTCGCATTAAAGCTGGTCATTTTTTCTGTTTTTTGCCATTTTTATATCATACTCGAAAAACTGTTCAAGCGAATCTCAAATTTTAAAAATTGGCAAAAATATTAATTTTTAAGTAACTTTTTTAACAGGATTAAAAACTTCAAAAATAATTTTTTTACACAGGGCGCGTACAGTGAGTACTTTACTCCCTCCCAGCAAAAAATAAGGTACCCACTGTACGCTACCTGAGTAAAAGAATACTATATTCACCACGCAAGTGAATGACAAAACTAGGCTTATAATTTGCCGCTTTTCTGCTTCTAAAAATGCTTACATTTGAAGAATTTGACGCGGCCATATTTCGGCTATAATACAGTTTTCTTTGAGACATCGGTTCAGCACATTTACTCTCGATAACTCGTCAAAAACTGATTGAATTCGAAGCGAACAAGGCTTATAATTTGCCGCTGTTCTGCTTCTAAAAATACTTACATTCAAAGAATTTGCCGTGGCCACATTTTAGCTGAAATACAGTTTTTTAGTAGACATATTAGTACCGATACCCATAATAACATATAACAAACTTACTGTTTTCGAATAGAAATAGGCTTACAATTCGCCGATTCCGGAACCAGAAAAAGCTCATACTTAAAGAATTAGCCGCGGTAATATGCCCAGTAAAATACAGTTTTAGGTTAGACATCATATCAATACATAAGAGTCTTAGAATTCATTAAATACTTGTTATATTTTAACAGAACTAGGCTTATAATTTGCCGCTTTTCTGTTTTTAAAAATACATATATTCAAAAAATTTGCTGCGGCTATATTTCGGCTATAATACAGTTTTCTTTGAGGCATCGTTTTAGCACATTTACCCTCAATAACTCGTCAATAACTGATTGAATTTGAAGCAAACAAGGCTTATAATTTGCCGCTTTCTGCTTTTCAAAATGCGTACATTTAAAGAATTTGCCGCGGCCATTTTTCAGCTAAAATACATTTTTTCAGTGGACATTATATTAGTACCAATACCCATAATTACTCGTAAGAAACTTATGGGTTTCCAATGGAAATGAACCTTTAATTAGCCGATTTCTAGACATCAATAAGCACATTTTTAAAGAATTAGCCGCGGCAATATGTCTAGTAATTTACAGTTTTTTGTTATACATTATTTCAATACAGAAAACCTTGAGATGTTGTCAAATATTTGTTACATTCTAACGTATCTAGACTAATATTTAAATAAATGATTTTTTTATGTATTCATTCTATCTATTTCGATCTTAATTTCTTTTTGTTTATGTTTTCGTTTAATTTTATCGAATTTATTAACAAATACACAACGTGTAATATTTTGCTTTATTAAGTAATCATTTTCATAGGAGTATCATAATTTTTATTATTTGATGTTTATTATTTATCAAAATTTTCAATTAGAAAATTTTATTTTCATTGAAATTGCATATTGTGAAGTAATTCGAGCATTTTTCAAAAAGTTTTATAAGTCATTATTATGCTTAATGATTGATTTAAAGATAAAAATTATTTTTCGTAACTAAAAATGATTTTAAAAAATTTTCTAATTTTTTGCTAATTTTTAATAATTTTTTTCTGAAGAATGAAGCGTTATTTATAAAAAAATCTGACTTTGTTTAACGTTTTAAATAGTTAAAAGAATACAAAAATATTTTTGTTAAATTTTTTTTTCAAGTTTTTAATTTTTTCAAATTATTTGTTTATAACAAATCACCTGAATCGCAATGTTTCGAATTTATGAAATCATATTCTTGCAGCGGCAAATACGCGGCAAATTATAAGCCTAATTACAAGTATTCACGGCGATGCCTTCATACTTTTATAGAGGGTGTCCTGCTAGCTTGAAGTCAACTTAGCAGTACTACCAGTTTAAACGGGATGGAAAGTCGCAGCAAATTTTTTGAAGTTGCGGATAATTGGCGGCAAATAAGCGGAAAATTATAGGCTTGGTCCCATCTTGATAGGGCAAAGTTGTCCTGCCAACTTGACAGACGTAAATTCGATTTATTTATTCTGGCCCAATCACTTTGGATCTCCTGCTATCTTTTAGTTTTTCTCCCTCTTCCGAATTTTTCTACTACTTTTTCTATTTCCGCGTTATGTCTAATCAAGATGATAGATTTGCCGTCGCCTACCTCTTACAGCATTTTCTGCCCCACGCGGTCGCATTCTTATTTGTAATCCCTCGTATTTTCTCTTTAAAGCAAATCTTAGGCCAACTTTTGTCTTTCATTTCTACAATTTTTTGTACATACCTAGCTGCTCTTTTCATAGTTTTTATTTGTAGGCTACCTCTCCCCGTTTCCATTCTCTATATTTACGCTGGTGTGTTTGAATTAACTCCTGAAGCCATCTTAACGTACCTAGCCTGTGCTTTTTCGATTTCCTCCCACCTACCCCATCCCCATACTTTCGATCCGTATGAGCATCCCGACCTAACTATTACATCCATCAAGAATAATCTTTTTTTTTAGTGGATCTACCATTGCTCTTTCTGTTAATCCCCATATAGCATTTGCTTTCGCTTATGCCGACCCTGCCATTTCAAATACATTGAACGTCCCTACTACTACTAATACGTCCCTTTCGACGAAAACCAAAAATCCAAGTATTTAAAATTATTCACAACCTCAATTTCTTTCCCCGTGTACTTCCATTTATCCTCTTTTTTAATTTTTTCGTCTCTTCGAGCTACTATCATTTTTGTTTTGTTTATGTTTACTACCATTTTATTTTTATTGCTGTATCTTTCTAGATTTATTAACAGTTGCTGCAAGCCCTTCGCTGTGTCGGCTACCAGCACCACATCGTCCACGAACGTCAACCCGTATACTTTTTGTCTGCCTATTACCGACCCCCCTTCCTTTCGTCTCTCCCAATCTTCGTCCATATCATTTATAAATATTTCGAACAGAGTTGGGCTAAGGGGACACCCTTATCTTACTCCTTTCCAAGTTTCAAAACTGCTTGTTATACCCTCACTTGTTATAATATCATTTTCCGTTTTTCTAAAAATGTCCTCTATCATTTTCAGCATTTTTCCATCTACTCCTATTTTTTAAAATTTTTCTATTAATAACTCTCTATCTGTTTCGTCAAACGTTGTTTTAAAATCAATAATGGCTAAATATAATTTTCCCCCTTCCCTTTTGCTTTCTCATAGAGAAAGCATTGTATCGGTAAAAAAAATTTTTTTCTATTTTTTCATTAATTTGTACATATTTGAACTCAGTGAGTCGAAAAAAGTGGTTTCCAGAAAATGTCTGTATGTATGTGTGTGTGTGTGTGTGTGTGAGTTACTCTTGAAAATTTATAATAGTACTACTGAATTTAATTACCGTTACTAAAATTGACTACTTGGATTTACCAAGCTTAGTCGTGATAAAAAGATATCCACATGATAATAAATCATTAACGTAAAAACTTTACTATATATTAAAAAATGAATTTTTCAATTATATCTTAATAAGTCAGAAAAGGTTTTGTGACATTTATAGGATATAATGTTATCGATGATAATACTTGTATTTCATTGGATAAAATGTAGTGGTTAACATTCAAATAAACCCTATTGAATTATAATTTTAGTGATACAGAAAGAGTACCAGCATCATGCCAATATGTTCATTTATTGGCATTTACCTATTTAAAATTTAGTTAAAAAATCTCTTTCAATGTTGAAAGCAATTTGTTGTAAAGTTGCTATAAACATGAACTGTAAGTTTGAAGAATTACCTTGATAAAATAATAATTTATAGAGATATTGCTGAAGAAGAAAAAATTACAGATATAAATAATTACGATGTTGAACTAGTGAAAATAACGCTCATTCAAATGTGCAAATTTAATAGAAGAAGTGAAAAAGGTTGCCATCTTTTTGAAAATAAACGAATTAAGTTGAATTATTAATAATTTTTTTTAGTCATGAAATTAAATTGATTAATTATTTGCTATTGGGAGGTTAATATTAGAAAGAAAAGAGAAGAAAAAGAAAATTAGAAGAAGAAGAAGAAGAAAAAATTACAGATATTAATAATTACGAAGTTGAACTATTAAAAAAAACGCTCACTCAAATATATCTATAATACATTTCTCTTTCTCGCGATTAACGTAATAGTAAATCTATCAGTTTATTTTAATTTTCATCTTGTTAATTTAATTACCGTCATTAAAATTTACTATTTGGATTTACCAAGCTTAGTCGTGATAAAAAGATATCCACATGATAATAAATCATTAACGTAAAAACTTTACTATATATTAAAAAATGAATTTTTCAATTATATCTTAATAAGTCAGAAAAGGTTTTGTAACATTTATAGGATATAATGTTATCGATAATAATACTTGTATTTCATTGGATGAAATGTAGTGGTTAACATTCAAATAAACCTTATTGAATTATAATTTTAGTGATACAGAAAGAGTACCAGCATCATGCCAATATGCTCATTTATTGGCATTTACCTATTTAAAATTTAGTTAACAAAACTCTTTCAATGTTGAAAGCAATTTGTTGTAAAGTTGCTATAAACATGAACTGTAAGTTTGAAGAATTACCTTGATAAAATAATAATTTATAGTGATATTGCTGGAGAAGAAAAAATTACAGATATTAATAACTACGATGTTGAACAATTGAAAAAAACGCTCTTTCAAATGTGCAAATCTAATAGAAGAAGTGAAAAAGGTTGCCATCTTTTGGAAAATAAACGAAGTAAGATAAATTATTCAAAATTTTGTTTAGTCATAAAATTAAAATGATTAATTATAAGCTATTAGGAGGCTAATATGAGAAAGAAAAGAGAAATATATAGAAAAAAAAGATTTAAATAGTAGCAACTCAAATACAACATATACCATTATAGAAACGTCAGATTCATATATAATTACGTTACTAGATTTTTTTGAATTGAACAAACAAACGAAGTGAGAAATATATTAATGTTTTTGCTGAAATATAAAAATAAAATTTTTTTCTTCAACGAAAAACCTTACTTGTGTATCCAAGTAGATAAGAAACTTCGGCAGATTCTTCATCATAATTGCTTTCTCATAGAGAAAGCATTGTATCGATAAAAAAATTTTTTTTCTATTTTTTCATTAATTTGTACATATTTGAACTCAGTGAGTCGAAAAAAGTGGTTTCCAGAAAATGTCTGTATGTATGTATGTGTGTGTGTGTGTGTGTGTATGTGTGTGTGTGTGAGCGTGTCTGTGTCTGTGTGTCTGTGTCTGTGTGTGTGTGTGTGTGTGTGTGTGTGTGTGTGCGTGCGTGCGTGCGTGCGTGCGTGCGTGCGTGCGTGTGTGTGTGTGTGTGTGTGTGTGTGTGTGTGTGTGTGTGTGTGTGTGTGTGTGTGTGTGTGTGTGTGTGTGGATGTATGAATTTAGTTAGTAAACTGTAACTCGAGAACTACTCGATGGATTTGCTTCTAATTTTGCATGGAATTTAGTTTTGTGACTAACTTGCTGGGAAGCTATTGATAATTGGTTCTTCTAGCGTAGTTTTCATTTTAAAGTTTAAAAAAAAAAGAAAAAATTCGATTTTTCGTTTTTTGATTTTTTTTTGTTTACTACTCGATGAATTTGCATGAAATTTATTTGTGATTGCCTGGATAAAATAAATTTTTAAAAACTGATTTTCTTAGCTTAGTTTTAATTTTAGAGCATTTTGAAATTTAAAAAAAAAATGTTTCTATTTATTAAGCCAATAAAATTTAAAAAACTACTCGATGGATTTACTTCAAATTTTCCATACAATTCAATTTTTTGATGAACTGGTGCGGAAGCTATTGAGAATTGGTTTTCTTAGGGTAGTTTTTTTTTTAGAATCATTTTAAGAATTTTAAAAAGATTTCGATTTTTCATTTTTTTTGTATTTTACGTAAACTACTCGAAGAATTTGTTCGAAAATTTGTATGCAACTCAATTCCGACTGTCAAAAGTATAAAAAATTTTGTAAACTAATTTTCTTAGCGCACTTTTAATTTAAGAACATTTTTAAAATTTTTTAAAAAATTTTTATTTTTAATTTTTTTCTATTTTACGAAAACCATTTGATAGATTTGCTCCAAAATTTGTATGCAATTAATTCGCTACTGTCTGAAGAAAACAAGCTTTGGAAAACTAATTTTCTCAGCGCAGTTTTAATTTTAGAGCACTTTGAAAATTTTCAATAAAATTTTTATTTTTCATTTATTTTTTTTTTTGCGTTAACCATACTATAAATTTTCTCCAAAATTTTTATACAAATTATTCGCTATTGTCTGAAAAAAATAAGCTTTTGAAAACTAATTTTCTTAGAGTGGTTACAATTTTAAAAAATTTTAAAGATTTTAAAAAAAATTTCGATTCTTCTTTTCTTATTTTTTTTATTCTACGTAAAGTACTCGATAGATTTGTTCTAAAAATTGCAGGGAAATTATTTGCGACTGCAAAAAGAAGGGAAATTTTCAAAAATTGATTTTTATAGCATAGTTTTAATTTTAGAGCATTTTTAAAATTTTGAAAAAGAAATTTTGAGAAGGAAATGTTATTTATTTAACCAGTTAGATCTCGAAAATTACTCGATGGATTTGCTTCAAATTTTGTATACCATCTATGTTTTTGTATAACTAGGCGGAAAGCTATTGAAAATTTGTATTCATAGTGTATTTTTTTTGATAGAGCCATTTTAAGAATTTAAAAAAATTTTCGATTTTTAATTTTTTTTTGTATTTTACGTAAGTTAATTGATGAATTTGCTTTGAGATTTCCATGGGAATAATTTGCATCTGCCAAAAGAAGGATAACTTTTATAAACCGATCTTTTTAGCGTTGTTTTCATTTTAGAAAATTTTAGTCTGTTTTCACATTTTAATGCATATCTGCTGAAATTTAATTGCGACTGAAACGTGCGACAGATTTGTAACAGATTGCCAATCGAAACGTGCGATTCAAAGATAAGAATAAACGCGCAAATTTGCAGCAAAATCGAAGCAGTCTTCCGTAAGAATATTACAGCAGCAATTCACTACAGAATTACATAAGAAAGACATAAGTTAAGTGCAATTATATGACGAGAATAAACACGCAAACTTGCAGCAGAATCGAAGCAGTCTTCCGTAAGAATGTTGCAGCAGCACTTTACCCCAGAATTACATAAGTATGACATAAGTTGAGCGCAATTATATGACGAGAATAAACACGCATACTTGCAGCAGAATTGAAGCAGTCTTCCGTAAGAACCTTGCAGCAGCACTTTACCCCAGAATTATATAAGAATTACATAAGTCAAGTGCAAATATATGCCCACTAGTTATATATTAAAATCACATTTGAATAAATATAAAAAAATTAATGAAACTCAAAGAGCTCTATGAGAAAGCATTCCGCCAAAGCACTTGGCAGCGTTTTTAATTTATTTCCAACTAAACTGTTAAGCACAAAGATGTGGTCTATCGTGCCTCTATTTCTTCTAAAGCTCACTTGGCTTTCTTTAATAATATTGTTTCTTTCCAACGAAAAATTCAGCCTTTCTTCTATTATCCCTGCTAGCACTTTATATCCTACATCTAATAGTGACACTCCTCTGTAATTGCTAGGTGTGTTTTCATCCCCTGCCTTATAGATTGGAAAAATTCTAGCCCTTCTCCATTCTTCCGGTATTTTCCCTTCGTCCCACATCTCATTCAATGCCTGCCATAATGCGATCTTCTATTCTAAACTTAAATATTTGATGAATTCCCCACTGATTCCGTCCTCCTCCACGGTCTTTCAATTTTTAATTTTACCCAGCGCTCTCTTAACCTCCCTATAGCTAATTTCTCGGTTTAGTTCGTCGTTGTACGTTTCTCTTAATGTGTTACTTTCTTCTGCTACTGCTGCTATGCGATTTTTCTCTCTAGCCCCGCTTTCTGTATCGAAAAGCTTGGTAAAATACTTTTGCCATTCTTGTTTACCTATCCCTTGACCTCTTATTTTCCTCTTGGTTCTGTACGTACCTATCTCTTCCCAAAACTCGTTATTATTTTTGCTTTCCTGTACCTTGCGTAGTTTTTGTTCTGCCACTTGCTTTCTTTTTTCTTCCCTTATTTTTTTTAATTCAGCTCTTGCTAGTGCTAGGTCTTTCTACTCTTTTTCTTTTTTAGTTTTTAGATATGCCTTAAGGCATTTCCAGACGTTTTTCTTTGATTTCGCGCCTCCCCATCAAACTGTTAATTCAAGCTTTTTCGATTATTTCTATTCTTTATTAGCCCTGTCCTTTCGCTTGTTTCCCGAATTGCTTCCGTTATTTTTTCCCAGCCTCTACTCTTTTGTCAGCTTCGCTTAACTCGATAAGATGTTGATATTCCTCTGCTTTTTCAGATTTCCATTTTAGCATTTTTTCGTTTAACTTCACCCCCTTTCTTACTTCTTCTATCGTTTCTATAATTCTTAAAGGAATTTTAAATACTACTGGTAGGTGGTCCGATTCCATTCTTTCTACAACTTATATTTTCTCTAGCCTATGCTTGTCACCTCCTGTTTTTTCTATCACTAAATCTAAAACTGAGCTCTTTTCTTCCCCTACATAAGTTAGTTTACCTTCCCAGTCCCCTTTAATTCTACCATTTTTTATATCTAAGCCATAGCCCTCACAGACCCTAATTAATTTTTTGCCTTCTGCGTTCAGAATTTTGTCTTCCGAGTTTCTTATTAGCCCCTGCTCAACGCTTTGTAGTGCGCCTATTCTTGCATTTTAATCCCCTATTATCAGTAAGTTATTTTATTTTTCGCAATTGTCGTCTAGACAGTTTTTCAGTCTGTTCGTCATTTTATCTACTCCCTCATTCGCGTATATTACCACGATGTCGTATATCCCTTCATCGCTCGCTATCATATTTTTTATTATTAATCCGTATTTCCATTCAACAATTTCCTTGTATTCTATTCTATTTTTTCTAATACCCACTAAGACCCTAATTTCTAATACCCCCCTTTTGCTCTTACTTTTACGTTTTCCCTGATCGCGGCTTTAGCTTTTCAATTATAATTTTTATCAAGTTTACTTATTAGTGACTTCTCTTTATTCTTCTCCACCCATGTTCCCTATAATAGTAATAAGTCATATGTTTTAATGAAATCCCATACCCGTCTTATTTTTTGTGCCCTAGCTATATTCTACGAGATACCCTTAATCATATCTTTCTCCGCGAAAACCCTGTCCTTGTCGCTTCATTAGACTCCCTGCTTCTTCGCACCAAACCTACCAAGCGCCCCCTCTCCTGATTTTTTGGTAGCCTACCTTTACTTCTGTATTTTTCTTTTCTTCAATTTTCGCCAGTTTCCCCAACCAATCTTGTATTTCTTTTTCCCTTTCTGCAAGATCGTCTGACACCCAAATGACAGTTCCCCTTAAATAACTTTTCCTTTTCATTATATCTAGCTTATTTCTAATCGAGTTTAAACTTAACAAAATGCCCCCACCGATTGCTCTCGACTCTGCGATTTTGATCGGTATACCTATTTTTTCTTCTAACAAGGCTCCAACCTTTTCCCCTACCCCTCTACCAATTGTTCTTACCCCTCTAACTATAATATTATGTTTTCTTTCTCATCTTTCGCGCATTTCAAATTTCAGTTCTTCCTTACCCAGTCGCCCCAGCTTCTGCTCTTAACAATTTTTTTCTTCTTTCAGTAGCGCTGTATCTCATTCTGTTTCGTTAGTTGTCTCCGCATTATAACCCGCTATCTTATTTGCTTCGCCACCTGTTCCTTCCTGTTCTGTTACAAATTGCTCTTGTTCTTAGACGAGCTTTCCAAGATCATATCGACGGCTGAGAGGAATGACCCCGTAACTCGGCATAGATCCCAAAAATCCCATAATTCGGGAATTGCTTCAAGAACCCCATAACTCAGCAAAGATTATAAAAACCCCATAACTCAAAAACTTATTCTTTTTATTTAATTTTGTAGTAACGAATCTGCAGGATTTTAAAATACGATGTCTACAAAATTAGCACGATTTAAAATGAAGAACAAAATCAATTTTATTGTGTCTATTCTACAGAAATTGTATTTCCAAATCCTACAAAATTACCACTTAAAAATGAAGAAAAACCATAGGTTTTTGAGTTATGGGGTTCTTGAATCAAACACCGAGTTACGGAATTTCGAAATCTTCGACGAATAATGGGGTTTTTGAAATCTTTGCCGAGTTACGGGGTTATTCCTCTCAGCCATCGATATAGGCTCATATAAAGTTGAGTAAATTCGTAGCCTTAAACGAGCCTGAAATATTCACTGAAGTTTTATGTGAATTCATGGATTGTCTTAAACCAACTTTTGCACAAGCTTAGAAAGTATTTTAAAAATCATACCTTATTTAGGTTATAAATTTATTATTTATAAGTATTTTTTTGTGTGTTAAACAAAAAAAAATTGAATATTTTACCTAAAAGGTTTAAAATTTGTTGTATTGAACGAGATACAAAGCCTCCAAAATAAATAGAAATAGTACATTATGAATAAAAAAAATATATGGCTGATTCCATTCAGATTCATGCAGGCCGTCACTGATCGCATTTTTTTTTCTTCTAAGTAATAATAATACCTTTTATTATGTATATGAAGATAAAATTTACCTCGTAGAACGCTCAAAAAAATTTTTTTTCTTTACTACAGCAATTCTAGTGTTGGATGTAAAAACGAAAATTCAAAAATTGAAAATGAACCTCTACTTTTAAATGACTATAGCTCCGTCAATTTTTAACCTTTTTGAGCGTTCTTTTAACGAAAGTGTGCGGAATTTTGTCTAGTTTTAAATGCAATCTCGATTTTTGTAATATAATTTGATTTCACTGAGTCATTTACGAAATACCGAAAAAAAGCGATTTTTTTCAAACACAATTTTCTCAAAAACTATATTTTTTTTTTTTGAAATTTTTATATGATTTTATACATAAAAAATACTAACTTTAAGGGTAGGTGAAGATATGCGATTTTGCCTTATTTTTTTAAAACAGATTTTTAAACGTTTTTTTTATATTTTCGATTTTAAAACATTGATACCATGGCGCAATGTACTATTTTTCCAACTTTACGTGTTCTTACAACTATTTTTATGCTTTTATTTATTAATATATCAAAAATATCAACAATAATCTTTAAAATAAACCCCGGATCGAATATTTTGATCAATTAGAACCAAAGTTATGACGATTTAAAGTTTAAAAAAAAATGCTGAAACTTTAAATAAATATGATATTTACATTGAGGAAACGCAATTTTCGTTGAAGATTAAAATCTGAAGATATAAATTTTTTAATTTAAAAAAAAAGTTATTTTGATGAAAGAATATATAACCATTTATCCTCTTTTTATAATACATTATTATAATAAGAATTTTTTTTGTTGAAGAAGATAATTTTTTTATCAGTTTGAATTTCGCGACTAGAATTTAAATTTATTTTGTAGGGAGTTGACGCATGTCACTACTAGGTGGCGATGATTCGTTCTTTGCATTCTCATCAACGACTTGTAACGGGCGCGTTTTGCTGGATGCACGGTCGCCAGGTAATTTTAATAATAAATTACCAAAATATAGATTAAAGTTACATTTATAAGTTCTTGACATGCATTAGTCACATAATCCATACAGCAGACAGAATTAAAACACCAGCATCGACGATCTCTTCTAGATGCTTTACTATTAGAGATGCGATAACTGATATTTTAATTATCATGTAAGGCTATATAATCGACGACTTCCATTAGATGCTTTACTATTGGAAGTGCGATATTATATCCTTATTTTAGATGCAATTTATGTTGGTACAACAATCGACGACATTCACTGGATGCTTTACCATTGAATGTGCGATAATATGTACTTTCACGATAAGATGTTTTTTGATTGTTATTATCTGAAAATAAGTTTAAATTAATAAATTTAAAATCATTTTATATCTTTTAATTTTTTAACTTTATTTAATAAAATATATCTTTTTATAAAAATTACAAATGAAATGAGAACGTTAAATTAGTCTAATTTCTACATGCTCTCGTGCCGAGAGTCAGATCAAGAATCCGATAAAATACATCTTAGATGTTACATGATCGAACATCTAAGAGAGAAAAGAGAGAGCTTGGATGAATTCACGCTCTTTTATATTATTTCATAAACCTTCTATGAAGTTCTATTTCTCACTAAAGAATTATACATTAGGAAATAGAATGTTCGATAAAATTCATTTTATATATTTGCCAAAGAAACCTTTAATTATGATAAATATATTTGCAAAAGAAACATTCTATTTCCTTTACATTTCAAAAAACTATTTTTAATAATCTATTTTATTATTTATCATCTAGAAAAACTAATTTTTTATATTTTAATTCCTATCTTCAAATTTTAACTTATACATATTATAGAAATTGGATGTTCTATTTATGTATAAACAATTATTTTAAAAAATTACATCTAATATATTTTATTATTAATAATCAAATATTGATAATACTTTTTCATTAACAGAAATAGAACATTCCATTTCTATATTCATTTTACTATCTCTGTATATATACATTTTGACTTATCTTCGTTATCGGCCTCAGTCGGTAACTATGAAGTCCTACTTATACCTTTAACGTAATTTAGACTTATTATTACAAGAAATCATTCTATGTCTTAAATAATGTTCATTTATTTATAAAACATTCATATTCAATTTAATAATTCTAAATAGAATTGATATGAGCCGTTTCAGACTTGATGCGTTTAAAAATATAAGAAAAGGAAGATAAAAAATAAAGTTGTATAAGAAAAATTATTTTTTTCGATCTGTCATTGAACAGAATATCAATAATGGCATCACTGATTGTTAAAATGAAGTGCAAGGATTTAAAAGAAAGGCACAAAAAAGTTGTTTATGATTGCTCCAAAAGTCCGCTTAGAAAATTAGGTGATCTAATGGAGTCTTTGAAGCGCTTGTATCCAAATACTTCTTTCTCTAGAGAAGATAAAGTATGCCCTTCGTGTTACAAAATATTATTAGATGAAGTGAAAAATGCGCCTATTTCATCGACTTCAAGCAGTCAACAATCTTCGGAAGATTTTATTCATAGTGAGGCTGTGGTAGAACAGCTCAACGAGACTTCAAGTAATTTGAAATTAAACATATCACCAATTAAAATGCCTCAAAGTATCAATATCAAGATGCGAGAATCTTATGCTCTCCAAAAAAGAAAACAAATAAACGATGCATTTGATTCACAAATAGCAAGTAAAATGATGAAAGTCTACGATATAACGGATTTGCCCGCATTGAATGAAAATAATGAATGTAAAACAAATGATAAATGGCTTGAGAATATTAAAATTGCATTAGATAATTGTTCAAATTTTCTTAAAAACTAATGAAATAATAAAAAAAAAGTTTAAAAAAAGTGGTTCTAACCAAGAGTTGAACTCGCGTACTCAAAAGGAAAAACGCGAACGTTACGCACTAGACCAACGCTACTTCGAAATATCTCTGGCGTAAAATCGTACATGCTTATCTGCCCCTCAGCGGTTTAAAATAATTAAATTTTAAGTTAAAAATTAATTATTTAAAGTTAAAGTTTAACAGGTTATATTTATAACGTATCTCCCTTCATAAAAAAAGAAAAGAAATAAAAGATTCACGCTACGAAAATACGTTAACGAAATTTGCAACATGATTTTGGATATGGACCAGCCGTGTTTGCTCGCGTCGCCACCCAAAAGAGGAGGCGACTTGAGCAATAGAAGAATGCCATAGTTAGCAGTAAAGAAAGAATAGTGGACAAGCCACGTTTACTTCCTTCACGTCCCATGAGAGAATACAGCGCTAGCTATCGAAGAATATTAGAGTGGGGAGCTACTAAAGCATGTAAACAAACAGTTTTTGGATAGCACAAACCTCGTAAGAGTATATGGCGCTGTTATTAAAGCATAGGATATTACTTACTAACTTTGGATACGTAGACTACATGCTCTATTGGCATGAATTTTCTCTCAGTGTATCTATCAAAGAAAATGGTATAAAAACTAAAAAAGTCAAACGCTTTCTTACGCGAAGTATAAAAGAAACATATCAATTATTTAAAGACGAAAATCCTGAAATAAAAACAAAAATTGGTAAATCAACATTCTACGCTTTAAGACCGAAGTGGGTTATACCACATCCACCCACTGATTCGTGTCTTTGCGTTTACTGCGAGAATCTTAAACTTATGTTAGATGCTTTAAATAATTATAAAAAAGAGAATAAACAAGACATTGCAGATTTGGAATTGAAAATATGTTCTTCACTTTTTTGTTTAAAAGATGATATGAAATGTGTACTAAGAGAATGTAAAGAATGTCCCATTGGAGATTCTATTGATTTACAAGTAATTTCTTTGACAGAAGAAGATTTATATGAAGAAATAATTTATGGTGTTTGGGAAAAATCAAATTTACTGAATAAAACTAGCACAATTGAAAATTTCTTAATGGAGTTAAGAGAGCGCGCTCTCTCTGTAAGAGCTCATTAATTGGTCAAAAAAATTCAACGTATAGCAATTAAAGAGGTTAAACTTTTAGCGAAAAATAATGACTTCTAATTAGTTATTCATGTCAATTTTGCAGAAAATTGGACAGTTCTGCTTCAAAATGAAATTCAAAGCTATCATTGGAGTAAAAACCAAATATCAATATTTACGTCCGTATGCTATTTTGGAAATGATAAAACAGTCAGTTATGTCACCGTCTCTGACGATATTAAACATGATTCGTCTCATGCCCTAATGGCTATAAATTTAACTATCGATAACTTAAAACAAAAACATATTGCACAAGATTTTAATGAAATCATAACCATTTCCGATGGAGCTGCTAGTCATTTTAAAAATAGATATCAATTCTATGAGTTTCAAAACTCAAAAGTAAACAGAAAATGGGTTTTTTCTGCAACAGGTCATGGTAAAGGCGCTTGTGACGGTATTAGTGGTTTAGTTAAACATTATGCTACCACGCATAATCTGTCCAAGAAGAGTGCAGATTTTATTAGGAACGCTGAAAATTTCGCAACTCACGTATCAAAATATACTCCGTCGATTAACATTCTTGCTATCCGCAAGGATGAGTTAGAAGTTTTTAATTAAAAAAAATGGAATAGTTAGGAAATGCAAAAGAAATTAAAGGTATTCAAAAGATTCACTGTAGAAAAAGTAAACGAAACCAAATCTACACTGCCAAAACTTCGAGACATGAGTGGCAAGAAGTAAATTAAAAGGTTTTATTCAAATTCAGATTTTTTTATTCACATTAGTTCTCAATTCATTAGTATTCATTTCTCAATTGTATCGCATATTATTTGTTCATTGGGAATGACCAAATAATATATTTTAGTATTTAAAAAATTCACCTTTTCAAAATTATAAATTCAAATTCAAAATTCAAAGTAAATATATTTATTTAAAGTTTCAGCATTTTTTTTTAAACTTTAAATCGTCATAACTTTGGTTCTAATTGATCAAAATATTCGATCCGGGGTTTATTTTAAAGATTATTGTTGATATTTTTGATATATTAATAAATAAAAGCATAAAAATAGTTGTAAGAACACGTAAAGTTGGAAAAATAGTACATTGGGCCATGGTATCAATGTTTTAAAATCGAAAATATAAAAAAAACGTTTGAAAATCTGTTAAAAAAATTTAAGGCAAAATCGCATATTTTCACCTACCTTAAAAGTTAGTATTTTTCATGTTTAAAATCATATAAAAATTTCAAAAAAAAAAAAATATAGTTTTTGAGAAAATTGTGTTTCGTAAATAACTCAGTGAGATCAAATTGTATTACAAAAATCGAGATTGCATTTAAAACTAGGCAAAATTCCGCACACTTTCGTCAAAAGAACGCTCAAAAAGGTTAAAAATTTACGGAGCTATAGTCATTTAGAAGTAGAGGTTCATTTTCAATTTTCGAATTTTCGTTTTTACATCCAACACTAGAATTGCTGTAGTAAAGAAAAAAAATTTTTTTGAGCGTTCTACGAGGTAAATTTTATCTTCATATACATAATAGAAGGTATTTTTATTACTTAAAAGAAAAAAAAAATTCGATCAGTGACGGCCTGCATGAATCTGAATGGAATCAGCCATATATTTTTATATTGACCCTTTAAAGCTCAAATGGCCAAAATTTTAACGTCAACTTCAAGCTCGTGTCTTTTAATAATAAACCGTGTAAAAAAAATAATGGGATACATATTCTTGTGTGAAAAATCTCATCTTCTGAATGGCATCGCCAAATTTATCAATAAATACTCGCAAATTGTTTATTTTCAACAATAAATTAAAAAAAATGCAGATTTTCGAGATTCTTTTTTTTAAAGGAATTTTTTCTACTATGTTGTCGGTACTTCAGAACATTCTAACCCATCAGGATGCGGGACCCAACAGTTGTACTTCCAGAATTAACTTTGAGATACTTTGATTTTTATTGTTAACTAATCCAAAATAGCACCAGAAAGCCCGAAATTATTGCAAAATCATAGTAATATGCACTTTTGAAATCTAGTCTAAGTTTTATAGGGCAAAATGACTTTTCTGATGTTCGTGACAACAGATTGGATGCATATTAGCATAATTAGCTCACACAATTGATTTTCAAGATGGTGGCTGTGATAAGTCAGCTAAAATAACGTATTAACACAGCTTTATAGCCACTGAATAGTCTTTAAACTTCTTTATTTAATAGTTTTATGAACTCTCAGGAGCATTAGATCTAAATTCATTATTAGCTTATCAAAATTGAAAATGGTAGATTCAATATGGCGGACCGCAAAATAAAAAATAGCGATTTAGGAAAAATAAAAAATACTGCCGTGTTCTACGTGAAATTTGGAATAAAAATCAAAGTATGAGAAATCGAAAATTCGAGTAATTTTTACCTACTCCCATAGCAAAATCTTTTGTACTCATTTTCACCCCCTTACTCTGATTAGCAGTATTATATACAGTTACAGCATTAGTCATAGAAGTTTGAATAAGTCGGATAAATATTATCCATATCCATTTTTAAATCGTATTATTGGTTCTATTTTATTGCAACGTTGATCATGTAAATCAACTTCTCACAATTTATTATAAATCAAAAAAGCTTTAAGAAAGTCAAGTTCTCTCTTGTCTTTTTGACCTTTTTGACGACGTAGAACAGGCCCTAGTGGTGTTGCTCCAGTTGCGGTTGATAAAATAGAGACTGGTTTGGAGTCCATTACAGTCAAGAAATTCAAACCACTATTCTGACCAGGTTTTACCTCATATTTTCCTCGATCATCTTTCTTTTGGATATTATGTTTGATACAGACTCTATTTTCTTTAACTGAAACTGTAGCAGACAACCCATATTTTTTCAAATGGATGAGTTACTTAGGGCTTGTAAACAAATTATCGAAGTGAATGTGCAATCGATCTCTGTTTCGAAGAGACACGGTATTGAAAACAACTTGCAGCATATTGACAACCACACGACTACCTAAAGCACATTTTGATAATACCCCATCCGTATAAGAATTTTTCCCACAGTAAATTAAAAAATCCAAAATGTAGCCATTGGCATTGCAGAGAGCCCACAATTTGATTCCGAAACTTACGGGCTTACTTTTTATAAATTGTTTTAAAACTGTTCGCCCATAAAACTTTAGCATCATTTCGTCTATTGACAATGCTGTTGAAAAAATACCGTAACGCATCAAATTTTTTCTAAATATATCTGTCATTGTTCTGACGCGATAGATCCTATCAGTAATGTTTCACTCTTTAGGCTTATAAAATTTAATTTTCGACTTGATCTGTTCAAATCTTCTGCTTGAAATTACAGATACTATCGGTTTAGCTCTCAAATGTGGGTCTACAGACCAATAATCTCTCTGAGATAGTCTTTTATTATATGTGGTAAATATAATAATACCAATGAATACATCAAGTTCGGACCTTGACATTTTACAGCCATTTATTTGTGTGCATTCCATGATGTGATCTTTCAGTTCGAGAGTAAAGAAGCATTCAAATAAATTTGTTGGAGTACTTTTCAATATGCTTTCTTTATCCATGAGCCTGAAGTTTCCGATGTCCAGATCCGACACTATTAAAATAAATTTTTTGTTTATTTGAACCACTACAAAATGACTTAAATAATCTTGTTAACACTAAAAATGATCGTAAACAAAATTTGAACCACTTCGGATTACCAGAAGGTAGATATAATGACCTGAGATTAATAACATACTTCTGTGTATATATATAAAAATATGGTAAATACACAAAAGTGAAAAAAATTTATGATTAAATGAAAATAACCAGCCGGAAATGAATAAAATCACTAAGTTAACATTCAATTTCTAATTAATAATGATTTGGGTCGTTTTCTATTACCGGAAAAATATAAAACCGGCCTGACTTCAATTAAATCATATTGCTATATACCACAAAATGTATTCGAATACGAAAATCTAAATAATTCTTATTTTTATTGATACAGCCAACTGCTAATGGTTGTAAATCCTTTATTAACAATTGAATTAATATTGAAAAGAGATTTGGTGTAGTATCAATCATCGGAAGGCAACTATATAGAGCAACGTATAATAAAAAAATGCTAATTTGATTAAATGAAAAATTGCTTGAGAGCTGTCATATGAATAGTTATTGTTCTTACTAATATAACCAACTGGAAAAGTTTAGCAATCTTGAATCAATATTTAATTATTTAATGAAAACAATCCGGTGAAGTTTCCACCGCCGAAAGGCAACTATATAGACCCGCATATGATAAAATAATGCTTGTGTAATCGAAATAAAAAGAGTTTAAAAGCCGCATTACGTATATTTATTGTTGTTATGAATAAAACATTGTAGAAATATTTCAGAATTTTAAATTGACATCGAAACACTTTAAAAAAACCATCTGGTGTAGTGTTAACCACCGGAAGAAGACTAGATACTCCCAAATCCGATAAAATAATGCTACTACGATATAAAAAAAAATAATGTCAAAGCCATAGTAAGAATATTTATTCTTATTACAAATATAACCAACTAGAAAAGTTCAGGAATCCTAAATTGCAATGCAAATAGTTTATAAAAACCATCTGGTGTAGTTTAAACCACCGCAAGGTGACTAGATACTCCCCAATCCGATAAAATAGTACTACTACGATAAAAGTAAAATAATGTTAAAGCCGCAGTAAGCATATTTATTGTTGTTACGAATAAAACCAACTAAAAACGTTTGGGAATCCTAAATTATAATGTCAGTAGGTAACGAAGACCATTTAGTGTAATTTAAACTGCCGGAAGGTAACTAGACATACCCAAGTCTGATAAAAAAAAGCTCTGTGATTGAAAAAAAAGAATAGTTTAAAAACCGCGTTACGTATATTTATTATTTTTACTAATATAACCATCTAGTAATCTTTCTAAATCTTAAATCAACATTTAAATAGATTAGACAAACCATTTGGTGTAGTTTGTACTGCCGGAAGGTAACTAGACATACTTAAGTCTGATAAAATAAGGCTCTGTTATCAAAAAAAAAATAAAAAAATAGTTTAAAAACCGCATTACGTATATTTATTATTTTTACTAATATAACCACCTGAAAATCTTTTAATATCTTAAATAAACATCTAACTAGTTTGTAAAAACCATCTGGTATAGTTTGAATCACCAGAAGGTGACTAGATACTTCCAAATCCGATAAAATAATGCTACTACGATGTAAAAAACAATTGTTTCAAAGCCGCAGTGAGAATATTTAATGTTGTTACAAATGAAACCAACGAGAAACGTTTAGGAATTCTAAATTATAATGTAAATAGTTGATAGAAACCATCTGGTGTAGTTTAAAATACCGAAAGGTGGCTAGATACTCCTGAATCCGACAAAATAATACAACTACGATATAAAGTAAAATAATCTTAAAGCCGCAGTAAGAATATATATTGTTGTTACAAATATAACTAACTGGAAACTTTCAGGAATAGTAAATTACAATCTGAATAGTTTATAAAAACTATCTGGTGTAATATAAACCACCGGAAGGTGACTAGATACTCCCAAATCCGATAAAATAATGCTGCTACGATATAAAAAAAATAGTTTCAAAGCCGCAGTTAAAATATTCATTGTTGTTACAAATATCACCAACTGGAAATGTTTAGGGATCCTAAATTACAATCTAAATAGTTTATGAGAACCATCTGGTATAGTTTGAACTGCTGGAAGGTAACTAGATACACCCAAGTCTGATAAAATAATTCTCTGTGATCGAAAAAAAAATAGTTTAAAAACCGCATTACGTATATTTATTATTTTCACTTATATAATCATCTGAAAATCTTTCAAAATCTTAAATTAACATCTTAACAGTTTATGAAAACCATCTGGTGTAGTTTAAACTACCGGAAGGTGACTAGCTGCTTTCAAATCCGATAAAATAATACTACTACGATATAAAGTAAAATAATGTTAAAGCCGCAGTAAGAATATATATTGTTGTTACAAATATAACTAACTGGAAACTTTTATCTGCCGGAAGGTAACTAGATTTACCCAAGTCTGATAAAATAATACTACTACGATATAAAAAGAAATAGTTTCAAAGCCGCAGTGAGAATATTTATTGTTGTTACGACTAATACCAACTGGAAACGTTTAGGAATCCTGAATTACAATTTAAATAGTTTATAAAACCCACCTGGTGTAGTTTGAACTGCCGTAAGGTTACTAGCCACACGCAAGTCTGATAGAATAATGCTCTGTGATCGAGAAAAAAATCCATAATAAACTTTGAAACAATGAATGAAAATGAGCTTTAACCATCGTAAGCTAAGTAAATTGACCTGAGTATAATAAAATAATGCAATTGTAATCAAATAAAAAATCATTTCAAAACTAAGTTTCGGTAATTCATGAATCTTGCTAATTCAACCAATTGAAAATTAGTAGAAATCCACTGGTAATACTTACTTTATTTGTAGAAACGATCCGTCGTAGTTTCAAGCACCGGGAGTGCACGATATTCATCAAACAATCATAAAATGCAATTGTGCTTGTATAAAAAATGTTTAAAGAACTGTATTTTGAATACTTATTGCTAACAGCATTACTCATATTCGTAACAACAATGAACATTCGTTATGCTGCTTTTAAACTTATTTCATTTCGATCACAGAGCATTATTTCATCAGACTTGCGTGTGTCTAGTTATTTTCCGGCAGTTTAAACTACAGCTGATGGTTTTTATAAACTATTCACATTGTAATTTAGGATTCCTAAACGTTTCCAGTTGGTTATATATGTAACAACAATGAATATTCTCAATGCGGCTTTGAAACTAGTTTTTTTTTCGCTCACAGAGTATTATTATACCAGACTTAGGTATGTCTAGTTACCTTTTGGCAGTTCTAACTACACCGGATGGTTTTTATAAACTATTTAGATTGTTATTCAGGGTTGCTAACCGTTTCCAGTTAGTTTTATTTGTAACAACAATAAATATTCCCACTGCGGCTTTGAAACTATTTTTTTTATATCGTGGTAGCATTATTTTATCAGACTTGGGTAAGTCTAGTTACCTTCCGGCAGTTCAAACTACACCAGATGGTTTTTGTAAACTATGAAGATTGTAATTTAGGATTCCTTAACGTTTCCAGTTGGTTTCATTTGTAACCACAATAAATATTCTCACTGCGGCTTTAAAACTATTTTTTTCATATCGTAGTCGCAAGATTTCATCAGACTTGGGTATGTCTAATTACCTTCCGGCAGTTCAAATTACACCAGTGTAACCATGTAAACGAATTTAAGAGTTCGCGCTCTATTTTATGCGCATTTAATTACACGCACCTCAAGGAAGAAAAGAGGGCGTTATTTCATAAATCTTAAAGCGAGCACGCGAAAAGCTCGCTCTCTTTCTCACCGTCCGCTGCAGCGTACAGACGTTTACCTGAAGATACCTAGTGACCGAGGCTCGAGAAGCTGGGAAATTTATCGAGAGAAAGAAGTAGACGGTGGGTGGCGAGCCACCGTGCGATACTCATCGATGAGAAAAGATAAGTAAAACGGCCGTATTTCGCGTAAGATTGTCATTGCGTTTTATATCTTTATATTTGATTTTTATGTATTTGTATGATTTTATTATAAATAAAATAAGAAAGTTACATTGGCGCCCAACATAGCGGCACGATTGTTATGTGGCAATAAATAAATTTTGTCACAGCACAGTCGTACGAAACCAAAAAAAAAACTCTCAAGTCGATTATATCGAGTAAATTTATGATGTTACGTAAGAGCATGCGGTGTATATAAATTACGAAAAGTTAAAAATCTAATATAATTTAATATAATAGAATTCTGAAAATAAACTAAAATCTAGAAAAATTATTTAATTAAAATTCTGAAAAATATAATAAAAGAAATTATTGTTCGCAATTGATATAACAGTGAATTTTGATCGTCAATATTTAAGTAAATAAAATGAATGGACAATAAGAAAGTATTTATTACGCATTCAGGTAGGAGAGCGAAACTATTGCATTTTACTTATAATAATCGAATTTCACGGATAAGAAATAACATTGGCAACATGAACCAAGGTGACGGGCAAGATAACCAACAAACGAAGCGATGCGACAACGACAAGAAGTTGTAATTTAGGATTCCTAAACGTTTCCAGTTGGTTATATATGTAACAACAATGAATATTCTCAATGCGGCTTTGAAACTAGTTTTTTTTTCGCTCACAGAGTATTATTATACCAGACTTAGGTATGTCTAGTTACCTTTTGGCAGTTCTAACTACACCGGATGGTTTTTATAAACTATTTAGATTGTTATTCAGGGTTGCTAACCGTTTCCAGTTAGTTTTATTTGTAACAACAATAAATATTCCCACTGCGGCTTTGAAACTATTTTTTTTATATCGTGGTAGCATTATTTTATCAGACTTGGGTAAGTCTAGTTACCTTCCGGCAGTTCAAACTACACCAGATGGTTTTTGTAAACTATGAAGATTGTAATTTAGGATTCCTTAACGTTTCCAGTTGGTTTCATTTGTAACCACAATAAATATTCTCACTGCGGCTTTAAAACTATTTTTTTCATATCGTAGTCGCAAGATTTCATCAGACTTGGGTATGTCTAATTACCTTCCGGCAGTTCAAATTACACCAGTGTAACCATGTAAACGAATTTAAGAGTTCGCGCTCTATTTTATGCGCATTTAATTACACGCACCTCAAGGAAGAAAAGAGGGCGTTATTTCATAAATCTTAAAGCGAGCACGCGAAAAGCTCGCTCTCTTTCTCACCGTCCGCTGCAGCGTACAGACGTTTACCTGAAGATACCTAGTGACCGAGGCTCGAGAAGCTGGGAAATTTATCGAGAGAAAGAAGTGGACGGTGGGTGGCGAGCCACCGTGCGATACTCATCGATGAGAAAAGATAAGTAAAACGGCCGTATTTCGCGTAAGATTGTCATTGCGTTTTATATCTTTATATTTGATTTTTATGTATTTGTATGATTTTATTATAAATAAAATAAGAAAGTTACATTGGCGCCCAACATAGCGGCACGATTGTTATGTGGCAATAAATAAATTTTGTCACAGCACAGTCGTACGAAACCAAAAAAAAAACTCTCAAGTCGATTATATCGAGTAAATTTATGATGTTACGTAAGAGCATGCGGTGTATATAAATTACGAAAAGTTAAAAATCTAATATAATTTAATATAATAGAATTCTGAAAATAAACTAAAATCTAGAAAAATTATTTAATTAAAATTCTGAAAAATATAATAAAAGAAATTATTGTTCGCAATTGATATAACAGTGAATTTTGATCGTCAATATTTAAGTAAATAAAATGAATGGACAATAAGAAAGTATTTATTACGCATTCAGGTAGGAGAGCGAAACTATTGCATTTTACTTATAATAATCGAATTTCACGGATAAGAAATAACATTGGCAACATGAACCAAGGTGACGGGCAAGATAACCAACAAACGAAGCGATGCGACAACGACAAGAAGTTGCCAACAAGCGAGAGCGTCTCAGGCAGGTGAATGAGAAGCTAGGAAGACGAAGAATTGAGTTGGATAATCAACAGCGCGCGATACAACAGCAGCAACAAGAAATTCTACAACAACGCAATCAACAAGCTGCTTTGCAACAACAGGCAGTTTTGGCTCCTTTCGCCCCGGTTGATCTTGGTATTGTGGTAAACAATTTAAGTAATTTACAAATACAGATAAAACTTCCGAAATTTAGTAATGAAATTAACAAAAACCCGGTAGAATTCCTAAATGAATACAATAAGTTTTGTCTAATGAAAAAGATAAGTGACGAGAATAAAAAATTATTAGTCCATCAATGTCTAGAAGGGAAGGCAAAAACATGGTCAGAAATGCGTGGAGAATTCGAGTCATATCAAGCTGTTAGAGACGCGTTTTTAACGGAGTTTTATTTGGCACCGATCAGAACTAATTTAAAAAAGATTTGGCTAAGTAAAGTATATAGACCTCATGACGGGCATTATCAAGCTTATTTTTATCGTCAACGAAAAGAAGCTGAATATTTTATACCAAAATTATCTGAATATGAAGTTAATTACACGATAGTAACTCAGTTTCCGACGCACGTAATCCGGTCACTCGCTTCGGTCAATTTTGAGAACACAAACGCTGTTGCGTAGACTCTAACTATTTTGGATACGGCAAGCGAACAAAATGAACCAAGTATTAAAAATCAAACGGCGTACGTCAAACAAATCCGAGGTAGAAATTTCTACGAAAATCGAACATTTAATCATAATCATTCGAGATCATTTCGCGGTGAGCATCGATATAATATAAACAATTGGCATTATAATGGATATACGAGAGACACGCCGCGTACTCATAACACATATACTCAACAAGAAAACAGAGTAAACATTCCAGACACTCATTATCCACCGCCAACGTTTCAAGGCCGTGTGCAAAATTCAACACAGAATATTAAATCGCCAAATCAAAACAATATAAGTCAGCTCTCAAACGCGTCTCATTTGAACTAATAAACGACACGTCGCTTACAGGCCCGCGAACGTGTCGCGCCTTATATGATTTTGCAAACGAACTTTCGGGCAATATCGACAACGACACGGGAAAAGAGTCGGCAAATAATCACCAACAGATAATGTCTAAATGCATACATATGCGAATAACTGTATACGGGCTTGAAACATGGGCACTTATAGATTCCGGATCACAAATAACGTGTGTTTCGGAGGAATTTTGTAAACGACTTGAGGCGGTTAAACAGCTTAATGAATTACCGGCGAGTAAAGTGTATGTAGCTACAGCTATCGGGAAAAAAGCAACGAATGTTAAAAAACAAATTTTTATTGATATTGTTTTAGATGACGATACATTTTCATTTCCGTTATTAGTGATTCCTTACTTGTAAACAGATATAATCTTTGGTCATGATTGGTTAGTAAAAAATAATGTAGTGCTGAATTATAAAACCGGATATTTTGAAGTTCGAGACAGACCAATTTCGAGGGAGTCATTGCTGTTCGAGCGTGGTGTGCTAGATAGGGTGATTATGCATCATCAAGACGATTTCACATACGTTCACGTGATTAATACTAATGATTATAAAAATATTATAAGTAAAAAAATAGATAAAGATGATGATGAAATAATAAAAAATAACCATATTCGTGATAAAAACAAATTATTTACAATGGAGGCGAAAAATTATTTTAATTATGCGAACGACGTAAAACGTGATGAAAATATAACTGATGCGAGTGATAGAGGGATAGGAGCAATACTATATCAGGTAGATGAAAAAGATACTCATAGCATAATTGCAGTCGTAAGTCGATGCCTGTCACCTCAAGAAATGCGTTAGACGACCACAGAGAAGGAGCTATTAGCCATAATTTATGCTGTAATCAAATTCCGAGCATATATCATAGGTGTTAATTTTGAAATAGTGACTGATCATAGGGCCTTAACGTTTTTATCATCAATTTCATTTCAAAATGGACGTTTGAAGCGTTGGAGTTTGCTTCTTCAGCAATACTCATTCTCAGTCACATACTGTAGAGGAACGGATAATATAGTTGCAGACTTCATATCGCGAAATCCTGAGGGAAAGTTTGTCACGGAATCCAACGAAAATCTTATCATACCTTCTTTGAACATGATAACCAATATAGATGTACCTGCTGTAGAAAATGTATGCCTCACTGCTCTCGTACGTATGAAGAATGATAATGTAGCTTTTAATGATCTAAGAAATATTACAAGATTACAAAAAGAAGATAAGAAGGTTGCAGCGATCATATCAAGTTTAAAAAATGGTAATAATGATTTATTTCAGATTTATAAAGATATTTTGTTTCATAGTTGCCTTCCGGCGGTGGAAACTACACCGGATTGTTTCTATTAAATAATTAAATATTAATTTAAGATTTTTAAACTTTTTCAGTTAGTTATATTAGTAAGAACAATAAATATTCTTATTACGGCTCTCAAGTAATTTTTCATTCGAACAAAGTAGCATTTTTTTATCATACGTTGGTCTATATAGTTGCCTTCCGGTGATTGATACTACACCAGATCTCTTTTTTATATTTATTTAATTGTTAATAAAGGATTTACAACCATTAGCAGTTGGTTGTATCAATAAAAATAAGAATTATTTAGATTTTCGTATTGAATACATTTTGTGGTATATAGCAACATGATTTAATCAAAGTCGGGCCGGGTTTATATTTTTCTGATAATAGAAAACGGCCCAAATCATTATTAATTAAAAATTGAATGTTAACTTAGTGATTTTATTTATTTCCGACTGGTTATTTTTATTTAATGATAAAATTTTTTCACTTTTGTGTATTTACCATATTTGCGTATATATACACAGAAGTATGTTGTTAATCTCAGGTCATTATATCTACCTTCTGGTAATCCGAAGTGGTTCAAATTTTGTTTACGATCTTTTTTAGAGTTAACAAGATTATTTAAGTCATTTTGAAGTGGTTTAAATAAAAAAAAAAATTTATTTCCATAGTGTCAGATCTGGACGTCGGAAACTTCAGGCTCATCTTTATCCGAGTTTCCGAGGAATATCTCATTTGTGAAAGTCCTATTATGATTATACTCTCCATCGCACCATTTGTACAGGTGATCATTCTCTAATTTCTTTTGTGAACTGCTGTAACTCTTGTAAACATCATCGTAAGAATTAACAATAAACGTGGACGTAGAATTATCGACTTGCTTCGAGTCTGAATTGTCTTCTGAAGAATCTTCAGAATTTCCATTTAGTGAAATATCTGAATCAGATTCACCAGAATCATCAGCATTTGGTATAATATTAGCATTGATGAATTCTTCACGTTCGTCATACTCAATGGACCCTTCTGCAACTGGGTTCCATTGACTGAGTCTTTCTGAATCTGCAGAACTACTATTTTCACGTCTACAATTAGATTTTCTTTTGGGTATTGTGCTTTATTAACAAATGTAGATACAATGTTTTTAGGGAATCAAGTTATGCGAATCTAAGCAGCTGTCCAACCCAATGCAATCGTAAGTTATCCAAATTTTCGGGAATCGACCCTCAAAAACGTGAAAAAGATTACAAATCGGAAAAAAATTGTATCACAACTATGCTCTTTGGGTCTGTGGAACTCACCAGTCTAGAATAAGATTACCTTTCAGGGATTGTGCGATATGTACAAACTTAAATATATTTTCTTTAGGAATAAACTCATAAAAATAACATTGTCATTATAGATACTAAAATAATTTCGTGACCAGATGTTCTCCAAAGTTCGGCATTCATAAACGTACGATGGCTCGCAAATTTTGAAGAAGATTTATATGAGAACTATGGTCTTTAAGAGCCTTTGCCTCCTTGCAGTGTAAATTTTCGATTTCTAATACAGTACTGTTCATAAATTCGGGATCACTTTTTAAAAATTACATCGATACTTAATAGATTAGTTCATTCTTGTATTGATCATAGTTCTGTAAAAAATCATAGTGAAAAAAAAACAAAAAAAATGGAAGCTTTTTTTAAAATACTATAGATGATCTGTGTGATACTATTGCGTTTATAAATCTAAAAAACTCGCCGAAATTTTTTTTCTTCCTCTTTATTGTTGAATTCTGAAATCTGTATGAAAATCATAAAAAATATTATTAAAAATATATTCAACATGTAGAACTGTAGTATTTGAAGTCTACTTAAATATCCTTTTTTTAAATTTTTTTATGTCGAGAATTGACTTTGCAATCGCAATTGTTCTCTGAGTAAAATTTTCAAAAAGTGATCCCGAATTTATGAATGGTACTGTACTTTGATAATTTTTGACTCGAAAATGATGGCTCTGAGCTAGAAAATAAATAGAAGTATTTTGATTCCAAATTTCACGTAGAACACGGCAGTATTTTTTATTTTTCCTGAATCGCTATTTTTGATTTTGCAGTCCGCCATATTGAATCTGCCATTTTCAATTTTGATAAGCTAATAATAAATTTAGATCTAATGATCCTGAAAGTTTATTAAACTATTAAATAAAGAGGTTTGAAGACTATTCAGTGGCTATGAAGCTGTGTAAATACGTTATTTTAGCTGACTTATCACGGCCGCCATCTTGAAAATCAATTGTGTGAGCTAATTATGCTAATGTGCATCCAATCTATTGTCACAAACCTCAGAAAAGTCATTTTGCCCTATAAAACTTAGACTAGACTTCAAAAGTGCATATTACTATGATTTTGCAATAATTTCGGGCTTTCTGGTGCCATTTTGGATTAGTTAACAATAAAAATCAAAGTATCTCAAAGTAAATTCTGGAAGTACAACTTTCGGGTCCCGCATCCTGATAGGTTAGAATGTTCTGAAGTACCGACAACATAGTAGAAAAAATTCCTTTAAAAAAAAGAATCTCGAAAATCTGCATTTTTTTTATTTATTGTTGAAAATAAACAATTTGCGAGCATTTATTGATAAATTTGGCGATGCCATTTAGAAGATGAGATTTTTCACACAAGAATATGTATCCCATTATTTTTTTTACACGGTTTATTATTAAAAGACACGAGCTTGAAGTTGACGTTAAAATTTTGGCCATTTGAGCGTTAAAGGGTTAACCAATATAAATAGTACTAAGGGCGCATGATAAGGACTTTGGCCTGAGTGTGGCATCTGAGTAAAACAATGTGTCGATGTTTCCGACTTTCTTTTGCAAGATGAAAACACGTATTTCAGATCTAGAAGGTTAAAAAATAATATTTTATTTAGGATAATGTATAAGAATGTTCTGCAAGCTGGATTGACATAAGAAATAGTTAGGGGAAACTTTTTCTTTTTCATTTCACAACTATTTATATTTTAGATTCTTCATATAATTCATTTGGACGTCATTTTCAATTATTAAACAAAGTAACTTTGACAACATAAATTTGTTTTTTTGAATATACGAGTACTTAAAGATACGAGTTTTTAAATGCTACAGCAATTATGGGAACACAAACCTTGTTTAATTCATGCTCTTCTTAGTTATAACAATTTTCTTAGAATTGGATCTAGTTGAAAAAAAAAAGAATTATGTTATTTAAATACCGCAATATTTTCTAGGGTAAAAAGCATGACAGGACCATTAAAAAATAATACCTTATTTAGGGGTCTGTATATCTTTCTAGGAGAGTGTCACGTCTTCGGATCACAGATTTTGCTTAAACTTCGGGATAAGTTATCAGATAACAAAATGTGAAAAAAGCTGAAGTTATAGTCACAAACGCTCAATATTTTCCTAGTTACACTGAAAAGACGTAGGGACCGCTACAGTCACCCACCTGACCGTAGTTATGCCGAATCCTACAGCCTGTATAGTTTGTGAAATCGGGACCGTAGCGGCGCCGGCCCGCGCCTTGAGAGCGCCGCAAACGACCTCTTGTGGCGCCAGTCACCGCGTCTACACAAGTTATATATACTCGGTCTTACAAGGTATGCATAATAGTAAACACTTTTTGTATAAGCAGCAAAAGTTTAGTTTGGATAATTTTTGTAAATTATAAATAAATTATAATAAAGTATTATAGTGAGATCGTGTTTAGAGTGCATGTTATATTTAGAAAAAAAAGGATGGAAGAATTTTTCAATAAATATAAAGGTTATGAGGCTGTTAAACATAACATGATAGGTAAGTAACCTATACATAAACCATTTTTTTTGTTATAAAAATGTTTCATGTGAGAATTTAAAAATATTATGTGATTCTGTGTAAAAATAAATTCAATAAAAAATTTTTAACATTAATTAGTCTTAGTAAAAAAGCTAACCTTTATTTAATGTTTTAATGTTTATGCAATTTTCGTTTCAACTTCTGTTCAGCATATATTTTTTGTTTGTAATACCTAACTCGTTTTCTTATTTATAAGTTATCATTGTTTAATACTTTCAAACATTTGATTTCTAGGGTTTATAGTTTATAAGTTAGTTTACTTTCTTTTCGTATGCTTGTGTAATAAGAGTGTTTTACTGTAGGTTGATAATTGTCAGATTTTTTAACTTAAGGTGATAATAGATTTGCATATATATTTATTTATTTACTTCATTTATTTTATATGAAACTTTTTGTAAAACATTCATATTTTTAGCAAACTTGCTTTTAAGAATATTTTTCTTTCTCTCAAAATCATTGAAACAATTTAAAAATATTGCACATTTTTTTATTTATTATTTTACTACAATTCTAATAAAGCCCTTGAACATTTAATTTGAACTTGTTGAAAATGTAACTTTACAATATATAATAAATTTATATTGTATCACAATTATTTAGATAAAGGAGTAAACGATCAAGATTTTTATAAACTAACCAATAAAGAAATTTTTGAGTTGTTTGAAAATCATTTGACAGCTTTTTCTGAATTTATAAAACATTTTGAAAATGAAAAAAATATTAAAATAATTCTTTCTTCCAAACCGATGGAGAATGTGGATATGTCAGTAGATGAAACTACAATTAATATGTCAATCGAAGAAAATGATTTGGTTGAGTCTGATAATGAATCAGAGTCAACGAGTGCATTTAATATTATAGATCATGTACCTTTAGATAATAGTTATGAAGAATTTGAAACTACTCATTCTAACCTTCCAGGTCTAACAATCCATAGTAAAAATTAATAAAAAATTTTTAAATACATTATTATTTAAAAGGACCAAATTCAGAAAACAAAAAACCTGTGAAATTTAATATGACTTACTTATGTTTAAAAGTAACCTATTTTATATGAAAATACATAAAATTTCAAACATTTTTTGTTTAATAATATTTTCTTTATTTTGAGAATTCAGATAGTGTTGTTCGTTGACAGTCTCCAACAAAAATTCTTTACCGCAAGATTTCTTCATGAGTTTCTATTGGATTCACTTGAAATTTAATGGAGATGTTCAAAATTATAGTAGAATCCATATGAATATAAGACATTCCTGTAAAGTTTAAATATTTCCAAAACATTTGAAGAAAAATCATTTTTTTTTAAATTATTTCATAAATTTTTTGTTCCAATTTATCAATGAATACCACTATCTGAAATTTGAAGATAGAGAAAATATTATTAAATAAAAAATGTTGAAAATTGCATATAATTTCCATATAATGTAGGTTATTTTTAAACATAAGCAAGTCATATTAAATTACACAGATTTTTGTTTTCAGCCTTTAATGGTGTCTGGTTCCCTTAACAGTCAATTCAAATATGTTGAACTCATGAATGATTTTCTACAATAGATTTTTCCTTTAAAAGCTCATTTGAATACATTTTTCAGATGATTTTCAATTTCCAAATAACGAATGATATTTTATATTAAAAAGAAATTTAGATGGACAAATAGTACTTGGGTATTATAAACATCAAAAAAAGCTTCTGTCAAATGAATTGTGTCACTTAATTATAAAATTTTTAATTAGTGAAAGCCCCACATATTCGTAAGTTGCACTTTGACAATTATTCTCATATATCAATTTTTTTCTAAAAATTTTTATTCAGAGAGTCAAAGAAAATAGTTTGCGAAAAATGTTTGTATGTGTATGATATATTTTAGTAATTTTGCAAAAATGCAAATTCCTTGTTTACTTTATTTTTTGTTAATATTAACATTTTGTGTGAGTCGAATTGGTATTTATTTAATTTCTACTTAAAAAGGGTTTTCATGACTATTGTAACTACTTTTAATTTTGTATTTTATTTACAGCTTTTGAAAAAATTATACACTTTATTATATGAATTTATTTATTGATTTTTTTATATTTTTGAAATAAAATAAGATTGTTCAAGATTTTATAAAATTTTTATTTTTAAGTTAAAATTAAAAATTTGAAAAAATGTATACCTTATTAAAGAATATTTGTTAATCTTTTTATAACCGTTAAAAAATAATACTTATCGACATTTTATGTAATAGTTAGTAGCGTTTTTTATTATGTAATTGTGAATAAATTACAAAATTAAATTTTATACTAATTTAGCAAAATAAAATTAATTAATTTGCTAATTTTTAATGTTTAAATAACAAGTACCATAAAGGACGTAATTTCTGATCACCTAAGAGATATTTCTGATCAGATATTGACATTTAAGTATATTCACATAAACAAAGCACTTCTCACGTTTAATATTTTTTTTCATAAATTTGAAAGTAGTTTTTTATGTTTAAATCTTATAGATTTTGATTTTTCATCAATAATGATAAAAAATTAAGTCCTGATCAGAAACTACGTTCTTTACGGTATATGTTTCATCATTTCTCTATTTATTAACAATAAAACATTTTATTATACTTTGATATAGTATAAAATCCAAGAGGTTTTTGGAAATAAAAAAGCAATTGCTGGAAGTATTTCCTACAATTAACATTGACAACTGGTACACGCCCCATCACAAAAATTCGTTAAGGCAAGAAGTACGAGCCGGAGGTAAACTTTACAACTTTTATCGAAAATACAAAATTAAACTGTATAAGGCCTTAATTTTACAAGATTCTTCAAAAAACAAGATTAAAAACAATGACAGTTTTGGTAAGTGGTGAAATGTTTATTTTATAAGAGATTGACTATATTTCTTTGTGGAAAATTTTGTCATTGCATCAATTATTTTACAGAGAATAAAAATTCAATTCCTGAATCCTTGAAGATAGCTGATAGAAATCAGCAAGATATAACAAAAATAGTTGAGGATTGGGATAGCTCGTATGAACTACGACAAGAAATATTTATTTCCAAGAATGGTTCTAAAATTATTATCAACTACGAAGCATACCTTAACACACTCACGTGTTTAAGACATCCCTTGGGAATTGAATTGGTAAAATAACTTTTTACATATTATATTCATTTTTCTATTTTAACTATTTAGTCAAAGTTTTACAAATTTTTTAGTTATTATCTGATTCTAAAAAAATTATCAAGAATCTTGTGCTGAGTAATGTCATCAGTCAGAAAATAGGCGCAAATTTTGACACAATTTTTCTTGAAAAATGGCTAAGCGTTGCCAATAATATTATTGGAAAGTTTGGAAAGAGCCGATCTATTGAAATTAAAGAATTTCGTGATAAACACTCAGAAAAATTTGAGAAAGGTAATAATTTTGATTAAAAATTGGGGTTTATAAAACAAGTTTTTAATACGTACTATTATTTACTATTTAGCTTTACCAGAGATTGTAACTTTGTTTTATTTACCGTTGCTCATTAATATACCGAAAAAAGGAGAAGTAAGGAATAAAAATAAGATTTATAGCATCAAGAAAAAGGAACTTTCAGACATTTTCATTCGCATTTTAAAAGTAATGTTTATTATATATTTTTATTGTGATTTATTAGTTTTTTCAGTAATTTTTATTTTTAGACTTTTTTATAAGATAAATTTATAGTATTTATATCCTTTTTCAATAGCTTAAATTAAATAGAAATATATTAACATATATTAACTGAAGAGTAATATACTTTTACTCCCATTATATTAAATGTACAATAAGTTAAAAGTTTCTGATATGCCTATAACTTTAATTCATCTTAATCAATGTTAAAAATTTTTTATTTTGAAATTTTGAATGAAAATTATTTATGAAAAATAGATTTTAATTATCAATATTTTTATTTTTTTTTTATTAGGATGAATCTGAACTGGAAGAATGGAAACAACAATTTACTGCCCGTTTGCAGGAAATAGGGCAACTTGTACACCCATTTGTAGTTTTTTGTGGTACTTTAGACAACATAACAAAAGGTTTTGTTATTGTGAACAACGATCACTATGAATACAAAAATCCATTGCAAGCGGTTGATGTCTGCATGAAGGTATCTATTGCTTTGAACTGTTGGTCGACAATTTCTGACCATTTGTGGGCTTTTTTATTATTATATATATATGGTATCAAACCAGACAGTCATTATTGTTTTATGACGAAGCTTCCTGCAGCTATTGGTGCATTTATAAATAAATTAAATGAAGTTAGTGATAAAAAGAAAAAAAATTAGTGAAAAACAAAATAACTTAACAATTGTTTTTGAAAAGTTATTTTGAAAAAACATTTTGAAAAAACTTAATGAAATTAGTGATATAAAGTTTATCAAAGACAATTTTCAAAAACTAGTGATTCAATTATTTTTTTTTGTTTATTCTATAATTTCATATTCAGTTTTTTTATTGTAATTCATATTATATATATATATATATATATATATATATATATATATATATATATATATATATACATATATTTAATATATTATAATTAAATTATTTATTTTATAAGTAAATAAAAATGAATTATTCAAATATATTTAGTCATATTGTTACATTCATTCTCATTTTGTATGGAGAATCTACTTTTCCTAGAAAAATAGTTCAATCTTTTATTTCATTTTTTGATGATTTTATTAAAAACGTCTTTTTGAAATCGATTGAGCAAGATATTATTGATATTATGCAATTAAATGAGCCTCCAGATGTAGTTTTAAGCATGATAAAAATTTCCCTTAAACAACATGGTCAAATATTAGAGTAATTTCTTACAGAAAACGATCGATTTAAAATTTTAAAAACAAAAGGACTGATTTTGCCCCAAGAAAATATAATTAAAACGCATTTTACCGTAGAATATCATGAAAATAAAAAAGTTATTGAAGAGGATGAATTGTTTTCTATACACATACCATTACGACACCTGGTTTATTTTCAAAAATATTACAATACATGCAGAATTTATATAATGAAAAAATAATTATTTCAAACATCATACAAGCCAAGTTTTGGATTGAAAAAATTCATAAAAATATCGTTAATGAATGCGTACTTCCGTTATATATTTATTTTGATGAGATTGAAGTAGACAACCCACTGGGTAGCAGAGCTGGAAAAATAAATTTGGAATGGTGTATGGATCAATCGCTTGTCTCCCTCCAAATATTGCGTCACAACTGAGTAGCATTCTTTTCTCTACAATAATACGCGTAGAAGATCAAAAGAAAGCTAATAACAAAGCCGTTTTTCAGCCTCTAATCAATGAGTTGAACTTTCTTCAAACAGAAGGTATCGTTATAACTATTGGGAATATAACAAAAAGAATCAAATTTCAACTTATTCTGATTCTTGGAGATAATTTAGGTTTGAACAGTATTTGTGGATTCTCACAATCATTCAAAGCTAAAAGATATTGCAGAATTTGTACACCATCAGATGAGGAATGCTTAAAATTTTCTATGGAAGATCGTTTAAAAGTTAGAACGAAAACTATTTATGAAGAAGACGTGAAGTTAAATAAAACAGTATTAACTGGAATTCAAGAATCATGTGTATTTAATAATGTAAATAATTTTCATATTAGCGAAAATATTAGTGTTGATTTTATGCATGATGTCTTAGAAGGTGTATGTCTTTATGTTCTAAATACTGTTTTATTTAACTTTATTTTCGAGAAAAAGCTATTTACTCTGCAAGATTTTAACCAACGTTTGAAAGGATTCGTTAAATCAAGTACAGCTGATTGTAATAAGCCTGGTTTAATTACAATGAATAATTTCAAACATAAATTGAATTTGAAAATGTCTGCAGCAGAAACGTTGTACTTGATGCGATTCCTCGGAATAATTATTGGTGATCTGGTTCCAAATGAAGATCAACATTGGAGGTTATTTATCTTGTTGAGAAAAGTAGTATTCTTTCTGTTATCTCCATTTTTCACCTTCCAAAAATTGAAAGATTTAAAAGAAAATATCGCAGCTCTAAACAATTTATATATAGAGTTAGAAAAATTTTTGAAACCGAAATTTCACTTTCTGACACATTATGTCACAGTAATGTATCTTTTTGGACCCGTGATTCATTTCTGGTGTATGCAATATGAATCAAAACACCGAGAAATTAAAGCAAATACCGTGAGTAGTAGTTCAAAAATTAATCTATTAAAAAGCATATCAACAAAACAAGCATTAAAACTGTGTCACTTTTCAAACACTAACACAATTGAAAATGATGTTGTGCTTGGTTCTATAATTCCGGATGATATGCATGATATTTACGATAAATATGATAGATTGAAGATTAACGGTCATGATTTCAAAATTGGTTCGTTTGTTGTGATGAATGTAAAAGAAAGTGAAATAGTATTTGGGGAAATTCTCGCAATAAATGTACTTAAAAAAATAGAGAAAAAAATATTGAATTGAATGATGTATCTATCGTATGCAAGTGTTATAAAGAAATTGTATTTGATGATCATTTGTGTGCATATATTGTTCAGCAAACGAATATTAAAACAATTATATACCGTCATCAAATACCTGAAATACCATTAGTCACTGCAATTAAAAAAGGCGATGAAAGTTTGTATATTATTAATCCATATACTTTATAATGTTTATATTTTATATTATTAAAAAATTTTTTAAATATAATGCTTATACAAACATGTTGACTGCCTTTATTTCTAGTTTTATCATATTTATGTAATCCTATTGATTCTAATTTTATTTATATATATGTAAATGATTTAATGCTACCTTTTTTATCTGATATTTAAAAAATTATTGCTTAAGTCTGTTGTTCTGATGCTATTATCTAGTGCTACACATTTTTTAAATACTTTTTTATTTATGCAATATTTAAAAGTTTTTATGTTAAAATAATCAGAATTTATTATAGTATTTCTAGCAGAAAAACTTAAGTTAAATTAAATTTTTTTTTGTTATTTTTAAAAAAATTTGTACTAATTGCTTAAAAATAATAATAATTTTACAAACAAAAGTAATAATAATTTTAGATTTTTAAAATTTATTCGTATATATACAGATTCAAAATAAGAATTTCCAGATACCAGGAGGCGCAAAAAATAATCTTTTTTTTTAAACTTCACACCTTTTTTAGTTAATCGATATTCTAGCTTTGTAATTGTTTCATTTTAATCTTGAATGTAAAAAAAAATTTTTCATAAATGTAATTTTATTTCTTTTTATGATGTTAAATTTTAGAAGGTAAGCATAAACGTAGTATTTATAATTACAATATTATAAATAATTAAGAAAATATATTTTAATGGCACAATCAATTAAAATTTTGATAGAGATTAACAAATTATTAATAATGATTTTTATGCTTCATCTTAAAAGCACATTTTTTCTTTTTTACCGAAGAAAAGAATATTGGTAAGTTTTTTCTATAAGTTTTTATAAAAAAAATATTTTATATTTTTCATGTTAAAATAACTAAGCTACTCCAATCAAAGTTATACGCTTGATACCTAATATTTACCTAAAATAGAAAATTAATTTTCATTTACTATCAAATATAATAAATTCATGTAGATTTTACGAATGATTTTCTGTGTATAAAAAATAAGGAATCGGTTATATATATATATATATATATATATATATATATATATATATGTGTGTGTGTGTGTGTGTGTGTGTGTGTATGTCTTTGTGTGTGCATGTGTGTATTAAAACTAATTTTGTCTTGGAGTGCGCTTATAATGAGTCAGTAAACTGCCGCTCATGCAGTCTAATACGTACAGTTCAAACCAACAGCGAAATTATAGTAGCGCGCTTATAACAGCATATATAGTGCCGCACATACGGCTTATTAGGAGCTGCTACAAAAAGGGACCACTCGAGCGCCGGTCTTGCTCCGTAATGGATTGAAAGAGGGAGCGCCGCTACGGATATACCAGTGTGGCGGGGAGAGCACCTATGTCTTTTCAGTGTACAGGCAATTAAAGAATATCACTAAAAAAATTACTAGATTTTTGAACGTATATAGTTCTTTAGCATTAATAGTTAGAAGCTTGAAACTTTTTTAAACTAAAGCTGAGCTCAAATCTATATATATATTAGTTTTTCCTAAAGTTATAGCGTGATAAAGATTGTAATTAATTTCAGCTTTTATTATTAATTAATGTTTTAAAAAGAAAATTGAAGCATAATCTTTATTACGCTATAACTTTGGGAAAAAATAATATTTTGATATACTATAATTACTTTTTCGAAAGGATTTGAGCTCAACTTTCATTTTAAAAAGAATTATAAGCTTCTAGTTATCGATGTTTAAGAGCATGACGAAGCTGCCCGCCTTCTAATAATATTTACAATCTAACTTATGAATAAACGATGCGTTTAATCGAGTTTTTTTGCTACAAAGAAAAAATATGTAAGATTAAACTCTAGTGAGGACAACTCAAGAAATCCACCGAAATATTATACATACAAAGTTATAATAAAAACTTTCAATGAGACAAAACGCCTTAAGTGAGCACCCCAAATTTCGTAAATTAGAAAAATCACAAAATAAGTACGCAATCTTAAACGTATCATCAATATAAGAACCCCATTTAAAAGATTTTCAAAAATTTTAATTGTAACAAGTTTTATTTAACAATGAAAATTTTAGGTTATTTTTATTTAAATATTTATAACTTGCGATAGACTTATGATAATGATTTGAAATTTTATATGCATATAGATGAACTACCTAACTTTATGAATAGTTAGTGTTAGATTGTTAAATAAATAAATTTTCTTAATTTTTAATAACTTTTTAATAAAGAATTAACATTTTTTTATATTTTCTCCACGCTGAATCTTTATGTTTCTTAGTTCAATAGATGCTTGAACAATTCACGATTGCAAATATAAACAAAAAATTTCACTGCCTAACTTTTAAAATTGTTTTAAACGTGAATTCTATGTTGCGCAGGGCGTTGTTTTTTAGCAAAATCCATGCATATTACGTACTCTTTTGCATCTGGTAACTCTTTCTTTTTAACAAAATAAGCTGCTTGAGATTTAGCTAAAAAGTCATGTTTTAGTAAATCTGGCCAGTCTTTGTTTAATGAATCAATAAATTCTTGTAGACTACTACTATTTTCGACTATTTCACACCTGCAAAATACGTAAAATGAAAAAACTGTTAAAATGAAATGGTTTAACCGTATACCTATTGAATCCTTTTCATTAGAAGTGAATGATGAAGAAAACTTCTTTTCAAGAGGCTGATGTCCGAGATCTATTAATAATTTATTGACTTTTTGAATCTTAAAAGCAATCTCAACACGATGAAATTTAAAATCTGGATCTATTTTTTCATCATTGTAATCGTTAACACTATTTTCACTTTTTTCTTGGCTTGCTTTAGCCAACTTTATATCAACTGCTACTGCTGATTTTATTTTTTCATTACTTGTAGCCATACATGCTCTATTTTTGTAAATAGCTCTTTCACAAAAATTGCATACATACAATCCAATAATATTTTTGAATCTTTCATCTCGCTTATTTGTTATTAAGATTAAATTTTTTCTTACACACTTATGTTTAGTTTTATTTAACGGATTGCAACACTCGTTCGCTCGGACCATGTTGAAAACTAAAATAAAATATTTTCAAAATCATTTGCAAGTGCAAAGAAACATCTTATACATTAATATATTCTATTATTTAATTATTTTTTAAAGTATTGATTAGGCATGATAAAACAATCATATTTCTCTGTTACTTTTATTTTTATTTCTAATTAAATATTTTTATGTTACCCGTGATCTTAAAATAGTTATACAAATAATATATTCCGTTGTAAAAACTTCAAATTATCTTACCTGCATAAAATTAAATAAATCTTTATTTTCCCATATTTTACACTTCGAAAGAAATCAATTTGAATAATTAAATATTGTTTTAAGGTTAGTTAACGTGTTTCGACGTACCAAGAAGAGAAACGGTAACGATAATGTTGACTCATGAAATCAATAATTTAAACAATTGAACACCAGGCAGTGAAATTTTATTTCACATTTTCAATCTTGAATTATTCAAGAATCTATTGAACTAAAAAACATTAAGATTGAGCGTGGAGAAGATATAAAAAATGTTGATTGTTTATTAAAAAGTTATTAAAAAATAGGAAAATTTATTCATTTAACAATCTAACACTAACTCTTCATAAAGTTAGCTTTTCATCTATATGCATATAAAATTTCAAATCATTATCATAAGTCTATCGGAAGTTATGAATTTTTAAATAATAGCCTAAAATTTTCATTGTTAAATAAAATTTGTTACAATTAAAATTTTTGAAAATCCTTTAAATGGGGTTCCTATATTGATGATACGTTTACGATTACGTATTTATTTTGTGATTTTTCTAATTTACGAAATTTGGGGTGCCGACTTAGGTGTTTTGTCTCAATGTATCATATTTGAGGTTAGGTATGTCGAGTTTGATATCTAATTTCCAATCCAAGCTCATAAAAAAATAATAAGTCCAAATGATTTTTTATTTTAACATATAGGCAATTAAAAAAAATTGACATCTAGAGAAATATTGAGCGTTTGTGACTATAACTTTAGCTTTTTCCATATTTTGTCATCTAAAAACTTATTCCAAAGTTTGAGCAAAATCCGTGATTTGGAGATGTGGCACTCTCCTAGTTAGTTTTAACAACATTCTTCAAGTTGAATCAGGTTAAAAAAAATCGAAGGTATGTTATTTTACTTAAATTTTTAAATGCCGTAATATTTTTCAAGGTAGGAAGAATGACAGAACAATAAAAAAAATACCTTACTTAGGTTAATGTTTTTTTTTAATTTTAGAACGTTCTCCGAGTTGAATCAAACTAAAATACATCAAATAAATAAAACTTAAGATTATATTTCAAATTTCATAAAAATTAACGAGATAGAAAACTTATATCAGAAAAAAAAATTTTCTCATTTAAATACATTTTTATACCTTAATTGAGTGTCAGTGGTATTTATTTCGTACAAAGATGTTCTTTTTAAGCTTTTTTCTAAATTTTAACGAATTAAAAAAGTTTTGTATTTGATTCAAATTAAACTTTAGGGACACACATAGAGCGTCAGTGGCGTAACCAGCTAAGGCGCACGCCTTATACGGTCTCTACACTTTCGCTCCAAGCGGTCGGGGGTTCGATTCCCGATGAAAACACCTGAAATTTTTTTCAGGTTTTTTTCATCGGAAAAAGAATCTCTGAGTGCGATGGGTCAATGTTCCTGGCGTGGGTTTTCTCCTGGGGAAGTTTTCCCTACGTCACAGGTCTAAAAAGCCTGGGTAAATGCGGGAACCGACCGTAGAAATCTACTTACCGACTGCTCTTGGAACGCGGCAGTCAGAGATTTCTCGGAGATGTGGGATTTAATTAGCTTACGAAAAAGAAATATAGGATAATAGCAAAAAAATAGGAAAAAAATAATAAAATAGGAAAAATGTGTGATAGGAACATCCTCACACAGAGGTGGTAAGGATGCGGGTGATAGGCCAAGTCAGGCTGCGCCCGAGCCAATAGGGCAATAAAAAAAAAACTTTAGGGACATTAAATTTCATTAAATCATTAATTAAAAAACTTTTATGTTTTTTTGTAAATAATGATTACATGTAAATATATAATAGAATCAAATATAATTTAATATACATATTTTAGTAATATAAATATCTTACCTCAACGGTATATCTTCGTCTTCATCACTAAATGATGGTTCAATTTCTGGTTCTGAATGACTGTTTTGCATCGAGGAAATTTCTACATTTTCATAGATTAATTCTGGGTTAAGATCTTTATTCATTTCATCCAATTTTCCTGTGCATAAAAATATCTGATTACTTACATTCAATGAAATAAAATTTTTTAATATAAAGAAATAACTTATGTAGAATTTTACTCTGATCATAACCAATTCAATAACAGAGCTAGACAGAAACCTTAGGTGTAGGATTGTATCCGAATTTTAAAAGAATTAGTTTCAAACGAGAAAGGGACCAATGAACTTTTTTTCAATTTTAAAGTATTCTTTCTATAATATTTAATTTATTTGAATACATTTTATTTATTTAATAGTCAAATATCCATTGTCATAATGTGCACAAATAGTTGTTGGGACATTTATAATTCGTTAAAACAAACCCCCTCTCTGCTATCTCTAAGGTTACTGTCGAGAGTGTCTATAAATTCTGAGTGAATAGAGTAGGAGTCACTAACACCTTTTCTCCTTCCATCTCAGAAATAAAGAATGAGATAAAAAACTATTTTAATTGATATTTAAAAAATATTTATTTGGAAATTTTTATTTTGTAATATAAAGCTTTTCAATTATTGAAATATCAAAATAAATTTTAATTTATTTATATTAATTATAAAATTGGAAGAAGTGATTGAAATACTCCTGCTTTAAAGTTTATAATTAACAAATAAAACATATTACAATGTAGCATTAATGCTGTTAAATAGTGGACAAAAATAATAAATTACAAATTCATATCTAATTAAAAATAAAATTATTCCAAATGAGTCTTGATTTGCTAAAAAATTTCTCTCCATATAATAAAGATATTTTGTCGCTACCGCCGTCACCGGGTATAAGAATATTTTAGCGGACTGTATAACTAAAAGATGGTTGAGAGTGAGCTAAAAAAATAAAAATTGAAATTAAAATACAGATGAAATACTAATTTTTATGGGTCGTAAAATTTTTTTAAGTCGTTTTTTCTATTTTGTTACCGTTCTTAAAATTTTTATAATTCTATAAATTTGTTAATTTTATTCAATTACTTGTAATTATTTGAAAAATGAAGCTGTGTGAAAGATTCTAACGAAAATCGAAAGATCTGTCCTAAAACTAAAAGTCATTACTAAGAATTTTTTTTTACAGGTTGCTCTTTAAAAAATTTAGATACAATGGAATATATTTATCGTAAAATTAATTTATTTCTTTTATTATTTTTTATATAATTTTCAATAGAACGGGATATATAATCATGTCTATCTTTCAATTTTAACCTTAAGAGGACCGGAAAACCACTATAGTGGCGTGACCCCTGATCGACCTTTACCCCAAAGTCAATTAGTGATATCAGATACCTTTTTGGACCACTTTCTTAGAGCGATCACAAATCTCAAATACCGGTCCTCTAAAGGTTAATCATGTCAGATCTACTAAGACACGATGGTCCGTAAAATTAAAATACTCTTCCACGGGCTCGAGACCTATAATATTAAGGTGTTGGAGTAACTTGGCCTTGTGTAGTATCTCCTGTATGCTTTCTGTCACCATCTTGTTGTTCTCGATGTTGATGTCCTTCAAACAGAAGTTGTCAGTAAGCACCGGGCTGTGGAAGAAGTTTAATTCCCTTACTACATCTCTGGGATAATTAAAGTGAAATACTTCTAATACGTTATTTCCGTTGAACACAGCCTCTAAAATCCTCCAGGTGTGCATATCGAGATCTATGCTATTAACATTACGAAGGTAAAGTTCCTTGAGCGTTGTATTGGTTTCTAGGAACTTGTATGAATGTGCTATAATTGGCATTTTACAGTTGTCCAGGTTCAAGATTCTCAAACTGCTGAACCTCTCGTCCTTGAGGAACCCTAGCCTTACGTAATCGTACCTTTCAAACCCTGCCTCCTCCAGCAGCTCCATACGCATATTAGCGTCAGAGGTAGATTTTATCCTTGATACTTTTAATCTTTTTGTGACAAATCCGTCAGACAATTCTGTTAAGACTTCTTTTGATATGGCTACGCCGGTTAAATCAACACATCCCATCTCTACTTTTTGCTCCCTGCCTTCTCTTTGAATTCTTAACAGCTTCCTAATTGTGGAAACATTTATTTCTCACTTGCATCCTTGAGTGATAATGCTTGAAAGCTTAAATTGTCTATCATCCTCTAATAGTCTATCAAGCCCTCTTTCTCCTTCATACCTTCGATGGTCCATATACAATTCGATTGTCCCTAGATTGTAATACACCTCCCATATACCCTCTAGTTCCATCAATAAATTACATATACTCCTGGAGTCCAAAAAACTAATGATTTGCCTGATGATGGTTGAATTGTGTAGAGAAATAACAGATGGGGTGAGTTCGCCTTCATTACATAGGGCTCGATCGGCTTCACATCTTGACTGGTGCTAGTAAGAACTTGCTGATGCGGCTGCACGTTGAGACAATACTTCTTCCCATCTTTTGAATCAAAATAGATCTTGCTTAACAATGCATCACACTGCATTTTAACTGACGAAGCTAAAGACAGGCAAGAAACCTCAGCGCAGGTCTTTTTTCCATTGGTTTTTATTTTTTTTTATAATAAAATCTTCCTGACCACAGGACCTTAATGACTCCTGTAACCTCTTTCGGCCTGGGTTGATCGGCGTGCCATTAATAAACAACCCCTTAACAGGCTCATGGTGATGAAAGATGACGGGCTTTTTAAATTCGTACTCCTGCCTGTTGTTCATGATGTTTCTTGCTGCAGTCCGATCTACAGCATTAGTTCTGGCCATGCATTGCGCCCTATACACTGGAATAAAGTCCCAAAGATGGATTTGGGCTAATCTATAGTCTGCCTTAAGGGTCAGGTCTTGGGTCCTTTGTATCTTGTTCAATAGGCCCATGACTAAATCATCAAGAAACTGCATATTATGGTTAGGCTGAGTAGAATCTCTTATAAGATTCGAGAATCGAGTAGAGCCCAGTCATCGAGTGCGGAGGTAGTCTTTCTTCCTAAATTGGACGCAAAGTCATGGAGGTTCGGAATTGGATATTTCTCTGGAACTGTGACTGCATTCAACTTCCTGTAGTCGCCAAAAATTCTCCACTCTTTATTTTTCTTAAGGAACATATGTATTGGCGTGATCCAAGGACTTTTGGAGGGTCTGCAGATTCCTTCCTTGCACCATTTCTCAAATTTCTTCTTAGCTGCCTGCAGCTTATGCGGTGCCAGACGTCTTGGCTTCTGAGCTACTGATGAATCTTTCGTTTTTACATGATGGAATACATTCTTTTTCTTAATGGTTTTCGTCTTTTCGAGGCCTACTACCGACGGGAACTGCCTAATTAATTCGGCGTATTTTGTCTCCAGGTTAATTGTTGACACCTGAACGTACGTGACTTTTTTCATGGTGCCTGCGACGAACTCACCAGTTTTCGCAAATAATTGTATTATACTTTCCTTTGCTATCTATGTTGCGTTTATTATCCTGCCTATTTCCATCAGTTCTAGATCTCGATCCTACTTTATCGATTGTTTTATCTACTATTGCTTCTATGTGCGCGTTCATATCTACTTTATCTACATATGCCGTATCGTGATCCTTTGCCGGCCTCTTCTTCACATTCGTTCTTATGAATTTCATCGGCGTGTTTCACTATGGCTGCTTCATTAACTAAATTAATTTCGCCCAAGAGGAACTTTTTAATTTTTGGTTGTAGATTAAACTTCCAGGTTTTTAAAATTAATTTCCGTTTGATGTTGTTGCCTGCTACGTCTAACATTTTTCATAAGAAATCGGACAGTTTCTCTCCTCACAAGCGACACTTTTTAAATAGTCCGTTAAAGCGATCTTCTTGCAATTGTCCGTATTTACTAAGCAAGTATTCCTTCATGCCGTTCTATCTCTGTCCTTGCTTTAAGGTTTTAACTAAATTCGTTGTTTCTCGAATTACGTCCCTGTCTAGATTGCCGATTAGAAGCATGAAACCTACACTATCATCGCTAACGTTTTGCAGTGTCATCTACTTTTCAAATAACTCAAACCACGTTTCTTGGTCGTGCTTTCAAATGGGAAATTTATTTGCCGGGTTTATAGAAAATTATCCTGAACTAATTGTTGACAATGTATCCTAATGTCTCTACCTTGATTTTTATCGTTTGTAGGTTGGGTGTCTGCGTACGCCGGTGCTTTCTCGTTCTGTTGGTTACCGTTAACCTCTAATGCTTCTCTACGTTTCTTTAAAAATTCAATATTATTTTCATAACTATTCTTTAATTCGTCCATTTTTCGTTTATAATACTCATCTAATCTTCGCGTCTTTCTAGCTAACGCGTCGTCATGACCACCATTTTCTACTATACCCATATCAGGAAACGCGAATATTCTATTCGCGGTCGATTTCTTTGTCATTGCTTTTCGGCGTACTGCTGCGCACAGTAGATACGTATTTCTCATTGTTTATCTCACTAACGTTATTCGCGTCATCCGCTATTTTGTGGTTCGAGGTTACTACGCACTTAAACGCGAATTACAATCTTTTCTTCAAATATTTCGACCCAACTGTCCCCAATCGACTGTACTGCTAATATTAAAACGAAACCTCAGTCTTTAATAACTAGAATAAGTGAAAAAATCGATACTAAACAAACACGTATGCAATAAATAAATATTAAATAAATTGACAACACGCGAATAAATTAACACGAAATTAAATAAATGTATGTAGAATTTCCTAGGTCATTCGATAAAAAAATAAAATCAAGAAAAGCTATTGTACAACTAAAGCACAGTATCTAACTTGAAATGTTGTGTGCGTTAGGTCGAGTCTCATTTAATGTTTCGAAACGTATAACAATATCTAAAATTTATTTTTCAACGTCTTATTCATATTGTGTTTACTTGACTTTGACTTTAATTTAACGCGAATTATTATGTTTTCACACACAAAACATTGACCTCAAACCACCTTGAAGCTTTTTGTCTTATGAATTTTGATTCTCGCGTTCGAACAGTTTCTAGAATCTACCAAATTCTTTCCCAAATCCCCGCATAATCGAGTTACAATTTTCACCTACTTTATTATTTTACATATATGTATAAATATCCTATTTTTCATATGTATTTAATTTTTTTTCTTTAGAAATTTATTTTCTTTAACTCCCCCCCCCCGGTCTGTGCACGCGTTATATATGCGAAATTCGAAATTTAAAATAAAAGTACTAGGCTCTATTGGCCTTTGAACAACCTCAAGGTTTCTAATTGCGTGCCACTATAGGAAACGCGTCCTGTGAGGGTGGTCACACTCTTGTCCAGCCTAAGATACCCATACCTAAAAATGAATAAGAAATTGCCAACAAAACCCTCACGCGCCTAATCGGAGAGAGTCTCAGTTTCTCACTTGTATATATATATATATATATATATATATATATATATATATATATATATACATTGCTTTTTAATTTTTATATTTTTATTACTATTTACTTATTTTAAAAAACGACAATTTTTATTATTTAATTATTTTACGTTATTTGCTCTACCGCACTGAGCAATTTCTGAAAGAAAAAAAAATGCTGCCAAGTGCTTTGACGCAATGTTTTCTCATAGAGCTCATTGAGTTAATGTAATTTGATTTTTTTTTTTTGTCATTTTAATATAAAATACAATTTCTATTGAAGAAAAATTAGTGAATGTGAGAGAGTGATTAGGAAATAGGAAAAGAGAGACAAGGATGGATGAAAATTGGGTAAATATGAGGATCAATCTGAGAAAAAAGGACGAAGAGGAAGTGAGGAAGTAAGAAAAGAGTTTAGATTGGATTAGATTAGATATTGTTTTATTTTGTATTATAATTACAAAAAGAGCGTGTAAAATTACAAATAAAGTTAAAATACATAAAATACTTGAAATAGCCTTGTATATATAAAATTAAAAAAGTACAGTATGATATCACAGTCATAAAACATAATAGAGATAATAATACTGTAATAGTAAGTCAATAAATTAAATAAAAGTGATATCACAGATAATACAAATGAATACACGGAAAGAGTATAAATAATATAATTAAAAATCAGTCTCAAATATCTATCAGTCTAAAGAATTACACAAAATTAAGCGTGTAAAGAGCGCAGTCAAAATATTAGCAGTATACAGTTAATTAAAATCGCAGAATATACAAGTCAAACTGATAAAAATATAATCATTCACTCTATGCACACACATTCTACAATCACGCTAATAAATACAGTCATTCCTTAAATCTATAAAAGGTACATCACATAATAAATTAACACACATGATATAGTCCGAAAATAATACTGTTTAATCGAGGTCGAGTAAATACCTCCTCAGAGCGGCTTTAAATCTGCTAATTGATGAAAGATTTTGAATATCAGCAGGTAGGGAGTTCTAAAAATGCGCATCTTGAACTTGAAAGGAATTTCTTCCAGTCTCAGTGCGCATGAAGGGCACCGCAAGATCTTTAATCTCACCCCTAGTGGTCGCTCTGGGTATATATCTAGTGAAGAGACCCACTAGATATTCGGGAGTATTCATACGTACGATTTTGTACATAAGTACAGCCATAAAATACTGTCTCCTCGAATCAGTACGTAGCCAACCCAAAGCTTGTCTATGAGGAGAGATGTGATCACGTATTCTCACGCCTAATACATATCTCACACATGAATTTTGCATTGTCTGTAGTCGTCTTCGTAACTCCTGCGAAGCATCGAGCAAAACCACTAAGCAGTAATCAAGATGTGGGGACAGCAGGGTGACCGCGAGCTGTTTACGCAGAGCCTCAGTGGTGTATCGACGGAAAAACCGCAGGCTATAAATCACTCTATTGAATTTTTTAGTACATATTAATGTGCGGTTCCCAAGACAGTTTAGAGTCGAGTACAACACCAAGGCTCGTAACGGTGTCAGAGAAAGGAATACCGATACCGCTCCCCAGGTCAATCGTCCTCGGCTCACCCGAATAAAAATTTTTAATAAAACGATTACTTCCAAAGACGACCGCTTTTGTTTTACTAGCATTCAAAGTCAGAGCAACACCAGCAGCCCACCCCAACACCACCCTGGCCGCCCTCTGTAAAATACGAATCCCCTCATCCACATCATCATAAGGAACCTGTGTATAAATTTGAAGATCATCCGCATACAGCAGATGCCCGACGCAACCAGAGTCCAGTGCGTCACGTAAGTCATTTATGTAAACGCAAAACAACAGAGGCTCCAGCACCGAACCCAGAGGTACTCCTAGATTGGTTGTTAGCCGATTCGATTCCTCCTTTAAATGCGTGGAAACCATTTGTTTCCTACCTGATAAATAGGAGTTAATCCATTCGAGTGCGGCCCTGGAGAACCCCGTCGATCTAAGCCTTGCAAGAAGTTTGGAGGGAGGGATCGTGTCGAATGCCTTACTTAAGTCAAAAAGTAGTAGTAACGTGACAAATTTCCTGTCTAGACATGACCTTATATCGTATGTAAGCTTAAGTACAGCAGTCTGCGTAGAATGGTTTTTCTTGAAGCCCGTCTGCATAGGATCGAGAAATTTTTTGGATGTGATGTACTCCTGCAGTTGGTCATGGGCGATCTTCTCAAGAACCTTTGAAAGAAAACATAAGATGGCTATAGGCCTAAAATCTTTTGGCTGCTTAGGTGCAGCACACTTTTTCAATTGTATAATACGCGCTTGCTTCCAGCGGCAAGGGAAGACCCCCCGTGTAAAAGAGGAGTTGAACAGCCACAAGATGTTCACCAATAAATGGTAAAGCTTAAACTATCACGCTTTGCGGAATGCCTTCCTCACCAGGAGCCTGTGAGGAAAAATGTGAAATTTCAAGAACAATATCATTAAAACTAATTGGTTTAAAGGTAAACCCACTACCATTGCATTGAGAAAGAATTCTCAATCGCTCTTCACTATCCTCTTGCGGCGAGACTGACACCCGAGCAAAGTGCCCATTAAGCTCATTCGGAGTGAATCCATTCAAATCCCCTTGAGATCCGGATAGCAGTCCCAGGTCTCTCAACTCCTTCCAGACATTACCACCCGCAAGAGCATCAAACAGTCTATTGTGAATATAAGCAGTCTTAGCATGATCCGTGCATTCGTCTACCACCCTACGCAACTGCAGAAATTCAAGGAGATACTGCTCGTCCTCTGTCCGTTTGTATCTACGATATGTAACATTTCTCTGTGACAATTCTTCATCTATCCATGGAAACTTATTCTTATTAGGCTTAAACGCTTTCAACGGCGCTAAATTCTCGATTGCAGTAGTGAGATTGTCACAGAGGCAACCAAGTGCAGATTCAGGGTCAACTGTGTCAGTCATAAGCGGCGACCAATCACAGCTGGCAAGTTTTTCTCCCAATGCAGTTGAGCAAATATTTTTATAGTTTCTATACATGATAAGTTTTTTATCTAAAGTTATAGTGTTGCAAGGCAAACAGACGTCAATCAAATTATGCCAACAGTGAAAGCTCGCCGGCAGGTTCCGTGTATCAAGCTCCGCGTCGTTGTCATCGACAAAGATCAGGTCAATCCACGTGTTAAACGTCGGAGTATAATGCGTAGCACCGTGCTGGACCAGCTGTAACGAAAGCTCAGCCGACAGCTTACTGTAAGTTAGTGAAAGCTTTAAATCAGAAATCAAAAGAAGTGATCAAAGAGCTACGCTAAGAAAATTATTTTTTAAAAGCTTGTTTTATAAAGACAGCAGCCAATAACTTGTATACAAATTTTAGAGCTAATCTATCGAGTAGTTTACGTAAAATAAAAAAAAAATAAAAAATGAAAATTAAAAAAAAAATTAAGAATGAAAATTAAAAAAAAAATTAAAAAAATTTTTTTAAATTAAAACTACGCTGAGGAAATCGGGTTTTAAAAGCCATCCTTCTTTTGGCAGTTGCAAATAATTCCTATGCGAATTTCAAAGCAAATTCATCAAGTAATTTACGTAAAATACAAAAAAAATGAAAAATCGAAAATTTTTTAAAAGCCCTTAAAATAGCTTTATAAAAAAAACTACGCTATAAAAACCAATTTTTGATTGCTTCCCGTCTACTTAGACAAAATTATAGATAGTATGCAAAATTTTAAGCAAATCCATTGAGTAATTTTCAAGATCTAATTGACTGAATAAATAACATTTTCTTTTTAAAATCTTAAAAATGCTCTAAAATTAAAGCTACGCTTTTTCCTTCTTTTGGCAGTCGCAAATAATTTCGCTGCAAATTTTAAAACAAATCTATCGAATACTTTACGTGAAATAAAAAAAAATAAGAAAAGAAAAATCGAAATTATTTTTTAAATCTTTAAAATTCTCTAAAATCGTAACCACGCTAAGAAAATTAGTTTCCAAAAGCTTATTTTCTTCAGACAATAGCGAATTGATTGTATACAAATTTTGAAGAAAATTTATAGTATGGTTTACACAAAATAGAAGATAAATGAAAATTAAAATTTTTTTTGAAAATTAAAACTACTTTGAGAAAATTAGTTTTCCAAAGCTTGTTTTTTTCAGACAGTAGCGAATAACTTACATACAAATTTTGGAGCAAATCTATCGAATGGTTTTCGTAGAATATAAAAGAAAGAAAAATAAAAATTTTTTTAAAAATTGAAAAAATACTCTAAAATTAAAAGTGCGCTAAGAAAATCAGTTTTTAAAAGTTTTTCTTCTTTTGACAGTCAAAAATATGTTCCATACAAATTTTCAAGCAAATTCATCGAGTAGTCTACGTAAAATACAAAAAAGATGAAAAATCGAAATTTTTTCAAAATTACTAAAATGGCTATAAAATTAAAAGTACACTAAGAAAAGCAATTCTCAATAGCTTTTGCACCAGTTGATCGATAAATTAAACTGTAAGGAAAATTTGAAGTAAATCCATCGAGTAGGTTTTAAGATTTTATTGGCTAAATAAATATAAACATTTTTTCAAATATTTCAAAATGCTCTAAAATTAAAAGTAACCTAAGAAATTCAGTTTCTAGCAATTTATTATTTGGGCAATCGCAAATAATTTCCATGCAAATTTTGAAGCAAATTCATTGATTTTTTTAATTGAATTGAATTTTTTTTTTTAGAAACGACTCGAAAATTAAAACTACGTTAGAAGAACCAACTATCAATAGTTTCCCAGCAAGTTAGACAAAAAAATTAATTCCATGAAAAATTAGAAGCAAATCCATCTAGTAATTTTCGAGATACAATTTACTAACTGACCACACACACACACACACACACACACGCGCACGCACGCACGCACGCGCACACACACCCAAGTTTTGTCATCACTTAAACAAATTTCAAAGACGCATCAAGTATATGAAACCAGACAGTTGAAGCTCTTCGATTGTCGAAAAGCTGTAAAAAAATACACCTGAAATTTTACATGTAAAAAACATGTTTTATTTTAATAGAGTAGTCAAAGTTTTCAGTATGGTGTGTCAGATAGTCTAGCCTGATGTAATGTGTTAAACAGGTACCCGGTTAGACTCACTCTGATATTATTATGTCAAAATTTAATCATATAAATAACAATATTCTTATATATTAACTTAAAAAAAGGAGAGAGATATTATTAAAATTAGAAAACCAAAAACTTGTATAATTTAATATAAATTGCTTATGTTTGAAAATAACCAATTTTATATACGCATACATACAATTTTCAACATTTTTCGTTCTGAAAAATTTTCTCAATCTTAAGGATTGAAGTAATGGTGTTCGTTGACAGACTGGAACAAAAAATTTCTTTGCCGCGGGGTTTCTTCATGAATTTTTATTGGGTTATCTTGAAACTTTATGGAGATGTCTAAAATTATATTTCAATCGATATGAGTAAAACAGATTTTTAATAAATTGATTTGTATTTATTTAACTTAAGTTTAACTGTTTTTCCGTTTCATACTTTACTCGAAAACTAATAAAAATTTTAGGGTTTAATAAATTTACTAGCCAATTGTCCTATTTTAGTATAAAATATGACAATTTTGTTATCGATTTTAAAATTTTGAGTTTCGTTCTAGTCGCTATTATATTTTATTTCGTGAATAATTTTGAATTGTAAGTCTGGTAAAGCTTTGGTCTGAAGGTTAATTTTTACGATATCAAATTATCAATAGTAAAATTTAAAATTTCATCAATAATTTGCAACACAAAGTCAACACAATTTGTTGTTATTCTTATTACAAAGTTATATTTATATTGTTTTTCGTACCTATCTTGAATTGATTTTCATATCTGAAGTTTCCAGACCAGTTTTAAAGACCTATCTGTGTTCTGCTTTAAAATTGTACATACTCACGTGGTATATGACTTGGTTATATATATTTTTATAGTTACAGTGAAAACATTCGATTTGTAATACAAAACTCAAATGTTATTAATTATAATGTTTTTTTTATATCTCTTAATGAGGCCGAACTATCTGTCTTTGTCTAATATTGTTTTTCATCATTTATATAAACACTATTAGCTGTAATACGACAAAAAATGGCAGCCCCACTAGATACTAGTATAATAGATAATTCTTATAATAACAACAATATAAACACTTAGTTTTTGAATAATATAAGACCTACTAACAATCAATAATATAACCTATCTTTTTTTGTAGATCTCATATTATTAAAAACTACGTGATTAAATTATTTTGTTGTTATAAATTTTACTTATTTAATAATATTTAGCGGGGCTTGCTATTTTTTTGTTGTTACAACCGATGGTGTTTATATAAATTCTGAAAAACGCTATTAGACAAAGACAGATAGTTCGGACTCTTCTTAATTATGACGAAAATTTAGATTAGACAAGAACGGATATATACGGTCACCTCTTAGTAGCCCCATTAAGAAATTATTTATCGTTGTTACTTATAATTATTTGTTTGTTCATTAATTATAATATTGTTGTAAATATTTCAAGTTTTTAAATAAATTTTAATACTTATTGCTCTATTTATGTTTATTTTTTATAATAATTTATACATATTAATTTTTTTCTTTAGTAAATTTTTTTTTCCGTAATCAATATTTATGTTTTTTCTTACTACGTTGAATTAAGATTTTTAATTTCAAGAAAAATTAATAATATTTGAAATATCAAATAACAAATTTAATAATGGCATAATACAATAAATTTTAGAAAATATTTTTTTAATGAATCGGATGTTAATAAATATTAAAGAAGTATAACGTTCTGTCTGACATGATGTGATTTTATTATTACAAGTCACGGTCTTGTTACGCCACACAATGGGAAAAAGTCACTTTTTTGGACAAAAATCTGCCACCAGTCCAATTTTTGACCAATCGCGATAAATCTTGCTGGAGAATACTCGTAAACACTTATACTTCAACATAGTTTTGCATGCTTTTTAAAATTCTCATGATATACCCTCCAAAAATCTAATAAAAAATTATTCTCTATTTAAAATCCGCAAATGGAAGCTGCACAACTCATAATTCAGAGATTTCACAGGACAAAATGGTTTATGGGTTTGCGATATTAATTTTAATGAATTTTAGCGTTTACAAGTTTTAGGTTTTATGGGTTTTCATATTATGAGTTTCAGCGTTCATAGAGTTTATAGACAATAGGATCGATCAGTTTTAGTGTGCGAGTGTTTCAGAGTTCATGGGTTTTAAGGTTAGAGGTTTGAAGTGATTGGATTGTTGATGATTGGTTTCAGCTTAGTTGGTTATGAGGGTAATCATAAGATTTTGTCCTGTGAAATCTCTGAATTATGAGTTGTGTAGCTTCCATTTGCGGATTTTAAATAGAGAATAAATTATTAGATTTTTGGAGGGTATATCATGAGAATTTCAAAAAGCATGCAAAACTAGGTTAAAGTATAAGTGGTTACGAGTGTTCTCCAGCAATCGTGATTGGTTAAGAATTGGACTGGTGGTAGATTATTGTCCAAAAGAGTGACTTTTTTCCCACTGTGCGCCAAGTGGATGCGTAAATTTCAACTCTAGCATGGATACGAAGAAAAGGAATTAGATTCTTTTGCGAGTTCAAAAACTCATTAAACAATCGGAAAGGAAAGAAAGGTTAAATAAAATATTAGGTTTGCCTTTTTGCTGTTTCCTTTTATTCATTAAAAAAATCTCATAATTTACTGTTGACTTTTTTGTTTGTTGAAAAGATTTGGCAATTCGCTGTTGACCTTCTTGCTTATTGAAGGGATCTGGTAATACACTAATTATTGTTTATTAAAAGAATCTGTCAATTTACTGTTAGTTGTTAATTGAAAAGATTTTGTAATTCACTGTTTATTGTTTATTGAAAGAATCTGGTAATTAAAGGTTAATTATTTATTTAAAATATCTGGCCATTAATAACTCGCTTTGATATAACACAATAATAGGCTGATCCGCACTGAATTTATTTGAACAAAACTTTTACAAATTTTACAATTAAATAACTGGTTAAATACCTTTATAAATAGAACTTAAGAAATTGAACCACACTGATTTTAAGAATCACTTTGACTTGAAAATGTGAATTTTCAAAGAGTATATAATAATATATTTTGCAATTAAATGATTGGCTAACTACTTTTATAAATTGAACTTAATGAAGCAACTAACACTTATTTTAACGATAACTTCATTTTTATTTTTATTTATTTATTTATACCATATGACTTAATATTGGTGAGGGTAAATATACTCCTACTTTTTTAAATGATTATCCTTGTGACTCATAAATAGTCATTGCTTGAAAAAGTCCTACAGGAAATAGGCTAGTCATTTGAAATGGTGCTTCACTATTTAAAAAAAAAATCATACATAGTACGAAAACAGTATTCTATTTTTTACTTTCTGTAATTATTTGTGCAATAACAGGTATATTGTTTTAATTATATAACTATTAATTTTGTACCGTTGCAAAGTCCTTCATTTGAATCAACTTTCAGTAAAGGCATTACTATAGTTCTTTTTTTAATTGTAATTTATGTGGTGGTAGATTGTTAGGCGTTAAAGAATTTGGAAATTTTATTAGTGAAATCGCGTGTGAATTTTTGTCACTCACATTTTTTACAGAGTCCATGCTTAAGTATTTTGCTACTTGTTCGTTTATATTTAATAAAATTTCATCATTTATTTCTATTATATTCACATTTTTCGATGTTAGTATAATATTTTCATAATAACCAGAATTTTAAATATTTATGTTACTTCCATAAAGGACATCTGCATAAAAGTGCTTGATTTTTTGGAACGTTTATTAGACTAAATAGTCATTGACGATGAACCAATAATCCCTGCATAATTAAAAAATGAACATACGCTCCGCTTTAGATATATAAGGGATCAAAGTTGACCGTATCCAATGAAAAAAAATAGCGGCTTCATATTTATACTCCAATGATGACGATCAAAAAAATTTAGCCAGAATAATTCTTCTGAGATTTTTGGCTGCTAATTACGAATCTGAAGACAGATTTTAAAAATTTTAAATCGCAATTCCAATATCACGGACTGCTTATTCGAAATTAATTGGATTTACTTATAACTGGGTATTCGGGGATCTTTGAGTTCACCAACCACGTAAAAGATATCAGATTTAAAAAATTCTAAATTACGGTTCTTATATATCTAAGAAAGACAATATGTAATAATCGAACCAACAAAGGCAAGATGCAATGTCAGAATCAGCCAGCTAAAGCAAGATGTAATAGTCCAACCAACGAAGGCAAGATGTAGTTTATAATCCAATCAGCAAAAGTAAGATATAATAATTAAATCAACGAAGGCAAGATGTGATTCCAGATCCAGCCGAAAAAGGCTTGGTTGTAATGTAGGTTCTTCAGTTTCCTATTTGCATTGGTTGTAGCTTTTCCTTAGGTATAGTTATAGGAATGTCACTTATGTTAGGTATACTTTTTTCAAGATATTGTCCCTATCCAAAAAACTAAATAATCGTCAAAAATATTCTTTAATAGAATTTTGTCCTATTAAGGCTCTGTCAAAAAGAACAAAGATATGATGGCTTTTTTCTATTTTGGTATCGTAATTTCATGTAAGCTTCTATTAATATAGATGGCTTTTTTCCACTACGGTATCGTAATTTCATGTAAGCTTCTATTAATATAGGATCTTGGATGTTAATATTAAAATCGTTGAAACTTGAAAATCAGAAATATTCCTTCATTGTGATGTTCTACATGATGAGAAATAGCATCTTATACTTGATAAGGATGTGTCACAGACTAACTTATTATTCAGAGACTAACTTTATAAAAATCGTCTAGTGTAAGTTGTAAAACGCAAAGCTGTTGGTTACTTCCAATATTATAAAGTTTTACACATTCTATTTCTGCAAATGGTGTTCGAACTTTCAAAGGCTTAAAGTTTTCAACAGTGGAATGTAATCGATTTGAAATGTGTTGTCTCGATTGTATTGGAACAGCAACATCCTTATTTATCCTAGCAGAAAGAATGAGTTAATAAAATAAATTAGGCAATCCCAAAGCAACTATAAGTGATTGGTTTAATCTAATATGGAATAATATGCAGGTATGGCAAATATTCATAGCTTCCCTTTCACTTAACCAAAAGTTTGTTCAACTATCCAGCGACATTTTGTAACAAATCTAGAGAAGTTTGCATCTAGATTATTTAGTTAACCAAGGACAATAAACCTTTAATCCTTTATTTTCAGTAAAATAAAGTATAGCATCCCAAAAGTTTCTGTCAACTAAAATAACATCGTTTTCATGAATAACATTCATTTCAGAAGGATATCTATGAAGCAACCTTTTATATTGTTGCGTTATTATAAGTATCATCAATTGGACCAAGAACGAATTGTACACCACTGTGAGAAGTACACTTTCCTACACATGTTTTTACCATCCCTAGATAAAAATTTGATGTCACAAAAAGCTTTATAACTGCATTACCAATAGTCGTAGAGTGAAAATTCCAACGCGATTTTAAAGTTTAGATAAACATCTTTGAAAAAACTCTTTCTTTTATCTTTAAAACTCACAAACTGACTCCTTAAACAACATTATGAAAAAATCAAAAAATCAAAAAAATGTTGATGAACTTCAAACTTGAATAATTTTAGGTGTGATTGTCGTAGGGAGAAAAAACAAAATTGGTTTATAAGAGTATTCATTTAGCTTCAAAATAAGGAGTGTAATGTTAAATTTGGTCTGTCCAAACCAATAAGATTCTAATTTTCGTAAAAAAAAGGTTTTTTTTTTAAATGCGTAAGGTCAATGTCCCAACTGCGGATAATTTAAGGTTGAATGTGCAATAAAATAATAAAAAAATACACTTTATCACATGTAACTTTCATAAAAGTAGATTAATATTGTAATTAAACAATCAAATTATCAAATAATTATAATATTGTATCATTTTAATCAATTAATCATTAATTTTCATTAATAATATACCGCATTGAAAATGTCCCTACTGCGGATAATCCATTCTTTCACGTGTCTAAAGACGCCATTTTGAATTTTGTGAATTGAACCAAAACTGTTGCTTTAATGTTTTTTTTTATTTTAACTTATGCTATTTTTTTTCTGCTCAGCAATAGTGCGGAATCACGCAAAAATATTTTAATTAATAAAATAAATTTTTTTTCTGTATATTATAAATATTGCATTTTCCGTAATATAAATAATACAAAATTATCGTTAGTCGGTACGCTATCCGCAGTTGAGACATTGATCTAATATTTAAAAAATTAAGCAGCCTTTAAAAAATGTAAATAGAAAAAAGGGGTGCTATTGAGTACAGAATATAGATTTATAGCCTTGAAATGATTTAAAAAAAAAAAAATTTTTCTTTCCATAACGTTAAAAATTTAAATTTTTAATGTCATAGAGAAATGAAAAAATATTTTAAATATACACATATAAAAAAAAGCCTTTTTTCACTAACAAGGAAGGTACCCGAAGTATCCGGCGCCGATTCCGTTCAAACTTTAATATGTTGTAGAACATCAAAAAATAAGAGACACGTATTTTTGTTTATCTACGGAAAAAAATATTTAGGGGGTGAAAACCACCCTCAAAGTTCACCCCAAAATACCGTTTTTACTAAATATCTCGGCTTAAACTCTATATTTTCTTATAAAACAAAATGGAAATTATTTCTCGTGCAAAAGACAAGTAATCTATGATAATTTGAGAAACTGGGGTTTCATCCCTTAATTTTTAGGGGATGAAACTACTACATTTGATGCTACAGCCAGTCTAATGTAAGTGATGACAGTGTCAACATTTAATGATCGTTAGACATACAAAACAGATAAATAATATATTATTACTTATAAATATAAAAACGTTTTGAAGTTCTTCACGGACGTTCTTGAGATTTAATTTTTCCAAAAACTTAAAACTAAACAGAATATTAATATTAAAATTATAAACGTACGTGAATAAAATTTTGAAAAGCTGCTTTCTAAAACAACTGAACATTTATAGTTACAAAAAATTTTTGCATCACAATGAAAATCAATCTACTACATGTATGTATCTTTTACTTGCCTATTTTCAAACTTTAAACATAGAGGAAACTCCTTACAATGTACAAGAAATAGAAATAAAAAATCATTTTCAAACAATCCTCCTAGATTTAATGGAATCGTATAACAATCTTGATGTTATGCAAGAAGAATCACTACATTTTCAAGAAGAATTCAAAGAGGCTCATGCTCGTATTGTAGAAGACGAAGAGTAACACACTCTTCCTGAAGATCCTGAAGCACCTACGGATGTGTGCACAATAGACAACGAACCAATAAGTTTTGAATATAAAAAAATGCGGTGGAAAATTGGAGAAGCGGAAAAAAAAGGAATTTATCTTTGCAATCAGTTCAACAAAAATTCAGGAAAGTTACTTCCGATCGACAATTACGTTGCTGGGTCCATCAAATAAATCAAGATGGCACATACCGTGAAAAAATTGAACAAATTTGTGATTTTACAATAGAAAATTTTGAAACTGCTATAGAGTCAGGGATAATAGTACACGACAATGATTCAAGAAAATGGGCCCTACAAGCACAAAAATTAATTGGAAATGAAGACATAAGATTCATGCTTCTAAACACTGGCTTTTGAAATTCAAACAAGCTCATAGAATTGTTTCTAGAAGAATCAATAAATTCATTACCAACAAAAGTTTAGAAACAAAACAAGAATTAGAGGCGAAACAAAAGGCGGAGACGGTCCAAAGATTAATGGACTCAATAGGAATTGAAAATACATACAATTCTGATCAAAGCGGTTTTCAGTTGGAAATACACTCCATCCGAACATTGCCTACTGAAGGAGAGAGGAACGTACAATGTCTCGTACAGTCTATATCATCTACTACTCACAGTTATACAGTTCAGCCCACTATTTCAGCCGAGGGTAAATTACTATCACCTTTGTTTATGGTTTTAAAGGAGAAAAGTGGAGTTTTTGGACCAGTAGTTTCATCTACTCTCTTCAGGCCTACAAATGTGTATGTTACAGTTTCAAAATCTGGTAAATTAACTTCAGGTAATGTGACATTCATGAAAATAATTATTTTAACTCTCTCCGCATATTTGTATCCAAACTCATGTTAATAGACTATAAAATTTTCAGAACATTTTAAAACGCGGTTAAAGGAAATATACTTTCCTAATATTGGACCTAAAAACCTTTTATTGATTGATTCTTAGAGCGGTCATTGCCCAACAGTTATAGAAGAAGCCACACCACATAATGAAGAAATACATTATCAAATAATACCTACAGGAACAACTAGAAATATCCAACCTTTAGATGTTTATGGGTTTAGAATATGAAAAAACTTTGCTAGACATTTTTCAGACAGTGTAATTTTAATTAATGAATATTTAAATTTGCATGTAAAAAATAATATTATCAAATTACAATCTTTGATTCACAATCAGTTTTCGTCGCCAAGATATCAAAATCTTTTCCGATATTCGTGGTATAAAAGTGGATACATAATTGACAAACCAGCCGATTTCGGAAATCCTGTAAGTTTTAGTTTTGGAAATTCATGTGGCACACATTGTGAGATTGATGGTTGTAAAAATGTTGCAATTATTCGATGTTCTTGGTGCAAAAAATCTTTGTGTTTGAAACATTTTTTTGAAGAATATCATTTTTGCTCTACATATAATCCATAATGTTCTATATTTTTATATTTCAAAAATTAAAAATAGACATTTAATTATAAAAATATAAAACATTTAGAAATATATAAAAAAATTGTGTTACTTTTTAATACTCTATAATATATCTAATATATCTCTCGTTACTGTTATTGCCATCTAAAGATGTAGCAGAACTAAATAATAAACTATATAATTAAAAGATTTTTATATGTGAAATTGCGAAAACAGTTTTTTTTTCATTAAGCTTCATAATAGATGCTGAATATTTTGATAAGAAATGCATTTAGGGCTTACATTAAACTGACAATGAATAATCTGATAACGGATTCGTAATCAGCGACCTCATAAACCGCATTATACGATTTGTCATCGAAATTAAAACTTTTTTGACGTTTTCATCGACCATATTGGATCCGCCATTCCGAACTTGCAAAATATGATAACGGATTAGTAATCAGCAACCTAAAAAACTCGTGTATTCAAGTATTTACGAAATTAGACCACTTAAAACTTGTATTTCTTGATTTTTTTGTAAGGGGTGGTTTACCCCTATTAAGGATGAAATTCATGAAAATACGAGAACATGCCAACTTTACTTTTCAATTTTTTGTTTTGAAGAATTTTTTTCTTTTTTTTTTAAGTGATTTTATAATGTTTTAATATATAATCATGACGAAAAAGGGGGTTTCATCCCCTAAAAATTAAGGGATGCAACCCCAACTTCTCAAATCATTATAGATTACTTGTCCCTTGCACGAGAAATAATTTTCATTTTGTTTTATAAGAAAATATAGAGCTTAAGCCGAGATAATTAGAAAAACAGTATTTTGGAGTGAACTTTAAGGGCGGTTTTCACCCCTAAATATGTTTTCCCGCAGACAAACAAAAATATGTGCCTCTTATTTTTTGATGTTCTACAACATATTAAAGTTTGAACGAAATCGGCACCGGACACTTCGGAAACCTTGCTTGTAAAATCAATCCCCGATTGGTTCAGATAGACCAAATTCAACGTTACACATCTCATTTTGAAGCTGTATAAATATTCTTTCAAAGAAATTTTGCTTTTTCACCCTACGACAATCGCACCTAAAATTATTCAATTTGTGGGTTTTAAGGGGATGTAATAGGGTATATGATATATGCATAGTTACCGACATTGCAGTTTTTCAAATATTTATTCTTTATTCACAAATTTTCCGAAATATCTCTATATTAGGCTTTTTATTAGTAAAAATGGAAAGCTGTAATATAGAGATATTTTTAAAACTTTTGGATTAAGAACGAATAAATTGAAAAACTGTACTGTCGGTATTTTACATTTTCTTAAGAGGAGGTCACGTATCTCTGTCCTTTTCTAATCAAAGCATTGAGTTTTTTACAAAAACTAATAACTTTAGCAAAAAATGAAGAGAAAGCCGCATCTCGTATCAAAAAAAGCAATATTTTCTTTGATGAGAAAGAATTAATTTTATTGCTTCGTTTTCAAGAAAACCTTGAAAAACTTAAATCATAGAGGTTAGGTTGAACAATTTGGTTTTTCAAGGTTTTCTTGAGAATGAAACAATAAAATTAATTTTTTCTTATCAAAGAAAATATTGCTTTTTTTGATACGAGATGCGGCTTTCTCTTCATTTTTTGCTAAAGTTATTAGTTTTTGTAAAAAAATAATTTCTTTGATTAGAAAAGGACAGAGATACGTGACCTCCTGTTAAGAGGCGGCCGGGTCTATTCGCTGCTAGATTTAAGATAACACTGCGGTCAGGCGAGAAAAATATAAAATATTCTTTGTACAGCTATTTACAATTTTCTGAGACAATAATATATATTTAATGTTGTCATTTCCTCTAGCCATATGTATATAGAACAATTATTAATGCTAATCTTGCTTGAAAAGTCTAAAATATTGTTATAAAGCGAAAAATGCGGTGCAAGGTAGAGCTGATGTAAAAATGTGGGTACCTTCCTTTAGTGCGACAGAGAAAGTAATACTAAAGAACGATGTATACCAATGTTTACATCAGCTCTACTTCGCGCCGCATTTTTCGCTTTATAACAATATTTTAGACTTTTTAAACAAGATTAGCATTAAGGAGGTACCTTCGTCCACCACTCGAATCAAATTTTTAATATGCTCATTTAATTAAAAGTAACTAGATATCTCCCCTCCCCAAGAATGTGCGTAGCGATCATATGTTTTGTATAGTGATATTTTAATATATGCAAACTATTTAATAAATGTAATAAAGCATCAATATAAAAAAAAGAAATAATTTTTATTTAAAACTAAAAAATTAAAATTAATTAAAGAGCTAAGACCATCATCTTTACTGTTCAAATCATTTACATGCTCTTTTTACGAAATTAGAAAATTTGAGGTTATAGTGTGTTTTTGCCGCTATCCAGTATGTACGATAAAAGTAACTAGATTCATACGTAAATGAATAATTTATTCATTTATATTTCTGCATAAAAGTAATGAAAGTTTCTGAAAATTATTTTATAAATTGCCAGTAATATTATGTTGATCTTCAAAAAATTTCATTTTATTCTGTTTTGTAAATTTTAAGATCAACTACAATATTAACGTTTTTCCATAAGAACCAATGTTATATAATTATTCTAATTTCTCATTAACGAGGTAACTAATCTTCTTGAAATTTTATATGTGCATTTTAGACATAAAAACAAAGAATTTTGCATAGTTTCGACCAAATCTGTTTTGTAATACTAAAGCGAAGGTACCTCCTCAATAATTATTCTACATACATATGGCTAGAGGAAATGACAACATTAAAAGTATATTATTATCTTAGAAAATTGTAAATAGCTGTATAAAAAATATTTTTCTCTCACCTGACCATAGCGCCATCAAGCGGCGAATGGTTTCGACCACATCTTTAAGATAAAAAAAATGGTTTTTTAAAGGTTTTCATCTAAACTTTGAAATCGCGTTGGAATTTTCACTATACGACTATTGGTTATGAAGTTATAAAACTTTTTGTGTTATCAAATTTTAATCTGCGGATGGCTAAAACATGTGTAGGGGAGTGTATATTCTACCATGTGATTCATAATTGGAATTTTCTTTTGCTTATTCTTCAGTTGCTTTTGTCCTAAGTAATTTTCAGACGTTTCTATGAGGCGGTAAGTAGCATAAAACATTAAGCAAGTTTTATTTTTCGCTATTTTGAAAAGTTCTTTTGTCATAGAAGTAAAATGATTAGTGGAGTACCAGTAGTTATAGGGGCACCATGGACCGTCAAAACAAACCCCCACTCCACCACCCCAAAGGTTACTGACCGGTGAGTCAATGACCTCTGAGAAGGTGGAGTAGGGGTTTGTTAGGCATGGTACCCGAACAACTGGAGGGTCACTTATCCCCACCTAGAAATTTAGAGTGAGGATAAACTAAAGGATCACTGACCCCTAAATTTAGAGTAGGAATGAAAAATATTTTAATCGATATTTAAAAATTTTAAATATTTTAATATGTAACATGATACTTTTGATTATTAAAATTTATATTGAATCATAAAATATTAATTTAAAATATTTCAATTGCAACTAAATACTTTTAAATATTAAAATAATAAAAATTTTATATTGAATCGTGAAATATATAATTTGTAATATTACTGTGTGTATGAAGGTTGAGGAATTGGTAATGAACGAGGTAAATGAAATACTCACGTTTTAAAGTTTAACAACATTTATTATTAATAATAAAACATTACAACGTAGCAATCATACAATTAACTAGTGTGTACATATGATAAATAATAAATTCGTGTATAATTATAAACAAATTTTTTTTTCCTAAAACTAGATTATTCTTTTTTAATAATTCGATGAGATCATTTACAAAATTATCATTAAAACTAGACATTGTGTTTTTTATATCGCTAAAAGTAAAGTATACATATTGAGATTCTTGACTTTTTTCTAATACATTTTTCATATTTGCAACCATCTCTCGTAATATATGGGTGATTCTATTCGAACGGGTCAAATTCAAATTTTGAAATAATAGAAAATAAAGGTGTTCATTTTAAAAATTTTACACAGGTTTTTTTATGGTTATATCTATAGAACAATATCCCAAAGTAGCCAAGCTGTCCATAGATTATTCCCAGAAAAACTGATAGATAAAAAATATACTGATACAGAGGAATTACTTTTATTCCAGGGGAATTACTTTTTTTATTACCATCACTTGATATACTATTTTCTAATAATATATATGTCGAACAAAGATTCTAAACTATCTGAAATACTTTAGAATTAGCTATTACCATATATGGATGGATTTTTAAAAATAAAAAACGACGAGTTATAGCAAAAATATGTATTTTTAAACATTATTAGAAGAAACTTAAAGAACAAATATATCCATACTTGAGAAAGTTTGCTTTTTCAAAATATATAATAACATTATTTTTGTGTTTGGGAGTGGAGTTAGGTGTACTTGATGATAAAGGATTAGTAGGAAGTTCGTCATGTCCACGTGTAGAAACCATTTTATTACCAATACAATCTAAAATAATATATTATCAATTTATAGATTTTCGAATTCAGATTTTTCAAAGACTTTCATTTAAATTCGAATAATTATATACTTACTTTGATATCAACGACAAACTCTTCATCAAGGCTAATGACAAACTGATAATTTTATTTTCTGAATACTACGATGTAACCTTTGATTTCGCTTTATTTATTTGTAGTATATTAGTTATATATGTCCTTTGGCCGTATTCAGGTGGAATATGAATCGAGGAATGTTTGTCGCTTGAGCTGAAATTGCCAAGGGCGCGCGAAGCGCGCCCGAGGTAGATTTCTGCTCAAGTTGCAAACATTGTTCGAGATTCAGATTCCACCTGAATAAACGGCCGAAGGACATAGATGATTTTATGTCTGAAGTAGGCCGTATGAGGAAATATAACTTATTAGTTGAAAATATTAATCTTTTTTTCAATACTTTTAAAATTAAATTTTAGTTCTATTGATTTTTTCTTTTGTTTCTTAGATTGACATTTTGTAATGAGTATAGCTGCTGTCGAAGCGCGAGTCATTTTTTTTCACTAACTTACGTTCAATATGATTGCTCTTTGACATATTGAACGAAACATAGAAAGATCGGTGATGCCATATTGATTTCTCCTGAGACATATTGAGTCTCAATATGTCTCAGGAAGACATATAATTCTTGCAATAAGTCGAGGAGCGCGTCTGAGACATATGGGATGCCAATACAAATTTAAGATGCTCTTTGCATACTGACACGAATACGGCCTACGAGGACATAAACGTAGTATATAGTGTAGTATGTAAATATGACTACAGTGATTGTTTACAAAAAGATTTGAGACTGTGCTTACTTGGAAATTCTCCACAAATATATATATATATATATATATATATATTCAATTTTAAATATATAAAAATTATAATCAGTATAATATGTATTAAATTTCAAGTGTACAAATAATTTAACACTTCATGGTATGAAATTCATGAATAAAATTGTTGAATTTATTATTTAATTAGAATTTTGTGAGAGCATCTCAAAGAAGGCAGGGGAATTATATGCCAGGGGAGATTACCTGATAATTTGAATGAAATTTTTACCGAGTGAACGGTCTCCAACATTCACTGCTATACAAACTTTTTTAGTTGTACATTACTACTTTCTTAAACGTCTATTACGTGTTTGAATATGCGCTTATATCATCTGTGACAGTTGAATGTTTAGAGCCAGGGGAATCATTGTAGAAAAGGTAACTTAGCTTTCATAAGTGAAATGATGTTTACACGTAAACAAAAATGTATTCTATGATCAACAAAGCAATTTTTTAGCGAAATAAACATATGATAACAATATTTCCATGTGATAGGAATAGATTATATTTTCATAAGATTCAAATATAACATTTTTTATTATTATTGCTTTTCATCTATGAAAAAATATACATTTTTTTTTATAATAACATAGGGTCAAAGAAAATATTTTTTTTTCAACCATCCTGCTGAAATGTATGTACGGATGGAAAAAAATATTTTTTGATCTTTCAGAAGTATTAATTCATCCATCCTGTATCTCTACAACGTTTAAAAAAATTTTTATATATGATTACAGACAGGGGAGATTACTTTTTATACTTTCTAAGGGTCCCTACAAAAGCTACATTGAAATTAGCGATTAAAAAGTCAACGGATCATAAAGTTACAACCTGAGAGTATATGAAAAATTTGTGGTTAATGATATTTGAACCTTGTATTGATAGTTTATTAAACGATTACATGTGATTACCCATTAGAATAGAATCACCCATATAATCCACAGCTTTTGCAACAGTATTTAAATATCTAATTCTATAATCTATACATTTTGATAAATCTTTTAAACGTTCAAACGTGGCACGTTTAAATACTAGTGACCGATTAAATCGACCATATTTTTTCGGCGGTCCACCACACTCCTCTCCTTCTGGTTGTGCGTCATTGGGTACCAATTCAAAAGCTCTCTCGTAAAAACTAATCATAAAACGGATAGTGTATCCTGGAATAGATAGCCGCTGATCCAGCATAGATTCCTCATTATAGCAAGTGAAAAAATCTTCAATTTTATCAAATTCCTCCTTCGACGCCTCCCAACAGTCTAGTGACAGAGGTAGATCTTGAAAATTGGCTCCACAGAAGCGTACCACGGGTGCAAACTCCTTTTTGCCTTCGCCGCCTATATTCTCCAGGCCTACCTGGATAATTTTTCCAAAAGAGCTGTTCAGCCCGTAGACCATTGGCAGAACCTGCTGCCAATAATTTTTCTTGCTATTTTGTTTTAATAAATATGCCAAGTCATTACCAAATGTCTGCTCCAGGCTTCTCTTTTGACCAGCCATCTTGGTTAGGTTTTCTTGCTTGTTACTGCTGTCACCGTCGATCACACACAACTGTGGCTAGACCAAGTGGATACCACTTCTTTTATACTGTAAAATTTGGTGGGGATGTCGTAAAAAAGGTGGCGTGCAACCAATCAGAGACCGTCAAGTATCAAATTATGCATAGCAATTTTTTTCTATGAAATTCTTTACTATAGCATCATTTTTTTGCAAATTCTGCGAGAAATTTTCCAAGAATTTTTTGAAACCCAATCCGGTAGACATATAATACAGAAACATGATACAATAATGACCACAAACATTGGAATATTCGCTTTGTAAGCGTTTATTATTCCATCTAAATTTTTTACAATTTTGCTGAATACGTCGTAAATGTTGTTGAATTTGTGGCGGCTTACCAAGACTATCAAAGTACACACCTGTGCCATACTTATCAACGTATATGGCAACCCAGTGCGCACCACGCTGATTATAATTTTGCGTATTAAGCACAAGCGCACAAGGTTTCACCCACATCAGAGGAATCCGATCCGCTGGATAAACGCCTACTGCGTGAAACTTGATCCTCATGAGATATCGAACAATCTCTTTTGAATTCATTGCGGAGAATTTCGAAAAATTCTTCCACAATCAGCGATTTTACGCTGGGGTTAAGTTTCAGTAGCCACTGTTTCAGATTAGCAGCGTTATTTAGAGCACACACGTAATTTGAATACGATGATTTTATGTAATGATGCATACACTGTACACTGCTGAAATTCAAATTTCTAAAAGCTGGACAATCTTGTTTTTCTAAATTTTCAATCTTACAGGTGGTGAGCCTGGAAAGTAGTTCAAGCTTTTCTTGACCTCGCACGAAAATTACACGACAATGCTTGCAAATATCTTCCAAATTTTTGTATAATCTTTTTATCGATACATCACCTTCGTACCACTCCAGACCATGATGATTCAGTGTCACCCAATTGTTCTGTCTCTGAGCATTTTTAGGTTAGCGTCTTAAATTACAAGGAGGCGCCACAATCCAATGAGCGATAAAGTTTTCATGAATAGCAAGTATAGCCACCTCCTTTGGAATCAAACGGTTTTTGTTGTCCTTTAAAAACTGCACGTCAATCACCACGTCCATACTGTTTGCAATTAAAGTTGCTCGCCGACTGAGATGATAAAGATGGCTTTGCTCCACTTAAATAGCGAGAACTATATCCCCACTACTACTACTTAACCGCTATAATCCACGACAACCTGTCTCAACGAGTCAATTTTGAGCAAATTGTCGTATTCAGCATAAATTATACAATTTACAGCGCCCTCTAGCGGGTCGTCGAATCTAACATCAATTCGTACATTACCATTTTTTATCAAATTCCAATGACTACCATCACTCGCCGATAAATCAGGTGTCAAATCAAAAGCGAATAGGCAGTAACCGTTTGGATAGTCTTTACGGGTAATCGAGTTGCCTGAATTCATAAAGTGAATACCAGTGCCGGAAAAAAGTGTATGATAAGCATCAACGTACATTTTGCTTTTTTTGAAATCTGGCTGTAAGGGTTTCGATGGCACTTGCATTCCATCAACGTACAGACATAAAAAATTTATATTAAAATTCTTGAAATTAAACGGGTTAAGACTTTTATCTCCGTTGTAAGCTTTATTCTCAACAAAACCGAGTATAATTCTTTTTGGTAGTTGACCTAATATGAGATTGTCGATTGTTTCCCCATGCACACCATTATGTAGCGTAACAGCCTTAACTTCTACACGTGTCAGTGGGTATTTTGCAGTAGTCTGCGACAATAGTTTTTCGTGTGCTAGCACAAGTGAAGGATTTAATCTTACTCGACGCACAAAAAGCGTAGCCTTTGTAATATTTACTGTGAAAGCACCAGCGAAATCCATGAGACAGAAACCATCACGAGAACGCACGAGCCTTACTCTAACTTCAACACCACCCAGTAATAATTTGTCTTGATTAAAAACATCACAATGTAAATGGCCGAGTAAATCAATCTTTCTGTTAACCATAAGCGCTTTACGCTGGCTGAGACCTGTATTACCACCTGTGGTATCGTCCATTTTTCCTGCTGTATCATCGTACCACAATCCACTCGTTAAATGAGACTTTTTAGCTGTTGGGCCATAATTTAGTAATGTTTCAATGTAAGCTCTGTATGCATAAGCATTGTTTGGTGGTGAAACAGGTTTCTGATTGAATAACACGTCGACTTGATTGAACAACGAATGCAAAAGATTATTTATTGGTCCAACGTTCGGATCTTTAGGTGGTTCAGCACTAGTGCATGTTACACTGACACTCACACTTAACATTGTGTGAGCCAAGTCTAGATACTCAGTGTTGCCAGGGATGGTAAATTCAATTGGTGATTGGTCGTTAAGTGAAGATATCGGTTTGTACTGAACCCAGTAAGAGCCTTCAATTGCAGTCTGTGTCGGAGGTAATTCAAAAAGTGATAATTCCGACTTGATCGACTGACAAGATTCTGTATGCAACAGCGCCATCTTGAAATTTTAATTTTCAAAAATATCTCTAGCTACACGTGCTTTCTTATTCTGCTTCTTCTTCTTTTTCGCAACTTTATCACTTTTCGAGCGTTTAGCCGCTGAGGTGTTTGTAGTGCCAGGTGCACTCGACGACTGAGTTGATGATGTCTCGTTCTTCTTTTTATATTCTGATTCCTCCCCCTCTTTCGCGTTTGACTCACCCAAGAGCAGTTTGTCCAGAACAACGTCAGCTTTTCTTTTGAGATTTTTACCACTCTCGCGAATGCGCTGTTTGGCCGCCTCTTTGACCGGTCTGCCACCTAGAGTGACATCATCTAGGATATTTTTACCCGCTCGGAGAGCCTCCTTACCGACCACTTTTGCACCTTGTTTGATCTTCGGTATAGCTGCTCGGAAGAGGCCTTTCAAAAAACTACCTACTCCTGCACCCGACTGGTGATAACCAAAACAAGGTTTACCAACTGTAACACACTTACCCCCACCACCACCAATCATTTGGTTATTGAAAAAATCTTCAAACACAGGCATTTTATCGGATGCGCTTAAAGTGAAGCGTTACAGTCAGCGTACCGTAGTCAAATGGAATGGGAAATCCGTGTTCGTCTCTTATATCTATTTCTATCGACTGAAACGCTGAAGACAGCAGTGGTAGGTACATGGGTGGCGAAAAGTTTTTAATTTTAACACCTCCGTAAACGTAGTCACGCAAATGAAGCGAGACTATACGTAGTAAGCTCGTGCGCATGTCACCTGTTACATAAGGCTGGCAAATGTTGCTGTAAACCATGAGCACGGTTGGTAACCCGTTCACAAGATTTGCTGGTCGATTACCGGCAATGTAGTGCTCTTTATTACCTTTGCAAGAGAAAATTGGTACATTTTCCAAACCTAAAATTCTAAGTAATTTTTCCGATAGGGTAAACGTGTGCATATAAGTTGTACAATCTTCACCACATCGACATATAATCTGTACATAGCCACCAGCGCGGATTTCAAAATATAAATGATTTTTCACATTCTCGAGATTATTTATTTCTTCTAAGAAACTTTCAATATCACGATAAACACCAGGTTTGACTCTGGCAAACACCTCTGCCCCCTGTTGAATCTCTTCTGTCTCTCGCAAAACATTCGCCATTTCACGTTTGGCTGTTTTAACAGAAATGACTCCCTCCCGCTCGTCTATTAATATATGCTAAAATGTGAGAGGTATTTGAATTTCCGTGAGTCCTACACACCAGTCGCCATAAAGATAAAAATTTTGTGATAATTGTGTTGTAAAATGTGTCGTCACATTGTGTGGAAAGACCAAATTGCTGCTGTTGCTCGGTAAAACCATGTAAAATTCATCGTTCATTGTAAATTTTTTAAATCTTTAGCCGCTATCCAAGAATTAAATTTTTCTGGATACCCCCTCCAACTGACCAAATATTGTTTTTTTGACCCCCTACCTTTACTCTTAAAAACCTCGTCAACCTCAAACGCTTAGCTATCTAAATCCTTGCGCACTCTGCTCAACTGTTCTTCGTAAAAATATCCGTCAATTTTTTCTCCACCAAGATCTGCCAAAGTATAAACGAGTGGTTGTTGTCTTGTGTCAACTCTTATAATTTTAAACAGCTCCAGAGTCCAGCTACCCTCGTATGCTTTCCTGAAGGCTGTCTTGGCACGACTGACACGAACCAGATCGCCAACGCTGTATTTAGCTACTCGAAACGGCTGTTTTTCGCTGTAACGCAACGTCAAATTTTGACGTACCACGTGAGCATTATATAAGTTGACTTTGGAAGGGGGCATTTTTATGGCACTGTGCCACGACTCGTTGGAACACGTCACAATTTTTTGCAAAACATCTATATAACGTCTTGTGCGCGAGTGAGTAAAGTATCGCCAGATACGACCTTTGAGAGTTCGAATAAAGCGTTCGGCAATGGCTGCCTTTATATCAGGGTCTCTGACGACTCGATAGGTAATATGTTTCTTTTTTAGCACCTCTTGCACCTCTCGACCGATAAACTCTTTACCTTTATCAGTTTCTAGATAAATAGGATGTCTATCATCACATCGTGATAAAATTTTGTCTAATGCTACAGCGACGCTTCGACTGGTTTTGTCGAAAAGAGGCTCTACCCAGGCAAACTTTGAAAGTGCATCAATGACAATGAGAATATAGCTGTATCCATCATTGTAGGCTTCAAGTGATCTAAAATCTGCCAAGTCAGCTTCCCACACTTCAAAGGGGCTGAAAACGTTGTAATGTCGACGAGGAAAACGATGTCTCACGAGTTTGTGTAAGGTATGTGCATCCTGACTCTCCAACCATTTGGCAATGGTATTGTTATCAAATTTTTTGGGTTTCGCGTGTTTCAGTAGATGAGCACCAGCGTACGCTGATGGTACAGAAAGATTATAGTAATAATGCTAAAGATCGTCCGGCTTTTTCGCCTCCTTCTTCTTTTTCTCCTTCTTTTTCATTGCTCCTCCTCCTCCCCCTCTTACAAACTAGCTTTTTCTCGCTCTTTTGCTGTCTTTTAAATGTATTTTTAATGCGTTTCAAAAATTTATCAAACGCAATTTTGCTGATCATGCACAAAACAGTAATACCAGCTTCAGTCTTTTCATTACCATCCGCAGTCTCCGAGAGCATGCGTGAAAATGCTCGTTCAGCCAGCAGTCTGTCAGCTTTTATATGATTCGTTATTTTTTTATTTGAATATGAAATATCGTGCTCTAGACAGGCATTGTCAAAAGGATTTTTTCCTCTCTGACCACGTCTGAGACGCTCTTCGAGATGCGTGCCAGGGCCGAGAAACTGGTAGCCTGGTAGATGCATTTCAAAGGGTACAACCGAAATCAATCGGTCTATAATAGTACCAGTTTTCTCCCCCTCCTTCTCCTCCTCCCCCTCCATCACTTCCTTCCATGCTTTCACATACGGTCCCATTTTAGCTGTTCGAGGCGACTCTTTTTTACAGGGGTTGATGGTGTAGCTGCCAACTCGCTACCAACTTTTTTACGTTTTTTCGCACTCTCGACTTCTTTCTCCTTTACGCTCGTTAGACCAGTAGCTGTTGAAGAATAATAACCTTCGTTTTCTGACGACGATGACAGCGGTGAATCAGGGCTATAAGATGCAATCTTACGCCACAGTTGATCGTTACCAATGAATTCTCGAGGTATGCTAACTTGTCGCAAGACGCGTGCAAACTCTTTGTACCCGCGCGGTGGTGGTCTTTTTCTACTTCTCATAGCTTCGTTCATTAAATCGCGATATTAGCACCCTCGACAACAGTGCCATCTAGCTTGATTATACCACGACTATCCCATTCAATATTACCAGCTTGCCGCAAATATCTAATGAGATGTCTAGCATTACTTTGAAATTTCTGCAGTACCGACTGGACAAGCTGTTCGTCGTCGATTTCGTCATTATTATCTGTACCCATCGTCGTTTCCGTTTCTAATAATGTTGTCTCGTTTGGACGTATTATACTCCTATTTTCATTCTTCTCCTCCCCTCTTAGATGCAAGTAACGCTGCAAGATTTGTTGATATTGCAGAGATTTTTGACGCTCATCACCCGTAGAATGTAAAATTTTACTCATTTCTTCGTCAAGGCGTGTCGTGGCTGTACCAGGTGTCTGGACACTGAATGGTGGTAATATATGATTGGTAGTTGGTACGTCGTGCTGCTGCTGCAGCCGCTGTTGCTCCAAGCACTCTTGCGGTACTAAAATCATTTTTCTTGCGTACTCCATGCCAATAAAACAGGTTTCACAATTAGCCGTAGTAAATATGCTGATTTTACCACCAATTTCCTTTTAACCTCCAAAATACCCGGTTTAGCGAGTTTTCGCAACAGTGGTGCGAATTTTCGCAATTGTTTCTTATAATATTTGCTGAGTGGAATATTTCCACGTAAAATGTTCAAAGCACACTCGCAAATGTACGTTATAAACTCCTTGTAAATTGGCTGCCACTCGGTATAGTACAAGAGTATACGCTCGAATTTTGTATCACTCATGCGATCAATGTGATGCAAAAAGTTCTTCACAAATACTGTTTTACCACACGAGCTGGGTCCACAAATCATCAAAGTCCACGGATGCACCCACCTGCAAACGTCCATGTTACCGCCGCTGCTGCTAAACTTCTATTACTAACCTCATCGAATCCTCCAACCACTCTACATATACGATCATTAAGAGTGATGAGCAAGAGTGGGGGGCGGCAGCGGCGGCGCGCGCATGTGCGAGCAGTATCGTGCTGGCGCTAGCCAATCGTTTAGCTGATTAGCCATATAGCTGGCTGACGCCAGCATTATTCCACTCTTTAGCTATATGGCTGAAAGAGCCAAATAAGTATTAATTACCTACTTATAATTAATACCCCCACCCCACCACCACCACCACCACCACCATTTATAGTTTAAAATTAAAAGCGTTGGTAAATGGTCAGTGCTGGTTAGTCTTGAAAAAGTGCTGCTATCGTGAGCAATAACCAAGAAATTGAAAAAGGTAATAAATTTTTATCAAAGAATTAATCAGATTAAAATTTTTGATTCTAAACAATTTTATAGAAAAGAGAGTCTACAAAAAGTGCAGTGGACGATGAATCAAACAAAACAAGTGCATTTCAAAGAGGGTAAGCCGGAAATTCATGTGATACGCATGTGGGACTATGCGAGTCGTGCAGCACGACGACGAAAGTGGGAGCAAGCGGCTCGTGATAGAGAAAGATTCAGAATGAGGGTGGAAAGGATGCGTGTTATTCTGGAACCTGTGCTTTTGAAAAAAATTGATGACTACTCAATTAATAGAAAATAAATTTATTTTTTCGTTTTACATTTTTATAAAATATAAAAATTTATTTCAAAATAGTTTGTGTTTTAATTCTCTCTCTTTATCCTGTATCATATATTCGCTTTAGTGATAATATATTTACAATCATTTATTTTTAATTAGATTTATAACCGTATGGATAGCTAATCTCGTTATTCATGAATCGTCTCTTTGAGTACACAGGCTCGCATATTTTACATTCAGGTCGTGTTATAACATCGTGAAACCGTGTGCGTCTAATAGGGTCATAGTTTGCAAAAAGTGGCGGTATTTTACCAGTAATAAGATCTCGTATAGAATTAAAGTTTATTTTCTGACTCACCGACGAATTAAGTCTTATACCCTTGATTTTGCAAACACATCCTTCAACGCCATCTGGTGTCAAATATTTATAGCCGTAAAATTTAGGTCCTCTAGAGACGAATGATGTGATGCTTGTGCCAAGACCATAACAGGCCAATTCGTCGGTCAAGTCACCCAAGAACGGCCCTGTTTTCGCATCGTACTCACCCACGCGACTTACATACACAATAGAGTCTGTATCGTAATACAATACACGTTCATCCAGCGGTTGTAATTCTTCGTAGAGTTTTAAACGCGCCAAGGCTGTGGTATAAGCGGCTACGACAACGTTACACAATGGTGATGGCTCAACAGCCGATTCTTTGTTGTGCCAACTTATATAAATTGTCGTCTCATTGATCGGTAAAATTGAGTCGACCTCGGTCTCGACACTGCAGAGTAACTCAAACAATCTCTGTGGATCATCTATCACTTCAGTCTTTGGCATATTCTCTCGTTGACCAAATTTACCCCACAATGAATTTAAACAGAGTTTTGCTACAGATCTCAGACCAGCGTTATATTTTATTCGAGTTTTGTCTAATTTAATGCCCTCTTGTTGCACAAATTCCTCAATATATCGAGCAATCGCGTTTACATCACCGTCAGCACATTCCGAAGGGTAACCCGACGCGTAAGTTTTCTCAGCGAAAAATTTATCGATATAAGTTGGAAATAGACCACCCTGACCCGTGGCCTTGTTGTACTGAGTAATTTTATAAGACCATATTTCCAATATTTTTCTGATGATATAACCCATCTGAACAGCTTTTTTCAACTCGTCAGCAACCCACGTGCCGATAAAAACTCGATCATCAGGATTTTCATGGTCACAATCTGCGGTATACATTGATTCGGCACACGTTCGACACAGTGGAAACAAAAGCTTATTATGCATTTTAACGGGTAGTACAGCATGATATATATTTCGCGGCGGCAATACTTCGTATTTAATAAGACCTTCAACGTGACTTATATTATTTGTTTGACCCACTGGAGAGCGACACTCATCTTCACCCACGTAAAGAGTAGGATGACCAACGGGATATCGACCGTATTTACAGATATATGGATATAATGAACACACGTCTACGTATTTTATTTTCTCACCCTCTTTTGCATCGTAAATTTTGACTATATTACCCGTACGACCACCGAAAAAAGCTTCTCGAGGATGTAACATGAGAAGCCTGACTTGTGACGCATCTTGCATCCCTCTGCTTTTAATACAACGACCAGCAATATCAAGTATTTCATTATCGTTAAAAATACCTTGCTTAAACATGTAAGCTAAGGTACGTAGTCCGCAAAGTCCTAAGATAAATTTAATTTTTTTTAATAATTCATTATTGGAGCAAATGTTTAGACTTTTGCGCCATGAATTATTGCAAAATAATTTTATTTGCGGCTCCCGAACTAATGCTATATTAACAATATTTATCAAGACTTTAAGTAAATTTTTTTTTACCATTTTGCTTCGTGTTGATCTTCTTCTCTGGAACGTTGAACTTTAACTGTTAATCAGACCTGTCAATCTTCGCGTATTTATAGTACGATTTAGACATGAATTTAAAGGTAGGGATGAGGGGTGACGAAGGGGTAGTATGTGCGCAACATTTAATATTTCAAGAATCATCTTAATTTGATATTTAAATCCGCCAACATATGTAAAATAATGTCAGTTTAGCGCGAATCGTGGACCGGTGTGCATGTAAGTATAAATCAGAATGCATATAATTCACCATCATTTCGCTTACGAGTAGGCGGGAATTTTTTCATGTAACGCGATCACACTTGGGCGTGTTCTATATCGTCCACCTAGCTAGTGTGTGTCTTAAGTAAAGAGGCGTTAATTGCTCAACCCACATCATTCGTAGTGAAATAATTTGTATATATTTACATATATTCTGCATATAATTAATACTTATTTGCATATATGTATATATTTACATACATTTAGTATAAGTAGAATAACTACATAACATTTATTTAAATTATAATATATATAGAAATTGTAAAAGATATGAATGTTATGCTCTTCTACTTTTTGCTATCCTGGTACTTTTTATTAATTTTTCGTAATAATCTCTTGTTTTTTTTACATAAAAATTTGAATTTCAATGCATTTATCATTTGCATGTGATTTGCATATGGGTAACGCATTGCACGTTATTTGCATACAAACATTGTGTAAGTAATGTACTTACTCATTACCATGTATACTTTTATGACATTGTAGACCATATTCAGTTTAATATCCTAAGGTCTTATTAAATTTATATATATATATATATATATATATATATATATATATAGTTGTTCTTAGTTATATACGCAACTTGGGCATATTAACAATGAATGTCAAAAATAACTAATCACAAGAGGAAGAATAGCTTTTATAATACCCTGATACTTTCTCTTATATTTATCATGAATTGTCGATATTTATTGCGTGATGATTGATAATTTATCAATAATAATTTTTAAATAATAAATATCTTTCAATATAATATATTCGATTTTGATAAATATTTATATTTACATATGATTTACATATGTATGTATGTGTATATATATATATATATATATATATATATATATATATATATATATATATATACAGTTGTTCTTAGTTATATACGCAACTTGGGCGTATGAACAATGGATGTCAAGAACAACTAATCGCAAGAGGTAGAATAGTTATACTTCGTCTTATGTTTTGGGCTCCTGATACTTTTTTTATCATTTTTGTATCACTTTCTCTATATTTATTGATTCGATACTTTGGTAATGTAATGTAATAATAATAAATATATATTATATTTAGAATATAATAACCAATTTTAATGCATGGCTTATTTGTCCATCATTTGCATATCATCTGCATATGATTTGTATATATATATATATATATATATATATATATATATATATATATATATATAAATATATATATATATAAGAATGTATATATTTTATACAGATTTTTGTTTACACGCGTATGTATGTATAGACATACATATTAGAAAAGATAGAGAGAGAGAGAGAGAGAGAGAGAGACATTTCTCAATTGCTAAAATTTTAAGTTCTATAAAATAGCACCCGTACATACGTCTTTTTCATAAAATTGATTGCAAAAGAGTCAGATTAACAATCTTAGCGTGAGAATGGTATGTGATTTTTTATTAATTATGATTATTTTAACTTTATTTTAAAATATGCTTCTCAAAATACACTTATTAATATTTTCCTGCAAAAGAGTATCAAGTTGCTATTCGTAGTGTGGGAATGGTATGTAATATTTTTATTTTCGGTGGGGGGAGTTAGGCTATTAAGGGTGAAGATTCGGCTTCACTGTCAGTCTCCATCGAAACTCCGGGCAGAAAGGTTGTTCTACAATGTGAGTCTACGTCGGGATGTGCTTCCAACAGTGATCAGCTGGTATAAAATTTTCAAATTTCAAATATTGTGTATTTATTTTTGTGTGTGTGTGTGTGTGTGTGCGTATGCGTGTGAGTATGTGTGTTTGTGCGTGTGCGTGTGTGTGTGTGTGAGCGCGCATTTATTTCTTGGGGCACCAATGTTCCGTCTCAACAACCCCTACTTCGCCTTCTCAGAGGTCATTGACCTAGTGGTCAGTAACCTTTGAGGTGGTGGAGTGGGGGTTTGTTGTGACGGTCCATGGTGCCCCTATAACTACTAGTACCATTTGGTCATTATTATGAATAAATTTAGAGACTAGCGGATCCATTAGGTCTTCTATTGCTAATTTAAGAAGATGTAAAACGGACACTACACCTGTATTCATAAATATTGCCTATCTTTTCATTTGATTGTAAAATTTCCGGAAAAGAAATGCATTAGCTATTAATGTGTTACCAAAATTATTTAGTTAAATTTTGAAATAAATTAACTCATTAGTTATTGAGAATTTTATGTTGCAATATTAAAAATTATTTATTTTATACCAGAAATCCAATATTCTTAAAAACTATTGAATGCATTTAATTTAATATTTAACTAAATAATCTCTGTCGTATATGGGATATCCGTGGAACTTTTTAATTTTGAGAGGTCTTTAGGTGAAAATCTCACTTACATTAAAAATGGTCAAAGAGCTTCCTAAAGAGAAGCACACGTACCAGGGTGGGCTTAAACTGTTGTTTTTACTATATTCATTATGCTCAGAAAATTTGAGAATGATCGAAAGTACGGTCATTTTTTTATAGCTCAAGAAACACACGTAGAAAAATATAAAAAAAAGTATCATTTTTGGCGTATAAAATTATGTATCGTGATGACCGATTTTTCAATCAATACTAAAATTTAATTACATATTTTATTTACAGAAACGAGTAATTTAAGTTCTTATTGAAGTGTGTGCCACTCCAGAAACTTGTATTATGGACTTTTGAATTGTTGTGAAGTCGACCTCTCAAAATTAAAAAGTTCCACGGACATCCCCATATACTTCAAGCTGATGCATTTCTTTTCTATAAGTTTTACAACTAAATGAAAAGATGGGTAATATTTATAATACCTACATGTCCAAAACACATTCGAGCCAGTGTGACTAGATCGGACGAAGAACTCGCGCTTGCGCAGTGGTAGCTCTGCGCTCATTGGGCAACTGAGTAGCGCGAGCTTTGAAAGGACCTAGACATTAATAGATAGATTGCAATTTATTTATTTTTTTTAAATTTTGATGTTATTAAAAAATTTTAAATTGTAAAATCATAAAATATATTTTTTAGAAATCAAAATAATTTTTAATATGTATTTTTTGTATAAATTACTATTAAAAAATAGTATTTTATTAAATAACATATTATAATTATTATTGCGGTAAATAACTATAAACATAAAATTCTTATAGTAAAAAATATGATAAATATTAAAAAATTAATATAAGGCGTACAATTTTTTTAAATCTATTAAATAGCAAAAATTATTATTACTGTAAAATTAGAATTTTTTAGAAAAATAATATAACTGAATGAAACTATATGATATCTAAAACTTAAAAATTATTAATAATCAATTTTAACCTTAAAATCTCATTATTTTAAATAACCGTGGGGCAGATGATCATGTATCATTTCACGCCAGAGATTACTCGAAGCAGTTTTGGTCTAGTGCGTAGCGTAGGCGCTTTTCCTTTTGGGTGCGCGGGTTTAACTCTCGGTGAGGACCACTTTTTTTTTTTATTGTTGTAATATTTTTTTTCTTTTTTTTAATTCTAATTTTTACATTTTCTATTTTTTTAATAATAAATTGATTTTTATAAGTATATGATATTTTTTTCTTTACTAAAAAGTTTTTTTTGAATAAATTATTTTTTATGTGTACACTGAAAAGACGCAGGGACCACTACAGTCACCCACCTGACCGTAGTTACGCCGAATCCTACAGCCTGTACAGTTTGTGAAATCGGGACCGTAGCGGCGCCGGCCCGCGCCTTGAGAGCGCCGCAAACGACCTTTTGCGGCGCTAGTTACCGCGTCTATACAAGTTATATATAGTGCCGCACACACGGCTTATTAGGAGCTGCTACAAAACGGGACCACTCGAGCGCCGGTCTTGCTCCGTAATGGATTGAAAGAGGAAGCGCCGTTACGGATATACCAGTGTGGCGGGGAGAGCACCCATGTCTTTTCAGTGTAGTAATTAAAAATAGTAAGAAATAAATAATAGTGATATTTATTTTATAATACTATAGCTTTATTTATTAATAATAGGATTCAAAAAATTCACATAATAAATAAATTTAATTATTCTATTAATTTATTTATGTTATTATTTATTTTATGTTTATATGTGTATATATATATATATATCTATATATATATATATATATATATATATATATATATATATATATATATATATATATATATATATATATTAAAGAAAAACAAAATTTAACTATAGTATTTAAACCATCATAATTATTTATTTATTAATATTTTTAATTACCAAGTGAAAAAAATAATTTATCTTAAAAAAATTTTTATTGAAAAAAAACTAGTTACTAAAAATCAGGACAAGACGTTCCTGAAATTCATTGCACCAACAAAATGGTAAGAACCAGAAAATGAAAACAATTGCTACTTTTGTACAACATAAGTAGGGGGTATAGCTTATATTAAGAAAAAAAAAAGTACATTATTCTAGTCCTAAAACTGTTGAGTTTCCAGAAAATATCCTTATAGAAGGTTTGGAAAATGAAGAATCACGAGATAGTTTTACAGCAGGTTTAGATTCTCTGCATGTAGACGATCATTCGACAAATCAGATTAATGTGAAAGAAACAGAACCAAGCGATAACACATCATCCGAAGATCTAAGCGAATCCGACGAAAGTGTAGAAAATCTCTCTTCAGATGATGATGAAGAATATGTACCTAAAGGTGTGAAGAAATCTGTGAAAAAATATAATCAAAAGAGTCTAAATGATTTATTTAGAAGGGCTGGTCTATCTAAAGAGCAATCTAAATTGATGGCTTCAGACTTTAAAAAGCGAAATATGCTGACAAAGGGAACTAAAGTAAGTGAATATCGTGACCGAGAGAAAACCTTTCGAAAATATTTTGAAGAAGATTCAGGGCTAGTTTACTGCATTGACGTAAAAAGACTTATTGACGAATTAAAACCAGGTATATACAAACCTGAGGATTGGCGCCTGTTCATTGATTCGTCTAAGCGGAGCCTTAAAGCAGTCCTTCTTCATAACACAAATAAGTACGCTCCTATACCATTAGCGCATTCAACTGTGCTTAAAGAAGAGTATTCAAACATTGAATTGGTTTTGTCAAAAATAAAATACGAGGAACATAAATGGCTAATATGTGGAGACTTAAAAATTTTATCCATGATACTAGGACAACAATCTGGATTTACAAAATATCCTTGTTATTTGTGTATGTTTGATAGTAAAGATAGGGAAAACCACTACAAAAAGAAAATTGCAGCATGGTCTAGTTTTGAAGATGTATGAACAAAATTTTTGGGTAGCACTAAAGACGTAAATTACAAAAATATTGTAAAAAAATGGTACGCAACTTTGAAAAACTGGGCTGTCCAATGGACTTGAAGCTTCATTTCCTTGATTCACATATTGATCAATTTCCTGAGAACAACGGGGACTTTAGTGAAGAGCAAGGAGAAAGGTTTCACCAAGACTTGAAGGAATTTGAACGCAGATTTCAAGGACGATGGGGTATAAATATGTTGGCAGATTACTGCTGGATGATGAAGAGAGAAACATCTTCAAAAAGAGGTCAAAAGCGTGTCAGAAATCCTTTACGCCGGTCATTTGACGAGAAACGTGTGCGTAAGCGTAAAACACTATAAAACTTTATTTAAAATATTTTTTTGGAAGACAAAAATAAAAATAGATATCGCCAATATCTAGTATCCAACATCTCACTATCGAAGTTGCGAAGTATTAGCGAAAATTCTACAAACTCAATTGATTAACCCATTAAAACTCTAAGGCACTTCTTAAAAGAAGCTAAAAATATTATAATGGAGTTCATGAATATTGTTATACATAAGTTCTAAGTCTTATTTTATGATCAAGAGTCGAAAAAGGTTCTAGTTTTGTGATTTATGTAGTGGAAAACCTCCAGAACAGTATCCAAAACATCAATTTTTTGAAAAAAATATTAATTCATCACGTTTATTGTCCACTTACGTCGATTAGGAGTTGTTTTTTGAGAGAAATGACTTAAAATTCGTGATCAGCGACCTCAAAAACTCCCAGTAAAGTATTTTCAATGTTTATAAATCGGTTTAAGATCGTAAAACTTGATTTTAATGTCATTTTAATCCAATTTGAAGCAAATTTTCACTCTTCGCGATTTTCTGCCTTTTCATCGCCGTATGGTGGGTTGGAATTTCTGTATAAAAAATTCAAAACATGGTTTTCGATGTATTTTTTCCCGTAGAATTCGATTCTGAAGTCGAAAAAATAAAATTTTTCTTAATTTTTTTTTAATTAAAAAAAAACCATGAAAAAACCGTTAAAAAATGAGGTTTTTCGAGCAAAACCCCATAAAAAAGTAGCTGGACCCTATTTTTTTATTGCAAATTCGGATTCAGCGTCGAAAAATACATAAGAATATATAGGTCTGGTCAATTGCACAGACACTTTTGTTTTTTTTGTGGGCCTGTGTTATCAATTTATAGATTTTCCAATTCATATTTTTCAAAGACTTTCATTTGAATTTAAATAATTATAGACTTGCTTTGATATCAACGGCAAACTCTTCATCAAGGCTAATGACAAAGTAATATTTTTATTTTCTGAATACTACGATGTAACCTTTGATTTCGCTTTATTTATTTGTAGTATGTACGTAGTATATAGTGTAGTATGTAAATATGACTACAGTGATTGTTTACAAAAAGATTTGAGAATGTGCTTACTCGGAAATTCTCTACGAATATATATATATATATATATATATATATATATATATATATATATATATATTCAATTTTGAATATATAAAAATTATAAGCAGTATAATATGTATTAAATTTCAAGTGTACAAATAATTTAACACTTCATGGTATGTAATTTATGAATAAAATTGTTGACTTTATTATTTAATTAGAATTTTGTGAGTGCATCTCAAAAAAGGCAGGAGAATTATATGCCACGGGAGATTACCTGATAATTTAAACGGAATTTTCACCGAGTAAACGGTCTCCAACATTCACTGCTATACAAACTTTTTTAGTTGTACATTACTACTTTCTTAAATGTCTATTACGTATTTGAATATGCGCTTATATCATCTGTGACAGTTAAATGTTTAGAGCCGTCCTCTCTTGACTGGTTGTCCACTGCAGGTAGAAAACGTTATTTTTCTGCTACTTTCTTATTTAAAATGTTTTTTTCCTGCTCACCGCCTTATTTATACTCTATTGAGGGGCGATGTGAAGCCTTCGACTATACCTTTTGCTGTCATAGAATGTTATCATAGATCGTTCGGTAACGTCCTCGCGTCTATCGATCGATCTACTCTCAATTTAAGTCTTTTGTTGTTTCGCTGCTATATACTTACTAGTTACAATATATATACTGTTTGTAATACATATTATAATCTTATTTTTATATTCTTCATAATTTGTGCAATATAATGTACAGCAATAAATAATTATCTATCTATCTTTCTCTTTCTTATCAAAGAAGATAGACGCTTATAGAAGGATACTTCTGGGTTAAATTTTTCGTTCGAAACGCTAGGTAACACTTTAACATTGTTTGTATATCCATGCATATGAAAAATTTGATATATATAGATATAAAAATACATGGGATCTAGTGGCGCCCTCAGTAGCTGGGTAACTCATTTTTGGCAGAAATTTCCCATTTAAGAGTACACTTCTATAAGCGTCTATATTCGTTGTTCTTATGTATTATAAAGGCAGCCTAGAATAAAGGGGCCTGTGTCTATCCTTCTTTCTTTACCGGTTACAACCAGAATTATAGAACTGATATAATATACCTTATACAGAATTGATATGAGGAATTCGTCTATATAATAAACATTTTATTGTTGAAATTTAACTTGGTTTATTTTTTTGAATTATTAATCGTAGTGTATCATCATAATAAAGGTACATAAATAGTTTATTTTAATGATTTATCATCAGTGGCAGAGGAGAGAGCTTATTTGGTCGTAAGCAGCAGATGATTCAACACGATAATTTTAATTTATTGATTTTTTATCAATACTTAGTTATCATAACGGGTAATTGAAACGTACTTTTCGTCCGGAATTATGAAAAATTGTATATTGACATCAGAATAAAAGTGGAATATCAATCGCTCGCGTATTTACAGCTCTCGCATCGCTCGAGCGGCAATCCATACGCGAGCACTTAATAGTCAAATTTTCTCCCTAGGTTAATAATATACTATTTATTTATTGCAGAGAATTATGGGTCTCTGATTTTGACGTGCAAAAATATGCGGAAAGTTTACGGAAGAGGTTCACCATAATTAAAACATTTCCTGATACCAGATCAAATCACTGTTCTATTCCATGTGATGTAGAGTCGATAAAAATGAAGGTCACCTCTTTTGACAACGTTATTCAATTTCCACTATATAAATATTTTATAAGAATTAAAAAAAATGATTATATTTTTTTTCATATGAATAATATATAATAAAATCGATGAATAATTCTTAAAATTGCACTTAATTTATATGTTAAAAATCGAAAAATAATTCTTTCACAGATTTCAAAAGCAATTCCTGATAATAGATTAGCGCAACAGGTGAAATGACGTTTATTTATTTATTCTTGCAAAAATGTTTACGGTATAAATCTAAAAATGTAGTAGTTTCAAGAATTCAATTATGCGAGTCTTCTGAGCGGACTTTTATATCCAGATCTTTACCTCAAACAGAAATCTGAAAATTGCTACGACGAGCTCCAACATCACTTGGTAATTGCAAATTATTTTTGGCGTTTATGTCACATTCTGTAGGCTTAAACACCGAAAACATTCATCTCTTATCTACCCACACATTGTTGACAACGAGAAAACACCTAATCGATCGTCGAAGTTACATAGGCAGCGGTCACCCATCCAAATAATAACTGCGCCCAATGCTCCTTAATTTCGCCGATCGGCCGAGGTACAGTTCCGTGACCCCACCAATGTGTCGGTACATTTTTGCTTTCTCATAGAGAAAGCATTGTATCGGTAAAAAAAATTTTTTTCTATTTTTTCATTAATTTGTACATATTTAGACTCAGGGAGTCGAAAAAAGTGGTTTCCAGAAAATGTCTGTATGTATGTGTGTGTGTGTGTGTTTGTGTGTGTGCGTGCGTGCGTGTGTGTGTGTGTGTGTGTGTGTATTCAGTACGCCAATAAGATCTCGAGAACTACTCGATGGATTAACTTCAAATTTTGCATGCAATTTATTTTTTTGTATAACTGGGGGGGGGGGAATTTATTGAAAATTGATTCTCTTAGCTCAGTTTTTTTTTAGAGCCATTTTAAGAATTTTAAAAAAATTTTAATTTTTCTTTTTTTTGATATTTTACGTAAACTACTCGAAGAATTTTCTTGAAAATTTGTATGAACATTATTTGCGACTGCCAAAAGAAGAAAAACTTTTACCAACTGATTTTCTTAGCGCACTTTTAATTTTAGAGCATTTTGAAAATTTTGAAAAAAAAATTTTTTTTTTCATTTATTTTTTATTTTACGACAACCATTCGATAGATTTGCTTCGTAATTCGTATGCAAGTTATTCGCTATTGTCTAAAGAAAACAAGCTTTGGAACACTTATTTTCTTAGCGTAGTCTTAATTTTAGAGCATTTTGAAAATTTTGGAAAAAATCTCTATTTTTCATTTTTTTTCTATCACACAAAAACCATTCGATAGATTTGCTCGAAAATTTTTATGGAAATCATTTGCAATGGCCTAAATAAAACAAGCTTAGAAAAACTTATTTTCTCAGTGCAGTTTTAATTTTAGAGCATTTTGAAAATTTTGAATAATATTTTTCTAATTTTTTTTAGTATTTTACGTAAACTACTCGATGAAGGAGCTTCAAATTATGTATGGGAATTATTTATGATTGTCAAAATAAAATGAACTTTTGAAAACTAATTTTCTTCAATTTTCTTGAGCGTCTTTTAGGAGACTGACGCTTCCGCTTAGCAACACGATGTTTATATGCCGACCCCTTCATCATTTCAGAGATTTTATTAACTGCTTTCCTCTTGAGATTCCGACCTGATTCATGCATTCTCGTATTTACAGACTGTTTGAAATTTGTATCGTTGTTGGTAACATCGTCTAGTACATGCATTCCCGCGCGAACAGCTTCTTTACCGACTGCTTTTGCTCCACTGGTAAGATAAGGTAAGACTCTTCGAAAAAGTCCTCCTAGAAAACTTCCTATACCATGACCACGTTGGTAATGTGAACCGCTGAATACCCGGTGGATTCCGCCGCCGCCAATCTGCTCGGAATAATAAGCTGCGTAATGAGACATATTTTTAAATTAATGATTATGTTTAAAGTGAAGCGTAACGGTCAACGTCCCATACTCAAATGGTATACGACGACCATGCTGATCCCTTATATCTAAAATAATATTCTGAAAGGTGTTATTAAGTAAAGGAATGTAATTTATAGGTGAAAACTGTTTTACTATGTTAGATCCAAATGTGTATTTTGTATTATTAAATGTGACTATACGTAACAGTGAAGCTTGAGTATCTCCCACTGTGTAAGGCACACATAAATCTGTGTAAATGTAGAATTGATCGGCTATTGCTCTTGCTAAACATGCTGGCCTATTACCGGTAATCGTCACTCCCTTTGTGCTCTCCTTATTTGTCTTTGCTTTTAAAGTAATAATCGCCTCTTTACCATAAAATTCATTTTCAAATCCGAAAACTTTTCTAAGCTTTTTATTCATTTGGATATAATGTATTTCTTCACATTCGCATACTCGTTGTATCGCGTAAAATCTTTTTCTTTTCTTCGAGGCGTCAAATACTATATGCTTATTAATATTACCAGCATGGTTATTGATTGCTCGGGCCATATCACCAATATTTTCATATACTCCAGAGGGAAATGAACATTCAAATTCTTTTATATTGCTCACATCGAAAATATTTTGAGGAAGTTCTTTACTATCTATGTAGAAGGCAAACTTTGCTTCAGATTCCTGAATGTGTAAAATAGTACTGGGTATATGAATTTCAGTCAATCCGACACTCCCATCACCGTGTAATCGTATCTCATGCGATAAGTGGGTGGTAAAGCAAGATGTTGTGTTATCCGGAAAGTATTTCATACTACTATTACTAGGAAGAACCAAGTAAAAAGATTCATCTTCCATTTTTTTTAAAGGTTAGTTAATTCACTTGCGTTTATCCAAGAATTTAATTTTTCAGGATACCCATACCATTTAACCAGTACTTGCTTATTACGACCACGACCTCAGCTACGTATTACACGATCAATCTTAAACTTTTCTGTTTCGGCTTAACGTTTTTGTCCAACTTTAACCAACTCTTCGGGATAGAAAAACCCATCTATTTTTTCACCATTTAAATCTGTCAATTCGTACGTGTAAAGCTGCTGCCGCCTTGATATACGCGAAATTTTAAAAATTTCTTCGTTATAATTTTTCTCGTATCCTTTCTCGAAGGTACCTTTATTACGACTGATGCGGACATAAGAACCCACTGAATATATAGGTGCGTGAGATGGTTTTCTTTGACTAAGAGCTCTTTTTTCTAAATTCATTCTCGCTTTGGAAGCATTATAAATTGTCACTTCTACAGGTATCATTCTAATTCCACTGTGTAAAGTATGATTGTATGCTTTCACTATGTTTTGTATGACATCTATGTATCTGTGAGTATTTTTATGCGTAAAATATCGAAACATACGTTCTTTGAGTGTACGATTTAAACGCTCTACTACAGCTGCCTTGACATCTGGGTTTCGTACTGTACGAAACTTTATATCCCGCTTTTTTAAGTAATCTTGAAAGTTTGTTCCTGTAAATTCTTTTCCCTTGTCTGATTGAACAGAGATAGGAACTCGACCGTTCAATCTCTTGAGAATTTTTCCAAAAGCGTCGGCGACGCTGCTTGCACTTTTATCGCAAAGAATTTCTACCCAAGCATACTTGCTAAGCACATCTATAACAACAAGTAAGTAACAATATCCATCGTTATATTCTTTAAAAGATTGTATATCGCATAAGTCTATTTCCCAACAATCATCAATGTTTGTTACATTATATCTTAATCTTGGAAATCTTCGACGAATAGGTTTGTGCAATGTATAAACGTCTTGATTACTCAACCAATCGTAAATTCTAGCCTTTTCGCGTTTATTTCGCGCAATATTTACACGAATTAAATTACGCGCATCTGCATACCTGGCCTCGTGTGAAGTATCGTAATATATGTTTTTTAAAGACATTTTTTCTTAGAAATTAAAACTTTTCCACTTTTCCTTAGTTGAAGCTTTTTTATTTCTAGTAGTATGGTATTCGTGTCGAGAGTGTAATTCTTTTTCCAAATCTTCCAACTCGGTTGAATTTTTCCGTTTGCGATTTCTATTATATGGTTTGATAGGTTGATGTATTTTATACAAATGTAATACATCAGTATTACCAATGAGTTTTGCTGGTGTTTCCGATAATGACAAAAATCTTGTAATTTGTGCTCTACCAGGAGGAGGAACGGAATCTGTCTTTTTTCTTCGTACAACGTCGTTAACTAATTCTATAATATTCGAATTTGAAATAACACTGCCCTCTAGTGTGACTTGTCCTGTATTATCCCATTTCAAGAGGTTTCCTACACCGTTTGTTTTCCAACGGTCAAGTAACAGACGTGCATTCCTCTTATAACTCTTTGGAATATTTTCGAGAATATTTTCATCCGTGAGTGGCGCTGCTAGCGTTGCTTCCGCCTCTTCGATTTCATGTTCTGTTTCGATTGCATTTTCATGTCGTTCTACATTTTTGAAATGAAGATATTTCTGGAGAATTTGCATGCATTTTTGATACTTTTCGCGTTCATCCGTAATACTTTTGGAAAAAAGGATATCGTGCATCTCGGCGTCTAAACGTGACAACTTGTCTCCTTTGGTTTGCACAGTGTGCTCTATTTCAGGATTCTCGTGCTTTTGCCTCGTTGAACGTAAACCTCTTTCGTATTCATCTTCGGGTATTATAATCATTTTTCGCGTGCGCTCCATCACGTTTAGAAGTTAATTTAACCAAATATTTTTGATACTAAGGTACCTATAATCGGTGCCAATAATAGAGGTAAAAAACTTCCACCGTTTTGAATGATGACGCGTTTTTTTCTGATGCCAATTACTACTAGTCTTACAGCTCTCGTTGTTCTTTCTATCTTTTTTCGTTACTAGTTTTCGTAATACGTGTTTGTATTTTTTCAGTCGTTCTTTTTATGATTTTTTTAATTTTACATTACCATGTAACACGTTCAGGGCACATTCACATATACATTTGATTAAATTTTTATCAGACGTTCGAAGTAAGGCCACCCGTTGATGACTGTCTGAATGACAAAGTGCGTTCAAAATTGCGATACGCTTTTTACTGAAGTTTGGTGGTAAACAGTTGCATTGACCTCCGATCTGATCAACTTTCTTCTTCTTTCCACGTTTCTTCGATGTTATCTTAGCCATAGCTATCCCTATACTGATGGTGATTCTTTTCAGAGTTTCTTTTTATATTTGTGATCTTAGCGAAATTTCGAATGATACTTTGGTAAGTATGCGTATTGTGTTTTATCATCCGGAAATATACATGTGCGAAATCGGAATTCCTCCTTTGTGCTCAGTTTGAAGTCCAAGAAAAGATAACCGTGTGGTGCACGTGTACTGTCTAAATAGGCTTCTTGCAAAAATTTTGGATCCTCGGGATAAACTTGTCGGGCAAAATATGGAATTTGAGCTCGATCTCGTGGATTTTTAAAAATAACGATATAATTAACATTTAATGAAATATCTTTTTGTCCACTACCTTTGTGAAAAAGATTTTGAGTGATGAAAATAACGCTGATATTTTTATGATGACTACCTTTTGTAAACAAATCCAGAATAATATTGTTGGAAGATTCTCGCATCAAGTCGTCGATAATTATTAATTTTCTCTTTTCATTATCGTTAGAATGGTCCGAAGGTTGTGGCATTCCTTCTTGAAATTCTATAGGTTGATGAGACGGTGTTTTTAATTCGTTTTGGTATGTTTCCTGCCACTCTGCGTGATAAAATAAAATTCTATCAAATGCTACATTGCAAACATTCGGTAGGTTCGCGAGAAATCGTTTAACGAATACTGTTTTACAGCACCCCGTAGGTCCACTGACGATACATGTAAATGGATGTCTAAGTCGTGTATTCATCTTGCAAGTTAATGTAATACTGTCTACTTCACACCCAACATCCATGTATTTAACGCGGGAGGGCGGCGGCGCGGCGCGGTCGAGACACGCGCGAATATTAGCTAACTTAGCACGCGCGCGTCTCGTAATTAGCTTATTACCGCGGACGAGACACGTGCGGATATTAGCTGACTTCGCACGTGTCTCCTGATTAGCTTATTATTATCACGAGGGAAAGTTTCAAGACCATAATCTATACTGCGCGGAAGAGGATTAAAAATACATTAATTAAGTTTTTATTTTTACCAAGGTTAAAAAGTTGACTAACAAAGAATACCAGATGAATGGAAGGTAAGTAAAAAATTAAGATATTTTTCTGTATGTATCTTTATTCGAAATATACTTTTATTAAACATATTATCGCACATAAAAATTTTCTAAGGTTTTTTGTATCCAAACGGTAGAGAAATCTGAGAAGTTACATATCTTCTCTTCTTCAAAACAACGCTACAAGTTTTAAATTCTTCGCGTGTTACAACTTCACGCAGTTTTGTACGACGAATAGCCTTAAAGTTTAATTTTATCTTTTTACATTCTTGATTAATATGCTCACATTCGTCCATTTCATCGCCTTCCTCATTATCTTTTACATTTTCGTCAAATGTAGCATATCGCATATTTCGAAAAGCATTGGAAATCAATTCATTAATACTATCGAAATTTATTTTAATTCCGTTTGAAAAATTTAATGTTATTCCTTTCACCTTACAGCATTCGAATTTTCCACCATTATCATTAACAGCTCGAAATCCGTAAAATTTTGGACCTCCGGAAATAAAATGTTCTATATACGTATTCTCCCCGTAAACTTTCAATTCATCCGTCATATCCCCAAGTTTCGTACCTACATTTGGGTTATATTCATTGAAATCATCAATATGAGATTTAAATATGCAAGAGTCTGTATCGCAATATAAAACATGGTTATCTAATTTTTCCAAATCTTCGTATAGTTTCAATCGTGCTTGTGCTGTTGTGTATGCCGCAATCACGACATTTGTGTACGGTGTAGACATTACAGCATCATTCATATATTGCCAATAAACATATAACACCTCGTCGTTAAGAATCAATACATCATAAACTTCTTTTTCTGGACATGTAACTAATTTTAAAAGAGCTTCACGCGTTTTTATTATTTCAGTTTGTTTTAAATTACTTCTTGAGCAAATTTACCCCAAAACGAGTTGAGACAAAATTTTGCTACAGCACTTAAACCAGCATTTTTTTCAATCTTTTCTCTGTCCAAACGTATACCTTCATCTATTTCATATTGTTCGAATTACTGATTTTTAGTATTATCATCAATGCACCATGAAGGCCAGCCGCTCGCCTCTTGTTTTATCTTCAAAAATGTATTAACATATTCCGCAAAGAGTCCACCTTTTCCCGTAGCCTGATTATATCGTGTCATTTTGTACTGCCAAATTATATAAATTTCAGTTATGCGATAACCAAGCTGAATAGCTTTGCGTAATTCATCGGCAACCCAAGTTCCTGAGAATTCACGTTTTTCTATAGACTCATGATCACAGTCGCCTTGTCTTAATTCCTCACAGCAAGTACGACAGAGTGCAAAAAGTAATCGCCCGTGCATTTTAATGGGTAGTAATGGTATATATAGATTTTGCGGTGGTAAAATTTTACATTTGATTAAACCTTCAACCCGCGATAAATCGTTGTTGTTTTCAAGGGTCAATTGATTACATTCTTTACCAAAAAAAATACGAGGATGACCGAGCGGAAATTGTCCTCGCTTACAAATATAAGGATAAAGAGAACATATATCGGTGTATTTTATTTTTTCTCCTTGATTAATCTTATATTGCGTAACGAAATTTTCTGTTCTCCCGCCGAAAAACGCATCTCGAGGATTTAAAGTTATTTGACTTATGATAGGATGATTATTTACGTAACTATTAATTTCTGGATTTTAAGCCTTGATTTGATCGAATGCGCATTCCCACATTTCACGAACTTCGTAGCCGAAAGATTTAAGTTTTTCAATCTTTTTTTGCGTAGATTCAAATGCTTCATTCAAAGTACGAGCATAACTCATTGATTTTTCGCGATTCATAGGGAAACATTTAGGACAACCGGGAGAGTAACATCCCTGATATTCAAATACGATACCTTTTTCACTAGGTTATGTCGGGGGTAAGAATCCGTCAACGCGAAAATTACCGGGTAACGTGTTCTCTCGAGCTCTGCCTGCATGTATTATTTCCTTTCCCAATTCGCGCTCACACTGAAGTAACCATTGCAATGATTTTTGCGAATGTTTATCTGCACGACGATACCCAGTAGGTGGTATAATACCAATACTGTTTTCTATTAAATAATTTTTCCTATATACAGTCGAACACGCAGATGCTATTGTCGTAGCCTCGGAAAAGGACAAGTTTTCCCACATTCTATGAATATTTTTCTAAAAGCCATACATGAAAGTCTTAAAATTTCAACATCCATACGGCAATAATCAACTATTTCACGTTTAAAATCAAACTCGGAGTTCTTATTTTCGTTATACCAGGAAAAAAAATCTTCTCTCTCGTTAACGGTCATTGAATCTGGAGCGTGAAATCCAGCATCGGGTAACGTACCTTTGTAATTCTGATTTTCTAATGTATTAAATAGGTGGGGAAAAAAGCCTTTTTTATTTGACGGTGGAAGATCAAAGGCTTTCGGAAGCGCGCTTAATTTCATGTGAAAATAATTTAAGCTATCTATAAATTTTGTTCGACCACACTGCAGCATGATGATGTTTTGTCCGTTCAAAATTACATTAGGTATTAATGACGTATTTTCAACTATTTCTTTTAGAATAAATTGTCCATCAAATCCGCCTGAATTATGAGCTATACAGATTATTTGATCAAATACAGATTTTTCGCGAATACTTATTTCAAGTAAACGTTTCACAGGTTCATCTCTAAAAACATATTCATATACGCCGCATGTGGAACAAAGTGTATTCATATTTTCCGTCTTGTAGCAATCATCGCAAAGCTGTTGAACTACACAGAGATTTGGTATGTGAATTTTTACAGCTGGATTATTCCGATATGTACAATCTTGTCGTGTTTCGAAATCGTAAAATATAAATAAATTTTTTTTTGGTAGATTCTCATTTCTAGACGTTTCTCTTCTGGATGGCGGCAAGATTGGTTGAATATAACATAATTTGTTTATACTATGATTTTTATGACAGACGTTACACCAGTTAACCTCACACTCATGCTTGGACTTATTAATGTTAATTCGTTTAAAACAGCCATGACATACTTTAACAACGTCGCATAATTTTTTGTAGTTTTTTTTGTAAGATCCATCTTTTTTATGATTATTAAAACAATTAACACCGAATAAATCGCGATTGCAATCTCTACAGTATATTTTTTTAACATTTTCAGAATCACATGTTGGCTTTACGAAACACATGGGGCAAGTAGCCGTACATTTATGCTCATCTTCATAACGATATCGTTTATTACAGTATTCACAATAAAATTTACTTCTAGCGAGCCCTGTCAAATTTAAAATAGTATCAAAATGTTTTCTACGATCGTTGTACAGAAGATTAATTACGGAATTTCTCTCGTGATTCACGTAAGGTCGACCATCGAAAAATGGAGATTCACCATTTCCAAAAGTTGATTCATCATAAATCACGATAGCTATACCGCGTTCCGCGTAATATCTTTGAAACGCCTCAACTTGTTGTACACTGCGACCGTTATTCGGTATTTCAATATTAGCACCAATTATAATAGCGTTTGCACGTTGAATTTGTAAATTTCGCCTACCATAGTGTATCTTTTTTTAAGTTTCACGCACTTCTACCGTGTCAAATTTTTTCAATTTCATATGAGCTTCACCAACTACCAAAGCCTTGGGTAAACACTTTTTATCATCGTTTCTTATAGATACAACGGATCTCTGTCCAATTACATTGATAGATAATTTTTTTTTATTCCGTCCACCTCCTTCACCTCGCGGTACATTTACAATTGTTACTGATAAAATAAAACTATTATCTATTTGAAAATCTTCATTACTTTGAACTAAATTACTAATTAAACCCCATAAATCATTGTAAAAAAAATTATTTACCGGTCGAAGAGATATACCCGTGGGACCATGCGTTAACTGAATACTTCTAATACTTACTCCTATTCTATCATCTTCACTCATCATAGAAATTAAATATGAATGAATGTCGCGTATAGCATTTTCTAACCAAAGAATTAAGTTAACACTAGATGATGTAGGTGGTAGTATTTTAAGTAACTCTTATATTTCTATGTAATGACTCGTATTTTCAAGTATAATAAATCTCTCCCCGGGGGCGCGTATGTCTACATCATTTCGCAAATTTTCTTCTTCGCTTATGTGTATATTGTTATCATTGACAATACCACTTTCATTTACTTCCGAATATAAGTTTACTTCGCTATTCTTATTCATATTTTCTTCAACTTGAGTACTTATTTCATTATCAGCAACACCACCACCTATCTGTTGGAACTGCGTTGATTGTGAATCAGATGTTGATTCTCCATTATATTCCATACTTTCGGTTTTACTCGTGTATATAGATAAGGAAGAATTTGACATGAGTGGAACGGAAGATGAGATTCCAGGAAAATTAAAATTTTCAGTTTCTGAAATTTTATTAAATAACAATTTATTGTAAACAATATTTTTACAAAAAATAATATTTTCATCAATTTTTAATTAAAATTAGACGGGAAAATTTTTAATGATTGAAATTAGCAAAAAATGAAAATTTATTTCAGTGTATAAAACGGTATCAGGAAGTATAACTAAATCGAAAATCCACTTAAATTCTCCCTGAGGAACATATAACACTCTCTTCACTTCGATGGATAAATATCTCGGAAGTTGAGGATAATGGCCGATGTTCCTCCGAATAACTTTGAATAATAACAATAGTAAATTTTCATAAAAATAATTTCAAAAAAGATAAATAATCTATGTCATGATAAAAAATTATATTTACCTCTATTAATTTGACGAACTCCACTACTATCTTGATTGAATTCATAATAAGGCATTGATGTACCATCTGGATGATGGTAAATTTCCTCACAATGTTCTTCCGACAAGAAAATGTCATGTAAAATATCCCGTTCTTGTGCTTGTCCTTCGGAATGTTTTGCAAAATTCTCCTCTACGGGAACCCGTATGCTATGTCTATCTGTAGCATGTGCAAATAAAAAATCTCTAAATCGTTGATTTCGTTCTGGATAAGAATTTTGTACTACTGCTTCTTCCTCCTCTACTTCTTCTTTAATGTTATCTAAATTGACAATATTTTCTGAAGTTTCATCTGTATTCATTCCTTCAACAAATGCATTTATACTTTGTTGAATTTCTTCAAGTTCAGCAGTGGAAAACTTTTTTTCTTGGAGATTATTTTCCTCTTTACCACTTTCACTAAGTTCATTTTCTGGAATAGTTTTACCCTCTTCTTCCATTGACTGAAAGACAAATGAATCGGATGGTAAAATATCATAGATGCTAGGGTCAATGTTCTCTTTTTCATTAAAAATTTTTGTTATATCTCGCTCATCATCATCAACATCATCATCATCATTATCATCATCATTATTATCAATGTCACTATCATCGTCATTTTCGTTATCATCAGGAGTTTCGTCATTGTCATCGTCCTCATCATCATTTAAAAGACCTTCTATTACTGAAAAAAATTTTTAATTATTTTTTCAATAAAAAATTCATATTAAAATTAAATACATTGTTTTGAATAAAAATATTGAATTTTGTTTACGAAAGTTTCTACGTATTTTATCTTTATTATATTACTTAAGAATTAAAAAAAATCGTACATAAAAAGTTTTTTATGTGTTGCAAACTCTTATACACGATAGCCATACGAGTTTCTACTCTTTTGAATGAATATATTTTTTCTTTGATTTAATATTAAAATCCTATGACATTTAAAAAATATAAATCATTAATAAGATTTAATATCAATAAATATTAAAAACAAATCAAACTTATTTTTTTAAACCTTATATATAATCAAGAAAAAAGTTTAAAAAAAAAAACAAGTTACATTTGTTTTCGTAAGCATGTCATAAAATCATAAAGCACTCGATATGCTCAGACTTTTTTAATTCTCGTTTCTCTTATATACTATATTCTTTGCATACAAAAATAATTTTTGTTAAATTAATTAAAAATTAATATTTTGTATTACATAATGTTATAGAGAGTACCCATATTCGTTCCTCGTAAGAGATCCAAAATTCAATTATTTTTTCGATATCTCCATTATTTTACGAGATATGGAGCGGTAAAGTTTCTGATTCTTAAATTTAATTTTAATGATAATAATTTTTGTTTGACATTTAAAATTATAAAATATTAATAAATTTTTAATATTAATAAATATTAAAAAACAAATTAAACATTTTTTAAACCTTATATACATATTTAAAAAAAAAGTTTAAAAGAACTGTATAGAAAAAAAACAGACGTACAAGTTAAATTTTGTTTTTTTGTAAACAAGTCATAAAGCCGTACAATGAAGTTGTAAAGACCCTAATAAAGCGAACCGTAATTTACGATAAGCGGCCGACTTATAAGAAGCGTTCAGACCTTTTTAATTCTCGTTTCTCTTACCCATCATTTTCTTTGGATACAGAAAATAATTTTTGTTAAATTAATTAAAATTAATATTTTTTATTACATAATGTTATAGAGAGTACCCATATTCGTTTCTCGTAAGAGTCTCAAATTTCATTTATTTTTTCGATATCTCCATTATTTCACGAGATATGGAACGAAAAAGTTTCTGATTCTTGAATGTGATTCTAAGTGAAAATTATTAAAGAACACTTACCTTTTTTTCCTGGTACTCGTTGAGTATTTCTCGCAGAACTGCGAAATTGGACCACCTTTTTTTCTTAATGTATTCTATAATAATTTCTTGAGCGCCTTGATTATATTTTAAAAATTTATCATAGAAAAAAGCAATTTTTTGCGGACCACAAAATTGTAATAAAAATAACATTTCGCGTTTTAACTGAAAGAATACCATTCTCTTAACACGTCGACGCCATATCGAATTACACCGCGTGTTTATAAACGAATTACCCTGCCGTAAGTGGTAGACAATTTTATATATTTCACATCGCAACGCTGCAGTAGTTGCTGATATCACGATTGACCTCATTGTGACTGTTGCAAATTTATTAGAGGGCAACCTTTTTATACCTTATAATAAAACAGAGTGGGAGAAAAAATGTTAGCATTAATTATTATTTTTTCATCATGATCAATGTTACATGATATTATTAAGGCCCTACAGGAGTTTCAACAGGAAATTTACATTTAGATAATTAAAATTATTTCTTGTTTAAGATAAAAATTTTCTTAGAATAATACACTATGATTTATATGATATGTTTTTACATTATACCGCTAAAGGGAATGTGAGGAATAGCATTGCAAAAAATGTTTTTAAATAGTTTTGCGACTGTAAAAAAAAAAGATGATTTTATCTTACGCATGGTAATAATATTAACTGATATTAGCATGGTGTTGCGTTTGTTTCTTTGATCTGTATATTTACTAAATGGGCTTATGCTTACGTACCGAAAAAATTCTAAGAACAATATACAATGCTTAATTTTATATAACGAAAATGATTTCAAACAGGAGATTTATATTCTGATGAATAAAATTAATTTTACGGTCATCTTATATGATAAAAATAATTTCTTAGAATACTTTGGGGGGTTTCTTTCTTAAAATCATTTTTGTTTTTCACGTTCGTCTTCTCCAGAGGAAATTTATAAATTGATGATATGCGAATTATTTAACTATGTTCTTCTTAATCTTAATTGATTCTTTAATATAGTCAGATATTTTTTGAGTGTTTAGATGTAGGACGAAAAAAGGGTATCATTTTACTTTACTCGTAGTACAACGGTCATGCATATGTTCCGCTATCTTATTTTTTCGACAAATGTAAACAGGTTAAATTTATTTCGGTATTTTTTACACGTGTCATAAATCCAAAACATTTTTTTCTTATGTTCGAAGAGCTTTAATACGTGTAGAAAAATGTTTACACCTTTGATTATCAAAGAGATCTTTTTACTTTTGTCCGGTATTGAACATATTGTTTAATTTTTTTTTGCCAACATCCTGTGTTAATATTAAGATTAAATCTAAAAAATTCTCGTCAAAGGTTCAGTTCTGATTTTGACTTGGTGCTGACTCCGTCAACGACTTAACCTTGCACCCGCTTATACTCGAGCAACGCTGTGATTTAACACCATCGTCATATTCATCATCATCGAGTGAAAGTGTTGTGTTGGTGATGTATCGTAATAAAGAAAACATTATTGATGTTGATAGCGTCTCGGACATTGATGTTATCAACATCGACTGTGATAAAACGGTAGAAAGTGTTACCAATGAGCCGCAGTTTATCGATATCAATAACATCTCAGATATCGAGAGTGAAAACTCAGAAGAAACTGATCATCTCATTGATACAGCAGAGCAGAGTGATAGTATCGAGGTGAGTAGCAATGCTACAACAGTTTTCACCGGGAGAAATAATTTTCTTGGGTTTTCCAAAAAACACCAAGAGGATGCCAAACAAAGATTGAATGATTTCACATCATTCTTTGATGGTATCAATGGAAAACAGACTGCACTCCCGACACTCGTACTGTACGGCTATGAACGTGAGCCGTTTCGTGCTGAAGACGTGTGCGGTTATTGCCACACCATTTTTTATCGTCAGGCTCAAAATCAGCGGATAAAATGGTTTTATTGCTTACACTGTAACAGCTGGGTATGTCCCAGATGTAGAACAGAATTCGGTTGCAATTGCAAGCGAATGAAATAAGCTTTTTTTAAAAAATAATAAAAGTTATATATAATTAGTGTAAGGACTTAGTGTAAGGACTTAGTGAAAAGAATGTTCGTTTTTTCAAAAAAAGAGGGGCGAAGCTGAGATTGGTATAAAAAAAGGTAAGTTTTTATTTTATGTTATTATTATTTTGATAAATTTTGATATATTTACGTAAACAAACAAATAAAATAATTATTTATTTTATATAAATAAAAAATTAAATTAATAGTTTATTTATATCAAGCGAACAATTAAAATAATATTTTATTGTTATCTTAATTGTTTATTTATATAAATATGTCATTAACTTAATTGTTTATTTATACAAATAAAATACTCATTTGATTGTTTATTTATGTAAACAAATCGTTTCGCTCTCTTTTAGAAGAGATCATATTTCATAAACAATAATATCTACACCTTAGCCAGCTATAGCGGTGACGTAACCGTCTCGCTATAGTGGGCTATATACTACTCACCTTTCTATAACCAAAAATGAAATGACACCTTCTTCCCCATGACCGTCGAATTGCAATAATTTAACATATAATTATTAATTTGTCATTGAATCTAATGATGTGACAACAATAATTATATGTGATTATGTATAAAAACTCAGAATTCATTTAAACAAATAATTACAATCAACATATAAAAGAGATTGATAGACATCAATATTTAATTTACTTTCCCTCATAGTCACTCTAGTGAAAAAAATCAGGTGATTTATAACCTGATTATTTTTAACAGGGCAGTGATATACAACTAAACTCATGTCTCGTTGTATCTCAGTACGTCAAAGATCAGTATAAGGCAATTTGTGAATCAATATCCTAGTGGATGAAATCAGTTAGACTTAAATTAAATAATTATTAACAATGTTCTCATGAATTTAAACAAAAAGTTCTAACATATAAGTAGAAGTGCATTTTGAATTTTGCATGTTGTAGTGATACATCTAAGAAAAAAATATAGGAATATAAATTTTGTATTCAGTGTATAAAAAATTAAATTTAAATATTGTTTAGTTATAAATTTGAGTTACTTTTACTGTAAATATGCAATAACAAATGCGATGAATTATCAAATAAATAAATAAAAGTATAAGACTCAACTTTGACCATCAGTGACACTAGTAAGCCCCGGTGAGTTATTTTTAGTTAATTTTAAGATATTGTCGTATTAAATTGATTTTCGCTTACGTATACGTTTTTTACCGAACGATCGATGTAAAGGGTTTCTAGCACGTTTTTGTCCCGTTTTCGAAATTGTATCTCTTTTTATCGTCCAGCAGTGATCTGTTAACATATTTATGCCCCACCTTCCTTGAAATCTTAATTCTTTTAAGTCTTCTTTTAAATTACGTACCATTCTTTCCACAATATTTATGTAATTCACATCTTTTGTGTTACCCAAAAATTTTGTTGTCACCTCTTTAAAGCTTGACCATGCTGCTTCCTTCACATCATTCATACTTTTGTCAAAGTTTCCATCTATAAATAAAGTACGGATTTCAGAACTGCCTTCGTTTAATTTAGCATCTGATTTCCGATGAAATGCAGAGGAGGCATCAAAATTTCGAACGGATACACGACAGGTTCTTTAAAAATATTCTTTTTTCCAGGTTCAAATGACTCTCTTGGTGGTAAAATTTTTTTTTGTAGTGATTTTTTTTATCTCTACTATCGAAGATATACAACTAACATGGATACTTAGTGAATCCAGTATATTGTCTTAGTATCATAGACAGTATTTTCAAGTCCCCACATATTTTCCATTTCTGTTCCTCGTATTTTATTATTGCCAAGAGCAATTCAAGATTAGAATACTCTTCTTTCAGTACAAATGAATGTGCTAACGGTATATTCATTATTCTTATTTCAATTCTCAGGTTTGTAAACGTTTGGTTAAAATTCATCTATAAGTCCTTTTACATTAGTGCAGTATACTAGATTTGAATCTTACTTGAAGTATTTACGGAAGCTTTCTTCTCGATTGCGGTATATGCTTATTTTAGTACCTTTAGTCAACATATTTCTCCCCTTTAAGTCTGAAGCTAGTAATTTTGATTGTTCTTTAGATAAACCAATCTTTCTCATTAAATTGTTGAGACTTTCTTGACCATATTTTTCAATAGTTCGCTCTTTACCGATAGGAACATACTCTTCATCATCATTTTCTTTACTTTTATCGAACTCGTAAGAATCCTCCTCATCTGTTGCGTTATCATCGTTGTCAGTTTCTTATTCATTAATTTGATTTGGCAAATCGTCATCTACATTTAGAGCGCCCAAACCTATTGTAAAACTATCTCGCTACTCTTTAGCCTCGGATGCTTCCACAAATACTTTTTGTGAAAACTCGATGCTCTAAACGCTAGGATAAACTATACTTTTTTTTTTAATTCTGCTTATACCATCTATTTTTGTTAAACAAAAGTAACAATCGCTTTTATGTTTTGGTTCTTTCCACTTTGTAGGTGTCGTAAACTTCAATTGGCCTCGTCCTGATTTGATCTGAGTCGATTGATCATTGTGTAACATGTCCCACAGATAACATGAGGGACCCACGTTTTGTCTTGCTGTGAAATATCACTATCAAAGCACATCCTATATGAATGGTTTATTGAATCTGTAATTTTTCTTCTGTTTTTGATCTCGATGTATAAAGAACATACATGACAGAAGTTATCTGGATTTTCTGTGCAATTATGACCAAATCGGTGGCCGGATGTGCCAGCAGAGTTTATTAAAGGTTGAAGGTTGTAATGCGCCATAAATGTAATGTAAGCTCCACACGCTAGGAATCCTGTCCCGATCGCAGCTGAGTCCGCCGCCCTAGGGGTGATAACTCCTTTACCTCCCCAGGCCTAAGTATGAGAGTTTTCTGACTTTGACGACAATGTCAACTCGTCATCAGACACACTACGGCATCATCCTCACATCCTATCGCTCCCCTGCAAGACAGCGCGCCTTCGCTGGTTTCGTTACTACGAATAGTTGGGCAAAACGAATCCTTCTACACATCCCATTTTCAAGACAGTTGTCATCGTGGCCAACATAATCCACAGCAGTAGGTTTTTGTAAGTACCACGGAAGAGTACTAATACTTGCTTCAGATTAAATGTCTCAAATACAAGTGACAATTAGGCCATTCACAGCCAAACTTGAGCACTGGTTATGCTCATAAAAATGAGGTAGCATATAGCTTGGCGCTAATCAAATTTTACAATTCCCACAACACAGAAAGAACAAAAAGATAAAAGCGACTATTTTGTTTGATAAAAATAAATTGTAATAAAGTTTATGAACAATATATATTCACGAGAAGCTTAGAAAGAGTCAAAAGATATAGATGACTATTTGTGAAATTAAATTAATTTGCGAGAAATGGACAACAATGATAACGCAACAGATGAGGAGGATTTTTCCTTAAAACAATGATAAAGAGTATGGTTATATCGGTAAAGAGCGAACTGTTAAAAAATATGATCAAAAAAGTCTCAAAGATTTAATGAGAAAGATTGGTTTATCTAAAAAACAATCAGAATTACTAGCTTCAGACTTATAGGGCAGAAATATGTTGACAAAAGGTACTAAAATAAGCATGTACGGCAATCGAGAAGAAAGTGGAAACAAAAGTACTTCAAGCAAGATTCAAATCTAGTATACTGCACCAATGTAAAAGGACTTATAGATGAATTTAAACCAAACGTTTACAAACCTGAGAATTAACGGCTATGCATTGATTCATCAAAGCGCAGCCTTAAAGCTGTTCTTCTTCAGATCACAAACAAGTGTGTTTCGATAGTAGAGATAGAACGAATCACTACAAAAAAAAATTTGGCCACCAAGAGAGTCATTTGAACCTGAAAAAAAGAATATTCTTAAAAAACCTGTCGTGTATCCATCCAAAATTTTGATGCCTCTTCTGCATATAAAGCTTGGGTTGATGAAACAATTTGCCTAGGCATTGGACAAAGATAGCGAATGTTTTTAATACTTAGGAAAAGTATTTTATCGGAAATCAGATGCTAAATTAAACGAAGGCATTTTTGACGGTCCTGAAATCCGTACTTTATTTATAGATGGAAACTTTGACAAAAGTATGAATGATGTGGAGCAAGCAGCAAGGTCAAGCTTTGAAGAGGTGTCAACAAAATTTTTGGATAGCACAAAAGATGTGGATTACATAAATATTGTGAAAAGAATGGTACGTAATTTCCAGAAATTAGGCTGCCTAATGAACTTAAAACTTCATTTTCCTGATTCTCATATTGATCAATTTCCTGAAAATAACGGTGACCTTAGTGAAGGTGAAAGGTTTCATCAAGAATTAAAAGAATTTGAACGCAGATTTCAGGGAAGGTGGGGCATAAATATGTTGGCAGATTACTGCTGGATGATAAAAAGAGATACAACTTTTAAAACGGGACAAAAATGTGCTAAAAACCCTTTACATCGATCATTCGATGAAAAACGTGTACGTAAGCGAAAATCAATTTAATACGACAATATCTTAAAATTAACTAAAAATACCTCACCGGGGCTTACTAGTGTCACTGATGATCAATTTTGAGTCCAGTTTAAACACTACATTCCAAGTTAATCTTGTTTCCATATACCGTGTAACAGAAACCCGTCAAAATGATATTTAAAACAAAAATTTTCTAGAAAATCATTAAATTTACCCAATATGTTAATAGTTAACGTCTCCTGGGAGTGGTCTTTTGAAAAATCTGACAACAAATTCATGATTGGTGACCTCGAAAACTCCTAGAATACCATTTATAATGCGCACTAATTGTTATAAAGTTACAGAATCAAATATTCATCGATTTCGAATCAAATTTAAAACGAATGTAGGCTTTTTTCATTTTTTAGTCTTTTTAATTCATTATGAGAAGTTACAAAATAGTTGTAAAAAATATTCAAGACATGGTTTGCGACGTATTTTTTTCTGTAGAATTCAATTCTAAAGTCAGAATGATTTTATTTCCACTCTTTTTATTTTAGAACTCCGAAAAACCCTTAAAAAACCTTTAAAAAAGGTGTTTTTTCTCATTATCCTTAAAATATCTTGCAGAAGGCTATTTTATATAGAAGATTTAGATTCAGCGTAAAAAAATACGTAAGAAAAAGTATGTCAGGCAATGAGTAAAGACATCTTTTTTTTGTGGGCCTGCGTTATTAATTAATTCATTCATGTATAAGTAAAAATAAGAATTATATTCTTGATGTAACATTTTATCTTTTAAACTCTTTATACAAGTATATAAAGTTATATAATTTTTATTTGATTCATCTTTAATATTTTCAATATTTTAAGGAATATAATTTTATCCTTTTTCGTTATTATATATCCATTTGATTTATGATATAAATTATATAACAAATTATAAATTTTTTTATATAAAGAGTGTGATATTACTTTTTTATACTTAAATAAATCATTTTACTAAATAAAATTCTTTGAAAACGGATTCTGTATGGATTTATAATATATGGTTAATGTAATTATTTTAAATCTTAAACTAATTAATATAATTTTTAAAATTTTCAAAATTTTTCTTACATATTTTAATGTTTCTGATATATATTTGAATTGATCTAAAATAAAATAAATCATAATTAATTAATTCATAAAGAAATAATAAAAATTATAATTTTAAATTATCAATTTACAACTTTATATTTAAAATTATATTGTTAAAACTCTTTATATTAAAATATAAAGTTATATAACTATTACTTATTTTAAATATTTTTAGCTTTTAAACGAATATAGTTTTATCTTTTTTATAACGTTTTTATTATAATATGATAGTTAAATTATAATATACAGTACCGCTCAAAAATTCGATAACACTATATGAAAAAGTGTTGAAAAAATCAATTTTTTTTATTTGGTGTTATCGAATTTTTGAGCTGTACTATAAGTTATATAACGAATGATATATAAGTCTATGTAAAGAGTGTGATATTACTTTTATAAATTGAAATAAATCATCCAATCCAATAGAATATTTTAAATTATAATTTTATATTATTTTATATTATATAATATAATATTGATAAACATACTTATCTTAAACTTGAAGCGGGCTTGACTTTATCCACGGTCGCTAGGTAATATTTTAATTACCGAATTTCAAATTTACTTTATTAATATGATTAATTACATGCATATACAAGGTGCATACAGCAATAATATAAAAGAAAATTATCTTTATCGACGATCTCCTCCAGTGCAATACTTTTGGAGATGCGATAGTTTATAATTTTCTTTACGTGTGGAGGAGAGGGCAATATGATGAAAGTTATTATCGACGACTCCATTGAGTGCAACACTCTAAAGAGTGCGATAATAAACTTTTTTATTATTATGAGATATGTAGAAAAGTGTTTAAATCGACGACAACTTTGAGTACAATACTCTTAGATATGCGATAAATAACACTTTTATTTAATGCAATATGAATAAAGAAATTATTATCGACGACATTTCCAAGTGCAATACTTTTCAATGTCCGATAGTTAATTTCTTTATTATTTCTATGAAAAATGAGATGAGATGAGTTATACTTTTCTAAATAACTTTTTGAACATAATCTCATCTAATCTGAAATACTTAATCTTTTTATTACAGAATTTATTATATCTATATATTTTACAAAAATTTAAAAGTTACATGGTACTTTAAAACAGAATGCTTAGATCTTATGCCTTTGACAGTATAAGATCTAATGAATATAGAGTCCATCTTAGACGTTACATGATCGACAGTCTAAGAAAGAATGAGAGAGCTTGCTTGGATTCACGCTCTTTTATATTATTTCATAAACCTTCTATGAAGTTTTATTTCTATAGAATGTTCTATAAAATTTATTTTATATATTTGCAAAAGAAACATTTAATTATACATATAATCATTCTATTTTTTTTTACATTACAAAAGGCTATTTTTATTAATTTATTTTATTATTTAATAACTAAAAAAGTTAATCTTTTATATTTTAATTTCTATCTTAAAACTTTAAGTAGAATAATCATTTTTATACATATTACAGGAATTGAATGTTCTATTTATATATACACAATTATTTTAGAAAGTTACATCTTATATATTTTAATATTAACAATCAAATATTGATACTACTTTTTCATTAAAAGGAATAGAACATTCCATTTTTATAATAATTTCACTATATATATACACATTTGAGTTATCTTCATTATCGGCCCCAGTAGGTAACTATAAAGCCGTACTTATACTTTTAACGTAATTTTAAATTAATTACTACAGAAAATTATTCTATGTTACAAATAATGTCAAATTATTTATATAATATTTATACTGAATTGAATAATTCTATTTATAATTGATATAAGCCGTTACAAACTGATAAATATAGTAATATTATATGACTAATCTGGTGATGGCTGGAAACAAACAAGTAAATTTTTATGTTGTTTTTAATTTATTTGAAAAAAATGTATCAAAAATTAAAAAATTATCTTATTAAGAAACATTTAAAATCCATATATTAGCAATATCCATTTTAGTTTCATTTAAAACTTTTATATTCTCGATACCTTCAATTTTTAAAATGAATGAATTCTCTATTCATAATATAATAATTCTCACACATGGATTGACATGATTCTTGTGGATGACAATGACTGCATACTTGACGCACGTAACTTGCCTGCAAACTTTCATAGTCAACACAATTTAATTGACATTGCTGTTGCCTATGATAAACGCACTGTAGATCGAAAATTGATTAAATATAGGAATTATAAAAATATTTGTCAAAACATATTATTAGAAAAATTGGCTGGCTATGATTGAACACCACTTACAGAGGGTATAGTTGACCCCGAGTCTGCACTTGGCTGCATTTGTGACAGTTTAACTGATGTTATAGAAAATTTAGCACCAGTGAAGGCACTTAAATATACAAATGATAAACCTTCGTGGTTAAATAAAGAATTGTCACAGATGCCGCGCAAGAGAGATGCTATTTATCAAAGATACAAATGGACAAATGATATGCAATATCTCGCTGAATTTTTACATTTACGAAAAATAGTGGACGAACAAACTGAACATACAAGAACTATATACTATCACAATAGACTGTTCGAAGCTCTTGCGAATGATAATGTCTGGAAGGAGTTGAAAGACCTGGGACTTCTATCCCGACCTCAAGGGGACTTGAATGGATTTACTCCTGATGAGCTTAATGCGCACTTTGCTGGGGTGTCGGTTTCTCCGCATGGTGATGATGATGGGCGTCGCGAAAAATTTCTTTCTGAATGTAGTAAAAATGGTTTCACTTTTAAACAAATTGATATAAATGATGTTGTTCTCACGATTTCTTATTTCTCATTCCAGGCGTGCGGTGAGGATGACATTCCGCAAAGCGTGATACTTAAGGCTTTGCCGTTTATTGGAGAACATCTTGTGACTCTGTTCCACTCCTCTTTTGCACGGGGGGTCTTCCCTGGCCTTTGGAAGCAGGCACGCATTGTGCCTTTGAAAAAGTGCTCTGCACCTAAACCACCTAAGGATTTTAGGCTTATTACGATTCTGTGTTTTCTTTCGAAGGTACTTGAGAAGATTGCTCACGACCAATTGCAGGAGTATATTGCTACAAATAAGTTGCTTGATCCGTACTGATTCGAGGAGACAGTATTTTTTTGGCCGTAATTATGTACAAAATCGTACGCATGAATACTCCGGAGTATCTAGTGGGTCTCTTTACTAGATGTGTACCTAGGACGGCTACTAGAGGAGAGATTAAGGAGCTAGCGATGCCCTTTACGCGTACTGAAACTGGCAGAAATTCCTCCAGAGTTCAAGGTGCACATTTTTGGAACTCCCTGCCTGTTGAGATTAAACATCTTCCATCTCTCAGCAGGTTTAAATCGGCAGTGAGGAGGTACTTGCTCGACCTCGATTGAATTTAATATTTTCAATTTATATGTTAATTTATTTTTGTAATGTCCCATATATTGGCTTGAAGTGTGAATGTATTTATTGTGTGGCTAGTGGGTGAATGATTTCATTTTATTGTATTGAGTACGTCATATGCTTTTGCATACGCTTTTTATTGTCTTGTTTTATTTAAATATTGTTATATACTTTTAAACTTTGATTTTAACATTTTGACTGATAGATAAGGAATGACTGTTTTTAATTCATTGTATTATTGCGTGTATTTTTATTATTTTGTCTTTGTATTATTCTGTGATATCGCTTCTTATAGTGACTTATTTTTTAAGTGTTATTAGGATTAGCTATTTGACTGTGATATCTGTATTTAAGTGCAATATTTATAATTACCCATTGTGTTACACGCCCTTTTGTATACCTATACGAATAAATGCTTATCTATCGATGATAAATATATATATATATATATATATATATGGGACATTTCATGTGAACTCACCTAACAAAAAAATATAATTCGGTGAAAATCAGTGAAAAGCTTACATTTGATACCCAAAATACACAAAAAAATTTTCAGAGGTCTAGGTCAAAGGTATAAAGAGTAATAAGTAATGAAAAATTGAGATTTTTCAAAATTTTTTGTAAAATTAACAACTTTATTATTATTTTACTTAAAAACTAAGAGGTGTAGAGAATTACTTGAAGACATTTCTTGTTGCAAATTGAGAGTAGAATCCACAAAATTTTTTATGAATCTCAGAATTGCTATTTTCTGATTGGTTCATTTATTACTTTCATGTAATTTTCAATTGCTCGAGTTCGGCCAAGTTGATTTCACTCATTAAGAACTATTTTGTTTCTTCTGATAACATTTTGAAGTAAGCTTTTGCTCTACTTGGGTAAACTATTAGGAGAAGAGCTATATAACTTTACGTACCCATCATCAGAATCCAACCCAAACAATTTTATGTATTTCAATGAATTGTTATTATAATTATTTTGTATACCGATAAAGAAATTATTCTAATATGTGTAATACATTTAAGAATTAAAATTCATATTATATTTTTGGATATAAAAAATAGGAAGTTGAATAATTTTTATACGCATAAGATATATGTACTATAAAAATTTATTTGAAAATAAAAAAATTTTTTATTCATGAATCGTGGAACTTTTAAAAAGTATTTTATCCCTATTATAATGGCACTTTAATTTTAAAATACTGTTTGAATTAAAAAATAGAATGATGAGTAATGAAAATTTAATACACAAAAATGATTAGTTTTGCCTTTTCACAATTATAACTTAAAACAAAAATATCAAAAGTTGGAAGATGTTAATTCTATATGTCTGGAAAATGTTATTCAATAATGCTAATGATTAATTTTATCTTTGAATAGAGAATTTCAATCAAAATTAAACAGGGCACAATGACTTGTAATACAGTGTCTATTAGAATCCTAATCCAAACCAATAATTAAAGCTTCTTTGCTTCATCTTAATTATTTAAGTTTCAAAAATATAGTAATTAAAATTAAAACTATGCGCTTAATTTTATAATCTGAAACAAAAATATCAAAAGCAAGTTTGCTTTATATTAATTGTTTCATTTCTTAATATAATGAATCATCTTTAAATCAAAACTGAAATCTACGTTTTGAACAGGTAAGTAATTGAAAAATAATAGTGTCTGCATATAATTTGTCTTTTGAATATAGCTTTGCTCTAATAAATGTTCAAAAAATAATGACGAGGTAAGAAAATTCAATACATAATAATAATAATTGCATGTATTCCAATAATAAAAACAATACTTATGTCGACTAAATAATAAATAAGATGACAAATATTTCCATCGGTTTTACAGTCAATTTATAATGTATATAATAAAATAATAAAACAAATATGGGCAGTCAGACTGCCCTTGTTTATAATCACCCCCGTAGAATAACCTGAAATAAAAACTTAAAAATTAACTGGAAAGAAACCTGAAAATAAATAAAATTAGTAAAGAACAATCTGACTGTCCTCCACCACCACAAAACCTTTCTTCGATTGTGATCTTCAAAAATGTCCAACGTTTCGAGCACGCTACTGCTCATCCTCAAGGACTGAACTTCTCTCGCCGCACGACTCCCAATTTAGACCTGAAAAATTATTTGAATATCCCCTCCACCATCAAAAACATTATAAATATACATCCAACACCAATATAAGTTAATATACCTCCACCACTTTAATTCTATATTATGTTAGAAAAGGATGATAAATAATATTTAATTTACTTGATTCTAACATTAAATTTACATTATTTTTATTCTGAAAAATGTGAATATTCTCAAAACTCTCCCATTTTAATTTATTTTTAATATTATTTTCTAAAATTTCAACATTCACAAAATCAAAAGAATAAACGGAGTTCAAACAATGTTGCTTTAAACCCGACACAACATTTGGACTTCTCAAACTATATTTATGTTCATAAATTCGTTTCTTTAAATATCTTTTAAATTCGTTTATTTAAATGTCCAATATAATATTTATCACAATCATTACAATTGGTCTTGTAAACGACTCCCGATTTTTCATCCTTTTTATCCTTATCTTTACAATTATTAAAAAACCTACCTAAATTATTATTATTTCTAAAGAAAACTTGAATTTTATGTTTTTTGAATTCATTTCTAATTCTTTCTGACAAACCTCTAACATACGGTAAAACAAAATACAAGCTTCTAGTTTCTACATCTATTTTCTTTTTTAAATTACTATTATAAATTTCAATCACCCTCTCCTCAATCATTCTATTAACAAATTCGATTAGATAACTTTAAAGCACTTCAATTAGTTTTTAATAATACAGTTTTTTCTTTTAATAAAATTTTTTTTGGGCAGAGGTGTGGTTGTCCGATAGGATCACCATTGTCACCTATGATAGCTAATTTGCTGATGGAAAAATTGGAGGGTATTGCTTTGTCGAAGTTGAGTTTTGAGAATAATTTATAAAAGATATGTTGATGACATCTTTACAGTGGAGCCAGATTGTTTTGTGGATGAAATGGTTGATGTTTTTAATTCTGTTCATGATAGAATTAAATTTACTGAAGAAATAGAATCAGATAATCAGTTGAGTTTTTTGGATATTAAAGTAATTAGAGACAGTAATAATAAAGTTAAACTAAATTAGTATAGAAAGCCAACTTGGTCAGGTAGATTTTTAAATTTTAATTCACATCACCAGTTCAGAAACGAAATTGGTACTTTGAAGAGTGTGATTGATCGCGCGATTGAGTTATCACATATAGATTTTAGAAAATAAAATTTGAACATTGTTAGAAAGGCTTTTGTTAGTAATAAGTCTAGGCGCCCAGAGGGTTTCGTATGAAGTTAGAGGTCCCACCAAGCAAGTAGGTGATTCATATGTATTTTGAGCTGCTAAATCCGAATTCGCAACTTGCTTTTCGCGCAAGTAGTCGAGTAATTTGTTATAAACAAATTGATTGTTTAAATAACTATAGTTTATAAACTACAATAGATGCAGTAATTTTCTCTGCAAAAACTTGTTCTTTAATAGAAAAAAAAAAAAATCGTTATTATTGCATGTCGATTGGATAATTAGAACCAGAGATATGGCAGATATATTGCAAAAAAACGTAGAGACGTAGCGCAGAAGAACGCTCTGGTAAAAAACCTTATAACTCGACAACTAATTAATATTTTTTGAAGTTTAACATGTGTTTGGAAAATGTCAGAGACTCAGCTTTATTGATAATTTGTTATATATTACTTTTAAATGTTGATAAATAAGCTAGAATAATTTAAAGCAGAAAAAATTTTCAAATTTTCAGAATTTTGTTTGTTTATAACGAAATAATATAGGTTAGCGAACAAAATATTTCTATATTTTTGATATAGAATGATAGGAAATTTCATCTAGTTTAAGAGTCTGTCCAGTTTTTTAAATTTGAGCAAGTAAATCCTGAGATAACTCAAATTTAAGCTGTAGCGCCAACTCCTAGTAATACGACATATGTGTGCAATATAGCGATCGCTTTCCTTATTAAAAATTCTTTCATTATAAGGTAAGTAATCTCATCCTTTTCTAATAAAATTACTTTTGACTCTATTTTAAATACTTTGTCATAATATTAATGATGTATAATACATTAAGATTAAGTAAATTTAGGGTTTTAAATAATCATTGATTTTTCTACTATAATAGTAAACAATTGACTCAACTGTTACGTGGCAAATTCCCCGGACCTCCGAGTGAATCCCCGAAGCCACGAACTTACCTGGGTTCACAAAATTTATGATTATTTTTAATTGAGCGCCAGTGAACCCTGCTCAGCTAGCTGGGTAGAGCAACTGCAGAGGGGGTCAATACTTACTGGCCTACCTCGGGTTGTAGGCTGGTTCTATAACGATCGGAGTGGTCCAAAAGAATTTCAATATAATTTTATGAATTTAAAAAGAAAACTTAGGAAGTTAAAATTAACAATCTTTAATAAGGAGTAAATAAATTTTAAACTTAAGAAAACTATTGATATTGAATGACTCTAATGATAAAAGAAAATGAATAATATAATTAATTTTTTTTAACTTAATCTTTGTCCTGAAAAGAGGAAAGGGAAAATAAGTAGTTGACTCTCTACTTAAACTTGGATTTTAACTTCTTATATTATAAGTTAAGAAAACTTCATTACAAAAAAAAGAAACGCTGCTCTAATTGCTCGACTATAATTAGGCTGTGCGCGTGTGCGGAAATCAAGAATTTATAATTCTACTACACGTGCAATTGATTTAATCACCTTTTAGGTTAACACCGTACAAAGAATAATTATTTGTAGATTAAATTACGCGTCGCTCGATTTTCCTGCCGCGCAGTCGCACAACCTAACAAATTACAATTCACAATTCAATAAAATTTTTAAGGAATTAATATTAATATCGCTCGCACTACTCCATATCAAATAATTGAGAACTTTAGATTTTATTTAATAGCTAACGTATAGCTATCTCGCTCGCACAATCTCGCAATGGCCGCCGCGTCACTATTTTTCAATAATATTCAGATTCACAATCAAAATTTAATAAAAGCAGATTTAATTTACTTGAACTATTAAGAATTTCTCATTTAATTTACAACACAAAATGGCGTCGCGTCGCCAAATAAAGCGCCTTTACACGTGGCTTCCTCCTTTCTTATGATTTTCACTTAATTTTCGGTTTTTATATCTTTCTTTTATATTTCCACTAACCCGCACTGATTTTAATTTTAATTTGTTCGCGGTCGCAATCAATAAAACACTACTATATTACTAATAACGCAAAATTATATCTCTTAAGGAGAATTGAAAGAAATGACGGGAAAAACCAACATAAAATATAATTTTACTAATTCTTACTTGCTAACCCGTTGGCAGAATTCCACTTACGGTCGCTTGCTGAAGATTCCTCTCAATAATACAACGAAGAAGAACGTAGAGCTGGTCGACAAGAAGGAAATCGTATGGTCGGAAACAATGGTGGCCCCAGTGGAAGATCGGTCGCCTGGTCGTCGCCTCTGGAGGTATACACCGTAGTTTGACTTCTCTTTTCCTTTCCTTGATGGTACGGTCTCACGGCTTCGCTGCTCAAATCTCTCCTTTTCTTATTTCTTTCTCTCCAATCCTCTCTTCAATTCGATTTTTAAGATATACTTTTCTCTTCTATTCTCGAGTGCACTCGATGGCTGCTAAATCAAGAGTGATCTGTTTGAAGAAGAAGGAAACTATATTCTCTTTCGTCCTGTTGTCTATCTTTGTCACACTTAGCAACTATCTATTCTCTATCCTTCTTGTTCGCCGCGTCTTAGTCTCTGATTTGATTTCTTTAGTTACGAGTCGCTATCGATAACTTGATCGACTCTTGGTCGCGGATCTTCTATCTTTATCACTCTCTTAATGTTTTATATCATACTCGAGGTTGCTATCTTGCTTCAAGTAGTAGAAACATCGATTATCGAATATTTCTACTCATCGTTGTCCCTCATTGGTCGATCTTACATACATATATATATATATATATATATATGTACAAATACATGTCCCGGTATGGGAATCTCTAATTATACGTATGAATATATATGAGTATCTATATATATGTATATATATATATATATATATATATATATATATACATATACATACACACATACATAAGCATATCTATATCTATGTATAGTTTCTCTATACTTTCTCGTACTCATTAGATTTTATGTAGTGTACTATCTCTCTATATGTTTCAAGTACGTGTTCCACTACATAGCATTCTCTATTCATATTTGTTCCTCTTGTGTGTATAGCCTGAAGTCGTCTGTTCCATCTATCCTTCTTGCTCTTATACCGTCGCCATGACAGTTTCTGCTACGCCGCGTCGTTGTTTACTTCTCGTCACCGTTCATCTTCGACTCCTCGTGATTTCCAATCGAGGACGGTATTTTCATTTCTTTTTAATGTTGTAGTTAGCATCCGTGTTGCTAACTACTCCGAGATTGGTCGCTGTCTTTGTATGCGTCGTCCGTGTGCGCGAGGTTGAGGCTATCGCAACGCCCTAACCTATCTTTTACTCTTGAGTGTTGGTGTTACATACTCATGATCTTGTGTTATTTCTAGGTCTTTGGTCTCTCTGGGCTTCTTTGAGGATGGTTGTGATTCCTGGTGTATCTCTTTAGACGACCTATACTATACTCTTCTCCCAAGAATTGATCTAGGCTGTTGCTGACTTGAGTTTGTGTACCTTGTCGATGCATGCCACTGAGCTCTTTATTTTGTTTCTTGTTGCCTTGATTTCCTTTCTCTGGCTTGCCTTAATCTCCTTCTGTTTGTTTCTTGTAAGTGGTACTCCTTTTAATTTCTTTTTTTATCATATCTAACTTTAATCCTATCAATTCATCAATTACTTTCTTTTTTTCAATCTCTAATGCTTATTTTTTTCTTACAGGTTTTTCCCCTCGGTTATCTCAACCCTCCTTTTATACAATACACTTAACTTAAATCTAATAACTAAATCTTAACTTGTTAAAAGAAAGCCAAAGCTTAATCGCAGTATACGCGTTCTTTTATTTATATTTAAAATTTTCCTTTAAACAAATAAAAGAAAAGATTCTAATTACGGATTTCCTATTTAAAATATAAGTGGATTCTAATGTTTTATTTTACCTGACGAGTGTTTACCTTTCTCAACATAAATAATACAAAGTGTAGTGTAGTTTAATTGATAATTACCTAATGATAGTGTACGCATCACTCAAAAAAAACAAAACAGTGCAGTGCTAGTTACTAATGTTAACCCTAAACGTACATAAGAAATCCCTTAATTAATAAATTCTGACTTAACAACTTAAATTTAAAAAAAAACCAGAGTTTTAAAAGTTAAGCGTGTAGTGTGAATAATAAAACTAATCTTAAATTTGGAATATTTAACCTTGTTCTCTTTTTCATCAAGCTTAACATATGTAAACTAATTTTTATTTAATTTAAGTAAACAAATCTTTTATAATATAAAAACAGCTTTTAATTTTATCCTTTGAAATTTAGTTATTAAACTCTAAATTCTACTCACTTAAAATAAAAACAAATATACGCATACTTGTGATGTTTTATACATCACAATTTTCCCCTCCCTTAGGCGGGACACGCAGTGGACCGTTTAATTTGTCGCCCCCTCGCACGCAGTAACTTGTGATTTTGCTCGTTCGCTATTTACAAAAAAAAAAACAGTTTTGTTAACAATCGTACCTTATCACCCATTTCGTTAAAGGAGGAAGAAATAAAAAAAAATTTAATTACTTACAATCTTGAATTAATTGTGGTGCCTGGTGATTAGTGGTCGTGTGGTCGCTATTGGTCGACTATATTTTTTTTCTTTTTGGTCGCTTCCTTTTTATCTCTCCCTGCTTACTCCTTTGGTCCATAGATGCGACGTAGGATAGCATCCTGTGTCGCCACTGGGAGCCCCGCGATGCTTTGCATCAACTGACGCGTCTCCTCTAGCAACGCACGCGTTTCTTCTGTTGTTGGTGTTGTTGTAGTTGTTGTTGAGGTTGGTTGTGGTTGAGGTTGTTGGGGAAGGTTCTGTCCTCTTCGGTCCTCAACGTGCCTTAATGGGATATCAGGAGGTGGATCTCACGGGGAATTTCGCCCCTTCCATGTACCTCACGTAGCCATCGCCGGTGTTCCTCTCCGCATCTGGGGCAGTCACTAAGACGGGTGTCTCTTCTCCCACAGTTGGTGCATAGTACCGGGTATGCGGGTTGGGGGCACTTACGTCTTGCGTGGCCTGGTCTCCAGCAGTTAAGACAGGTTCTCCGCGGTGGGTCGATGAATGGATCGGTCGGAATGCCAATGAGACCACCAAACATTACTCCTGTATCCTTAATTTCTTTAAGGTCGCGTCGCTGGGATACTGGAACTGGTGGAGGCGGTCGGGGGTCTACCAGTTCTAGTTCGGGACTAGGAGATCGAGGCCGGCTACATGGCTCGTAGTCGTCGATGGTGAGTTGCCGTCGAGGATTATACCTCCTTCTTCGACTTCCGTCGGTATGTCTCACCATCGGCCATACTTGCTTGGCGTTACCCGTCTCGATCTCGTCCCAACTTCCTTCACCCGTTTCAGCATCCTTCCTTGGAGTTTCGATGGGGTATATAACCTCACCCTCTTCCTCTTCTCCTTTATCCCAGGCTAAATCAGGCCACATGCTGGTCTCGGACCATTTTACGCGTCGCTGGGTTGTTGGCATTGGGATTTCTTTTTCCCTTCTCTCTCTTTCTTCTCGTTCCAACCAGTGCCGTAGTTCCTCTTCCGCTTGTTGGCTCGCCTGTAACTCCTGGCTTGTTCCGCTGCGAAGCATCGTCAGCGAGTAAGGTTCAGGTGCTTTGGGTCGCCGCAAGGTTGTACGTGAGGTCGTCCTTTCCTCACATTTTGCGAGAGCTTTCGCCAGCTTGATACGACCAGATGCGTTTGGCACCTCTGGTATCTCCTGCCCTCCTGTCTTTACCTTTGGCATGCTGGTTGGCGTAGTAGTTGTCGCTTCTCCTAAACACACAATTTGTAATAATGAAATTTCTACCTTCACTTCTTTTCTTGATATTTGTACTCCTAATCTACCCTGGTCGCGTCGCATTTCCTCTCATTCCTCCTCGACTTCATCCGCCCAAGAAAGTGTCTTTTCTTGGTGCCGTGACGAAGGTACTTCCTGGGTTGGGTGGTGGATTACTACCTCCTGTACTTGACTGAGTGCTTCAGTCCTTTCTTCTGAAGCGGGTGGTAATGCCACCGTTAACGCCGGGTATTGAGAAATGGTCGCGGAATCATCAGGCTCTCTGTACTCAGGGTAGCGCTGATGAGGGGTCGCTTGCACTCTGGCTCTGGCTGCACGAGCTCTTTTAGTGCTACTAGCTGGAAATCTGATCATCTACAAAAAAAACAACAAAAAAAACTTATTCTATCTATGTACAGCTCAATTAGATCCCAAATATTTCAGGTTTCGCGGGGGTATATATCGCTTTAGATCATTTACGTGTGCCTTCGCTATTTGCTTATTCGTTCCCGTCTCTACTATATATACCGTAGGTGATTTCACCTCTAAGATTTTATATGGCCCTTCGTATTTAGGTGCTAGTTTCGCGGAAAAACGTTGTGCTGCATTTGATAACACGTGAGCGCGTCGCATTACTAAATCTCCCATGAAAAACCTAACTTCTCGTTTCCCTTTATTATATCTATTTTCTTGTTTCTCTTGAGTATCATCTATAAATTTAGCCACTAAATCTCTTAGTGCATCTAATCTTTTCATTCTGTCTTTCCATATCTCTGGGTCTATTTTTACTACTGGTTTAATTGTTTCTACTTCGCGTCGCAGACTTTTAACTGGCTTCGGTTGTCTTCCATAATTCAAGAAGGCTGGTGAGACTTTAGTCGTTGCTTGCGTCGCCGTATTTACTGCGTGTCTAAACTCATGTATATGTTGGTCCCAATTTCGATGGTGTACGCCGACAAAAGTAGCTATCATTGTTTTTAATGTTCTGTTACTTCTTTCTACTGGGTTTGCTTGTGGGTGGTATGGTGGTGTGGTCACGTGTCTTACTCCATATTCCTCTAAAACTTGTTTTAAATGTTTATTGTCGAACTCTTTTCCATTATCTGTGAGTAGATATTCTGGTGTTTCCCATCTGAATAAAATTAATTCTTCTAACGCTCTTGCTACTCCTTTGCCATCAGCTGATCTAAGGGGTTTTACTTCTACCCATCTTGTGAATAAATCTTGGAATACTACCAAGTATTTAAATTGACTTTTACTCGGTGGAAACTCCATTAGGTCTGCTGCCACCACCACCCATGGTCGCTCCACGATTCTTTTGCCCATAAGTCCTTGTTGCCCAGTTTGTGATACTTTATACATCTGACACTCCTTACATTCTTGTATAAAGACATGAGTATCATGGTAGACTCCAGGCCAATAATACTCACTTACGATTCTATCGTAAGTCTTCCCCACCCCTAAATGTCCCATAGAGGGTGCACGATGCGCGTCTTGTAACACTCTCTCTCTATGTTCCACTGGTACTACTAATCTCCATCCTTCTTCTGGTGTTGTTATTGGGTCTATAAGTGGGTCGCGTCGAAATTTATATAATAAATCTTCTTCTACTTTCCAGCTTGGATATTTAAAAGGATACTTTTCTACTTCTTGACGCTTTTTAATATACCAAGGGTCGCTGATCTCCGAGAATGCTGAAATTTCCTCGTCATTTTCGTACATCCTAGATAACGCGTCTGGTAATTGATTTAATGCGCCTCTTCTGTGTATAATTTCGAACTCCCATTGTTGTGCCTCTAACGCCCATCTTGCGAGTCTACCAGTTGGCTCTTTCATAGTTCTTAGCCATTTTAGCGCGCTATGATTTGTGATTACTCTGAAGAAATATCCTTCCAAGTAAGGTCGCAGCTTAATTATAGCCCAGATTACAGCTAAGCACTCTTTTTCTGTTGTTGAGTAATTTTTCTCTGCTGCTGTTAATACTCTGCTGATATATACTATTGGGTGTTCTCCATCTTCATGCTCTTGTGTTAGTACTGCTCCTACCGCATAGTTACTCGCGTCGCATTGAATGGTAAATTGTTTCGAGAAATCTGGTCAAGCTAGGACTGGTGCTGTTGTTAGAGCTTTCTTAAACCAATTGAATGCTTCCTCTTGATCCTCAGTCCATTCCCATTTCTTATCCTTACGTAGTAACTTCAAGAGAGGTATCTTCATTTCTGAGTCTTTATCTATGAATCTTGAGTACCACCCTATCATACCTAGAAATCTTCGTAGTTGTCTCACATTCCTTGGTGCAGGGTATTCTATCACTGGTGCTATCTTTTCTGGATTTGGTCGCAAGCCTTCACCATCTAACAGATAGCCTAAGTATTTCACTTGTGAGCAGCAAAAATCACATTTTTCTCTATTTACTGATAAACCCGCGTCGACTAGTTTTCTCAGCACTATTTCAAGCCATTTTAGATGCTCCTCGAAGATCTCGGTTACGATAATTATATCATCAAGGTAACCGAACACATATGGTTCGAATTCTGTCCCAAAGAGGGCGTCGATGAGCCGTTGAAATGTCATTGGTCCGTTAGTCAAACCGAACGGTAGGTGTCTGAACTGGAAGAGACCTGCTCCAGGTACTGAAAAAGCTGTGTATTTCCTACTTGATTCTTCCATTACCACTTGAAAATAAGCTTGTTTTAGGTCGATCGTTGATATGTATTTCGCTTTTCTCAGTTTATCTAAGATGGAATCAATACTTGGTATTGGGTATGCATCCTTGATGGTCACCTTGTTTAGGTCACGATAGTCTACGCAGAAACGATATTCTCCATTTAGTTTCCTCACCATGACTGGTACACTGCTCCATTCACTCGCTGACCGCTCTATGATTTCTTCTTTTAACATATCTTTTACTGTACTTTGTGCTATCTCTAACATCTTTGGTGACATCCTTCTTAACCTATGTTTTATTGGTGTTTCGTCAAATACCCTGATATGGTGCTCAGTTAGTCGCGTCGCTCCGAGAGTCTCTGATGGAGGTGGTAATGTTTTCTTAACTAGCTTCTCTATTTTCTTTCTTTGAGCGCTGTTAATCTCGCTTATTCCTGCACATTCTCCAAACAACTTCAAATCCTCATCTCCTTCTTCATTATGGAATTTATGCCACTCTCCTTCATGGACTCTCCATAATCCTCTTGCCAGTCGTGTATCAACGTCCCATAGATTGCAGAAGTCCATTCCTAAAACCATCTCCTGATCCAGTTCTTTTAGTGATCTAACTGGTAGAGTGTGTACATGACCATCAACATCTAACTTTAGTTTTAGGGTTCCTAGTGGTCGCACATATCCTCCTATAGCACCATAGATCCTGGTTTGAGCAGGTTCTAACCTATCTTTAAACTGTTCTGCTATTTCTGCTCCTACTATTGATACGGTCGCACCTGAGTCGAATAAAGCTTTTCTACAACGTCCTCCGATGATAACGTTGAGCATGTGTCTGTTTTCGCTCCCAACTGCGGCGACTGGGTTTTCTATAAAATCTTCCTTTCCTATGCTTTGATTTTCTTTCACTAATTCTTGTTGATGCTCTATATCTGTTTGCTCTTTTCTGTTTATCTCTGTTTGATTTTTATACTCTTTTTCTCTTGTTGTATCCTTTGTTTTGGTTTTCTGTATATTTGCTCTCTCTTTATTTTTGCAATTAAGAAGTAAATCACCATTTGCAGAATCTTTATGGAATGTCGATCTTATAGTTCCGTTGATTTGCTCCGTGTTCTTTCCGTTTGTCTGATTAGCTATATGGTCGCTTTGATTATCCGCTTCTTCGTCAGATTTCGGAAACGTGTCAACTATTAATTTGTTAACTATGTTTCTTACTTCATCTGGTGTCGCAAGTCTTACGTTTTCTAAAGCTTTCATATTAATCGACGTTTGATCGAACTGAGCGGTCGCTGGTTCTTCGATGTCTTTCCATTGGTCTCCTGCGCTTACTGGTAATTGCTCTAAGCTTGGCCATGCATACATTGACGGAACGTCGCTCTTTGGTTGTGATGCAATGACCTGAGCCTTTGCTCCCTCAATATTTGGCAATTTAGGACTAGGTACCCCCTCTCTAGCCTCTGTACTCACTTTTTTTCTTCTTAGTTCGCTCTTGATTTCTTTATCCTTATACTCTTTGCCTATTGTTTTATCTAATTGCTCTCTCGTTTGTTTCTTCTTCTCTAATAAATTTCCATTTATATTTATTTGCTCTCTTGTTTCTTTACTATTTTCTATTAAGTTATTATTTCTCTTTATTTGCTCTTCACTCTTCGGTATTGCTCCTCTATTGCTCTCTCTCGTTTTAATTTGCTCACTTCCTTTTATTGGTTCTGGGTCGCGGCGCTGCTTGCCTGGGGGAACAGCTCTTGATTCTGCTCCCCCGCTTGTCCGTTTCCCAAACTTGCTCTTAACTGTGCACAGTTGTTGCAGTTTTTGAATACTGTGCCTTGTTGTCCACACACCTGACAACTCATTTTGACCATTTTATTTGGACACTCATTTGCACTATGACCTATCACACCACATGAATAGCATGTTCTTTGTGGACATTCTGATGCTCTATGTCCTACTCTTTGACATGTATAGCATGGTCCATAAAATGGTGAACCACTTGCTGGTGGTGTGCGCCTTTCTCCTTGTGGACTTCTAGCTGGTCGATTATTACCCCATGGTCGCGACGAATAATTCCTATTGGCTGAGTTATTATCCCACCTTCTTTGTATTGGAGGTGTGTTTGGTCGATACTGTCTCTGATTCGACCAAGCTTGTTGTGTCTGAGCCGTTGGATAATAGGTCTGCCTATAAGTATTTTCCATCGCATTTTGTGCTACATTATTAGCTGTTACTGTCGCGTAGGTCGTTGGTGGTCCTATAAATGGCTGGTCTGCTCTTGATTGAATTGGTTGTTCAGTGGGAATGCTCGCGTTAATCTCTGTTGCTTTTACTGCTGCTATAGGCTCCTCTTTCACGCTTGTTTTCTTCGTTCTATTTCTCGTCTTCTTTTGCTCTCCGCCTTTCTTTATACTCTTATTTTCTATCTCTTCTCCGCTTTCACTCTCCTGTTTAACAGCAGCCACTTTATTCTGTCTTATTGCCCCCTTGTAAGCCGCACCGGATAATTTAGAAGACTCTTTTGGTGGTGGTGGTGTGTAGCGCTTATCTAAGTCTTTCTGTCGCTCTAGCCGGTGTCCATACTTCTCGATTGCGATAAAGGAATCTATTGTTTTATCTGCCATATGTTTTCTGTATTCTGGCAGCAAATTACAATAGACTACATCCAATATACTTCTGAGCGACGATGGTCGCTTGAAATGTCCAATTATTATTTTTACGCAATCAAGATAGTTGGTAATTAATTCTCCTCTTGCTTGTGTTCTTGCTCTTAATTCCTCCCAGATATCTACTTTGTGCAACTCACCGACGAATCTATGCCTGAAAGCTTTCTTAAACTCTTTCCAAGTACGAATCTCTTTTTCTGCGCCATCAAACCATCTGCTTGCTGATTCTGATAGGACTGAAGGTAGTGCGTTTAGAATTTCATCCGTTTTTAGTTCTGAATTCTTTTTGCACTCACCTAATCGTCTTAGAAAGTCTTCTGGCCCTTCTTTGTCTTCACCTGAGAACTTTAGGTTCCAGTCTTTCAGAATTCTAACGCATCTTTCTCCACTACGTTTATGTGAACTCTTCTTACATTCACTCTTCTTTTTATGTCTTCTGGTCGGCGCGTCGCTATTACTGCTGTATGTGTCCGAGTCTGACGGCCGTTTCTTATGATGACGCCTTTTTTTCTTACTTGTATATTTCTCTTTTGGCGGAGTAAGGTCTTCATCACTATCGCTAGATTCGTACCTTGAGTTCTCACTTGAAGTCTCATCTTCTTCGCTGTAACTCTCATCCTCAGGTCTTCTATGATGACTATTTGTTGAATTCGTAGAGGTTTCTGTCCCTGATTTGCTACGTGTTGTCTCTCTCGTTAATCGTTCTGTCACTCTTCTTATTTTCTGTTGTAAACCCTTATCTATATTTGACTTCGCTTGCTTACTTCTCTTAGGTGTTTCGCTATGTAATCTACTTCTCTGCATCATTTTCAGTAAGTGCTCGTACGTTTCTTTCATCGCATTATCGGAATCCATTGGTTCTTGTTGAGGTCGCGGCGGAGGTCTCTGCTGTCTATTAGCGTGCGCTGTCTGTTTTGATGGTGTTGTTCTTCGATTAAGGTTTTCCGTTCCTTGGTTCTCGTTTTGCTCTTCTATTATCTCTATTTGCTCATTATTTCCCGTTGTTTCGTTTTGAGCCTGTATCTCTGGGTTACTCGAATCCGGCGATCTCATACTGCTTTGTGGAGTAGTTGTATATTGTGACATCATTGCCACTTCAAAGTCTGCTCTCTTCAGAAATTCTTGTAACCCAGGTATCATAGCCAACTTAGCCAAAGATGCTTTAAGGGTGACCGTTGTTCGTCCCAAGTTCGTTGAAGGTTTCGCATTCATTGGCAGAGGTATCATTTGTCCTGTTGCGCTAGTGCTTGGGCTATGAATATCAATAACTCTTTTCTCCGAAACTTCAAGCTCACTTTGTGAACTGGTTTCCCACGCCTCCGATTCCGTAGCTTTTTCTTTTGATACTTTCTTGGGTGGTCGGCCTCTCTTTTTCCTAACGTCTACGTCTGGAACTTCTTCCATTATATTCAACGCTGCAGTGGTCGCTGGCATCTCCAATCCCCTTTCATCAATGAATGGATTCCACCCAACATCAATTTCTGGTTGGCACTTACTAATGTTGTACCTTATCATTCTTTCTTTCAATACATCTATGTCTCCATGGGTACTAAGGTCCCTTTGGTCCAGCTGTTCTATTAATTCCTTCGGCTGCAGCGCTCTTATACACCTGGCTAATTTCCTCAGATCCCTATTCTCTTTAAGGAGACCTTTCCAACCTTGGCCCTGTTTGCTTGTGGTCGCGTCGATAGCAGCACAACGTTTCATTTTATTCTAAATTTCTTGACGATAAAACCGAATTATAAGAAGAACAAAAACGGGTTACTTACGAGCTAATTCGTGTCTCTAGATACTTCAAATAGAGACGAAAACGACACGAGCAAAGGTACACAATGATCTTAATTTTGGTCACCTTAAGGGCCGAGTAGGGATAACCGTGCTACCAGTGATAAAAAAAAATAATGTATATATATATATATATATATATATATATGATATAATAAATAAAACAATTGTAGGTAGGAATTTTGGGATAAGGTTTTAAATATAAAAATTTTTCTTATATTACAATGTTAAATACTCTTCACTCTTGAGTTATAATACTATCATGAAATATCTTCCTGAAAAAAATAACGCAAAAAAAAAATTTTGACTTTTCAGAGAAATTACATATTATAACACTGGTAGCAACGATTAAATGTAGCTAAGGGTAGCACCAGGACTTTTAAACCACCTCTTTTAAACTTTCAAAAGAAAGAAAGAAAAAAAAAATTACTACTTATGCAAATTACAGGATTTTTGCAATAATTATATCTAATATAAATCAGAATTTTTACTAATTATCCTGTAATTTGCTCACTTTGGGGACAAAATGGGTGCTCACACTTGTGATTTACAATTTTACAACTTGCACCTATATCTAATATCTCTTAACAATCTGAGTCTTTAGATATATGAGCAAAAAAGAGATAAATACTATCTATTTTATTTTTATATATGTTAAAAATATTCAATAAATATGATCGCACTTATAAATAACGCACGCGCTACACCTGTTCTTAATGCGCAATTTCTCCCGCCACTTTAAATAATTGCACTCTCTTTTAAACTTTAATTTTATGTTTTTCTATGAATTTACGTAGCAATTTTTAAATATGAATTCATACCCGAAACTAAATCTTTGTCAAATACTGAGCAGAGGTCTTCTGTTGGTTTTCTTTACGCAAAAATCACAAAATTTGAAAATTTTTCGAACCTAACCTCAAAATCGCGTCGCGTCGAACCACGTAATTTCGTATTTAATAGCCCCACGTTGGGCGCCAGTTTGTTACGTGGCAAATTCCCCGGACCTCCGAGTGAATCCCCGAAGCCACGAACTTACCTGGGTTCACAAAATTTATGATTATTTTTAATTGAGCGCCAGTGAACCCTGCTCAGCTAGCTGGGTAGAGCAACTGCAGAGGGGGTCAATACTTACTGGCCTACCTCGGGTTGTAGGCTGGTTCTATAACGATCGGAGTGGTCCAAAAGAATTTCAATATAATTTTATGAATTTAAAAAGAAAACTTAGGAAGTTAAAATTAACAATCTTTAATAAGGAGTAAATAAATTTTAAACTTAAGAAAACTATTGATATTGAATGACTCTAATGATGAAAGAAAATGAATAATATAATTAATTTTTTTTAACTTAATCTTTGTCCTGAAAAGAGGAAAGGGAAAATAAGTAGTTGACTCTCTACTTAAACTTGGATTTTAACTTCTTATATTATTAGTTAAGAAAACTTCATTACAAAAAAAAGAAACGCTGCTCTAATTGCTCGACTATAATTAGGCTGTGCGCGTGTGCGGAAATCAAGAATTTATAATTCTACTACGCGTGCAATTGATTTAATCACCTTTTAGGTTAACACCGTACAAAGAATAATTATTTGTAGATTAAATTACGTGTCGCTCGATTTTCCTGCCGCGCAGTCGCACAACCTAACAAATTACAATTCACAATTCAATAAAATTTTTAAGGAATTAATATTAATATCGCTCGCACTACTCCGTATCAAATAATTGAGAACTTTAGATTTTATTTAATAGCTAACGTATAGCTATCTCGCTCGCACAATCTCGCAATGGCCGCCGCGTCACTATTTTTCAATAATATTCAGATTCACAATCAAAATTTAATAAAAGCAGATTTAATTTACTTGAACTATTAAGAATTTCTCATTTAATTTACAACACAAAATGGCGTCGCGTCGCCAAATAAAGCGCCTTTACACGTGGCTTCCTCCTTTCTTATGATTTTCACTTAATTTTCGGTTTTTATATCTTTCTTTTATATTTCCACTAACCCGCACTGATTTTAATTTTAATTTGTTCGCGGTCGCAATCAATAAAACACTACTATATTACTAATAACGCAAAATTATATCTCTTAAGGAGAATTGAAAGAAATGACGGGAAAAACCAACATAAAATATAATTTTACTAATTCTTACTTGCTAACCCGTTGGCAGAATTCCACTTACGGTCGCTTGCTGAAGATTCCTCTCAATAATACAACGAAGAAGAACGTAGAGCTGGTCGACAAGAAGGAAATCGTATGGTCGGAAACAATGGTGGCCCCAGTGGAAGATCGGTCGCCTGGTCGTCGCCTCTGGAGGTATACACCGTAGTTTGACTTCTCTTTTCCTTTCCTTGATGGTACGGTCTCACGGCTTCGCTGCTCAAATCTCTCCTTTTCTTATTTCTTTCTCTCCAATCCTCTCTTCAATTCGATTTTTAAGATATACTTTTCTCTTCTATTCTCGAGTGCACTCGATGGCTGCTAAATCAAGAGTGATCTGTTTGAAGAAGAAGGAAACTATATTCTCTTTCGTCCTGTTGTCTATCTTTGTCACACTTAGCAACTATCTATTCTCTATCCTTCTTGTTCGCCGCGTCTTAGTCTCTGATTTGATTTCTTTAGTTACGAGTCGCTATCGATAACTTGATCGACTCTTGGTCGCGGATCTTCTATCTTTATCACTCTCTTAATGTTTTATATCATACTCGAGGTTGCTATCTTGCTTCAAGTAGTAGAAACATCGATTATCGAATATTTCTACTCATCGTTGTCCCTCATTGGTCGATCTTACATATATATATATATATATATATATATATATATATATGTACAAATACATGTCCCGGTATGGGAATCTCTAATTATACGTATGAATATATATGAGTATCTATATATATGTATATATATATATATATATATATACATATACATACACACATACATAAGCATATCTATATCTATGTATAGTTTCTCTATACTTTCTCGTACTCATTAGATTTTATGTAGTGTACTATCTCTCTATATGTTTCAAGTACGTGTTCCACTACATAGCATTCTCTATTCATATTTGTTCCTCTTGTGTGTATAGCCTGAAGTCGTCTGTTCCATCTATCCTTCTTGCTCTTATACCGTCGCCATGACAGTTTCTGCTACGCCGCGTCGTTGTTTACTTCTCGTCACCGTTCATCTTCGACTCCTCGTGATTTCCAATCGAGGACGGTATTTTCATTTCTTTTTAATGTTGTAGTTAGCATCCGTGTTGCTAACTACTCCGAGATTGGTCGCTGTCTTTGTATGCGTCGTCCGTGTGCGCGAGGTTGAGGCTATCGCAACGCCCTAACCTATCTTTTACTCTTGAGTGTTGGTGTTACATACTCATGACCTTGTGTTATTTCTAGGTCTTTGGTCTCTCTGGGCTTCTCTGAGGATGGTTGCGATTCCTGGTGTATCTCTTTAGACGACCTATACTATACTCTTCTCCCAAGAATTGATCTAGGCTGTTGCTGACTTGAGTTTGTGTACCTTGTCGATGCAGGCCACTGAGCTCTTTATTTTGTTTCTTGTTGCCTTGATTTCCTTTCTCTGGCTTGCCTTAATCTCCTTCTGTTTGTTTCTTGTAAGTGGTACTCCTTTTAATTTCTTTTTTTATCATATCTAACTTTAATCCTATCAATTCATCAATTACTTTCTTTTTTTCAATCTCTAATGCTTATTTTTTTCTTACAGGTTTTTCCCCTCGGTTATCTCAACCCTCCTTTTATACAATACACTTAACTTAAATCTAATAACTAAATCTTAACTTGTTAAAAGAAAGCCAAAGCTTAATCGCAGTATACGCGTTCTTTTATTTATATTTAAAATTTTCCTTTAAACAAATAAAAGAAAAGATTCTAATTACGGATTTCCTATTTAAAATATAAGTGGATTCTAATGTTTTATTTTACCTGACGAGTGTTTACCTTTCTCAACATAAATAATACAAAGTGTAGTGTAGTTTAATTGATAATTACCTAATGATAGTGTACGCGTCACTCAAAAAAAAACAAAACAGTGCAGTGCTAGTCACTAATGTTAACCCTAAACTTACATAAGAAATCCCTTAATTAATAAATTCTGACTTAACAACTTAAATTTAAAAAAGACCAGAGTTTTAAAAGTTAAGCGTGTAGTGTGAATAATAAAACTAATCTTAAATTTGGAATATTTAACCTTGTTCTCTTTTTCATCAAGCTTAACATATGTAAACTAATTTTTATTTAATTTAAGTAAACAAATCTTTTATAATATAAAAACAGCTTTTAATTTTATCCTTTAAAATTTAGTTATTAAACTCTAAATTCTACTCACTTAAAATAAAAACAAATATACGCATACTTGTGATGTTTTATACATCACACAACTTATGGAGTATTTTTACATTTATTTTTTTTTTTGCAATTGCAAAAAGAACAACAATCTATTTTATTTAAAAAATTTGTTTTAAATTTCCGATTTATTAGAGTCATCTATTTTTAGCTGAATCCTTTTTCATTAAATTTTTATTCACTCTCCGAATACAGAGTTAAAATTAATTTTATTACAAAAGAATGAAATTACCTTAGAGCATATACTACTGGAGGCCGCTTCGAATGCACCGTGCGCGTGGTTAAGTTGAGAGAGAGGAAGGTATATTGAGGTTGACAGATATCTCTTTTTCTCCGGCACATAATTGGTTTATTTCGTTTCCTACTCCCTTATCACATGACTGAGATACAGATAGCTATCAACCTTAGTATATTTTTCTCTTTCTCAACCTAACCACGCTCACGGTGCATTCAGAGCTGCCTCCAGTAGTATATGCTCTAAGGAAATTACTTACCTTATAATAAAAGAATTTTCAATAAGGAAAGCGATCGCCATATTGCACATATATGTCGTATTGCAAGGAGTTGGCGCTACAGCTTAAATTTGCGATATCTCAGGTTCTACTTACTTAAATTTGAAAAACCGGACAGATTCTTAAACTAGATCAAATTTCTCATCATTCTATATCAAAAATATAGAAATATTTTGTTCGCTAACCTATATTATTTCGTTATAAACAAACAAAATTCTGAAAAATTAAAATTTTTTCTGCTTTAAATCATTCTAGCTTATTTATCAACATTTGAAAGTAATATATAACAATTTATCATTAAAGCTGAGACTCTGACATTTTCCAAACACATGTTAAACTTCAAAAAATATTAATTAGTAGTTGAGTTATAAGGTTTTTTACCAGGGTGTTCCGCATTTGCGCTACGTCTCTACGTTTTTTTGCAATATATTTGCTATATCTCTGGTTCTAATTATCGAATCGACATGCAACAATAACAATTTTTCTTGTTTTTTTATTAAAGAACAAATTTTCGCAGAGAAAATTACTGTATCTATTGTAGTTTTCAAACTATAGCCATTTAAACAATTAATTTATTTATAACAAATTACTCGACCACTTGCGCGAAAAGCAAGTTGCAAATTTGGATTCAGCGGCTCAAAATACATATAAATCACCTACTTGTTTGGTTAGACCTCTCACTTCATACGAAACCCTCTGGGCGCCTAGACTAAATAGTTATCTAATCGAATTTGTTAATAGAATGATTGAGGAGAGGGTGAATGAAATTTATAATAGTAATTTAAGGAGATGTAAAACGAACACTACACCTGTACTCATAAATATTGCTTATCTTTTCATTTTTTTGCAAGATTTCAGAAAAGTAGATACATTAACTTATAATATACAGCATGAACATTATTCAGTTAAATATTTAAATAAATTCATTCATTAGTTTTTAATAACTTTGGGTTCCAATATCATAAATAAAAAAATTTTTATTTTATACCAGAAACTCAAAGTTATTAAAAACTAATAAATGAATTTATTCAAAAATTTAACTGAATAATATTCACGATACACACTACAAGGTAATGCATTTATTTTCCTGGAATTTTGTAGGAATATGAAAAGATAGGCAATATTTATGAGTATAGGTGTAGTGTCCATTTACATCCCCTTAAAAAAGAAAATTGATGTAGAAACTAGAAGCTTGTATTTTGTTTTACCGCATGTTGGAGGTTTGTCAGAAAGAATTAGAAATGAATTCAAAAAACATAAAATTCAAGTTTTCTTTAGAAATAATAATAATTTAGGTAGGTTTTTTAATAATTGTAAAGATAAGGATAAAAAGGATGAAAAATCGGGAGTCGTTTACAAGACCAATTGTAATGATTGTGATAAATATTATATTGGACATTTAAATAAACGAATTTAAAAGATATTTAAAGAAACGAATTTATGAACATAAATATAGTTTGAGAAGTCCAAATGTTGTGTCGGGTTTAAAGCAACATTGTTTGAACTCCGTTTATTCTTTTGATTTTGTGAATGTTGAAATTTTAGAAAATAATATTAAAAATAAATTAAAATGGGAGAGTTTTGAGAATATTCACATTTTTCAGAATAAAAATAATGTAAATTTAATGTTAGAATCAAGTAAATTAAATATTATTTATCATCCTTTTCTAACATAATATAGAATTAAAGTGGTGGAGGTATATTAACTTATATTGGCGTTGGATGTATATTTATAATGTTTTTGATGGTGGAGGGGATATTCAAATAATTTTTCAGGTCTAAATTGGGAGTCGTGCGGCGAGAGAAGTTCAGTCCTTGAGGATGAGCAGTAGCGTGCTCGAAACGTTGGACATTTTTGAAGATCACAATCGAAGAAAGGTTTTGTGGTGGTGGAGGACAGTCAAATTGTTCTTTACTAATTTTATTTATTTTCAGGTTTCTTTCCAGTTAATTTTTAAGTTTTTATTTCAGGTTATTCTACGGGGGTGATTATAAACAAGGGCAGTCTGACTGCCCATATTTGTTTTATTATTTTATTATATACATTATAAATTGACTGTAAAACCGATGGAAATATTTGTCATCTTATGTATTCCAATAAATTAAGATTCTCATAATTGTTTTATATTAAAATATTTGGATTCTTTTTTCAATTTCATTCTAATAACAATTTATTTTAATTTGGTCTTAATAATTTATTTAAATAACATTACAAATGTATTATAAGTAAAAAATGAATTCAATGCTTACAAATCTCATACTATATCTGTAATATTACACAGCATGAAAGCACATAATAGAAACCTGCAAAAAGAAAACAAACAAGCTCTTTAATTTGACAACTTTTTAATCAGATGGAATAATTTAGTTTTTACCTGAAAAAAACTGAAGTTTCATAGATGATTTTGTCAAAATCGCAGCAAAGTTCACTGATTCTGAACTCCTCGTTTATAATGTTAAACATAGCACGAAACACTATGATCAATTAATATAAGTATATAAAAATAACAATAAGTATTTAAAAATAAATAATAATAAAAATAACAATAAGTATTTAAAAATAAATAATAATAAAAATGAAAATAAGTAATTTAATTGATGTCATTAAAATTTTTTAACGCATATAAAATTTTATAGAACTAGAAAGCTAATAGAAAGTAATGATTGTTGCAACATCACACATAATCAAACTATAATAAAAGATATTGATATAATGCATCTTATATAAATAATTATATGCTTATAATACCTATACTCTGAATTAATATTCTTAATTCCAATAAATTATAAAAAATTTGTGTATTTAAGTTATCATTTGTATGTTATTTTAACCTAAATACTTTTTTGACATTAACATTCTATCTAAAATTAAATAATTGCATGCACAATTTACATAAAAGATTAACACTTTATTGACATCAATATTGTATCTAAAATAAAGTACTTGCATGCAAAATTTACAAAAAAAAAACACTTTTTTGACATTAGTATTGGATCTAAAATTAAGCAATGCATGTAAAATTTACATAAAAAATAATTGATTCTAAACAACAAAAATTAAAAAGTTAAACAAATAAATGCCTACATTGCTTATATTCTTGTTGAGCACGCTTTCTGCATGTAGTGCATAACATTGCATCTAATGAAACATTAGTTAAAACTTTTTTTATTTCTTCTGTCATTTTCCGTAATGACTTCACTTTTCTATGTTTTTTCAATTTATAAGGATTACAACACCTATTTTAATTTATCGTTGTAATTGGAAATCCCATATTTTATATTAATCGATTAGTTTTATAATATTTTTTTGGATAGTCTATATGAATATATAAGAAATAAACATTTATTAATGTAAACAAAACAGACGTCACGTTTATAAACTCGAGTTTCAAAGCATAAACCATGAAGTCGTCAGAGGAAAATAAAAAATTTTCGGAAGTCCCGTGGGGACATCGCGGTATGCAACAAAATACATATAGGCTGAAATTCATAGACCCAACTCAAGTTGTGATTGCTACTCAAACCTCATTCTGTCTTTATCTCTCTCATAATGAAAAAAAAGATAAATGATGCAACCGTTACTTGAGTTAGGTCTATGAATTCCAGCCTTAGTACTTAATACGGTTGGTGACGCAACATCTATACTGTATAAGGTTGGAATTCATAGATTCAACTGAAGCAATAATGTTACTTAATGTTACTCAAGTAATATTGATACTTTTAGTTGACGGCCGTTCGTCAATGATGTTATATGTTACACGTTATATGTTACTCGTCACACGTTTTAAAATTTTGTTTTCTGATCTCTATTGAAATCACGATCTATGGCTTGAATACACATGTTTTTTCTGACATGGATTATAAATTCATTAGACATTATACAATAAAATTTTAAAACGTGTAACGAGTAACGTGTAACGTGTAACATCATTGAAAAACGGCTGTAAGCTAAAATTTATAAATGTTACTCAAGTACCATTGATACTTAAGTAACACCGTTGCTTGAGTTGGGTCTATAAATTTCAACCTAAAAGAATTGTTTTTGTATTTCCATTTGTAAGGGAATAATTTCTGTAATTGGTATAACTCATTATTATTCTATCAAATATATTCTTAAAAAGAAAATACTTTAAAATTCTTTAAGGTAGTACTATCGTTAAGAGATTCGCGGTTCAGAAAAATCTGAGATTGGGCACATAAGTAGATTTTAATTCAAATAAAGCACAGTTAAATTTTGGTTAACTTTCAGAGCATGATAAAAAAATTATAAGCATTTTAATTTTCATCTTTTAACATGCGCTCTCTATCTATATATAGTGTATATATAGTTATACACGGGCGTGCATTGAGTCTAAGATGTTTATATCGTTTCAAACTCGATACTGAAAAATTTATTCTTCAGTTCTTAAATTAATTACGTGTTAAATTTGATGAAATTTTGAACCATCAGTAGCTTATAATCAAAAGTTGAAAAAGAATTTCTGTGTGGTTACCATAAGAGCGCGTGTTAAAAGTGTGAAAATTAAAATGTTTGTCATTTTTCTCTCATGCTCCAAAAGTTTACCAAAATTTAACTACGTCTTATTTGAACTTAAATCTACTTATACACCCGATTTCAGATTTTTCTGAACCGTCAATCCCTTAACGATAGTACTACCTTAAGTAGAAATAGTTCATGGTTTTAACTTATACTCGCATAGCGAAGTTTTTCTCTAATGTTTTTATTCTATGGGATAAAAACAAATTTAGCTAGTCTATCTAAAGATTTAAATAGTATATAGTTGGATTATTTTTACAAGAAAAAAACGAAAGAGGAGATATGTTAAAAAAGAGATCTGTTTATTAATTGGATATATAAACAAATTTTTTGCATATGCAGTATAGATGCAGAGTGATTGACTGTATCACATACTGCATGTATGTATATGCGTTTCGTGATATCCTGAACGGACTTCTGTATTAACAAATTGTATATTAATATATTATAGCGTTTCCAGCTATGTTTAATATTATAAACGAAGAATTCAGAGTCGATGAACTTTGCTGCAGATTTTGACAAACACATCTATGAAATTTTAGTTTTTTTCAGGTAAAAACAAAATTGTTCCATGTAATTAAAAAGCTGTCAAGCTAAAGAGCTTGTTTGTTTTCTTTTTGAAGGTTTCTATTATGTGCTTTCATGCTGTATAGTATTACAGATATAGTGTGAGATTTGTAAGCATAAAAATCATTTTTTATCTATAATATATTTGAGATTTTCAATTTAAGGGGAACCCTCTTACCGACATAGAGTTCTACCTTATCTACATTTAAATTATGAATTTCAATAAAAATTTAACTATTCATGACTGAAATTCGTAGGAGAGGCACATTCTTAACACACCAAAGAATTTATTGCAACGTTAAAAGACAATATAAGGGTAAAAATAAAGGCAAAAACTGCTTAATACGATTAACTTTTCAATGCAGTTATAAATAATTGTACTATGCAGTTTTTGTCTTCATTTTCACTTTTATTCTGTTTTTTAACGTTGCAATAAATTCTTTAGAATGTTAAGAATGTGCCTCTTCTATGAATTTTAGTCAAAAATAGTTAAATTTTTCTTAACGGGATGTCGGAGCTGCAGCAATCGAGTTTTGCTTTTTTTATTTCATCAATATTGTTTTAAATTCATAAATTCAACAAATATAATAACTTGTCCGTACTAAAGCTATATTAATACAATAATTTTTGTTAAAATAAAAAATCGTTTGGACTTGTTATTTTTTTATGAATTTGGATTGGAAATTAGATATCAAACTCAACAAACCTAACCATAAAATACGATACATTGAAAGTTTTTATTATAACTTTGTATGTATAATATTCTGGTGGATTTCTTGAGTTGTCCGCACTAGAGTTTAATCTTACAAATTTTTTCTTTGTAGCGAAAAAATTCGATTAAACGCATCGTTTATTCATAAGTTAGGATTGGAAATATTATTAGAAGGCGGGCAGCTTCGTCATGCTCTTAAAATGCATAATTGAAATGTAGATAAGGTAGATTTCTGTGCCGGTATGAGGACACCCCTTAACAGGGGTTCGAACTATCTGTCTTTGTCTAATAGCATTTTTCATCATTAGTATAAACACTATCCGTTGTAGCGAGAAAAAAATAGTAGCCTCCGCTAGATATTAGTATAATAAGTAAATTTTGTAACACCAATAAAATTATATTATCGCGTAGTTTTTTAATAATATGAGACCTACCAAAAAAGATAAGTTATATTCTAGTTTGTTAGTAGGTCTCATATTATTAAAAAACTACGCGATAAAATAATTTTCTTGTTATTACAAAATTTACTTATTATACTAATATCTAGCGGGGGCTACTATTTTTTTCTCGCTACAACGGTTGGTGTTTATATAAATGATGAAAAACGCTATTAGACAAAGACAGATAGTTTGGCCCCTCTCAACGGATATATAATTCGGAGTGTTTAAATGTCCTCTAGATCCTCCCTTCTTTTTTATTTTTAGTTTGTGCAAATTTTATTTATTTTAATTTTAAAATGATTTTTAAAATTTTAAAACTCTTACTTCCTCTTCCCCTTTATCTCTGATTCGTTTTTATCTTGGTTATATTTTTTGACTTGTCATGGTTCATATAAAAAAATTTAAAAAATTATATCAAATATTGTGGCATTTTGAAGTTTTTTTACTCCAAATATTTCAAATTCAATTTTTAATTAAAATTTATTATTTATTCAAACCATAATTTGCTAGAATCTGGAGGATGTTTAACAAGAGCCTATATAATATTATTATTTTATTTAAGTTTTATTAATACGCGATAAAATAATTTTCTTGTTATTACAAAATTTACTTATTATACTAATATCTAGCGGGGGCTACTATTTTTTTCTCGCTACAACGGTTGGTGTTTATATAAATGATAAAAAACGCTATTAGACAAAGACAGATAGTAATTTACATTTTATATAATTTTCTAACCTAAAATACTTGTGTTTGCATCGCGAATCGCAAGTAAATCATACTTCAAAAGTTGGAAAGTATCTCTTATTCTCCACGGCAGCGTTACTGTGACTTTTATCACTCTACTCCCCTACTGAGAGTTGGATTTACGCCTTAATAAGGGAGTGAGTTCAATTCTCAAAGTCTTTCAGTGTAGTAATATATTTGAGATTTTGGTTTTAGTGGGTTTTGTTATAGTTTAATTTTAAGAATTTAAGAGTTTTGATTCAAATTTTTAGTTGTAGGATATTTAAGATTTTGATTTTAGTAGGTTTAGCTATAGATTAGCTTTTAGGATTTTAGTGTGCAGATTTTTGAGTTGTAGGATATTTGAGATTTCGGTTTTAGAGGGTTAAGTTATAATTTAGTTAGAAAGATATTAGTGTATAGGTTAAAATTATTGGTTATAGGATATTAGAGATTTTGATTTGAGCAAGTTCAACCATAGATTAGTTTTAGGGATATTAGTGTGTAGATTAAAATTTTGAGTAGTAGGATATTTAAGATTTTGGTTTTAGTGGGCTTAGCTATAAATTGGTTTTAGGAATTTAGGTATGTGGATTAAAATTTTAAGTAGTATGATAGTTGAGATTTTGATTTTAGAGGGTTTAGATACAGATTAGTTTTGAGGGCTTTCGTGTGAAGATAGATACTTAAAATTTTTAGTAGTAGGATTTGATAGCAGCCCTACAGAATGAGGAGAAATGAGGAGTCTAAAGAGCAGACAAGATATACAGTGCCTTCTAAAAGTTCCGGGCCACTTGAATAACTTTAGAACGGATTGAGATATCAAATTGAAATTTCCAGGGGCTCAATAGGGTTACAAAATCTATTATTTAACAGAAAAAGTACCCCCTCCCAAGAGGCAGAGGCAGGGGGGGGGGTCAAAAATCTTAAATGGGATCGGGGGTCGAAGGGGAATCTTTCGAAAAAGCTTTTCGATACGAATAAAGCACGAGGTCGCAGAGGTCTCTATTACTTTTTTTTGCCGAGTTATGATATTTTAAACATGTACACTGAGAGAACATTGGCTCGTCTGCTGGAAACTCTAAGTACAGCCGCTGCATCGTCGATTCGTGCAGAAGCGCCACAAGATTCGGGGGCCCAGCCGTCCCAAAACGACTAATATACATCAGCTGAGTTTCTCTTTTCGTCCACCAGAGGCGCTTTTCAGATATCGTAGGCGCTTTTTGTATATCATAAGCGCAAGACTAAGACGAATGCTGCACTGTTTCGGGACAGCAGCAGCACCAAATCAAAGGACGAATCAATTCATGCGTTTTAGAGTTCTGCTGTACTAGTAAGTGCAGCATTTATACCAATATTCTCTCAGTGTAGTTTCTGTGAAAGCAAGATCCATGTTAACTGTGGTAAAGTCATTAAAATGGGCACTAGCGTTCTTGTGTATGTGTGTGTGTGTGTGTTGTGTGTGTGTGCGCGCGCGCGCGTCTATATTTTTATGAAGGCGTATTTAGATTTATCAAACGTTCTGATTAAACGAATAATACTACTTTTGGCGTTACCCAGAAACAACGACGTAGACGTAGAAGTTTTTGTTTTCTTTGGGGTGCTTTATTAATGTGAGTCCCCTTGCCTCTTACATATTGGAGTGCTTCATTAATGCGAGTCCCCTTGCCTCTCACATATGTGTATGTGAAGAAATAATAACACTATTTCAATAAATGTTCAAATTGATGTCCTTTAACAACTTGACAGCGTCCTAAGCAAACGTCAAATATTTCAATGACATCAGTTAAGAAATCGGGTGTGATGAAATTTGAAACGTTTATTTTTTTTCCACGTAACTCTTCTAAATTTTCGGACCTAGTTTCATAAACTTTTGATTTTAAGTACCCCCAGTAGAAGAAGTCTAAAGGAGTTAAATCTGGTGATCTCGCTGGCCATTCTATTGTGCCTTTTCTACTAATCCATCGATCACTGAAAATATTATTTTGGATAGTTCGAGCTTGTAGTAAAAAATAAGCCGGTGCCTCATCCTGCTGAAACTACACTGAAAAAAGTACGGAAACTCTCCGGCCTTTGAGAAGTCTGCTGTTAGAATTTAGGTAAGCAGACGACCTACGGCGTATAGTTGTCCTCTTAACAGTGTATATTAGATTTCCCTCTTAAGCGTACGCGCTCTAGCTTTAATTTTCGAGATAGCAGATTTCCCAAAAACGTAGCAAGGATCTCTGTTATGCGTAAGACGGCTGCGCGTTGGCATTTAGTACAACTGTTATCCCCAACTTTTTTCAGTGTAGACATTGTCAAAAGCTTCTCCAACAATATCTCGTATAGCCAGTATTACTTGATTTCTCGACAAATTGCAGTAACTTTCAGAATTTATGTTTCCTCCAATAAAAAATGTCCTGATAATATGATTAAGTATTATCCCAGCACAAACGTTAAGCTTCATAGGATACTGCGTACAAGTTCTCTCATCCAATGTGGATTTACATTGGACCAATATCTCATATTCTGTCGATTCTCAGAATCATTCAACTCAAATGTTGCTTTATCAGAATAGCAGATCCAGTTGAAAAATTGATGATTTTCAGCAAATCGTGTAATCATTGTGTTGCAAAACTCCATTCATTAGTCATAATCGTCTTCAGATAACTCCTGGACTAGACGTATTTTGTAAGGATGAAAATGATGTTTTTTTAAAACTCATTGGACCGATATTGAGCTTATATCATTTTCTTGAGCTGCTTTTGAGATTGATGTGTGGACGTTATCCCATACACTAAGTAAAACATCTAAAACTTTTTCATTAGCCGCAGTTTTAGGTCTTTCAGACCTAAGAGCATTTTTAATTCGACCAGTTGTTTGAAAACAAGCAACAGTTCTTTCAACATAATTCATTTAAATTAGAATTTTTTTCTGCAAAACGTGCTCCTGGCCGATTTTTTGCAGAAATATATTGTAGATAATATGTATAATAAGAATATAGATGTGCGTCATCTCAAAAAGTTGTGGAAAAATGTTTATAAGCAAATTAAGATAGAAAAATCGACTTTTTTTTCTTTTTTCTCTGTAACTGCGCTGCTTTTGACTCTAGAAGAAAATTTTTTTAACAAAAGTTGTTCAGAATTGAATTCTTTTCAAGACTATGGGTGTGCGATTTTCTGAAATTTTCAAATTTTCTCGGGAAATGAAGTTTTTCCGAGGAAATGGGTAATTTTTCAAATCAAAGTTCAAGACAGATATTTTACTCGAAATTCGATGAAACTCTGGAAAAAGAAAGATTTTCTATTGTCTTTAATCCTCCTCCAAGCCGATCTGTTTCGGCCCGTTATAAAAAAAAGTCGAAAATTCAAATTAATGCTAAGTTAACAATAATTATTGAAAATATGTCAAACTTCTTGAGTATGTAAGGTAAAATAGCCTATTATAAAACGATTTTCGACCATTTTTTTTTCAAAACAAAATATAAATAAATAAATTACATGAAATAGAATACTATCATAGCTCATTAGATGCGCTTTTTTCTGTAGAATAAGTACTTTTTTTTGAATTTTTAAATAATGCTATATTCAATAATTTATTTAAAAAATAGTGAAAAGGTTTCTGGAGCCTATTATTAAACGCAATTTTCTTGATGGCACCCCTGTTTCATTCCCTATTATGAAACACTTTTCATTTTATAATTTACAAATCATTATTAACAGCAGGCCGAAGTAGAACCTGATACCGACCGAGTAACAATTGAGTTGTTTGTTATTTACTCCAGTATTAATCGGTGTATCTTCAAAATAAAGGTTGATCGCAATAGATATTATTATTATGAATATCTATGCACAAGAAAAAAAAAATCTACCGATTTGTTTTTGAGAAAAGTAAGGAACGCCGAAGTAAATGATTATGTTTATAATATTTTCGCGTTCCTTACTTTTCTCAAAAACAAAGCGATAGATTTTTTTTTTCTTGTGCATAAATATTTGTAATAATAATATCTATTGCGCTTAACCTTCAATTTGCAGATACACCGATTAATACTTGAGTAAATAACAAAAATGCCAATTAGACAAGGACAGCGAATCCGGCCTGCTCTTAATATTAATTGTTAAAAAACGTTAAAAATTGTTTAAAATTTATATTGGGAAGGTTTTTATGTCGGATTAAACCTATTTTAGTCATTTTTAAAATTTTAGATAATTGTAAAAAGTATTACTATTTTTAGGTTAGAATTTAGATTATGATTTCATGTTTTAAAATACATAGGATTTCTTCCTATATACCATAAATAGGAGTCTATTTAAATTTTGAATCCTATTAAGAAACACACGTTTATTTTAAGATTATTGTTTTCAAAACCAATAATTAACGATATCAATCAATTCTATCGTCTTTTATCTACAAAATAAATAACTGTTTAGGTCAAATTATGATAAAATAGCAATAAAATTAATAAAATAGTTACGAGCTTTATTCGTCCATGATTAGTCAATCAGTCAGTATTATTTAGTGCTTATCTTAAACAGTCTCATTATATTAATTTTTTTAATTTGTATAGTTTATATATGACTTTTATTTTGATTGTATCAAAAAGAGGAGATGTAGACGAAAACGCGTATATTTTACTGTAGCTTTAAAAACATTCAAATTTTATATAAAATTACATATTACACGCGTGTTTCATAATCGGAGCCACTTTTCTTACTGTTCCATAATAGGCTACTTTACCTTAATGGTAGGATACCTTTATCATAAAAGATTATAAAAATTTCAATTTTTTATTTTTTGCCCTATTTTTTAGCGTTTTTCCGATTTTATAATTTTAATTCTTATAAATAAATTCATATATTTCAGCTAATTTTTAATATATATTAATTTTATAAAATGGAAAAGAAAGGTCTCTTCAAGACCTTTAATTTGAATTTTTTAAAAGTTTTCTATCGTGAAAATGAAAATAGTAACATGGCTTTGACTTTGACTAACGATCGCGCCATTGATTTTAAACATTTTAACTTCTTTCAAAGTTTAATAGTCAGTTTATGATATAAATTATTTATTGGTATAACGGCATTAATGTATACAAAGTGGTTTTTATATATATCATCGTTTCTAAATTTTGTTGCGAATTATATTGTGTGCGAATATCAGGTAACAGAGTATATAAAGGGCCAGCGCGCATGCGCACGGTGGTATCTTTTTCTTCACGCAAGAACAGAAAAAAATTTCAAAAGTTAAAATTCATATTGCATATGAAAACTAACAATATCTCTGGTAATTATGGTCCGATTTACATGTTTCTTTTTTTAATCTAGGGTAGCGCATGAAAATAATAATAACTTTGATATCAGTTTTGGAAAGTTTTGTATACATTTGTTATAAATAATGATGATTGTAAATGAAAAATCTTTTCGAATTATTTGCAAAATTGTAAGTTTAGGTAAAGAAATTTGAAGAAGAATTTTGTTTTTATTAAAAAAAAACGACCAATTTTTATTGAATAGGTTTTTTAATAAAAACGAAATTATATTGTGAAAATATTTCACCCTTCTTTACCTTCCTTACCTTTCTTTTCCATTTTATAAAATTAATATATATTAAAAATTGGCTGAAATATATAAATTTATTTATAAGAATTAAAATTGTAAAATCAGAAAAACGCTAAAAAATAGAGCAAAAAAATAAAAAATTGAAATTTTTTATAATCTTTTATGATAAAGGTATTCTACCATTACATGCTCAAGAAGTTTGACACATTTGCAATAATTATTGTTGACTTGGCATTAAATTGAATTTTCGACTTTTTTTAATAAACAAATCAATTGGTGATCTTCTCACGGGCCGAAACAGATCGGCTTGGAGAAGGATTAAAGACAATGGAAAATCTTTCTTTTCCCAAAGTTTCATCGAATTTTGAATACAATATCTGTCTTTAACTTTAATTTGAAAAATTACCCATTTCCTCGAAAAAACTTCATTTTGCTAGAAAATTTGAAAATTTTAGAAAATCGCACACCCATAGTCTTGAAAAAAATTTAATTATGAACAACTTTTGTTAAAAAAATTTTCTTCTAGAGTCAAAAGCAGTGCAATTACAGAGGAAAAAAGAAAAAAAAGTCGATTTTTCTATCTTAATTTGTTTATAAACAATTTTCTACAACTTTTTGAGATGACGCACATCTATATTCTTATTATACATATTATCTACAATATATTTCTGCAAAAATCGGCCTGTAGCACGTTTTGCAAAAAAATCGATTAAAATGAACTAATTTGACTGGACTAACAGTAGACTCTGAAATTGGCGTACAATCAGGATATGTACAACCAATTCTACAACCTAAAGCTTTTATTTTCCTCAAATTTTGCAATAAAATGAAAAGAAAGACCAAATTCATGAGTACAGGTGTAGTGTCCGTTTTACATCTCCTTAAATAAAATTGTTACTTATCGGTGGACCTTATTCTATTGCCATATCCTTTCATCATCAGTACAGTGATCCTTTCTGTATCAATTAAATAGATTTTGAAAATTGCAATAAACAAAAAATACAAAAGCAGATATTGAAGTAACCTAGTACTATCTCGAACCCCTAATCAAGGAAATCCAATAATGATTTTACTAGTCAGAAATTCCTGAGCGCATGTCAATTAAAGAATTTAATATCTAAAATAGGCCGCCAAGATGCAAGCATTAATATTTAAGATCAAACAAAAAATAAATTTTGTAAATTTTTTAGTTTTACCAAAAATCGTTTTTAGTTAATTTTAAATCATCCTATTGAAAAAAAGTATCATTGTTATCATCCTCAAAAAGTACATCTAATTCTGAAGTGTGCACACACACACACACACACACACACGCACGCACGCACGCACGCACGCTCGCACGCACGCACGCACGCACGCACGCACGCACGCACGCACGCACGCACGCACGCACGCACGCACACACACACACACACACACACACACACACACACACACACACACACGTTAATGTCCGACTTTACCACAGTTGTTGCCATGGACCTTGCTTTCACAGAAACTACATGTTTAAAAGATCATAACTCAGCGAAAAAATTCGTAGAGACCTCTGAGACCTCACATTTTATTCGTCTCGAAAAGCTCTTTCGAAAGAGCCCTCACCCGACCCCCGATCCTATTTAAGGTTGTTTACCCCCCCCCCCTGCCCCTGCCCCTTGGCGGAGTGGGGGTGGTACTTCTTCTGTTAAATAACAGATTTTGTAACACTATTAAACCCCTGAAAATTTAAATTCGATATCTCGACCCGTTATTCAAGTGGCCCCGAACTTTTGGATTCTATTCTAGGATTATATTCTTAGACGGTCAATCTAACTGAACACAGGAACCGTTGGAGTTAGACTGAGTACAGTAAAGTGATTTTCTTGCTACTACTCGCTTATCTGAATTGACGCCTGCACAGAGGCGTTTGCATGTATGCGCTTATGTGTCTTGATGCGCTTAGAGCGCCAAATGTGAAATTTTTCTCAAAAGTAGAAAAACTGATCATTTAAATGAGGCATTATGTTTCAAATGTTATATTTTCATAAAATAAACTACAATACTTCTTGCCATGTATGTGATTTACACATATGTAATATACTCTTAAGTGGTGGAATGGTGGTGAAAAAAGACTTTGAAGTTTACTAGTCCAATTAATCCCAGAAGTAACTTTTGCATAAGTAATTGGTTAAAAAATAATAATGAACGAAATCGATGCCTACTGCAACATGTTTTATTTGATTCTTATAAATCAAAGTTATCTACTGACAAAAATTGGTTGCTAGAAAACCGTACAAAAGGGTTGGAATGGCATTATTATTGTAGAGGGATGATTATAACTATTACAATAATATTTATTTAAAGGACTATAAAAGAGTGGCTCCCTGTTTTATCAAGATTTATTCAATTATTATAAACAAAAGTTATCTACTGCCAAAAGCTGGTCGCAGGAAAACCGTACGAAAGGGTTGGAATGGCATTATTATTGTAAGGGAATCATTATAACTATTACAATAATATTTATTTAAAGGACTATGAAAGGTGGCTCCCTGTTTTAACAAGTTTTATTCGATTCTTATAAACAAAAGTTATCTACTGGCATCTTTTATAGTCCTTGAATGAATATTATTGTAGTAGTTATAATCATTCCCCTACAATAATAATGCCGTTTCTACCTCTTTGTACGGTTTTCCTACGATCAGCTTTTGCAAGTAGATAACTTTTATTTATGAAAATTAAATAAAACTTGTTAAAACAGGGAGCCACCTTTTATATTCCTTTAAATAAATATTATTGTAATAGTTATAATCATCCCCCTACAATAATAATGTCGTTTCTACCCTTTTGTACGGTTTCCCTGCGACCAGCTTTTGCCAGTAGATAACTTTTGTTTATAAGAATCGAATAAAACTTGTTAAAACAAGGAGCCACCTTTTATAGTTTTTTTAATGAAAATTATTGTAATAGTTATAATCATCCCCCTACAATAATAATGCCGTTTCTAACCTTTTGTACGGTTTCCCAACGATCAGCTTTTGCAAGTAGATAACTTTTGTTTATAAAAATCGAATAAAACTTGTTAAAATAGGAAGCCACCTTTTATAGTCCTTTCAATAAATATTATTGTAATAGTTATAATCATTCCCCTACGATAATAACAAAGAAGATAGACGCTTATAGAAGGATACTTCTGGGTTAAATTTTTCGTCCGAAACGCTGGGTAACACTTTAACATTGTTTGTATATCTATACATATGAAAAATTTGATATATATAGATATAAAAATACATGGGATCTAGTGGCACTCTTAGTAGCTGGGTAACTCATTTTTGGTAGAAATTTCCCATTTAAGAGTACGCTTCTATAAGCGTCTATATTCGTTGATAATAATGCCATTCCAACTCTTTCTACGATTTTCCTGCGACCAGCTTTTGCCAGTAGATAACTTTTGTTTATAATAATCGAATAAATCTTGATAAAACAGGGAGCCACCTTTTATAGTCCTTTAAATAAATATTATTGTAATAGTTATAATCATCCCCCTACAATAATAATGCCATTCCAACCCATTTGTACGGTTTTCTAGCGACTAATTTTCGTCAGTAGATAACTTCATAAGAATCAAATAAAACATGTTGCAGTAGGCATCGATTTCGTTCATTATTATTTTTTAACCGATTACTTATGCAAAAGTTACTTCTGGGAATAATTGGATTAGTAAACTTCAGTCTTTTTTCATCACCTTCCCACCACTTAAGAGGGTTGAATTTTTTTTTAAATATATGTTTTTTTATACTTTTTACAATAATCTAGGTTAGAAAGGTTGCACTCTCAACGATTTTCATAGATCTGTCGTGGGCATTCTTCTTCAATATTGTGTTATTAATATGAAATATTTCATCGATGCCAGTAAAAAAAAATTTTATCTATTCATTTAAACATACATCTTAATAAAATGAAATATATTATTATGTGTTCTCACCTAAGCAATTTCATAATTTAATAAAATTGTTAATTTGATCAAATTTGTATTGATAATATATTTTTTTTTGAATATGTTTAAAATTTTAATATAGTACTATACTATATTACTATTTGAATTACAATTATTTTCATCATTTGATATTTAAATATCGGTAAAAATTATCACGTCATCACTAATAATCATAATATAATTTTTAACTATAGTAACGAGTTGACGTCGAGCATTAATAGTGAACGGACGTGTTTCATTTCGCCTCTGTGAATCAATAAGCTTGTTTATTTACATCTTATCGTTTTTGTGTTCTCGGGCTTCGGCCCAGGAAAGTAATTCTTAATAAGTGGTCATTTGTTCTTTTCAAGAGAAAAATGATTGCTTTAACTCAAAAAGTTTCTACAAGTTCAAGCCAAAAAATTCAACCTAAAGAAATACCAACATTCATTTCTATAAGAGACATAGTTACGTACTCTACAGCCATACAAACTAAGCCAGTCACAAAAAGGAAACAAGGCATAATACTCGACTGCGCAGAAGATTTAACTTTGACTGATTATACATGTGCAATTGGTGATTTAGTGCTCCCAAAAAATGTGATTTTCTCTTCTAGAATATCTAACAACCGCATATGTATCTACTTATCTAGCAAGAAATCAGTCAACGAATTCATAGAAATAAACAGTAGAAAAGTAAACATAAGACCGGTGATTAACAAGCTTAAGCGAATAATTTTCTCCAATGTACCAACACACATTCTGGACTTTGTCATAGAAGATATTTTAGAAGAACTAAATGTTAAAAGAGGATCGCCAGTAATTACTTTAAGAGCCTTCATAGCAAAAGAAGGATACAGTCATGTAGCAAGCCATAGAAGGCAGGTGTATATTAAACCGAAAGATACAAACAAAATACCTGAAAATTTTTAAATCCTTTATGATGACGTAAGCCACTTTATTTACTCAAGTATAGAATTATTGAAGTGTTTTATATATAAAATAGAAGGCCACTTAACTAAGAATTGCCAGTCTGCTAGCAACCAAAACAATAATACCAACAAGAATAATACAACTAGCATCAATAGAAGCCTACAAGAAGATACTTTAAAATTACACGACGACAAATGAATTATGGAAGTAAGCCAAGACACAAGCATTGAAGGCCAAACAATACAACAAAATGATGACAACACAGATATACATTTTATGCAAAACGAAAACACAGACATCGCTATTGCTTCGCAAAAAAGAACTTACTCCTTAAATTTTTCCGACATCATAACTCAAGAAAATAATAAACAAGAAGAACAATTTTCAACTACAAAATATGCCAAACCTACCATTAAAAAACCTAAAATAGTAACTGAAAAAACCGTCAAACACTCCGAAGTCATTAAACAAATAACAGGCTCTAAAGACATTCGAACGTAACCTAAACAAGTATCCAATAAACTTCAACGAAACAGTCGACTTCCTAGTGGAAACATACGGAAACTCTAACGCATACGACATAGCACTGAAATACACAAAAGACATCGCAAACCTAATAATAATGCTAACGGATATCCAAAGCTATATTTTAGACAAAAACTTACATAGCAGAATCACCAGAATAATAAAACGGCTACGAAAAATAGACAATATAGATAGTGACAGATCTTCCATAGCAGACGACTAAACCAAATTCATAATAAATCCAAAAAATAATAATATAATCAAAATCATTTATTGGAATACTAGGAGCTACAAACAACGATGGACAGAAATTCAAAGTTTCAGACAAAAATACGATGTAATAATCTGTGTTAAATCTTGGCTCACTACGAACGAGAACGCTCACCTGCCAGGCTATGTTATTCTAAGAAAAGACAGGTTGCACCCCCGAGGTAGAGGTATTTTAATATTTATAAGAAATTCTTTGGCTTTTATTGAAATCAAAGATACCAGATCAATCCATGGAAATCATCGGATTTCGACTAAATAATACCGTTCCTGAAGTCGACATCTACGTCTGCTACAAAGCTCCAGGCATAACCTTCACGCAGCAGCAATGGGACTCAGTTTTCAAGAATTTAAACAGTGCAAATGGACTATTTATCGGTGATTTTAATTCGCACAACACGTCTTGGAATTGTAACCATACTGATATGAATGGGGAAAGATTAAAAATATCAACCGAATCTCACGACTTATTTCTACATAATAACAATTCTTACAGACATCTTGATTCACACAGAAATCAACTATCTAATATTGATCTCATTTTCTCTACTGCTAACATAGCAGATATTTTCGATGTTAAAATTAATGACGAAACCTTGGGATCTGATCATTTCCCCATTGATATCAATATTGGCACTAAAAAACATACATACGAAAAAAAAACACTTTTAAACTAAAATCCTTAAAAATTAATTGGACTAAATATGCTGAGTTCCTCAATAATATGCATTCCGAATTTCTAACTAACGACTACGACATACTGGGGCCAATAGAGAGATACAATTTTTTTGTTGACAAAATAGTCCATAGCATAACAAAATGCACACGAAAAAAAACAATATTTAAACAATAAAAATAATAAAAAAATAAAAAATTCAGTACCTTACTGGGATAGTGACTGCAATAAAGTAATAAGACTTAGAAGGGCCTTTTTTAAGCTATCCAGCCGGAATAGATGGAGTGGATTTTGAAATGGTAAAAAGATTACCGATCACATACAAATTACTCCCCTTAGATATTTTTAATGAGATGCATAGAGACAACGTCTATCATGAATCGTGGAAGCAATGCTTTGTGCACTTCATAACGAAAAGTGATAGGATCAGCTTACGTCCAATCAGTCTAACTTCATGCACAGGTAAACCATATGAAACCCTCATAGAAAATAAATTACAGTGGTGGGTAGAATCTAAAAAATTACTTCAAAACTGCCAACACGGATTCAGGCAAGGCAAATCTTGTATAGAAAACTTGACTGACCTGTCTCTTAGAATAGAGGAAGCTTTTGCTGAGGGTAAAGACGTATTGGCTGTTTTCCTTGATGTTAAGAGCGCATTCGATGATGTAAATGTAGACATTTTATTACAAAAACTGTCTGAGATTGGCTGTTCATTAAGCTCATTAAAATATATAAAATTTCTACCACACTCTCGCTACGCACACACTTCCGAAATGAAAGGTCAGTTCAGTCTCACTCACAAAGGCGTACCTCAGGGAGCTATATTAAGCCCACTATTGTATATACTGTATGTAATCGACATTTCCAAAAACCTAAACAAGACTATTTCTGTGTTCCAGTTTGCGAATGATCTTACCATCTATATAAAGACCAAATCAATAAAAAGAGGTCAATCAATTATACAAAAAGGCATAAATACAATCCAAATTAGCTTATTGAACCTAGGGCTTAAACTCTCTCACAACAAATCTGTTTTTATTCATTTCAATAAAAAACACGTTCAACCTGGAACTACTGAAATTAAAGTCAATAAACAAAGTCTAAGATCTAGTGAAAGCTTTTGATTCCTAGGAATCTACTTTGACTATCAAATGACCTTTAAAAAACATATCGACAACGTAAAGAAAAAATGCATGGGAGCAATAAATATACTAAAATACCTATGTGGTACATGGTGGGGATGTGAACCTAACACCCTTTTAATTCTCTACGGGAGCTTGGTTTGCTCCATAATTGATTATAGAAGTTTCATCTACCTCTCTACGCGAAAAAAGACTCTTAATAAAATCAAAAGCATAGAAAACATAGCTATAAGAACAGCTCTAGGATACCGTATCAGTACTCCTAAAAACATCTTACTTGCAGAAGCCAAACTCACATCGATTGTAGAGCGAACCAAATTCCTGTGCTCTTGCTACATAGTAAAAATACTTTCCAACACTGGTTCTATAACTCATCAAAACATGTTGAAATTTTATAACATAAACAAGAAAAAGAGTGTAATGCATAGTAGATTTTTGCCTCAATGTATACCACACATAATTGAAACAGCCAATTGCGTCGAATCCCACGAAAACATACTCATATATCATAACGACTATGATGTTAATATTACCACCATCTCCTTTAACCTTGAACTAGGTGAGAAGTTAAAAGGGGCTGTTCACAAATTACGTAACGCACTTTTTTACAAAAATCGACTACCTCACCCCCGATGTAACAAAATTCTTTTACCCCCATCCCCTCTGTATAATAATTACATAACATAAATATTTAAAATATAATTAAGGATGTTATAATTTATAGCATGATTTATTAAATTTATCACAATCAAAAAAACGCTGCCAAGTGCTTTGGCGCAATGCTTTCTCATAGAGCTCATTGAGTTAAAGTAATTTCATTTTATTTTTTTAAATGTGATTTCAATATAAAATACAATTTCTATTAAAGAAAAATTAGTGAATGTGAAAGAGTGATTAGTAAATAGGAAGAGAGAGACAAAGATGGATGAAAATAGGATAAAAATGAAGATCAATCTGAGAAAAAAGGACAAAGAGGAAATGAGGGAAAAAATGAAAAATCGAAAATTTTTTAGAAGTTCTTAAAATAGCTCTATAAAAAAAACTACACTATAAAAACCAATTTTTAATTGCTTCCCGTCTACTTACTAGGAGAGTATCAGACCTCCGGATCACGAATTTTGCTCAAACTTTGGAATAAGTTTTCAGATGTCAAAATATGAAAGGAAACAGAATTTTAGACCCCAACGCTCAATATTTCCCTAGTTACAGGCAATTGAAGAAAATCACTAAACAAGTTACTAGATTTTCAAATGCATATAGTTTCTTAGCATTGATAGCTAGGAGCTTGAAACTTTTTTTAAACAAAAGCTGAGCTCAAATCCTTTCGAAAGAGTAGTTATAGCATGTCAAAATATTATTTTTTCCTAAAGTTATAGCGTGATAAACATTGGACTTGATTTTTCTTTTTAAAACATTAATTAATAACAAAAGCTGAAATTGGGTCTAATGTTTATTACGCTATGACTTTGGGAAAAAATAATCTTTTGACATGCTATAACTACTATTTCGAAAGGATTTGAGCTCAGCTTTCATTTAAAAAAAGTTTCAAGCTCCTAGCTATCAATGCTAAGAAACTATATGCATTTGAAAATCTAGTAACTTTTTTAGTGATTTTCTTTAATTGCCTGTAACTAGGGAAATATTGAGCGTTGGGGTCTAAAATTCTGTTTCCTTTCATATTTTGACATCTGAAAACTTATTCCAAAGTTTGAGCAAAATTCGTGATCCGGAGGTCTGATACTCTCCTAGTTAGACAAAATAATAGATAGTATGCAAAATTGGAAAGAAATCAATTGAGTAATTTTCGAGATCTAATTGTCTAAATAAATAACATTTTCTTTTCAAAATTTCTTTTTCAAAATTTTAAAAATGCTCTAAAATTAAAACTAGGATAAAAAAATCATTTTTTGAAAGTTTTCCTTCTCTTGGCAGTCGCAAATAATTTCCCTGCAAATTTTAGAACAAGTCTATCGAGTACTTTACGTAAAATAAAAAAAATAAGATAAGAATTGAAATTTTTTTTTAAATCTTTAAAATTCTCTAAAATCGTAACCGCTCTGAGAAAATTAGTTTTCAAAAGCTTATTTTCTCAAGACAATAGCGAATGGATTGTATAAAAATTTTAGAGAAAATTTATAGTATGGTTTACACAAAATAGAAGATAAATGAAAAATGAAAATTTTTAAAATACTCTAAAAGTAAAACAGCATGGAGAAAATTAGTTCTCCAAAGTTTGTTTTCTTCAAACAGTAGCAAATAACTTGCATAAAATTTTGGAGCAAATCTATCGAATGGTTTTCGTAAAATAAAAAAAAAAGGAAAAATAAAAATTTTTTAAAAAATTTTAAAAATGCTCTAAAATTAAAACTACTCTAAGAAAACCAATTCTCAATAGCTTCTGCACCAGTTAATCGAAAAATTAAATTGTATGGAAAATTTCAAATAAATCTATCGAGTAGTTTTTAAGATTTTATTGGCTCAATAAATATAAACATTTTTTTCATAAATTTCAAAATGCTCTAAAATTAAAACTAAACTAAGAAAATCAGTTTTTAGAAATTTATTTTATTTGGGCAATCGCAAATAATTTCCATGCAAATTTTGAAACAAATTTATCGATTAGTAAACGAAAAAAACCAGAAAAATGAAAAATCTAATTTTTTTTTTTTATAAACGACTCTAAAATTAAAACTACGCTAGAAGAACCAATTATCAATAGCTTCCCAGCAAGTTAGACAAAAAAATAAATTTCATGAAAAATTAGAAGCAAATCCATCGAGTAGTGTGTGTGTGTGTATGTGAATTTTAAAGATTTAAAAAAAAGTTTCACACGCACAGACACACACACACACACGCACACACACACACACACATACATACACACGCACACGTACACGCACACGCACACACACACAATTAAAAATTTCCATCTTTTATACGAACACCATTGGCTATAACACTAAAAAAATGGCAGCTTCCGCTAGATACCAGTATAATAGATGAATTTTATAATAAGAACAAAATAATTTTATCACGTGTTTTTTGAATAATATGAGACCTACCAAAAAAGATACATTAAATTTTAGATTTTCAGTAGGTTTCATATTATTCAAAAAACACGTGATAAAATTATTTTATTCTTATTATAAAATTCATCTATTATACTGGTATCTAGCGAAAGCTGCCATTTTTTTAGTGTTATAGCTAATGGTGATCGTATAAAAGATGGAAAACACTATTAAACAAGAACAGATAGTTTGGCCTGCTCTTAATTTAATATAATATTGAATTTATTTTTCCCACAAAAATAAGTTTATGAATGTAAAAGCTCTTATAAATATTATCAACACTATGGAACGAAAAAGTTTTTGAAAAAGCGCGTCTTAGTTATATTGCGAGGTGTGCATGTACACGTACCAAAATTAAGTTAGTATTACATCGAAAATAAACGCAGGTAGTGCAGTAGTGCGATGTTAGCGCGCTATTGTTGAGAACCAATTAAATTCTTCTACATTGAAAAATTTTCCTTTGAAGTTTCGTAACACACATCTATGACCCCCCTATAACCCAACATAACATTTAAGTAAACCCCCCCCCCCCCTCATGGTGTTACGTCATTAGTAAACGACCCCAAATGTATAAACAATGTTAACGAAACTCTGAACACATTCATCGACAAACAAAACGCAATAGACATATACACAGACGGCAGCTAGATAGCTTCAGCAATATGTGCTGGTGCTGCCTGCGTCTGTCCGGTTCTCGATATCAGCATCAAAAAAAGTATCAAGAAGAAGGCCTCAGTGTACACTCCAGAATGTGTGGCTCTTAACACGGCAATGGATCTGGCATTGGAGCATAAATTTTACAGCTTTTTCGTTTTCACGGATTCCCTAAGTCTTCTACAAAAACTAAATACACCGAAAATTCTCCCTAAAAATAACTGGTACATATCGGAAATCGAAAGAAAATATTTACAATTCACATCCGAAAACTCCGAAAACTTTATGAAATTTTTCTGGATTCCAGCCCATACGGGAATTGGGGTAACGAGGAAGCTGATGCTCTAGCTAAAAGTGCCACTCAACATGACAATGCAGATATAAACAAAGTGCCCTACACTGATTTCTTCACGACATTTAAAAAAGATGCTGACACACAAAACACACAAAACCTAATAGACATAAGTACGAGCAAGGGAGGAAACTACTTCGAGTATTTTTTTCGCGATAATAAAAGACGATGGTTTGCATACAAAAATCTCAGTAGAAAACTAATTGTTGCAATTAATAGAAGCAGAGCGAACCACTACAACTTAGCTTCTTCGCTTGCTCGCCTTAAAATAATCTCCAACCCTAACTGTCAATGCGAAAAAGAAGAAGAAACCTTCAATCATGTCTTATGGCAATGTGAATTGTATTTCGACCAAAGGCGCAAACTCATAAACAATCTATTTCAACAAAAAATACAACTGCCAATAAGTATCGAATCTATAATTGCAGAACCTTACATCAAAGCTTGTAAACATATACTGTCGTTTCTGGATGAATGTAATCTGCGTATTTGATAAATGTACCAATTAATTGTCTATGTAAAAACTATGTATATTTTTGAAAGCCGAAATAAATCTCAAAAGAGGTTTGAATAGCTATAATAATAAAAAAAGTGTGGCTCGCTTTTCAGACATTTCAAAGTTTTATTTCGCTAATGCCTTTTGCGATGCAAGGTATGCAAAAAGCTTCACTTTTTGGATGTAAGGCCTTCCGCGGTGGTCTTCGAGTAAATTTGACCATGAAATTTTCGCACCTCAGATTTTCCTTCTAGATATGATTCTAGGCACATTTAGGATCGAATTCCAACAAAAACCAACATCTAATGAGCACTTTTTTATTTATTGGTGAGTGAACGATATTGCAGCGCCAAAAGTTCGTAACAATTTCCAGAAGGTGACAAAGTTTGAAACTCGAAGTAACGTCGGGGTCAAGCTTTTATATATATATATATATATATATATATATATATATATATATATATATATATATATATATATATATATATATATAATAGATATGATACCTAGGTACTTTATGACAGCTTTTAAGTATATCTGCCAGGATCGTAGCAGTATCGTTCACTCAACAATTCAAATTTTATTTTTTTTTTATATTTGTTTTGTATAAAAAAATTTTCTTATTTATAATTTATAAGTTCTAATTAATCTAATAAATGTCTAAAATGCCGTTTTCGAATAAAATTATGAATTATTTACAGTTTTAAAGCAAATATTATTGTAAATATATTTAGGAAAATCTAAAGTTATGTAACAAAGTAAGCATAATGTTGAAATTAAGATTTTTTTGTAAAACATTATAGTGATAAAGACTATGACAAATGATACGTTTTTAAATTATTTAAAGACGACATTTGAACTAATTGTAATTAGAAAGTACTGTGTATTTATATTCTATAAGAACACTGAACGTATTTTTGGTATTTCAGTAACACCAAAAGTACAATTTCCATGAAAAAAATGTGTTAACCCTTCAACGTCAAAATTGCAATTTTTGTATATCCTGACTCCAAGTAGTGCCAATCAACAAGAGCCCAAGAGAATTCAACCTAAAATGTTTTTCATACTATTTTTGGGTGTGGTCTTTTGATTGGTGAGGGTTAGAAGTCGTAAAAATTCGAAAAACATATCAAATTTTGCAATTTAAGTTGAAAAAATGTAATTTTTCAAACTAAAATTTGACTTTAATCGTTACTTTTTCATTGAAATCCCTATCCCGCTTATGCAAAACCTGTAAAAAAGTGCAATTGGACCTCGAACTTGAAAGTTATGCCCAGGCGAGAATGAATTTTAACCTCAAAAATCCAATATGGCATCCGAAATGGCCGAACGTCTGGGTAAATTTTCATTTGCTTGTATCTTTGAAATGGTCGACTTTACAGAAGAAATTTATAATTTACAAAAAATGTTCTACATTACTCAAAAAAGATGTAGGAATTTTTTGAGAATTTTATGCGTCATTTTTGAAAATTGGCCGAAATTAAAAAATTCAAAAACGCTCTTAAATATTCTGAAATAATTCACACTCATTCTTTGTATGATTTCATGACTATTCTCCTATGAAATTCTTCGTAAAACGCATTATTGTTCTCACCAAATCAGATTTTATCATATTTTTTTTTGAAAATCTTTTAGCCATTTTCAACAAAAAAAATGTTCCCAATTCTGACCACGTGGAGGTAGATTTTCATACAGAATCTTATTTTTGTTGTTTTTTTTTATTTTGTACTTTTTTTGTTTTTTTTTTCATTATTTTTAATTTTTTCTATTTTTATATATTTTTTTCTCTTTGTGCATCTACACAGTATCTCATTTATAAAGTAAATTGAAGGTTCTTCCAAATTCCTATGTATGTGTAATACCGTAACAAGTCTTACATAAGTATTTTTGACAGTCGGAGCAATATTTATTAGTTCGCACTTCACATTAAGGTTGCGAGCATCGTTTTTGCACTGCAGATGTCATCCAATGATGATTTTCCATGAGCCCTACTTTTGGCTTAGCTAAATATGCTCTAGTAATACTCAATGCAATCTCCTTTTTTGTCAACTTCTTTTTATCTTTGGAAGCCGTATTATATGCTGTATAATACGTACAGCACAGTTGCATTAGTTAGTGATGCTTGCAATTTTCTCATCAGAATAATCCATGTCCACCTTTTGCTTCTAATCACTGGTAGTAATTTATTGCAATGCTGGTCATGCAGGTCCCCATGAATTTGTTGTAAGTAGTGAATGCATTAGGAAAAGGTAAATCAATTTTTGTCTCTTGTCTTTGTCAATACGTTTCACAGATGGAAGCTGTGTAATACCAGCACTTGTAGATAAAACTGATACGGGTTTTGAATCCATAACTGTAATAAAGTATTTTTATCATGTTTTACTCCATAAGTACTACGAGAGGCTTTTTTATCTAAATCATTCGATACTTCGATTCGATCCTTTCTGAGAGTGCCTGTTACTCGCACTCCAATTTTCTTCAAATGAACCAATAAGTCAGGACTGCAAAATAACTTGTCAAAGTACACGTGATATTGGCTCAATTTCCTAGGAGAATCTTTATACTTGTCAAACAATTTTTGTAGCACTTGCAGTACAATACGACTATCTTGAACGCACTTTGCTAGAATAGGATCAGAATCACTATTCTTACCACAGTATATGTCACAGTCATATAAAAACCCGTTTGCACCACATAATGCCCACATTTTTATCCCAAACCTTATAGGTTTAGATTTTATGAATTGCTTCAACGATGTTCGTCCGTAAAATTTCAACATCATTTCATCAATCGAAATGACAGTTGTTAAAACGCCAAATTTCATACAATTTTTTCTAAAAATATTCAACATCTTTCGAACTCGTCATATTCTGTTATTCTCAACTTCATGTGTAGGAAGCGAATACTTAAGATGTGATTTGATATTTTCAAATTCTGTTCAACCCACAGCTTCTGCATTTGGTTCAGACCGCAATAGAAGATCTGCACACCACTAATCCCTTTGAGATAGTCTTTTGTTTAGAACTGAGAATATTAAAATTTCTAAAAATACGTCTAACCTATCTGCAGTAAGTGAATAAGAATTATTCACTGTAGCATCAATTATGTATTTTTTTAATTCTTTAGAGAAAAATAATTCGAATAGTTCAACGTGTAAATAGGATAATATTTTCTTTTTTTCTTTATCAGTAAGTAACATTTCATTAGAAAGTTCATCACCATACATTTTTTCACCATCTACCCATTTATATTTGTGAGATGGTTCTAATTTTTTCTGAATTGTAGTATAACTTTCTGAGATTCTTCTGTATGATTGCGCTGAAAAATAAATCTCATCATGATCTCCCTCTCTCTGATCGTCAATGTTGTCACCATCATCGTCGTTGTCGTCGTTATCGTCATTGCTGTCAGATTGTTCATCGTCGATGTCAGACTCGGCAGGATTTAGAATAAATACATTATCCGTAGACGCCTCTGTTTCAAATGTTTCAAACTGCCAAATTAGAGTTTTTCGAATTTGAAACAAGAGCTTTCCTCCTAGGCATTATGACAGTGAAATTGATGACTTTTGAATTATTATAATTTCGAAGACTGATCTAAAATTTGTCTAACCAATTAAATTTGATAGAATAAATAATTAATAATAAGATAATGCTTAGATATTTATTTTGATGAAGTCAATCCTACTTTAAATGCAAACAGTCTTAGAAATAGTTACTGATATTCTACCTTTGCGATATAAGACTGGTCATCAGTCCATAACTTTGGAAGCATAAGCTTTATTTAAAAAAAGATTTTGAATTTTTGATGTCAGCATACTTTTAATTTGCAGTAACAACATTCATTATAAGAAAGTATTCAAGAGAATCACATTCCAAAGCAGCTCAAAAACATAGTACAGCAGAAAATTAGTAAACTGGACATATATTTGTACTTTTTTGAATAAATGATGTTTTTCATAAAATTTATACGTTTTACAAGGAACTTCATAAGAGAATGGTCACGAAATCATCCAAAGAATGAGTGTAAATCATTTCAGAATTCTTCAGAGCTTTTTTGAATTTTTTAATTTCGGCCAATTTTCGAAAAATTCAAAAATGCTGCCAAAAATTCTGAACAAATTCCTACATGTTTTTTGAGTGATTTTGAACATTTTTTTGTTCTATAAATTTTTTTATAAAGTTGATCATTTTAGATACAAAAGCATGTAACATGGCAATTTGACCATGTTACTTAGACATATAGTAATAAGCATAAAGACGACAGAAAGAAGCCTACGACTGTCGGCAAGAAGGAAAGCAGACCACGCGAGTCAAACTCGTAACACCATACACGAGTTCGTTGGCACACACGCGCGAGTTTATAAGGCCTTTACAATATGCACAGATAGGGCTAGCAAGCCGTTTGACTTGAGTAGCTAAGTTGGGGTCCGTTAAGGATCGTTTGTCTCTCTCTTGCGGCACGCGCAGCGTACCGTAAGAGCAACGAGCTTGGTCGACAGAAAGAACTCACCATTGCTTTAATCTTTCTGTCGTCACCGTAGAGCAAAGAGCGTTTCGACCTACTGTACGATACCGTATCTTTTTTTTCCTTGTGCGCAATAAGATAATAATTTTAAGTGTGAGTGAGACGGATTAGCTTTATAATTTTTTTTTTTTTAAATCAAGTCTTGAGGCTTGATTTTGCGAGTGCCAACGTGCTTAAAAAAACAGCATAATTTCTTTGCTTTATTTGTGCGACGTGTGTGCCGGGCGACCTCGTGCGCGTTCTAGTGCTAATTTCCCTTCGTGCTACTAAACTCATTTTTTTTCTGTGTGCTCGTGCCCTTTTTGCGTGCGTGATTGTTGGAAACTATCTGCTTTACTCTTGCTGATAGTTTCTATACTATTAACAAAACGGCGTCGCGTGCGTTACACGCGGCTGGCGTCCATCTTAAGAGCGCGTGCTATAATCGCGTATTTGTCATAATGAAGTACTTTTCTGTAATCATTACTTTACTTGGAAATCGACGTATTATTTAATATCTATATACCTAGTGCAACCTCCAAATCCCCAAGGTTGTCACAACTGGCGCCCAACGTGGGGCCGACAAAAATTTCGATGAAAAATTTTTGTTTAAAATCACGGGATTAAGAGATTTTTTTTTGGGCGTAAAAATTAAAAGAAAAAAAAATTGTGCGTAAAAATTAATGGCAAAAATTGGTGCTTAAAAAGTAAAACGAAAAAAAAGAACTGTGCGAAAAAAGGTGATAAAATTAAACAAGAAACTTTTTTTTTGTGCGAAAAATTAATCGAATTTTTTTTTGTGTGCTTAACAATTGTTAATATTGTTATACTAGAAAAACGGTGATTAAAAACTAACTGTGTTTAAAAGAAAAAAACAAAAACTGTGCTGAAAGTGAGAGACGTTTGCCTGTGTGAATATTCATGCGTTTCCGGTTCTCCACGTGGTCGCCATTACGAACGACGCACACACAACGAAGCTGAAAGAGGACGCTCTGGCAGCCATTTTCTTTTCTCTTCTCTTGCCTTTCCTTGATGCTGTCGCTTGGTAAAGTATAGAGAGAAAATTTTCGTTAATCTTGCAGCAAGTTTGCCTTTAGCCTTCAAAATTTTTTTTGATAATGCTTGAAAATTCAACGCAAAATAATGTGCTTTGAAAATTGAGACAAATTTTTTTTCGTGCTTGACAATAAAATTTTAATAGCTTTTAGAGTGCATTAAGAGAATTTTTTTTGATGTATTAGAAATATAAAATTTTTTTTGTCGTTTTGCTTTTGCTTAAAATTAATAGCTTCATATATATACCTATATATCTACATGTATAGTTGTACAGTTGGGTGGTAGAACAAACAGTTCTAGTCGCCATTATACAAGCTAACGCAAAAACAAGTTTCTTGTAGTAGTTAGTATTTCGAGCGTGGCGAATCTTGGTCGCTGTATATTTACGCTATAGCCTAAAAAGTAGTAGTGCGCAATTCAATTAGCATAGCACGAATTTTTGATAATACTTATTGCTTTAGCTTGTTACGAGTGTGCAACTAAATAGAGCCATCATTATACATATACATATAACTATACATATGCATATTCATATCTGTATCGTTTCCTCACGTAGTCGTGCCGCGCAGTCAGAGAGCAAATCGTTCCTTTGACTGTGCTTCGTAAAGTGCTTTTTGGAAAAAACGTTTTTGTGCTGGCTATTAAAATAATTTTTTTCATTTAAAATTTTCAATAATAATTTTTTTCTTGCTTTCATAATTCTTTGTTTTCATGCATTTAAATATTGGTTAAAATTTTTTATATATATCTATTTTCTATAACAGCTTAAACTTTTCGAGTCCTTAGTATTTATCTTGATTTGGTGTGCTTTAATAAAATAACTGTAAGGCTTCTTTTGAGAGTAGAAACTTAACTATAAAACTAAGTAGTTTTTGTTAAGTTTTAAATCGCGTAGCACGACTACGTCATACCCTATATATATATATTGTAACGTTTTCCCTTTCGGGAGGGGGGAAATACGTGTAACTCCTGTTGCCAGACGCTTCAGTGAGTTACCAGGGTAAGATCGGCAGGAGTTGGAGGGATCGGACGGTGGAAAGTAAAGGAAAGTAACCGGGTTTAACACGTTCGGTTATGCTAGGGAGTACCTTGGCTTTATTGTACTCGTAAAACTCTTACAACGACGATTACAAATATGAATTAATAATAATGTATAAATCAAAGCTAAACCTAATAATCTTATATAATACAAATGACTAACCTAACCTTAACGGAATGAAATGTACAAAAATAATTGGTTCTTTAACTGAATCGGCCATTTGACGGCTATTTAATAAGTGAAATCAATTAATCAATAATCTTTAAAGAATCTGAATTATAGTTTACTTTAACTAAAGATTCTACGGCCTGGACGGTCTAATTTATACCGGCGGCTTTTACCTGCAACAATGTGCAAAAAAAAAGAGATAAATGATTAATAATTAAATAATTACAATATAACTAGGCGGCGGCATCTAATAACGCTATACTGAATACTACGGTAATAATAATAATGACGGTGAGTAGCCGGCTCCCTTAATTATCTGAATTACAAATCTCTATAGGCATGCGGGACCATTAAGTGACGTAAAGACAATGGGTGGCCGACACCCTTAACTTATTCTAATATCTAATATTTACACGCGGTCGGACGGAGTCCTTAAACAAAAATAAAACAAGTAATGGGTGGACGACACCCTTAATTTATTCTACTGTTCACGTACACGCGGACGCGACAAGCTATGGGTGGACGACACCCTTAATTGAGCTAGTGGCGAAATGTGAAATAGAATATGATATTTTGGGTGGACGTCACCCTTAAGTTCAGCGGCGCAAGTTCGGCATTGCGGCGGCGGCAAAAATTGCGAGTGTGCTCTAGGTAGGTAGATTTACGCCAGCGTGCTCACTCGACGTATCTCTAACACTGCCAGCATATGCACTAGAGTTTAGACCAGCGTGCTCACTCGGTCTATCCCCATGTGCAAAAGAGAGAAGCTTTGCCTAAGCTGTGGTGCTCCACAAGCCAAGGCAACCAGCTACTACTGGCCCCACCCTCTCTTAGCCTAGCGTGCTCACTAAGGTAAAGAGAGAGAGAGGACCGTAGTCTACACTGCTCTGCTTAGCTGTGCTTCTCGGCCTCTTATATACTCCGGCCTCATTTTTCCCGATGCGTGCAACGACGTTTGAAGTTGCCACCTGGCGGCTGAGCTCAGAACTACTGTTCTATCGTAGCTGGCCGTTAGGCGGGAAATTTGAATGCGCGGGTATGTATACTCGTCGCAATATATATATATATATATATATATATATATATATATATATATATATATATATATCATTTATTTTGTCTGTGCTAGATTTTATTTTACCTTGCAATACCTATCCTTACAGCATCCTAACCATCCAGCATATATTCCTTTAAGCGACGCTATCTTTAGCAAGCGAGCTTGGTACACTGAAAAATAAGTGGGAAAGAAGCACTACCATCGGTAACGAAACTATACTCTTTTCGTTTCGTGCGCACAGAGTGCCACTGCGGGAAAACAGTGGTGCCACTGTGGGACGAGAGGAGTACTTCGCATGACGCCAAACGAAATCCCACGTGAGTGGGAATACACATGCACAACAAAAAGAGCTGTTAGCTTCGACAGTGGGGCGTCACGTTCCCCACGAGAGAAAGCATTAGCATTCTTACGGTTTCGTGGAGCAGAAGTACTTCGAGGGACTCCTGGACTACCACTTATTTTTCAGTGTAGTATTTTAATACACGTGCTTCAAACTCTTACCATCTATTGTGCGCTCTCTCATACCCACAGCCACGCGGTGACTATACCGACTGGAAAATACTGTCGGCTTATATAGTTCATTGTAGTTGAAAAATTTTCTTGCTTGATTGTGACGCCTTTGCTTACGAAATTTTTTTTTGTGCTTCGGTTTGCGTAATTAAATTTTTTTTGCTAATAAGATAATTTGTAGTTACCTTGAGATAAGAATTTTTTTACACTCGATTTAAAAACCTTCATAAATTCTCTTAACGGTAATAAATTTTTTTTTTTTCAAGTGTTATTTTTTTTTCTTTTGCATTTGTCACGTAAATTTACTTAACACCACGAAGACCTAGTTTTTTTTCATATCAGTGTGATTGTTAAATAACCGTGCGAGTAAAATTCCCTGCTGCGTTGACGCTGTCTGTTTTTAGATTTTACCTTTTATTACATCAAAAGTCTACTTGTAGACACTGGCTATAATTTAACAGTTTTTTTTCTTTGTAGATAAATAGTGCCTTGCATAAACTATTTTAATATTACTATAAAAAGCTTTTTTTCTCATTAAAATTTTTTTATTTTTCTGTGTGGCATATAAATTTTTTTTTTTCTTCTTTTTGTTTTCTTTTGCTAATCAAATTTTTTTTATTATTAAATTTTTTTTCTGCTATTTAACATAAAATTTACTTGTATACTCTGTGTGAAAATCTAGCCGTATAAACCTTACTTTTAAAGTAAATAATATTTAATAAATTCAAGCCAGAGCTCAAATAAAATTGCAGAGAGTTATCTAACCTCCTGAAATAAAACCCCGCATAGTATAGGTTTAGTATAATGGCTAGTCGATATTTAGACATGGAACCCCTCTTACTTCCTGATGAACTTTGTTGGAATGATCCCCTTCGGGTAGAGAGCGAATTGGCTATAATGGTTGAAAAAAATGTCTCTGGCTCAATCACTTGCCTATAGTAATCGGGGACTTAGTCAAAAAGGAACTATGAATGAATATAAGAACCGTATTTTCCGATATGAAATGAGACGTCATCTAGGAGATAAAGTAGCCGAGTGGCTGCCAGAAGATGAAGATACGGTAGAAGACTCGCGATTAGGATGCAACACACTACATGCGAGTAACTCCACGGTGTCGCAAGAGGACCAGCAGGATAATGGGCAGGCTTCATTGGAGACACAAGAGAATAACAGGTTATCTCCTCGTTTACTAACAGGTAAAACCCTAGGAGTCTATCAAGATCCGAGGACAATGCTTCCGCAGGATCAATCATCGGTACCGGCCGAAGCCACCGCCACTTTACATTCGACTAGGCCCCCGGCTCATCCCACGCCCCCAAATTCCATGCAACCTCGGGCGCAATCCACACAATACCTGACCACCGCAACCCAGAATCAATTAGCAAATCAGGTGAATTATTCGAGTAATATAGAAAATACCCAACCAGTTGGGCACGAAGTTATTCCAACGACTACCACGGCCCCCATGTTATTTAATACGGCGGTAACCAGTAGTAATACCAGCTGTCCTTCAGCCACCCATGTAACTACTATTACCACAACCACCAGCCGTCAAGCTCCTCGCAGCTTTCTTCCCCATCTGACTCCAACCTCATGTGCGTGCACCTGTAGTCATAACCCTGTTCCTCCCACGCTCTACAGTTATAATCCTTACAATTATTCACCACCTGCGCCCAGAACATTATCCCCACCCTTTTACCCAGCGGAATCAGCAATACCCCAGTCTCAACCACCGATCTTCGGGCAACCTGCGATCCCAGGATATACAGATCCATATCGATCGACTATAGATGCCTCCATATTTCACAAAGAGAAGCAGACAAACCAAATCTTCGCCAACTGGCACGTCTCCTTTAAACGAGATAGGAAAAAGGACCCAGAGTCCTTTCTTAATAACTTACAAGGGTGTCGAGTAGCTTATGGATTGACCGTGGACACGATTAACCGGGCGCTGTCGGCTGTACTAGATGAAGAATCCTATCAATGGTTTAGGAGGGAAAATAAAAACTGGCGTACGTTCGAAGATTTGATAAATGCTTTTCGTCTGCAGTTCTATATGGAAGCTGTTCAGGAACATCTGAAAGTGGAGATAGAAAGGCGAACACAAGGTTCCCACGAAGATGTTAGTACATATCTCTCTAAACTACGAGACTTACTGGACCAAGTTCGTCCGCTGATGACATTAGATGAACAATTGAATCGAGCTTACCGAAATCTGCATCCCAGCTACCGTCAACGAATCTAAAGGGACCAGTTTAATAGTTTCACGGAATTGCAACGCCTTGGCAAGAGAGAAGAAACCCGCAGAGCCCAAGATAAAGCTTACCGACCTCCTCCAGCCCCTAGTGAGTCGTCATTCCCTACTACAGCTTGCACAGGTATTAAGCAGTCTCGATTAAATAAAACTGCTCTCATTTCTCCTCTTGATTACCCTGATGAGCAACAGCCTCATAACCAAACTCCTGTGTTAGCTCCTGCCGCCAGTACCCATCAAGCACCTGCTACAAACCCTTCAGCTGTCACTCAATCACAGAGAAAACCAAAACGTAGCAGAATTCAGCAGAACTCCGCTTCGAAAAACCCCAACGCGCGCTTTACTAATAAATCCGAGACTAATAATAATAATAATAATAATAACCGAATCATGTCTTCTAACGACCAATCGCGTACTCAGGGCCAAAATAGTGCAAAGTTTTCCTTAAATAAAGATCCGACCCCCAGAGTTGAAGACTTTTGACGAAAACAAAAAGAACCGTGTTTTAGGTGCGGAAAATTGGGCCATTGGTTGCGTGAATGCACTCAACCTTTCAAATGTTACGGCTGTGGGCGACTAAATACTCACATTAAAGAGTGCAAACGATGTAATTTAGCGGGAAACGAACAACGGAGGGAACATTAAGAGTCGCTGTTTCTTTCGATGAAGCGTGTCAGACTCGACCGCTTCTAAATAGACAATTTAATCCGTCTAAATGCTCGAACAACCCAAACATGATAGAGCAAAACATAGTTCGACCATTAGAAGCGGGTCATAAGTTAGAAGAGAGTAATCTGGCAGACAACCAGTACAACGTCGAAGAATCGACGAATTTGAAATGCGAGCCAGTAAAAGTTGAGCAGAGCGATCGAGCAATACGTCCTAGTAAGAACATAGATAGCAAAATAGCACAAACTGGGACAAATAACCCACGTTCTAATAATGATAATAATCAAGCATGCCTATTTACCCTTTCTAGCAACATAAAATATTCCCCTTTAGCAACGAGCAATGTAGCATCCCCCAAACCTGTATCATTGGTACAACAAAACCTTAATATTACAGGAGAACCACGACAATTTTTAGTTTTAAACCTCAATGGACGTAAAATAAAGGGCTTATTGGATAGTGGTTCTGTGCATTCGTATTTGGGCATGAATGTAGCATCAGAGTGGAAAGGTAAAAGTACGCCTCAGTCAACCTTTGTGAGTGTTGCTGATGGTACTTCAGTTAATATAGATGGGCTGTTGCAGGTCACAGTAACGATAGACGACGACACGCAGACCATACCCTTTAGAGTAGCAGAAAATATACTTTACGAATGCATCTTAGGTATCGATTTTATGCGTTTAATGAAAATCAGCATCGATTATGAGCACGATACCTGGTGTACCCCTAAAAAGATTCCTCATTACTTTTATCCTTATAGCACTGACCCTTTTAGCTATGCTGCGCTAGCTACCCTTGGAGGTTTAGTACAAGCCACTAAAGCAGAGAAGAATCAAATAAATCTTGTGTTAAATAACTTAATACCACCCACGCCTGAGGTCCTAAGAGTCACTAATTTGATCTTACACAAGATTGATGTCCAAGGACATGACCCTATTCGTCAGAAAACTAGGAGATACTCCCCACAAATGCTGAAAGTTGCCCAAGAAGAAGTCGACCGAATGTTAAAAGAAGGTATTATAGAACCTTCAACAGGTCCGTGGAGTAGCTGCCCCGTTTTAGCTCCTAAACCTAATGGAAAATATAGGTTTTGCATTGATTATAGGCAAGTGAATGATGTCACTAAGAAGTTCGCCTATCCTATAAAAAATATGGATGATATTCTTGATAAATAAAGATGTGCTAAATATATTTCCAAATTAGATTTAAGTCAAGCTTACCACCAAATACTAATGGATCCTAATAGCAAGGAGATTACCACGTTTGCAGTCCCAGGCAGAGGCCTATTTCAATTTAATCGTATGCCTTACGGCCTGACCAACGCTTCCGGGATCTTCCAAAAAGTCATGGATAATTTAATTGAACCGAGCTGGGAACCGTACGTATTCTCCTATTTAGATGACGTCATTATAGCAACAATCACTTTTAGCGAGCACTTACAATGGTTAAGCAAAGTATTAAGGGCCCTAAAAACAACAAATCTGCAAATCAATAGAGATAAGTCAGAGTTCTGTTTCTTAGAAGTAAGATATCTTGGATATATTGTAAATGAAAAAGGTCTAAGAACCAATGAAGAGAAAATTCGACCTATTTTAGAATATCCTGCGCCAACCAATCTTAAACAATTACGAAAATTTTTAGGAATGGTTGGTTGGTATGCACGTTTTATTCCCAATTTAGCTAAAATAAAAATACCATTAACTTGTTTAACCCGGAAAACAACGCGATGGCATTGGCAGGAAGAGCAAGAATTAGCATTTCAGCAACTTAAACAAGCCCTCACTGAAGCACCCGTTCTAGCACGTCCCAATTTTAATTATACTTTTATTCTACAAACAGATGCCAGTAACTTCGCCATTGCAGGTGTATTAATTCAAGATATCGATGGAGAAGAACACCCCATTTACTATATAAGTAGAACTTTAAATCGTACCGAACGTAATTATACCGTATCCGAAAAGGAATGCTTAGCAGTTATTTGGGCAGCAGAACGACTCAGGGCATATCACCAGGGGACCCCATTAAATGTGATTACTGACCACCATAGCCTTCTATGGCTGAAAAATCAAAAAGATGCCACGGGTAGATTAGCTAGGTGGTACACACGACTACAGCAATTTGATATTAAACTAACACATCGGCGAGGAAGCCAGCTTAAAGTCCCCGATGCTCTTTCACGAGCTCAAGAAAACCTTATTGATTTAGCCCCTTTAGCAGCCCTGGATACCGATGATACCTGGTACAAAAGAAGAAAAGAAATGGTGCAGCAATACCCCACTAAATACCCCGATTTCAGAATAGAAAATTAACTACTTTATTTCCATCACCCAAATGATAATGTAGACCCTATTATCCCCGACTTAGATGCCTGGAAATTAGTTCTCCCTCTTGCTGATCGTGAAAAAGCCCTTTTTGAAGCTCATAACACTCCTCAGGCTGGCCATATGGGAATGGAGAAAACCTTCGCTCGATTAGCTACTTATTATTACTGGCCAGGATATTACCACGACACTTGTCAATATATAAGAGCGTGTCAAGAGTGTCAAGCTCATAAACAATCTCAACAGGCTCCAGCCGGTCTAATGGGAGAAAGATATATTCGAGGACCATGGACGGTAGTCTCAGCTGATATAAATGGCTCAAAGCCACCTTCGAGAGCCGGTTATAAATATATTATAGTGTTTGAAGATCTCTTTACTCGATATGTAGAGTTAAAACCCCTTCGTAAAGCAGACGGTAAAAACGCGATTCAAGCATTAGAAGAACTTGTCATTAATAGATGGGGCTGTCCACAATGTCTAATAACTGATAACGGGCTAGAATTTAAAAATCAGATTGTAGATGAGCGTTTAGAAAGGTATGGCATTAAACATTCTACTACTCCCCCCTATCATGCGCAATCAAATCCGGTAGAGCGAATCAATCGTAACCTAAAACCTATGATTAATAGTTTTATAGAGCAGGACCATCGTGATTGGGACGAACACCTAGGAGAATTTAGCTTTGCGTTAAATACTATGTTACATTCGTCAACGAAATTCACTCCGGCGTTCCAAAATATGGGTCGCAATCCTATTCCTGCAATCCTATTCCGCAAATTCATTGAAAATTCTACACCAATTCAGCAAGGTAATATAGAAGAATGGGCAGACCGAGCAAAAAGATTACCTGCGATATATGATCTCGTTAAGAAATATGCAGACAAAGCAACGGCTCGTCAAGCGAAATATTATAATAAAAATCGACGGCATGTAACGTTTGAACCCGGAGATCTTGTAAGTCGTAGGAATCATGTATTATCTTCAGCTATAGACAATTTCGCTGCAAAGTTAGCGCCAAAATTCATTGGCCCGGCCAAAGTTATTAAAATATTTTCGCCGCTGGTATATCTAGTGGAAGACGTCGACACCAAGCGACAGACTAAAGTTTTTGTCAATGATCTAAAAAGATATATACCGCCTAGACGACAACAGCACCATAACATATCACCTTCGATTTCAGGAAATGCAAGGAACAAGGCCGACGAACCCGCACCAAATGAGTCGGGCGGTACGTGTAGGACCGGGCAGAGGGTCGTACAACGACCTAACATTCCACCCAGCCCAAGAAGAAATGCATGCAAGCGTGGGAGACCACAGGAATCCACGTTGCCAACGCACTAGAGCCTGCATGAGAGGGACTCGCCACTTGTGTGATGCAAAGATAGAAGATGCACCACCTGCCCACGAGTATAATGAAAATGTACCGCCAACCTCTACCACCCTTCTAGCTCCACCGCTATCCTCTCCAGCCCCCGTCACCAATCCACCTTCCTCGAATACACTCCTACTACCATCACCCCCTCCACCTCAAATACCAGCTCCAAATCCTACTCTCTCTCCTTCTCAAGCTGTCCTATGTCTTCAGTCAATCCTACCATCCATTGCCGCCATTAACCCATTCCAGCTTCCATCACAAAAACCCTATCCTGCCCCACTCAGTCAATCCGGTCACCAACACACTCCTCCAATCCAAACACCACCACCTCTTTTAGCTACACTCTCACCCTGCCCAACACCAAGTACCTCACAACAACCTTTATCCTTAATCCCTCCCTTGATGTCTTTAAAAATATCCCCTCCAGCTATTATTCCTATCCCTGCCCTTCCAGCCCGTGAACCATCGCCTACTCGACCTGTTGCTGACAACGAGAGGCCAAATCGAGAAATCGGAGCCAAGAGACCAAATTGTTGGAATCGTCAGGGAGGCAACCACAATTAGACCGGGTGTAGAGCCCCTAAACGCACCTTCTGCCTTGGGTGTGGCAGACCAGACGTTACCAAGCGTACATGTATCAGATGTAGACAGAATGCGCATCAATAAAATATAACCAAAAGATAAAATAATCCTGTTTAAAGAAATATCTAGTTACTTATAAAGCCTTACCACCCCAAACCCATAACCTTTTCAGCTACCCAAATCATTGTTTGCTTCTATTAACATTCTTTTTTTGTATTTATTAAGCTTGCTAAAATAACCTTCATTCATTCACATTCATTATCAAGCTCATTCAAATTGCTAGCTACTTGCAACGATTTTTTTTTCAAGGCTCAAAGACTATATTTACACAATATTTTGTTTTAATAGATTACTGCTTAATACAACATAAAAATTATCTTATCTAAATTTCATTCAACTCCAATTTCTTAAAAATAGCTTGTTTCATTATAAAATTGCTGCAATATAATAATCTTAGAACCTAGCATGCCTCGACAGAGCACCAGAGCGTCATCTCTCAGTAAGTAGAATTTGCTTTATAATCTAAATATTCAATATTGTTTTTTTGTACGAATAGTAAATAAATTAGAATTTTTTTTCTGAGTGTGAATGTAACAACATGTAAGAATGGGATATGAGTGTTTTGACTAAATAAATATTCAAATAACTAGATTTAAGAAATACAACTTTTGTAAATAATAAATGGACAAGCCAGTCGCGTCATTTTACATTAAGCACCCTCATATACAGCGCGAAACACTTACACTTAATTTAGCGAAAATAAAATCAACAGACACAGCAGAAGAAGATTTTCCTATATACACTGTACACCGCTGCAGATAACACCGGTTATCTTAATCTAAGCCCCACTATTTTTTATATGTCCAATCTTTTCTTAAATTATTTCTAGCTTGTATTTTTTTTGCGTTTGACGAAAGTATCCGGTTCCACCGTATACTTCCGTGTGGCGAAGGGGATTGTAATATGGCAATTTGACCATGCTACTTAGACATATAGTAATAAGCATAAAGACGACAGAAAGAAGCCTACGACTGTCGGCAAGAAGGAAAGCAGACTACGTGAGTCAAAGTCGTAACACCATACACGAGTTCGTTGGCACACACGCGCGAGTTTATAAGGCCTTTACAATATGCACAGATAGGGCTAGCAAGCCGCTTAACTTGAGTAGCTAAGTTGGGGTTAAGGATCGTTTGTCTCTCTCTTGCGGCGCGCGCAGCGTACCGTAAGAGCAACGAGCTTGGTCGACAGAAAGAACTCGCCATTGCTTTAATCTTTCTGTCGTCACCGTAGAGCAAAGAGCGTTTCGACCTACTGTATGATACCGTATCTTTTTTTTCCTTGTGCGCAATAAGATAATAATTTTTAGTGTGAGTGAGACGGATTAGCTTTATAATTTTTTTTTTTTAAATCAAGTCTTGAGGCTTGATTTTGCGAGTGCCAACGTGCTTAAAAAAACAGCATAATTTCTTTGCTTTATTTGTGCGACGTGTGTGCCGGGCGACCTCGTGCGCGTTCTAGGGCTAATTTCCCTTCGTGCTACTAAATTCATTTTTTTTTCTGTGTGCTCGTGCCCTTTTTGCGTGCGTGATTGTTGGAAACTATCTGCTTTACTCTTGCCGATAATTTCTATATTATTAACAAAACCGTGTCGCGTGCGTTACACGCGGCTGGCGTCCATCTTAAGAGCTTGTGCTATAATCGTGTATTTGTCATAATAAAGTACTTTTCTGTAATTATTTTTTACTTGTAAATCCACGTATTATTTAATATCTATATACCTAGTGCAACCTCCGAATCCCCAAGGTTGTCACAAGCAAATGGAAATTTATCCAGACGTTCAGCCATTTAGGACGCCATATTGGATTTTCGAGGTTAAAATTCATTCTCACCTGAGCGTAACTTTCAAGTTCAAGGTTTTTTACAGGTTTTGCATAAGTGGGATAAGGATTCCAATGAAAAAATAACGATTAAAGTCGAATTTCAGCTCGAAAAATTACATTTTTTTAACTTAAATTGCAAAATTTAATATGTTTTTCGAATTTTCACGACTTCTAACCCTCATCAAAAGAGCACACCCAAAAATAGTAGAGAAAATATTTTAGGTTGAATTCTCTTGGGCTTCTGTTGATTGGCACTACTTGGAAGTCAGGATATACGAAAGTTGCAATTTTGACGTTAAAGGGTTAAAGAAAATCGAGGTCTAGGTTTTTAGATCGAACAGGCTATGGTAGCGGTTCATTATGATTTTCTTGCAACATGGGCTAGTAAAAAGTATCATAAAATAATTCTAATTATGCAGGTATATATACATAGTTTTTACTAAAGTAACGTACAGTGAATTGTATTCGCAGACTGCACTTAATAATTTATCTGCGTAATTAGAATTATTTTACGATACTTTATATTAGCCCATATTGCAGAAAAATTAAAATGGATCGCTTCCATAGCCTTCTTGCTGTAAAAACCTAGGCCTTGATTTCCTTCAATACAATCTTTTATATGGAAAATGTAGACATTGTTAGAGGGTTTTTTTTCGGATTTCGACCGTGTAAGTTGTGGTTTACGATATCGACGTTTTGTGAACATTACAACGGTCGATATCCTAAACCACAAGTTACACGATCAAATCCGAAAAAAGCCGAGGGGCTACGCACTTCATGTCCTCTCAAAAAATCCTCTGAATTGAAAGTGTGTACTCTCATGTCCTCTCATGTCCTCCGATGTCCTCTGAATTTTTTGTCAATGTACTCGCGATTATTTTGAAAAATAAAAAAATTGCAGACGACAGCAAGAGTACAGAAGAGAATGAAGAGGACAATGTGAGTACATAAGAGAATGAAGAGGACAATGTGAGTACATAAGAGAATGAAGAGGACAATGTGAGTACATAAGAGAACTATGGAGGACAGTGAGAGTACAAAAGAGGACTCCTCAGTTCTCTTGAGTTCTCTTTTATGTCCTTTTATATCCTCTTAAGTTTTCTTTTTTTTCCTCTCAAGTTCTCCCGAGTCCTCTCAAGTCCTCACGAGTCCTCTCAACTTCGGCCATGTACTCTAAAAAATTAAAGAGTTTATTTGTGATCTTGTCCTCTTTAAAGTCCTCTTTAATCTCTCAATGTACTCTTTTTTGTCCTCCCGAGAGGACAAGAAGTGCGTAGCCCCTCGAAAAAAGCCCTCTAACAATGCCCAACATTCACCGTGAAAGCTTTGAATTCAAACATGGAAAATGGACTTATGATGTTACTGAAATACCAAAAGTACACACAGTGTTCTTATAGAATATAAATACTCAGTATTTTCTAATTACAATTACAATGACGTCTTTGAATAATTTAAAAACGTATCATTTTTCATGGTCTTTATAACTATAACGTTTTACAAAAAAAATCTCAATTTTACCTCGTTTTTATTAGCTTCTCTTCGTGCCTGTCTGTCTGTCTATATGTCTGTCTGTTCGGGTGAAATTTTGTAATCGATTTAGAACTAACTGCCCGATGAGTTAGAGACTTGAAATTTTAAACATAGCTCAGGTTCCGATGACGATGCAATATTATAGAAAAAAATTTATGTTTCTACCGATTTATATATTAATATATCGATTATATGCAGAGATGTTTGCAAAATTGAAAATTTGAAGATTTTATGTATAGATATAATTTTAACATTAGTGTCAAAAAATCTTTAAAAATTTTAAAAATTCTTTATTTGATATATGAATATATTGATATATTCAGTATTATATTTTTGCATGCATTGTTGGATAATACAATCAAATTTATGTATTTCTACCGATGTATATATCGATATATTCAACTATATGCGGAGATGTTTGCAAAATTGAAAATTTGAAGATTTTATATATAGATATACTTTTAGCATTGGTGTTGCAGCGTACATTATATAAGTACGTAGTACAGTCTTTATATAGAGTATATGATAAAAGAATAGCATAAAACTGGAAGTTTGGAGAATCACAACTCCGAGCTTACAAGCTTCTTTTTCTTCTTTTAATTTAATTGGCCTTTTGACATTAGCACTTATTTTGGCTTTCTTGTCTTAGGCTATCACCAAGTAGTTTTTATATTTTTTATGTTACCCAGTAGGACTTTTTAATAATTTAATTTTTGCCCAGAGAGACTTTTTAATTGGTTTTTCGTGGTCTCCAAGTTCAAATCCCCGTGAATAAATCAGAAAAAATTTTTCCGAAATTTTCCCGGGGAATCGATCCCCGGTCCACTAGAGCGCGAGCAAAGAGCCTTAGCCCCTGCGCTACCGCCGCTTCAGCTTCCAAGCTAAAAGTCGCACGGTGCGCGAAGTGCTTAATTGGCACTTCGTCGCGGCCAACTTACATCGTCGTTTTAGACAACAACGAGCGTGAGACCATCGCTGGACGCGCTAGAGTAAAGTCTTAAATAGTCTTTCTCTGACATTGTATTGTTACATAATAAATATTAAATAACTTTACATTAATTCTCTCTTTAATTATTTGCATCTTCACACTCCCCATAGGGGTGCGTATCATTAAATCCCACGTAACATTTTTGGTGGCAGCGGTGTGGGATACGCAACGAGGATTTTAGCAAAAAAATAAAAATTTTTTAAGAAATAAACTGAAAAAAAGAAGCGCGTCAGATAAAGTAGAGAATTTTTTTTTGTGAGAGAGAGAGAGAGATAATTTGATTAATTAAATATCTTGATTAAATACATTTTTTAGCGAATTTTTTTTTATTAAATATTTTTGAAAAATCGCGTCGTGAGTTAACAACACAGAAGATCTGAACGAGAGAAAGGAAGGAAGGACGTCCGAAAATTATAACCTAAGAAATGAGAGTTCTCCTTATCACGCTGCTCACTCTCTGCTGCAACAAGTAAGTAAAAATTATATGAATCTTATTAAATTGCCCCACGGGGTAGTACAGAGTCAAGTGAAAAGAAATCCGAATGCGTAGAAAACAAAGTGAAAATTAGAATTTTTTTCTTATTTTATTAATAAAAGTGATTAGTGCGCGAATATAGTGTGCGTTAGGAAGTGGAAAAAAAAGAAAAACGAGTGCGAGCGTAACAGAGAAGTAGTGTCGTTCTTTAGATTCTTTGGATTATATTAATTTGATAATTGATTTTTAACGCTAAGATTTTTACTGCAAGATTAATTAATTATCAGCGCGCATAAGAAAACGTAAACGTTTCGCCTTCTCACGCGTAATTTAAAGAGTAAAAGTAAAATTTTAAGAAAAAGTTAAATAGTAAAATTTTGTTTAAAAGTAAATAAATTGTCAAGCATGTCTCTTTATAATCTATTTTCAAAAAAAGACGAAAAACGTAATGAAAATTCGTCAATGAGGCGTAGAGGACGTTCCTTGTCCCCTATTAGGGGCTCACGTAGTGAGGAAGACCTAGTAGGCCTCGGAAACGAGGAAATGTCAAATAAAAATGATGATAAAAGAAATCTAGGAAAAATGGAAACGAAAACAAAAAGTTCATATTCTAACAAAAATGTAGAAAATAATGTAGAAAATAATGCGAAACACGCATGGGAAAACCCAGGGCCGTACACTTATTCGGGACCGAACCAACCGATGTTTACATCAAAACCTTATAGTTTGCCAAACGCAACCTTGTTGCATCAAATGCCATATAGTGGCACTGCTCTCGCAAGTACAAACTTTTCACAAAATATCCCACAAACGTGGAACAATATACCAGCGCAAACTAATTCAAATTTTAATTTTAACGCACCAATAAATACTAATTACACAGTGAACGCACAAAAAGCAAATCCAGCGGCGACAATACATCGCGCAAATTTTCAAAACGCACCGTATTTTCCTTGCATCAGGCAATTAGTCAAATTCCAACCTTTAAGGGAAGCATAGATAAATTACCGTTATTCTGCTCATTACTCCGGAACATAGTAAATAATTTCGGATTAGATTGACAAATTTATATCATGTATGAATTAGCGACAAAATTCACTGGGAAAGCAGCGGACCTTTTTACAGGACGCCTGATGCAGTATAAGTCTGTCGAAGCGCTGATAAAAGATTTAGAGTCGCAATATAATAATATAACAATATTAAAAAATTTATCTACGCAATTAAAAGTTATAACACAGCAGCAGGGCGAAAAGGCGGCAGATTTTGGCGCGCGTACACAAACGTTATTAAATAAATTATTGACAATTTATGATACAGCCCCAATGGTAGATGTGCAAGAGCGATTAGTAAGGAAACAATTAATAGAGAAAGATGCCTTGCAATATTATTTATTCGGCCTAGCGTCACCTTTAGATGTGCAGGTTCGCTGCGAGAAGCCGTTAACATTAGGGAAAGCTATACGACTCGCTGCCGATTTTTAAAATAAACAATAGACGCGACTTTTTGCACAGATGCAGAACTCATTTATAAACGGCCTACAAACCGTAAATTCGGTAGCACAAAATACACAGTCGTTATCATTATGGTCTCAACCAAATGTTAATAACATGATGCAAATGACACAGAATCAGCATCAGTTATTAAATGCAAATAAAGTGTATGAAGCACAAATAAAAGCGATGCAAGCTACGCCTGTAAAAATAGAAACAGGTACAAGTGCAGTTAAATGTAGCTGTTGTGACCAAGAAGGCCATAAAGAAGGCGCGTGCATTAAGAAGAAATATGATAAAGTACGTTGCGCATATTGCGATAAGAAGGAGCACGCGACGGCGGATTGTCAGATACTGAGAAGTGATGCCGAAAATGGTATTATTCATGCACAAAATAAAAATAATTCACAAAATGTTAATAATGGTAAAAGAAATAAATCAAACGATAACAAAAATTATACGAGCGGTCCGCGAAATAATTATAACAGAAGTAATTTCAGTAATAATAATTACAATAGAAATTTTGATGATAATAATTATAGTAGAAATAATTCCGATGATAATTATAACAATGGAAATGTTAATAATAATTACAGAAATGGTTATAATAGATTTAACAGTGGGTTCAATAGAAACAAAAACTATGACTCACATAATAATGAATATAATTATAATGCTCAAGGACCGCCGCGTTATAATAATAATACACGTAATGATAATAGAAACGGTATGGGTTTTAATAGAAATTGCAGTAAGAATAACAGTCGTGAGAGGTATCAGTATAACCGAAACGAGAATCAAACGCGCGACCCGGATAGAGAACGGGACTCAAACGCAAGAAGAAATATAAATGAGCAAGGAAATAGAATCAGCGAGCCTTCAAACTCGCAGGATGTCCGCCGCAATCCTCAGGCGCCGAGCAGAAATTAATTAACAATGACCAAAATATATTAATTAGTAATAATAAGCATGTAAAAATTAGGCGCACAATAAACATGAAACTCGTGAGCGCAGGGCGTAACCCGCCTATTATTAAACTGGTAAGTCGGAATTTAAAAGAGAATAGTGCAAGATTTTATGTTGATTCAGGAGCAGATATTTCCTTAATAAAGGCCAAATGTTTAAATGAAAATACAAGTATAGATAAGCAGCATATTTTAGAAATTACAGGCGTCTTACCAGGGGAAATGAATACGTTAGGAAGAGCAGATATGACTCTTCAAGGACTAAAGTGTGAGGTCCATATTGTCTCAGATAGCTTTCCTATAAAAACAGATAAGCCATTAGACTGGGAAACTGTTAGTGAGCACAACGGACATATAAATGCCGTACATAAGTGCACTGATTTTGTAAAATTATCGATTCCCTTTAAGCGATTTGAGACAGCAGAAATTCCCGCAAGAATGAGACGCGTTATTGCTGCAAAAGTTATTAATAATGATGTAGAAGTAGGGTGGGTGCCACTTCGGAATTTAGGGCCTGGAATATTATTTGGAAATTTTATTACAGAAAATAGACATGGTAGAGCGTATGCAGTATGTATAAATATGAATCATAAAAATATTGAAATTCCGACTCCAGTAGTAGAAATTTTTCCATGCGAAGTTATAAAAAGAGATAATGATTTTTATGCCGGTGAGAACGGCAACCGCGAAGAAAAGAAACCACCTTGGGCTTCGTTAGATAACGAACTACCACAGCCATTTAGTAAATTAAAAATATTAAGAGATCATCCATTTAAATATAAAGAAAATTTAATTCATACGATGTCAACAGATTTTTACTTAAATACAGAAATAATTAAAGCGCTTATAGAGCGGCAATATATAAATCCAGAAGAAATATCAAGCAGAAAATTTGCAGTCGGCGAAGTACATGTATCTAATTACAAAGATAATTTTATATTTTGTGCATTCGTTAAAACACATATAGACGATAAAGTATTAAAAGCAGATATTAAAAAATGTATTGAAAATTTGAAAAAGATAATTTTGCAATATGAAATTCCTTACGTTAGCGTGGTGAGAGATTTGGCAATACTCTCAATTACCGACTGGACATATTTTAAAGAAAGTTTTAACGAAATATTTACAAATACACCTTTAATAGCAGTATTAATATTTTGTTTGATAACAAAACAATATTCCAGTACCACCGGTAGAAGATAGATATAGGCTGCTAAAGGAATATCAAGAAGCAGCTATAGGTGGTCATAGAGGTATAAATAAGACATACAAGAAAATAGCAGCTAACTATTATTGGAGAAATATGAGACCAGACATTAGACGATTCGTCTTAGGCTGCGAAAATTGCCAGACAAAGAAGCTCGTACGAGTCAAAACGCGATTACCCATGCTTATAACGGACACACCGTTGAAAGCTTTTCAAAAATTATCAATGGACTTCTATGGGCCATTGACACCCACAAAAGAAGGGTACAGATATGTTCTTACAGTACAAGATTGGTTAACAAAGTATAATATTTTAATACCAACAGTACATGCGGACGCAGAAGAAGTAGCGCACGCTCTTACAAGAAAAGTACTAGCATATTTCGGGCCGCCATTTGATATAATCACAGACTAAGGCAGGCACTTTATAAATAAAGTACTCGAGGAATTTGCAGAAATATTCAGAATTAATAAATACTGTACAACTGCGTATCACCCCCAAAGTCAGGGAGGAATCAAACACATGCATCATACAATCAGAATATTTAAAAGCTTACATGCAATTAGCATAATTTTACAGTACATTAAGCAACGGGTTATACACCATACGAACTTGTTTTTGGCTATAAAGCATGAACACCGTCAAGCTTTTCATCGAAGGAAAATCTGCAAACATACGATGAGTATTTAAAAGAGACAGTAGATAATCTTTCTCAGTTGCGAACATTAGCGGCAATGAATTTAGTACAAGTAAAGTATAGATCAAAATATTATTATGATAGAAAATTAAATACCAAACATTCCCGAGAAAGTAAAAGCGTCTACTTGTTAAATCAACCGCAAAAAGGAAAATATGACGCGCAATATGAAGGATCGTACGAAATTATTGAAGTAAATAATGCGAAGCATAACGTGACGATAAAGAATGCGAATAAAATAAAAACGGTTCATGTAGATAAAATAAAACGCGCAACTACAATAAAAGCACCTCCTTCTTTCACAGATGAATCAAGCAATTAATTTTCAAATAATGAATATAACAAAAGCTTTTATTTTTTCTTTTCCCGCGGCCTTCGGACGAGGAAAAAGAAAAACGACATATGGTCACTAGTTATTGCAAAAATAAATGGAAAATTTATGAAAAAAAATTAGTAATGAAATTGAAATTACCAAATGGAAATAATAAGATATCCTTGAAGACGTGACAATTAAATAGAGTATTATGTTAGAATGTACAAAAATAAAGCGATCACGTGGTAAATAAACAGGAAAAAAAATAAACAAAAAAATGAAAATTAGTGAATAAGTATTCAAGTGTACAGCAAGCGTCAGACAGAATAGGGCTGTGAAAACATTTTAACCCCCCTGCGTATCAATTATCCCTGACGAAATCACTTCCAAATGGACGAATTTTTTCGGACGAATTATGAGCCCTTACTTTTGGACGAGTATACTCGTCAAGGTGCACACCGCGACAGTTTCGTTTGGACGAGTATACTCGGGACAGTACGGAGGGGGGTTAATTAACCGGAATTAATAATAATAATAATCATTTAATTAAGGAAAATTTGTAACAAAATACATTGATAATTGGTAAGAAAAAAAACAAGTTACGCAACTCAAATATTAAGGTAGTTCTATTGGTTTTTCACTTTTCTATAGAATTTTTTGAAATTAAAATATGTTGTAAATTAAGATTTACCCTTTACAATGGTATTTTGATTTGGGTGGATATCCACCTTCATCTTTTAGATATTTTAGTTTAAACTTTGCTGAATTTAAAATGAGAGTATATGGGCGAAGCGCTTGAAACGTAACATTTTATAAGATTGTGTAAAAAGTTTTCTATATATTTCAAAGAAATTAAAATATATTATACTTCAGATCTCAAGGATTAAAATGGTACCTTGTAGATTATAGCAATCGACCCTCAATTCCGAAATAAAAGAAAACTAATGTCCTTACTCTATATTAATTTACACGTAAACATGCTATCTTACGATTCGCATTGTGTATACTTACAGAATCTGCACACAAACATGTTTTTGAATTATTGTGCAAACACAGAACTCAACCAATTTCTCTTTCGTATAGTGTGAATTTGTAAGAAACATATTACTTCACAATGAGAACCACTGGACCAATAGAACTACCTTAAGAATTAGTATAAAATTAATTGCAAATCTTGCCTTAAGTTCCTTATGAACATTTCCTTATTCTTTACAGAAATGAAAGTCCAATAAATAAACAAAAAAAGATAATTAAATCTGTGAGTTCAAAAAAAGAAGGGATGAATTGCCCAAAAAAATAATAACGGGAAGATGATCTTCTCTATGTTGTGAATAAAACAACATGATAATAAATTAATCAATAAAATATGCATCAAAATTATAATAATAAAAATGAGAAAAGTGTAAAAAAAATAAGGCTGTTTAACACAGTAAACTGACACATGCATATAGTATCAAATTTCTTGAAAAAAGAAATTAAATAAAGATAATAATAAAACATTAAGAACTCATCAAATGGACAAATATCTTAGAAAAAAAATAAAATATTTACCTTACACTGAATTTATCCCAAAAATTCATAGGAATCAAACGCAAGACTTTTTTTATTAAAGAGTTCATGAGAAAAAGCAGAAAAAGAATGAATCGAAATTTAATAATAAAAATTTGAGTTGAGTAACAACGCTTACAAAACTAAAAATACTAATAGTAAAGAAAAGTGTTATTAAGAAGGGGCCAAACTATCTGTCTTTGTCTAATAGCGTTTTTCATCATTTATGTAAACACTATCCGGTATAACAAGAAAAAAATAGCAGCCCCCGCTAGGTATTAGTATAATTAGTAAATTTTGTACTAACAACCAAATTTTTTACCGCATAGTTTTTGACTAATTAGAGACCTACTAGCAATCTAGAATATAACCTATCTTTTTTCGATAGGTCTCTAATTATTCAAAAACTACGCAGTGAAAAAATTTGGTTGTTATTACAAAATTTACTTATTATACTAATATCTAGCGGGGGCTGCTATTTTTTTCTTGTTATACCGGATAGTGTTTACATAAATGATGAAAAACGCTATTAGACAAAGACAGATAGTTCGGCCTCTTCTTAACAATGAAATTTAAAAAAAAAAGACAAATTGTGAGCCAACCACGTTTGAAACCGTGGCCGTATTCTGATTGACGTAGCGCTTTCTTAAGAATAGATATAATTAACAGAAAATGAGATAAGAAGATAATAATCGTCAAAAAAAACATAGATTTAGTGAATAATAATCGTCAAAAAAAACATAGATTTAGTGAATAAATTTTGTAAAACGCAGCTTGAAGGATACATAGTATAATATTAATTAACCAGTGATCAGTTTCATAAAAAAATTTTTATAATAAGGAAGGAGTAAATCGAAAATAAAAATAAATAAATAAATAACGGCTAATCGATTAAAAATATAGGGGGGCCCTTTTCTACTAATCAGTTAATCTCTTTGTTTTAAATAATCATAGAAATAGCTGAAAATTCACATCAAACATATTTTTATTAAAAATTCAATTAACAGCAAAAATTATTGTGTTCGAATCCCGCTTCGAACTCACGGCAGAGAACAGCGAAGAAAAAGAAACAACCTATTTAAACCTTTGGATACGAAGCAAATGTCAAAGGAGTAAGAAGAGAAGCTCACTCAGAGACTAGACTTATCTTATTAACAGTGCAACTTGAGACGCACATGAATTTAAAAGACAAGCGCAAACATCTTGTTTTAAAAATTAATATTGTACTTAATAATTAGCATTATTTTTGGATTATGATTGATTTTTTTGTAAAATTTTGTAGAATATTAATTTTAATTTCATAATCTTTGTAATAAGAGAAAAAAGAGAGAATGTTAGATAATTATTTAAAGTAAAGATTAAGTATTTCAAATAGTACGCAAACAACACAACACCAACACAAATCAAATAGAATATAGCTAGAAATTTTCGTAAGATAGGACGGGCACCGGCTTGTGTAGGTACATAAAAAAGTACCAATTACACATTAGAGACTAATTATAATGTTTTTATTGTATTCATGGGTACGTTCTTGGATTCGGGGGCCGAAGCCTTGCGGCCTCGGACATGCAACGTACATTATATAAGTACGTAGTATAGTCTTTATATAGAGTATATGATAAGAGAATAGCATAAAACTAGAAGTTCGGAGAATTGCGACTCCGAGCTTCCAAGTTAAAAGTCGCGCGGTGCGCGAAGTGCTGAATCGACACTTCGTCACGGCCAACTTACATCGTCGTTTTAGACAACGACGAGCGTGAGACCATCGCTGGACGCACAAGAGTAAAGTCTTAGTCTTTCCCTGACACTGTATTGTTTTTTAATAAATATTAAATCACTTTACATTAATTCTTTCTTTAATTATTTGCATCCTCACACTCCCCATAGGAATGCGTATCATTAAATCCCACGTAACAGTGTCTAAAAATCTTTGAAAATTTTGAAAATTCTTTGACTTGTCATATATCGTAATTAGACATAAATTACAGCATTGGCCATTGTTTTTATGTCTTAACATTAAATTTTATCGATTTTATGGTCCATCAATGGATAAAATATCATATATTAGTAGAATTTCCAATAGCGTCGTAATCTTCAAAATGGCGGGAAACTCAACATGCGACCACGTGTTCTCTAAAAGTAGTCTAGATGTTGACTTGTCCAAAAAAAATTTCATTGTGAACAAAAAAAATCTTACATACACAAGTAGTTATTGGGGCACCGTGGACCGTCAAAACAAACCCCCACTCCACCACCCGAAAGGTTACTGACCGAAAGGTCAATGACCTCTGAGAAGGCTAAGTAGGGGTTGTTGAGACGGAACATTGGTGCCCCAAAAAAATAAATACACACGCACACACACTCATACGCACACCCACACGCACGCACGCACACACAAATAGATAAACCATATTTTATATATATAATTATATTTATATATGGCTGATTCCATTCAGATTCATGCAGGCCGTCACTGATCGAATTTTTTTTTTCTTCTAGGTAATAAAAATACCTTCTATTATGTATATAAAGATAAAATTTACCTCGTAGAACGCTCAAAAATTTTTTTTTTTACTACAGCAATTCTAGTGTTAGATGTAAAAACGAAAATTCAAAAATTGAAAATGAACCTTTACTTTTAAATGACTATAGCTCCGTCAATTTTTAACCTTTTTGAGCGTTCTTTTAACGAAAGAGTGTGGAATCTTGTCTAGTTTCAAATGCAATCTCGATTTTTGTAATACAATTTGATCTCACTGAGTTATTTACGAAAAACCAAAAAAAACGATTTTTTTCAAACACGATTTTCTCAAAAACTATATTTTTTTTTTTTTTTTAAATTTTTATATGATTTTATACATAAAAAATACTAACTTTTAGGGTAGGTGAGAATATGCGATTTTGCCTTTTTTCTTAACAGATTTTTAAACGTTTTGTTTATATTTTCGATTTTAAAACATTGATACCATAGCGCATTGTACTATTTTTCCAACTTTACGTATTCTTACAACTATTTTTATGCTTTTCTTTATTAATATATCAAAAATATCAACAATAATCTTTAAAATAAACCCCGGATCGAATATTTTGATCAATTAGAACCAAAGTTATGACGATTTAAAGTTTAAAAAAAAATGCTGAAACTTTAAATAAATATATTTACTTTGAATTTTGAATTTTGAATTTTGAATTTAAATTTTGAATTTTGAATTTTGAAAAGGTGAGTTTTTTAAATAATAAAATATATTATTTGGTCATTTTCTATGAACAAATAATATGCGATACAATTTAGAAAGAACACTAATGAATTGAGAACTAATGTGAATAAAAAAATCCGAATTTAAATAAAACCTTTCATTTTACTTCTTGCCACTCATGTCTCGAAGTTTTGGCAGTGTAGATTTGGTTTCGTTCACTTTTCTAACAGTGAATCTTTTGAATACCTTTAACCCTTTCAGAACGGAATTTTTTTTTCATCATGAAAAGTTCTGATGACCATTTAGTGATGATAAGTGTTCATTTATTAAGCAATTTTTGCAAAAAAAAAATTTTTTTTCCCTTTTTTCTTTTCAAGTTTTCTCAGTTTCTATCTAAGATATAATAAAGTAGGCCCTCAGTTTGAGATCGAAAATAGTCCACTTTAATCTAATACACATATTTTTTTTACAAAATTTGAAGCCACTTCTGCACAATTTCAATAAAACCAAAAAATGGCAATGTACATTGTAATGTACATTGGTTCTGAAAGGGTTAATTTCTTTTGCATTTCCTAACCATTCCATTTTTTTTATCAGTCGAAAAACTTCTAACTCATCCTTGCGGATAACAAGAATGTTAATTGACGGAGTATATTTTGATACGTGAGTGGCGAAATTTTCAGCGTTTCTAATAAAATCTGCACTCTTCTTGGACAGATTATGCGTGGTAGCATAATGTTCAACTAAACCACCAATACCGTCACAAGCGCCTTTACCATGACCTGTTGCAGAAGAAAACCATTTTCTGTTTACTTTTGAGTTTTGAAGCTCATAGAATTGATATCTATTTTTAAAATGACTGGCAGCTCCATCGGAAATGGTTATGATTTCATCAAGATCTTGCGCAATATGTTTTTGTTTTAAGTTATCGATAATTAAATTTATAGCTATTAGGGCACGATACGAATCATGTTTAATATCGTTACAGACGGTGACATAACTGACTGTTTTATCATTTCCAAAATAGCATACCGACGTAAATATTGATATTTGGTTTTTATTCCAATGATAGCTTTGAATTTCATTTTGAAGCAGAACTGTTCAATTTTCTGCAAAATTGACATAAATAACTAATTGGAAGTCATTATTGTTCGCTAAAAGTTTAACCTCTTTAATTGCTATACGTTGAATCTCTTTGACCAATTTATGAGCTCTTACAGTGAGAGCGCGCTCTCTTAACTCTATTAAGGAATTTTCAATTGTGCTAGTTTTATTCAGTAAATTTGATTTTTCCCAAACACCATAAATTATTTCTTCATATAAATCTTCTTCTGTCAAAGAAATTACTTGTAAATCAATAGAATCTCCAATGGGACATTCTTTACATTCTCTTAGTACACATTTCATATCATCTTTTGAACAAAAAAGTGAAGAACATATTTTCAATTCCAAATCTGCAGTGTCTTGTTTATTCTCTCTTTTATAATTATTCAAAGCATCTAACATAAGTTTAAGATTCTCGCAGTAAACGCAAAGACACGAATCGGTGGGTGGATGTGGTATAACCCACTTCGGTCTTAAAGCGTAGAATGTTGATTTACCAATTTTTGTTTTCATTTCAGGATTTTCGTCTTTAAATAATTGATATATTTCTTTTATACTTCGCGTAAGAAAGCGTTTGACTGTTTTAGTTTTTATACCATTTTCTTTGATGAATACTGTGTCGCTTTTATTCGCACTTTGACGAGAACAATTAAAATCATCGTTCAGATAATAATCCTTTACTTTCATTACAATTTCACTATCCAAAGAATGGCCACAATAGTTCTCAGACTACTTGTAAATTTTTTTGTTATTTACCAATAATCGTGCTTGATCAATCATATAAATAGTTACATTTGGTAAAACTGATAATAAATAATCTTTGGAAATATCACTTGGTATAATACTCAACAATCGCACTTTCTCAAGAAAATTTGAACAATTATCTAATGCAATTTTAATATTCTCAAGCCATCATCATTTGTTTTACATTCATTATTTTCATTCGATGCGGGCAAATCCGTTATATCGTAGACTTTCATCATTTTACTTGCTGTTTGTGAATCGAATGCATTGTTTATTTGTTTTCTTTTTCGGAGAGCATAAGATTCTCGCATCTTGATATTGATACTTTGAGGCATTTTAATTGGTGAAATATTTAATTTCAAATTACTTGAAGTCTCGTTGAGCTGTTCTACCACAGCCTCACTATGAATAAAATCTTCCGAAGATTGTTGACTGCTTGAAGTCGATGAAATAGGCGCATTTTTCACTTCATCTAATAATATTTTGTAACACGAAGGGCATACTTTATCTTCTCTAGAGAAAAAAGTATTTGGATACAAGCGCTTCAAAGACTCCATTAGATTACCTAATTCTCTAAGCGGACTTTTGGAGCAATCATAAACAATTTTTTTGTGCCTTTATTTTAAATCCTTGCACTTCATTTTGACAATCAGTGATGCCATTATTGATATTCTGTTCAATGACAGATCGAAAAAAATAATTTTTCTTAAACAACTTTATTTTTTATCTTCCTTTTCTTATATTTTTAAACGCGTCAAGTCGTTGATGAGAATGCAAAGAACGAATCATCGCCACCTAGTAGTGACATGCGTCAACTCCCTACAAAATAAATTCAAATTCTAGGCGCGAAATTCAAACTGATAAAAAAATTATATTCTTCAACAAAAAAAATTTTTATTATAATAATGTACCATAAAAAGAGGATAAATGGTTATATATTCTTTCATCAAAATAACTTTTTTTCTAAATTAAAAAATTTATATCTTCAGATTTTAATCTTTAACGAAAATTGCGTTTCCTCAATGTAAATATCATATTTATTTAAAGTTTCAGCATTTTTTTTTAAACTTGAAATCGTCATAACTTTGGTTCTAATTGATCAAAATATTCGATCCGGGGTTTATTTTAAAGATTATTGTTGATATTTTTGATATATTAATAAAGAAAAGCATAAAAATAGTTGTAAGAATACGTAAAGTTGGAAAAATAGTACAATGCGCCATGGTATCAATGTTTTAAAATCGAAAATATAAAAAAAAACGTTTCAAAATCTGTTAAGAAAAAATGAGGCAAAATCGCATATTCTCACCTACCCTAAAAGTTAGTATTTTTTATGTATAAAATCATATAAAAATTAAAAAAAAAAAAAAAATATAGTTTTTGAGAAAATCGTGTTTGAAAAAAATCGTTTTTTTCGGTTTTTCGTAAATAACTCAGCAAGATCAAATTGTATTACATAAATCGAGATTGCATTTTAAACTAGACAAAATTCCGCACACTTTTGTTAAAAGAATGCCCAAAAAGGTTAAAAATTGACGGAGCTATAGTCATTTAAAAGTAGAGGTTCATTTTCAATTTTTGAATTTTCGTTTTTACATCCAACATTAGAATTGCTGTAGTAAAAAAAAAAAATTTTTGAGCGTTCTACGAGGTAAATTTTATCTTTATATACATAATAGAAGGTATTTTTATTACTTAGAAGAAAAAAAAAATTCGATCAGTGACGGCCAGCATGAATCTGAATGGAATCAACCATATATATATAGTCTTAAGATATAGGAAGCTCAGAGGTGAAATCTCAAATGCGTTGGATTCTGCAAAGAACAATTTTATAGCTGATCGTCTGAATACTGTAGGTAACTCTTCAAACCGCTGGAACATTCTACATAAAATTGGTCTGGCTACAAGGATACTGCCTTCACCACTTCAGTATTTCTCTTCGAGTGTTCTTCTCTCTCATTACACTTCAATTTCTTCTGGCACTCCAGCTCTATCCGAGGGTGAGTTGAGAAAAGTGCTTGCTGTGCCACTGCGTAGTGATTTGCCTATCTTTAATTTTACTCCAGTTGAATGTCCTCTGGTTGAGTCTTTCGTTCGCCTAAGTTCCTCTAAAACTTTTAGTCCTGATGGTATTATGGCCCAGATGCTTAAATTGACGAGTCAATCCACTGTTGACCTCATCACTTCCATCCTAAATTGCTCGCTCGCATCTGCAGTTTTCCCGACTGACTGGAAGAGGGCTTTTTTGTTACCATTGGCAAAGACGAATAAGATAGATTCACCTCCACAGACTCGGACCATTGCCAAACTTTCTGAAGTTTCCAAAATCCTAGAAAGAGTGGTACATTCTCAGTTTAGCTCCTTTATTGAATCAAACTCTTTGTTCGATAGTTTACAGACTGGTTTTCGTGAATCTAATAGTACCCAGACTGCGCTTTTGAAACTTCTTGAAGATGCTCGCCTGGCCATTGATAAAAGAATGATTACTACTTTATTGCTCTTCGATTTTTCCAAGGCTTTCGACACAGTGTCACACATTCGTCTACTGTTCAAACTTCGTCCTTTCAATTGCTCTGATGCTGTTATAAGATGGTTTGCGTCGTATCTCAGCAATAGAACTTATACTATTTCGGACTTAGAATGTAATGTTGATGATTGGGTCACCTGCACAGCTGGTGTTCCTCAGGGCAGCGTTTTGGGTCCGCTGCTTTTTCCTGTTTTTATCAATGACTTATCATCCGTTTTAACTAGATCGTCTCATATCCTGTTTCCTGATGACTTGCAGGTATATCACTCATTTTTGCCCGCAAATCTGAATGATGAGATCGACTTTTTGAACCATGAGGTTGCTGCTGTTGTAAAGTGGGCTGTTGATAACGGTCTTGCCTTAAATCCATCTAAAATGCAAGCGATGTTGATTGGTAGCGAACAATTCATCTCAAGAATTGATCTCTTTTCTTGCCCAAAAATTTTCGTAAATGATACGGTAGTGCCTTATACTAGTTCAGTCAAAAACCTGGGTATCTGGATAACTAGCACTCTAAATTGGAATAAGCAGGTGGGGTCGGTGATTGGACGTATTTATGGTACTCTACAATCATTAAAGTTTCACAGGCATGCTTTATCTAGACAGGTCAAGAAAAATCTTATCGAAGCTCTTATTCTTCCTATTATTGATTACTGTTGTGTGGTTTATGACGATTTACCACAGACATTAAACATTAAACTCAATCGTGCACTGAATGCTTGCGTTAGATTTGTCTGTGGAAATATAGGCAGGCAAGAAAGAGTTACGCCGTTTCGCTTGCAATTGGGCTGGTTGTCTGTGGGCAACAGACGTTTATACTTCAAACTAACTCTGGCACACTATAATTTCTTATCAAAAGCTAAGCTATCTAGCCACTAAATTTGTTCGTGTTAATATTGATACTGTTGTCAGAACTTCGAATAGACTGCCAGCTAGACTTCTTATTTGCCCTGTTGTTCGCACTGCAGCTATGCTAAATTCTTTTACCTACACGGCATCTAGCTCTATAAATGGAAATACATCCATATTCTCTAGCTTTGAATTAGGCCGAACGCAGCTTATAAAATCTATGCTATTTAACAAATTCTTGCTCGATGAACGCACGGAGTGGATAGGCGAAACTGAGGGTCGTTGAGTGTATCTCTACCGTATAGTGCACTCTACTACATATTTAGTTTTGTAGATCTCCATCGGTTTACTCAATGTGTAATATGTGGATCAGATGAGTACAGTTTTATAATAAAGTGTTACAATCTTTTGCATTTTAATCTTAACTTTTGCTTATACCACAGAGAGAAATCTCTTATGTATTTATACAAATTTTTTCATTAGTTCTTACTTACTTAATTTGCACCATATTTTTATATTGTTAATTACATTATGTATTACTTTTGGGTCATACGGGGTCGAACCCCACGATCTTTAATAAATTATGAATCAATCAATCAATCAATCTCTCTTCTCTCTTCTCTTTCTATCTTTCTAATATGTATGTCTATACATACATACATACATACATAATACGTGTACACAAAAATCTGTGTAAAATATATACATTCGTATATATATTTATATATATATATATACATACATATATACAAATCGTATGCAGATGATATGCAAATGATGGACAAATAAGTCATGCATTAGAATTGGTTATTATATTTTAAATATAATATATATTTATTTCCATTCATTACATTACCAAGGTATCGAATCAATAAATATAGAGAATTAGTGATACAAAAATGATAAAAAGTATCAGGAGCCCAAAACATAAGAAGAAGTATAACTATTTTACCTCTTGCGATTAGTTGTTTTGACATTCATTGTAAATACGCCCAAGTTGCGTATATAACTAAGAACAACTGTATATATATATATATACATACATACATATGCAAGTCATATATAAATATAAATATTTATCAAAATCGAATATATTATATTGAAAGATATTTATTATTTAAAAACTATTATTCATAAATTATCAATCATAAAGCAATAGATATCGACAATTCATGATAAAAATAAGAAAAAAAGTATCAGGCTATTATAAAAACTATTCTACCTCTTGCGATTAGTTGTTTTTGACATTCATTGTAAATACGCCCAAGTTGCATATATAACTGAGAACAACTGTATATATATATACATATGCAAATCATATGTAAATATAAATATTTATCAAAATCGAATATATTATATTAAAAGATATTTATGAATTAAAAATTATTATTCATAAATTATCAATCATTGCGCAATGAATATCGATGATTTATGATAAAAAATAATAAAAAGTATCAGGCTATTATAAAAAAGAAAGAGGTATACCATTCGTTACAAACACAGTAGATGTGTATGTAATAAAATAATTCACAATTTATATATTAAGGATATTACCTAATATTGATATTTATTGATAGTCTAAGTACGTATGCAAATTAGATGCATATGCAAATTAGGTGCATATGAAAATTAAGTGTATGTATAAAGTATATAAAGTACAAAGATTTAAGAAGTATAATAGCCATTACTACAACAATGTGGAATGGGTATCTTAAGAGATGCAATCAAGTCATTCGTTGTAATAAGATCACCCCAAGTTTGATAACGCGACACGAGAGACGAATAAAATTGCATAACACACGCCTTAAAGAAAAAAGTCCCACCTTCTTATAAGCGAAATAATGGCAACCCGAGTTTCGATTATATACATGCTAACTAAATATCTTATATGAAATTTTTAATAAATTGTTAATAATTATTAAAGATTATTAAGAATATTGAATTTCGTACTCACAACTCAGTGGTTCCCACAAAACTGATGTATTTCTTGCTACGTCGGAGGTTTAAATATCAAATTATTTTTACAGGTCTCTACAAGTTAAATATTATATTTTTACGCGCATGCTCACCCTAAAATTTATGATTTATTTTCGGTATAAATAGACAACGATTTACGGTTCTAATATCATTCTGAGTTTAAACATTGAAACAAGAATAACAAAAAAGAGAATGAATAAAAAAGACTTATATAATATCTTAATAGCTATTTTAAATGTGGCTCTCCTTCGTGAACCACAAATAAAACTATTTTGTAATTATGCATGGCGCAAAAATTTGAAAACTTGCTCTATAAATGAGCTGTTAAAAAAGATTAAATTGATCATAGGACTTTGCGGGCTACGTATGTGAGCCAATATGTTTAAGCGAAACATTTTTACCGATAATCAGATACTTGATATAGTTGGTCGTTGTATTAAAAGCAGAGGAATGCAAGATGCACCTCAAGTCAGACATCTCATGTTACATCATCGTGTCACTACAGGTAAGTTATGCATATTTTCTATCATGAATCCAATAACATATCTAGAAATGTATTTTAAAATCATGAAATCGTAGCCAATAATCGTTCAATAATCCATATCTTTTTTATTTACCACCGAAGAATTTCGCGGCATAAGACTTTTATGTTGTAAATAAAACAATAAATCTAAAAATATGTTTTACAAAAAAATTGATTCCCAATATCGGGCCAAGACTCGATAACTTACTTATTTACGGTCAAAAAATTTTGCAAGCTGATACTTTTATGTTGTAAATACAATGATAAACCCAAAAATATGTTTCACAAAAAAATATCGATTTCCAATATAGGATCAATAATCTATGGATTTTTTATTTATGGTCGGAGAATTTCGCGGGATAAGACTTTTTTGTTGAAAATAAAATAATAAATCTAAAAATATGTTTTACAAAAAAATTGATTTCCAATATCGGGCCAATACTTGATAACTTACTTATTTACGATCAAAAAATTTTGCAAGCTGATACTTTTATGTTGTAAATACAATGATAAACCCAAAAATATGTTTCACAAAAAAATACCGATTTCCAATATCGGATCAATAATCTATAGATTTTTTATTTATGGTCGGAGAATTTCGCGGGATAAGACTTTTTTGTTGTAAATAAAATAATAAATCCAAAAATATATTTTACAAAAAAATATTGATTTCCAATATCGGACCAATACTCGATAACTTACTTAGTTACGGTCAAAAAATTTTGCAAGCTAATACTTTTATGTTGTAAATACAATGATGAATCCAAAAATATGTTTTACAAAAAAATACCGATTTCCAATATCGGATCAATGATCTATAGATTTTTTATTTATGGTCGGAGAATTTCGCGGGATAAGACTTTTTTATTGTAAATAAAATAATAAATCCAAAAATATATTTCACAAAAAAATATTGATTTCCAATATCGGACCAATACTCGATAACTTACTTATTTACGGTCAAAAAATTTTGCAAGCTGATACTTTTATGTTGTAAATAAAACAATAAATCTAAAAATATGTTTTACAAAAAAATTGATTTCTAATATCGAGCTAATACTCGATAACTTACTTATTTACGGTCAAAAAATTTTGCAAGCTGATACTTTTATGTTGTAAATACAATGATAAACCCAAAAATATGTTTCACAAAAAAATACAGATTTCCAATATCGGATCAATAATCTATAGATTTTTTATTTATAGTCGGAGAATTTCGCGGGATAAGACTTTTTTGTTGTAAATAAAATAATAATTCCAAAAATATATTTTACAAAACAATGTTGATTTCCAATATCGGACTAATACTCGATAACTTACTTATTTACGATCAAAAAATTTTGCAAGCTGATACTTTTATGTTGTAAATACAATGATAAATCCAAAAATATATTTTACAAAAAAATATCGATTTCCAATATCGGATCAATAATCTATGGATTTTTTATTTATGGTCGGAGAATTTCGCGGGATAAGACTTTTTTGTTGAAAATAAAATAATAAATCTAAAAATATGTTTTACAAAAAAATTGATTTCCAATATCGGGCCAATACTTGATAACTTACTTATTTACGATCAAAAAATTTTGCAAGCTGATACTTTTATGTTGTAAATACAATGATAAATCCAAAAATATATTTCACAAAAAAATACCGATTTCCAATATCGAATCAATAATCTATAGATTTTTTATTTATGGTCGGAGAATTTCGCGGGATAAGACTTTTTTGTTGTAAATAAAATAATAAATCCAAAAATATATTTTACAAAAAAATATTGATTTCCAATATCAGACCAATACTCGATAACTTACTTATTTACGGTCAAAGAATTTTGCAAGCCATTACTTTTATGTTGTAAATACAATGATAAATCCAAAAATATGTTCTACAAAAAAATATCGATTTCCAATATCGGATCAATACTCTAAAGATTTTTTATTTATGGTCGAAGAATTTCGCAGGATAAGACTTTTTTGTTTAAAATAGTGTAACTTTGATAGATATGATATTAAAAAATTTCCAGACCTGCAAAACATGATGGAGGACAGTGGTGGGGATGAATTACTGATGAATCTTCTGTCAGCAGAAGAACAGCTGGTTAGTTCGAGAGATCCTGCACTACTGCCGCCCACCGAAGAAGTACGAGAAGTTATCAATTCGTTAGATGATCTCGTGATTTATGATCATAGTACTCCAAACACGATGTTGAAGGGGGTAATTGCTGATACTACAGCGCCACCACGACCTAATAAACCGTTGCCTGGTTGCTCTCACTGGAATGACCAGGATGCACAAACGTCGAATAAAATAGTTTCACCTGAAACTACATTATCTGCAATATCGACACCAGGTACAGAAGATCTCGACTATTGAGATGTATGTAATTTTATAATTGTATTAATTCTTATATATTACTGCTCGGTATTGTAGAAGAATGTCTTCAACAGGGAGATGGTACTTCTGCTCAGGAACACATTACCATTCATGAAGAAACTTCACGATATTACAAACAGTTCAAGCGTCAAGGGCGACAATTAAGAGTGTCGATATTACCTCCGCCAGCTAATGCAAATTTATATGGCTGGTTGGAGGCTGCTATAAACGATTTATATCGTCACGTGTGTGAATATGCACAACCATCAGATTATATTGGCATGACTATAAGCTCTGAACGTTTTGTGCACGGGTCTCTATGGATTTCTTTTAGACTGCTTCGTGATTTTTCACCGGTAGAATTACCAGAACTGATAGCTAGTATAGCGCAGAGTAATGATGGTTTCGAAATTGACGATGTTTTGAATGTTAAAGTCAGTACCGTGACTAAACCAGAGGGCCGGAGTCGTGTGTCTCTCACTAGCGAATCAGTTTTTAAGAAATCCATTCTAAATATTGAAAATAGCGATAGTCTTTGTCTTCCACGCTCGCTAGTCGCTGCTCACATATACGCCATACGTGATCAAACGCGTAATGGAATCAGACATCATACAACACAATATCAGAAAGTGCAAGCATTGAAACTTGTAAGAGCTGCGAGAGTTACGATACCCGAGACGGGCTGTGGTATAGAGGAGATTAAATTATTTCAAAAATATTATGCACTCTTTGGAGTCGCAATCGTTGTTTATTCATTTCAAAATTTTGCTCGTGGATATAGACCGCTTTACGATGGCACACGTTTCGTACACGACGTTGGTAATGTCGTTAGACATACTCTAAATATCATGTATTATGAAAATTCCAGACATTACTAGCCAATTTTAAATTTACTCGCAGCGGCTGAGAGTCGAGGCTACTGTATACCTTGCAATAAAAAATTTAGTCATACGAAAAATCATAAATGTGAACAAAAATGTTTACAGAAGCCTCCTTGTGATATAAATCAGGAAAAAATAAAATGCTTTCAATGTAGCAGAGATTTTTACGGTACCGTTTGTTTTGAAAATCATACAAATTCAAAATCTTTCGATAGTTCTCGGTCGGTATGCGAGAGTATAAAAATTTGTCGTGTATGTAGCAAAACAGTGCGCATCAACGATAAAGAACCACATGATTGTAATACGATATTTTGTAAAATATGTAATGGTAAAAGACCAATAGAACATCTTTGTTACATGCAACCTATTGTCGATAAAAAAGGATTCATGATGAATAAAAAAACAATTCTTTATTTATTTTATGATTTTGAGACTCAGCAATCAGAGAGCATTTTAGGCTGTGAGGCTGAAAAAGTAAGGCTGCATGTACCAAATTTATGTGTTGTCCAGCAAGTGTGTAGTTACTGTTTGAACGATGAAAATGTATCAAATTCTTGCGAAGTATGTGGGATGCGCGAGTATGTGTTTAAAATTGACCCCGTGAAACAGCTAGTCGATTTGGCCTTGGCACCAAGAAAAAATTTCAAACAAATCGTTTGTATAGCACACCGCAGGGTTTTGATGCACAATTTATTCTTAAACATTTAATAGAACGTAAAGATCTCCGAATTAAGCCAAATGTAATTTTAAACGGGTCAAAAATAATCATAATGGAAATTTTATCGGTTAAATTCATATATAGTTTGAATTATCTACATATGGGTTTAGCTGCACTACCAAAAGCTTTCGGGCTTGTTAATATCGAGAAAGGTACATTCCCTCATCTTTTTAATACACAGGAAAATCAGAATTACGTGGGAGAAATGCCACCGATATGCACTTTTTCGCCAGATTCGATGAAGATCGAAGAGCGACGCGAATTTATGCAGTGGTATAACGAAAAAAAAGCTGAAAATTATATATATTCAATTTTAGAAATGAAATTATAAAATACTGTAAGCAAGATGTAAAAATTTTACGTTTAGCATTTCTGGCTTTTCGCAAGACCTTCATCGAATGTGGTAATACAGATCCATTTGTAGAGTGCGCCACCATCGCATCTTCTTGCATGCGTGTGTATAGAAAAAAATTTTTACAAAAAGATACAATAGGTATTATACCTCAAGGTGGTTATAGACAAGCAAATAAACAGTCTATGAAGGCGATGCGATGGTTGTGCTGGATGAAAAATGTGCTGAATCGACAAATTCAGTATACCGTTCGTGCACGAGAAAAGAGGCTTCCCGAAGGCCCTCTAGTGCACAGATATTGCGTACTTGAAAATGGAAAAAAAATCGTTTTACAATTTCACGGGTGTTATTGGCATGGTTGTGTCTGGTGTTACACAATAAACCGAGACTCGAGGCTCATAAACGGTGAAAATATGGACGAACGTTTCGAGAGAACCGCGCGAATATCGGAAAAAATACGAGCCCATGGCTATGAACTTATCGAAAAGTGGGAGTGCGATTTCGATCGAGAATACTCGGAAAACGAGAATATGAGGTCGTACATTGAAGATAAGACAAGAAAATGGCACGCGCCGTTAATCCTCGAGAAGCATTTTTTAGCGGGCGAACGGGCAATACAGTCAAAATTTACGATGCAAAAGAGGGTGAGAAAATAAAATACGTGGACGTGTGTTTATTATATCCATATATCTGTAAATACCCAACTCTCTACGTGGACGAGGATGAGTGCCGCTCTCTGGTGGGTCAAACGAATGACATAAGTCACGTTGAAGGTCTTATTAAATGTGAAGTATTGCCACCACGAAATTTATATCATGCTGTACTCTCCGTTAAAATGTATAATAAGCTTTTGTTTCCACTGTGTCGAACATGTGCTGAATTAATGTATACCGCAGATTGTGACCGTGAAAATCCTGATGATCGTGTTTTTATTGGTACGTGGGTTGCTGACGAGTTGAGAAAAGCTGTTCAGATGGGCTATATCATCCAAAAAATATTTGAAATATGGTCTTATGAAATTACTCAGTACAACAAAGCCACGGGTCAGGGTGGTCTATTTCCAACTTATATCGATAAATTTTTCGCTGAGAAAACGTACGCGTCGGGTTACCCTTCGGAATGTGCTGACGGTGACGAAAACGCGATTGCTCGATATATTGAGGAATTCGTGCAACAAGAGGGAATGAAATTAGATAGAAATCGAATAAAATATAACGCTGGTCTGACATCTGTAGCAAGACTCTGTTTAAACTCATTGTGGGGTAAATTTGGTCAACGAGAAAATATGCCAAAGACCGAAGTGGTGGATGATCCACAGAGGTTGATTGAATTACTCTGTAGTGCTGAGAGCAAGGTTGACTCAATTTTACCGATCGACGATACGACAATTTACGTATGCTGGCACAACACAGAAGCGGCTGTCGAGCCATCGGCATTATGTAACGTTGTCGTAGCCGCTTATACCACAGCCTTGGCGCGTTTAAAACTCTACGAAGAATTGCAACCGTTGGGTAAACGTGTATTGTATTACGATACTGACTCTATTGTGTATGTAAGTCGCGTGGGTGAGTACGATGCGAAAACAGGGCCGTTCTTGGGTGACTTGACCGACGAATTGGCCTGTTATGGTCTTGGCACAAGCGTCACATCATTCGTCTCTGACCCAAATTTTACGGATATAAATATTTGACACCAGATGGCGTTGAAGGATGTGTTTGCAAAATCAAGGGTATAAGACTTAATTCGTCGGTGAGTCAGAAAATAAACTTTAATTCCATACGAAATCTTATTACTGGTGAAATACCACCACTTTTTGCAAACTATGACGCTATTAGACGCACACGGTTTCACGATGTTATAACACGACCTAAATGTAAAATATGCGAGCCCGTGTACTCAAAGAGACGATTTGTAAATAACGAGATTAGCTATCCATACGGTTATAAATCTAATTAAATAATAAATAAATGTTGATATATTATTACCGAAGTAAAAATATTATGTACATATATATATAGGTTATAGAATTAAGACAAAAACAATTTTGTAATAAATTTCATAATTTATTGAAATTAAAATTAATATAACAGAATAATAGATTTATTTTCTGTTAATTAAGTGGTCGTCAATTTTTTTCATAATTATAGGTTCCAGAGTAATCTTCATTCCTTCCACTCTCATTTTAAATCTCTCTCTGTCACGAGCCGCTTGCTCCCACTCGCCACGTCGTGCTGCACGACTCGCATAATCCCACACGCGTATCACGTGAATATCCGGTTTACCTTCCTTGAAATGCACCTTTTTTGTTTGATTCATTATTATTATTTTTTCTGCAAGATACGGATAATCACCACGCTTCCTCACGACAAGTCTCTATAAAATTTTATCAAAATTTAAAAATTTGAGTCTTTAATGAATTTTTTGTTAAAATTTGATTACCTTTGCTCAAATTTGTTGACTATAACATATTTATTTTCACGATACGAAAACTTGTACAGCACTAACCTATAAATGCTGCTGCTTTTACTTTTATACTGGAAATGTGGGGGTGACGAGCAGAGTGTGGTGGTGGTGCTGGTGGGAGGTACAAATAGTGATGGTGACGAGCGCTTTTGAGTAAATAACAGGTTAATACTTGTTAAGCTTTTCCAGCCATATAGCTAAAGAGCGGAATAATGCTGGCGTCAGCCAGATATATGGCTAATCAGCTAAACGATTGGCTAGCGCCAGCACGATACTGCTCGCACACGCGCGCGCCGCCGCCGCCCCCCACTCTTGCTCATCACTACTAATGATCGTATATGTAGAGTGGTTCGAGAATGTGATGAGGTAAGTAGTAGAAGTTTAGCAGCGGCGGTAACATGGACGTTTGCAGGTGGATGCATCTGTGGACTTTGATGATTTGTGGACCCAGCTCGTGTGGTAAAACAGTATTTGTGAAGAATTTTTTGCATCACATTGATCGCATGAGTGATACGAAATTCGAGCGTATACTCTTGCATTATACCGAGTGGCAGGTAATTTACAAATAGTTGGGTGAGGGAATCGAATTTTACGAGGGTTTACCAAAGAGCGAAGATTATGCCAATGATCCACGACCAAAACTGTTGATTCTCGACGATCTGATGAGAGAATCGTCCAGCAGAGCTGTAGTCAATCTCTTTACCAATGGCAGTCATCATAATAACTTGAGCGTCATCTTTATCTCGCAAAATCTCTTTTATCAAGATCAGCGAGAAATCTCTCTAAACTCTAATTACATCGTGGTATTTAAAAATCCGCGCGATCAAGCGCGAATAAATCATCTGGTGCGTCAAGTTTGCCCCGAGGAGCCTCGTTTTTTGCGAGAGGCATATCTCGATGCCACAGCAAAGCCACACGGCTATTTGTTCATAGATCTGAAGCAGGGTACGCCTGAAAATGTGAGATTTCGTACTTGTATGTTTCCGTTCGACAAACATCAGTACGTTTATGTACCTCGTTGCCCGCCTATAAAAACTGGTGCTCGCTTGAATAATGTACCAGTCGTCCGATTGTAATGGAGCCGGTAAGACGTAATTGTAGCAGCAGACCTATTCCAGAAAAGTACTGGACTCAGCTACATTTCTTGTGTAAAAGCGAACTCTATAAAGTTAAGGCTATGGTACGCGAAGCGAATTCTAAACTTATAACGTACATTTGCAAGTGTGCTTTGAACATTTTACGTGGAAATGTTCCACTCAGCAAGTATTATAAGAAACAATTGCGAAAAGTCGCACCTCTGTTGCGAAAACTCGCTAAGCCGGGTAGTTTGGAGGTGAAAAGGAAATTGATGGTAGAATCAGCGTATTTACTGCGGCTAATTGTGAAACCTGTTTTATCGGCATGGAGTACGCAAGAAAAATGATTTTAGTACCGCAAAAGTGCTTGGAGCAACAGCATCAGAAGCAACAGCATGACGTAGCAACTACCAATCATACAACACCAGCATCCAGTGTCCAGACACCTGGTACAGCCACGACACGCCTCGACGAGGAAATGAGTAAAATTTTACATTCTGCGGGTGATGAGCGCCAAAAATCTTTGCAATATCAGCAAATCTTGCAGCGTTACTTGCATCTAAGAGAGAAAGAGAAGGATGAGAGTGGGGTATAATACGTCTACACGAGACAACATTATTAGAAACGGAAACGACAATGGATAGAGGCAATGGTGACGAAATCGACGACAAATAAATTGTCGAGTCGGTACCGCAGAAATTTCGAAGCAATGCTAGACATCTCATTAGATACTTGCGACAAGCTGGTAATATTGAATAGGATAGTCGTGGTATAATAAAACTAGATGGCGCTATTGTCGAGGGTACTAATATTGTCGATTTGGTGAACGAGGCTATGAGAAGTAGAAAAAGACTACCACCACGCGGATACAAACAGTTTGCACGCGTCTTGCGACAAGTTAGTATACCTCGAGAATTCATTGGTAACGATCAACTGTGGCGTAAGATTGCATCTCATAGCGCTGACTCATCGCCGTCCTCGTCGTCAGAAAACGAAGGTTATTATACTTCAACAGCTACTAGTCAGACCAGCGTAAAGGAGAAAGAAGTTGAGAGTGCGAAGAAGCGTAAAAAAGTTGGTAGCGAGTTGGCAACTACATCATCAACCCCTGCAAAAAAGAGTCGTCTCGAACAGCTAAAATGGAACCGTATGTAAAAGCATGGAAGGAAGTGATGGAGGGGGTGAAGGAGGAGGAGGAGGAAGAGAAAACTGGTACTTTTATAGACCAATTGATTTCAGTTGTACCCTTTGAAATGCATCTGTCAGGCTAGTAGTTTCTCGGCCCTGGCACACATCTCGAAAAGCGTCTGAGACGTGCTCAGAGAGGAAAAAACCCTCTTGATAATGCCTGTCTAGAGCACGATATTTCATATTTCAATAAAAAAATAACAAATTATATAAAAGCCGACAGACTGCTGGCTGAACGAGCATTTTCACGCATGCTCTCAGAGACTGCGGATGGTAATGAAAAGACTGCAGCTGCTATTACTGTTTTGTGCATGATCAGCAAAATTGCGTTTGATAAATTTTTGAAACGCATTAAAAATACATTTAAAAGACAGCAAACGAAAGAGAGAAAGCCAATTTATAAGAGGAAGAGAAGCAATGAGAAAGAAGGAATAAAGGAAAAAGGAGAAAAGGAAGAAGGAGACGTCAAAGCCGGACGGTCTTGAGCATTATTACTATAATCTTTCTGCACCATCAGCGTACGCTGGTGCTCATCTACTGAAACGCGCAAAACCCAAAAAATTTGATAACAATACCATCGCCAAGTGGCTGGAGAGTCAGGATGCACATACCTTACACAAACTCGTGAGACATCGTTTTCCTTGTCGACATTACAACGTTTTCAGCCTCTTTGAGGTGTGGGAAGCTGACTTGGCAGATTTTAGATCACTTAAAACCTACAATGATAGGTACAGCTATATTCTCATTGTCATTGATGCACTTTCAAAGTTTGCCTGGGCAGAGCCTCTTCTTGACAAAACGAGCCGAAGCGTTGCTGTAGCATTTGACAAAATTTTATCACGATGTAATGATAGACATCCTATTTACCTACAGACTGATAAAGGTAAGGGATTTATCGGTGGAGAGGTGCAAGAGGTGCTAAAAAAGAAACATATTACCTACCGAGTCGTCAGAGACCCTGATATAAAGGCAGCCATTGCCGAACGCTTTATTCGAACTCTCAAAGGTCAAATCTGGCGATACTTTACTCACTCGCGCACAAGACGTTATATAGATGTTTTGCAAAAAATTGTGACGTGTTACAACAAGTCGTGGCACAGTGCCATAAAAATGCCCCCTTCCAAGGTCAACTTATATAATACTCACGTGGTACGTCGAAATTTGACGTTGCGTTACAGCGAAAAAAAGCCGTTTAGAAAAGCATACGAGGGTGGCTGGACTCTGGAGCTGTTTAAAATCATAAGAGTTGACACAAGACAACAACCACTCGTTTATACTTTGGCAGATCTTGGTGGAGAAAAAATTGACGGATATTTTTACGAAGAACAGTTGAGCAGAGTGCGCAAGGATTTAGATAGCGAAGCGTTTGAGGTTGACGAGGTTTTTAAGAGTAAAGGTAGGGGATCAAAAAAACAATATTTGGTCAGTTGGAGGGGGTATCCAGAAAAATTTAATTCTTGGATAGCGGCTAAAGATTTAAAAAATTTACAATGAACGATGAATTTTACATGGTTTTACCGAGCAACAGCAGCAATTTGGTCTTTCCACACAATGTGACGACACATTTCACAACACAATTATCACAAAATTTTTATCTTCATGGCGACTGGTGTGTAGGACTCACGGAAATTCAAATACCTCTCACATTTCAGCATATATTAATAGACGAGCGGGAGGGAGTCTTTTCTGTTAAAACAGCCAAACGTGAAATGGCGAATGTTTTGCGAGAGACAGAAGAGATTCAACAGGGGGCACAGGTGTTTGCCAGAGTCAAACCTGGTGTTTATCGTGATATTGAAAGTTTCTTAGAAGAAATAAATAATCTCGAGAATGTGAAAAATCATTTATATTTTAAAATCCAAGCTGGTGGCTATGTACAGGTTAGATGTCGATGTGGAGAAGATTGTACAACTTATAAACACACGTTTACACTATCGGAAAAATTACTTAGAATTTTAGGTCTGGAAAAGTTACCAATTTCCTCTTGCAAAGGTAATAAAGAACACTACATTACCGGTAATCATTCAGCAAATCTTGTAGACGGGTTGCCAACCGTGCTGATGGTTTACAGCAACATTTGCCAGCCTTACGTAACAGGTGACATGCACACGAGCTTACTACGTATAGTCTCGCTTCATTTGCGCGATTACGTTTACGGAGGTGTTGAAATTAAAAACTTTTCGCCACCCATGTACCTACCACTGCTGTCTTCAGCGTTTCAGTCGATAGAAATAGATATAAGAGACGAACACGGATTTCCCATTCCATTCGACTACGGTACGTTGACTGTAACGCTTCATTTTAAGCGCACCCGATAAAATGTCTGAGTTTGAAGATTTCTTCAATAACCAAATAGTTGGTGATGGGGGTAAGTGCGTTAGAGCTGGTAAACCTTGTTTTGGTTATCACCAGTCGGGTGCAGGAGTAGGTAGTTTTTTGAAAGGTCTCTTCCGAGCAGCTATACTGAAGATCAAGCAAGGTGCAAAAGTGGTCGGTAAAGAGGCTCTCCAAGCGGGTAAAAATATCCTAGATGATGTCACTCTAGGTGGCAGACCTTTCAAAGAGGCGGCCAAAGAGCGCATTCGCGAGAGTGGTAAAAATCTTAAAAGAAAAGCTGACGTTGTTCTGGACAAATTGCTCTTTGGTTAGTCGAGTGCAAAAGAGGGGGAAGAATCTGAATATAAAAAGAAGAACGAGACATCGTCAGTTCAGTCGTCGAGTGCAGCTGGTACTACAAACACCTCAGCGGCTAAATGCTCGAAAAGTGGTAAGGTTACGAAAAAGAAGAAGAAGAAGCAGAATAAGAAAACACGTGTAGCTAGAGATATTTTCGAAAATTGAAATTTCGAGATGGCATTGTTGCATACAGAATCTTGTCAGTCAATCAAGTCGGAATTATCACTCTTTGAATTACCCTCGACACAGACTCTAATTGAAGGCTCTTACTAGGTACAGTACAAACTGATATCTTCACTCAACGACCAATCACCAATTGAATTAACAATCCCTGGCAACACTGAATATCTAGACTTGGCTCATACAATGTTAAGTGTGAGTGTAAGTGTAACATGCACTAGTGCTGAACCACCTAAGGACCCAAACGTTGGACCAATAAATAATCTTTTGCATTCGTTGTTTAATCAAGTCGACGTGCTATTCAATCAGAAACCTGTTTCACCGCCAAACAATGCTTATGCATACAGAGCTTACATTGAAACATTACTAAATTATGGTCCAACAGCTAAAAAGTCTCATTTAACGAGTGGTTTGTGGTACGATGATACAGCAGGGAAAATGGACGATACCACAGGTGGTAATGTAGGTCTCAATAAACGTAAGGCACTCATAATTGGCAGGAAGATTGATTTACTCGGCCATTTACATGTTTTTAATCAAGACAAATTATTACTGGGTGGTGTTGAAGTTAGAGTGAGGCTTGTGCGTTCTCGTGATGGATTCTGTCTCATGGATCCCGCTGGTGCTTTCACGGTAAATATTACCGAGGCTACGCTTTTTGTGCGTCGGGTAAGATTAAATCCTTCACTTGTGCTAGCACACGAAAAACTATTGTCACAGACTACTGCAAAATACCAACTGTCACGTGTAGAAGTTAAGGCTGCTACGTTACATAATGGTGTGCATGGGGAAACAATCGACAATGTCATATTAGGTCAACTGCCGAAAAGAATTATACTCGGTTTTGTTGAAAATAAAGCTTACAACGGAGATAAAAGTCTTAACCCATTCAATCTCAAGAATTTTAATATAAATTTTTTGTGTCTGTACGTTGATGGAATGCAAGTGCCATCGGAGCCCTTACAGCCAGATTTCAAAAAAAGCAAAATGTACGTTGATGCTTATCATACACTTTTTTCCGGCTTACACTGAGAAAAAAACATAGTTGGCTTTATTGCGTTCTCTAGTAACGATAACCATGTTACTCTAGTATTCAATGTATAGTCAAATTAACCGTTTATATTAGTAGCATTTACTAGATTGAACGTAGTAGGAATTTCTACAGTCTTTATAAGTATTTTATTTACTTTTTTCAAGATATACTAACCGAAGTTTTAAGACTTTAAAGTCTCGTTTTGAGTCTTCTAGGCTTGTATTATAACTAAATATTCTTATTTCATCTACTTTCGTTTGTAGATTATAACAATATGCAAATTAATAGTATAATTTATTATATAGATTTTGAGGTTAAGATCTATTCATCATGTGCTACTGAATGCCGACCAGAGAATCTAGTTGTATTTACTATGTTAGCGTAGTAAACGAGAGAAACAGTACATTGGTTAAGCTCATCGGTCTTAACGTAGTAAAGCCAACTATGTTTTTTTCTCAGTGCAGGTATTTACTTTATGAATTCAGGCAACTCGATTAACCGTGAAGACTATCCAAACGGTTACTGCCTATTCGCTTTTGATTTGACACCTGATTTATCGGCGAGTGATGGTAGTCATTGGAATTTGATAAAAAATGGTAATGTACGAATTGATGTTAGATTCGACGACCCACTAGAGGGCGCTGTAAATTGTATAATTTATGCTAAATACGACAATTTGCTCGAAATTGACTCGTCGAGACAGGTTGTCGTGGATTATAGCGGTTAAGTAGTGGTGGTAGGGGGGGGGGGTACATTTCTCACTATTTAAGTGAAGCAAAGCCAGCTTTATTATCTCAGTCGGCGAGCAACTTTCATTGCAAACAGTATGGACGTGGTAATTGATGTGCAGTTTTTAAAGGACAACAAAAATCGTTTGATTCCAAAGGAGGTGGCTGTACTTGGTATTCATAAAAACTTTATCGCTCATTGGATTGTGGCGCCTCCTTGTAATTTAAGACGCTTACCTAAAAATGCTTTGAGACAGAACAATCGGGTGACGCTGAATCATCATGGTCTGGAGTGGTACGAAGGTGATATATCAATAAAAAGATTATACAAAAATTTGGAAGATGTTTGCATGAATTGTCGTACAATTTTCGTGCGAGGTCAAGAAAAGCTCGAACTACTTTCCAAGCTCACCACCTGTAAGATTGAAAATTTAGAAAAAGAACAAGATTGTCCAGCTTTTAGAAATTTAAATTTCAGCAGTGTACAGTGCATGCATCATTACTTAAAATTACCTTATTCAAATTACGTGTGTGCACTAAATAACGTTGCTAATCTGAAACATTGGCTACTGAAACTTAACCCCAGCGTAAAATCGCTGATTTCGGAAGAATTTTTAGAAATTCTCCGCAATGAATTCAAAAGAGATAGTTCAATATCTGATGAGGATCAAGTTCCACGCAGTAGGCGTTTATCCAGCGGATCGAATTCCTCTGAGGTGGGTGAAACCTTGTGCGTTTGTGCTTAATACGCAAAATTATAACCAGCGTGGTGCGCACTGGGTTGCCATATACGTTGATAAGTATGGCACAGGTGTGTACTTTGATAGTCTTGGTAAACCACCACAAATTCAACAACATATACAACGTATTCAGCAAAATTGTAAGAAATTGAGATGGAATAATAAACGCTTACAAAGCGAATATTCAAACGTTTGTGGTCATTATTGTATCATGTTTCTGTATTATATGTCTAGCGTATCGGGTTTCAAGAAATTCTTGGAAAATTTCTCACAGAACTTGCAAAAAAATGATACTATAGTCAGGAATTTTGTGGAAAAAATCTCGTACAAGTAATATGATATTTGGTTGTCTCTGATTGGTCGCACAGCAGCTTTTATCGGCATCCCCACCAATTTTTACAGTATAAAAGAAGCGGCACCCACTCAGTCTAGCCACAGTTTGACGACGGTGAAAGCAGCAGTAACAACAAAGCTCAAGCAAGATGGTTGGTCAAAAGAGAAGCCTGGAGCAGACATTTGGTAATGGCTTGACATATTTAATAAAACAAAACAGCAAGAAAAATTATTGGCAGCAGGTTCTGCCAATGGTCTACGGGTTGAACAGCTCTTTCGGAAAAATTATCCAGGTAGGCCTGGAGAATATAGGCGGCGAAGGCAAAAAGGAGTTTGCACCCGTAGTACGCTTCTGTGGAGCCAATTTTCAAGGTTTACCTCTGTCACTGGATTGTTGGGAGGCGTTGAAGCAGGAATTTGATAAAATTGAAGATTTTTTTATTTGCTATAACGAGGAATCTATGCTGGATCAGCGGCTATCTATTCCTGGATACACTATCCGTTTTATGATTATTTTTCACGAGAGAGCTTTTGAATTGGTACCCAATGACGCACAACCAGAAGGAGAGGAGTGTGGTGGACCGCCGAAAAAATATGGTCGATTTAATCGGTCACTAGTATTTAAACGTGTCACGTTTGAACGTTTAAAAGATTTATCAAATTGTATAGATTATAGAATTAGATATTTAAATACTGTTGTAAAATCTGTAGATTATATATTACGAGAAATATTATAAATATGAAAAATGTATTAGAAAATAGTCAAGAATCTCAATATGTATACGATACTTTTAGCGATATAAAAAGCACAATGTCTAGTTTTAATGATAATTTTGTAAATGATTTCATCGAATTATTAAAAAAGAATAATCTAGTTTAAGGAAAAGAAGATGTGTTTATAATCATACACGAATTTATTATTTATTATATGTACACACTAGTTAATTGTATGAATGCTACGTTGTAATGTTTTATTATTAATAATAAATGTGTTGTTAAACTTTAAAACATGAGTATTTCAATCACCTTGTCTGTTACCAACTTCTCATCCTCCATACACACAATAATTTATATGTAAATTTTATATTTTCTGATTCAATATAAAAATTTATAATAATTGGAAATTAAAAATCTTTTATATTCATATTTTATAATTCAAGTTTTTATTATTTCGATAATTAAAAAGGATTATATTACAAAATTTTAAATTAATAATTTTGAAATATCGATTAAAATATTTTTTATCACCACTGTAAATTTTGTGGAAGGGGGTAAGTGAATCTCCAGTTCATCCCCACTCTAAATTTCAAGGAGGGGGTGAGTGACCCTCCAGTTGTTTGGGTACCACACCTAACAAACCCCTACTTCGCCTTCTCAGAGGTCATTGACCTAGTGGTCAATAACCTTCGGGGTGGTGGAGTGGGGGTTTGTTATGACGGTCCATGGTGCCCCAAAAACTACTTACACAAGACCAAAAAGTAGAAAATAATATTAAAATAAATAAAAAATTGTAAATGCCACGTTTTTCAAACGACTAGAAAGTATAAAATAATTGTTAATAGCTATGAAAATATTTGTAAGATATGGAATAAAAAACGTGGGGCGCAGACAATACATTATTATCTGCTACATGCGCCCCACGTTTTTTATTTGAAATCTTACAAATATTTTCATAGCTATTAATTATTTTATACTTTTTAGTCGTTTTAAGAACGTGGTATTAGAATTTTTTTTCTTATTCAAATATTATTAATGTTACGTTTACATTGTTACATAACTTTAGATTTTTCTGAATATATTTATAATAATATTTGCTTACAATGTGTGAATAATTTATAATTCTCTTCGAAAATGGCATTTTAAAAATTTAGCTCATAAATTATAAATAAAAAAATTTTTTTTATAAAAACAAAAAATAAAATTTAAATGAATAAAAGTGCTTATTCTTAGATTTTAATTTTTGTTGGAATTTGATCTCAAACGTGTCTAGAATCGTATTCGAAAGGAAAATCTAGGATGCAAAAACGTCATGGTTAAAATTATTCGAGGACCATCATGCTTCATTATTTTGTTTAATATTTTATATTTTTATTTTAATATATTATAATTTTATAATATAATTTTATAAAAAATATTTAATGGTCATTATTTTAGAAATATTTTGTCCTGATCCATTAATATGGACTCATCAGGGAGGCATTAATAGACCTTTCTTAGAAATCGTTAATAAAATTATATTAATTTGAAAATCAAGATAAAAAAATTTATTTACGAAAAGTATTGTTTTGATCCATTAGTGTAGATTTTCATGAGGCCCTAATAGGCTTATATTAATATTAATCTCATTTTATTTTTATTAATTTATACTTTTCACTCGGCACAGAATATTGTATAAATATTAAATAATGTACAAAATATTAGATAAAAAAACAATTTTTTTAAACGAAGTTAAATAACTGTCTGACGCCCCAAAGCACCCTGTTTTTTCCTTTTTATTTTTATTGTGTATTATTATAATTTTTATTTTTATTTTGTTTTATTTTTCTTATTTTTCATTATTAATTGTAATATTTTTTATTATTTAATTATTTAAAATTCTACTATTATATTTTTTCATTGATTGCATTTGGATTTTAATTAATTTTTTCTTATTATTTTCAAATTATTTATTTATTTAATTATTTATTATTTGTTTTCAAATTAATTATTTGTTCATTTTTCTTTTAAAAATATATTTTATTCTTTTCGTTATTTGTATTCATATTTTAATTCTATTCAATTAACATGAATTTTTAGTTATTAAACGCATAAAGGCATAGTAAGCGCGTAATCTATATACAAGGTTGTACATAGGTCAACGCACAGCTGGCTCACAGCGCGCGAGGCAATCTCACAGCGCGCTTACTATATCTTAATATTTAAGCATATAAGAGCGAGCGAGATGGAAAAATAAAACTCCGAAACTTTGTAAAGCCCTTACACGGAGAAACCGGAGTACCATAAAAACACCTACTCAGTATAGTATGGTAATTTTCTATACTAAGTCACTACAAAAACATGGGGTATTTTTATTTTATCAGATACTTAGTAGTGAAATTTCAGCGACTACTAACGATAGTCGCTGAAATTTCACTACTAAGTATCAAGATATCCCATGTTTTTGTAGTGAATTAGTATAGAAATTTACCATACTATACTGAGTAGGTGTTTTTATGGTACTCCGGTTTCTCCGTGTAAGCGCGCGCAACTTTACAAGCTCCCCACCATTGTAAGAGAGATGGAGAGAAGTTCTGCGCGTATAAAAGCACGAGTCTCGCTGACTTGCGCGCCTTATTCTTGAATCAACTCTGATGGGTAACACATCGGGACATACAAGCGTTTAAGTTTAACACCTTTTGTTTACCTAAGTTGATATTAAATTGAAAATTTGATTTAATTTCTTTCTTAGCCTAAGAATATCTTGGCTTAGCAAGAGAAACTATTGAGACATACAAGCGCTTAAGCTTGACGTAGAATTTTGACGCTAACAAAATATTAAATTGATCGATACCGTAGACAAACAAGCGCAAGATATATCGAGTATTTAAAAAATACGAATAAAGCCTTATGCGAAGCCGTAAGACGTCTAGCGAATAAGAAAAAAAATATTTGTGTTCGTTTAGGCATTTTTACGAGTGTCGCGATTAAAACCTTTACCATTTATAAAATACAAAATGAAGAGCTTGATAATAAATTAAACGAGTTAACTGTTTAAATTGCAAAATTAACTTTAAATTAACTTATAACATGAAATAAAAATTAAAAAATTTCTTTTTCATGTTAGATTCAAAAAGCTCGGGTCTTAAATAAATTGATACCATAAAAATTAAAATAAATTAATAAAGTGGAAAAAAATCCTTTCATGATGTCGCGCGCAAAGAAAATTCTTCGTGCACGTTACCAAGACATTCAAACGTCCTTGCGAGATGATAGTTTATCTGAGGACAATAAAAAGCATATAGAGTAGCAAGCGGCAGTTTCTGAGGAATTTAAAACCTTAGACGAACGCCAAGATGCTCTAGACAAAAAGATAATCAATTTAAATAAAACTATAGATGAATTGCCCTAGAAATCCGCGTATGGATGCGATTAAAAATTCAATTCTCCAACTAATACGTTAAAAAAGGTTCAAGATGATATTGAAAAATTAAACAATGAAATTAATTCTCTTGAAAATAAAAACAAAAAAATAATTAAAGAAAACGAAAAATTAAAAGATACCTTAAACGGAATGATTAAGCGTTTAGACGATAACGCCGATTTGATCACGTTAAAAAAATATTGCTTAGAGCAAATTGATGATGCCGCGTCTAAAAGTTAAAAAGATATTAAAAAACTCGAAACAAGAATTAAAAATATCAATCATATGACCCCTGACGGTACTAGTATGCCGATTAATAAAGCGACTCGCAAAATAAATATAGATTCACCTAAATTCGAAAGGCTAGATACAGAAAGCCCGAATTCTTGCACGAGTTAAATAATTACATAGAATTCATCAAGTCAAACTTACACGAATTAATATTTTTATTTCGCAGACTCTCGAGGACTCAGTGAAAGGCTGGTGGTTTCTTGAGCAGGATGAAGTTGAAGATTTCAACGACTTCGTAAATCGATTGAAGCAAAGGTACTGGAATTCCAGTATTTAGCGCACCGCGAGGCGTAAAGTCGAGTTCGGTAGATATACACCCGGGAAAAAGTTAACATGCGTTGATTACGCGATTGAAATGTTCGGTTTAGCAAAAGAACTAGAAATTGACGAAACCGAGCAAGATTTCATCAATCAAATAAACGATCATTACGATCTAGTAGTGAGACACGATTATTGGTAGAAATGTCAAAGAAAAAGCTGAATTATTTAAAATCTTAGCTGATTTCGATGACAACGATAAAAAGAAAAAGTTAAAACCTTCTCTTTAAATAAACCAGCACTCAATCAAGAAACGGATTAAAAGCCAGGCGTATTTAATAAGCCTTGGCAATCAAAGAACAGAAATACGTTGCAAGCTTCGGGAACGGAGAAAAATCATAGCAAAAAAGAATCAACCGCGAATAAAGAAAAAGCTCACGTGAATTCGCGTAATAAAAATCTAAAGGATAATGATGTCATTGAAGATTTATTAAAAATTAATCTGAAAGAGACGCCAATTCCAAGCAAATGTACCATCTTAGGAAACGCCAAGTAGTTGCATCTCGTTTCTCCGGTAAAAAATTTAATTCATCGCGTGGTGCAACTAAAATAAATAAAAAATATAAAACTAAGTTAAATCACAATAAAAAATTCAATAAATTAAAAAACCTCCATTATGATTTAACTAAATTGGACGACAAATTATCAGACAAACACATAATTGCTTCGATTTCAAACGATTCTTGCGAAGATCTGTTATATGATATAAATCCGGAAGAATCGAACGCAAACGTCATACACTGTCCGGAAATAACTATCGAAATAGAAAACTTTCTGACTACAGTCTTGATAGATACCGAAAGCGAGATAACGTGCATTTCCGAAGAATATTATTATTGTAATTTAAACAAATTTAAAGACAAGCCGACTCTACCAATAAGCGGGAAAATCATTAAAGGTGCTACGGGAGCAAAATCCACGCTAATTAAATAATTAAAAAATAATATTTAAATAATTTTAAATATTTAAAATTCCAAGTTTGATTAAAAGTAAAATTCGGTACTTTGGAAAAAGAACTAATATTTATTGTAGTTCCTAAACTTGTAAAGCCAGGCATTTTAGGCTACGACTCGCAAAAAGCTCTTAAAATGATAATAAACACGGTAACCGAAGAAATACTCTTTGAAATCAATGGTATCGGTGAAAGCATCGAGTACACATATGTAAAGTTCAATTCAAAAGAATTTACCTCTCTGTGTATACAAGAGTCTTATGAAGATTTCTTTAAAATTGAAGAAGCTTTTAAGAAACTTAAATAATCAAATTAGTAATAAAAATTTTACGAACGATTATTATTCGTACGAGCTTTCCTCAAAGCAAATCGACGAAAAAATAAACTTATGTGTAAATCTAAATCATGCGCAAAAAGAAAAATTAAAACAAATAATTATCAAGTTCAAAAAAGTATTCGTAAAACGGCCCAGTTTATTAACAAATTATAAATATAAATTGCATTTAAAAGACGAGTCTCGTTCTATTCTAAACCTTATCCGATTCTTTTAAATTATCGTAAAAAAGTAAAAGCCAAAATAAATAAAATGCTAGAACTCGGAATAATACGTCGCTCTAATAGTCCTTATATTAGTCCTATAGTTGTAGTAAAAAAGAAGGATGACTCTATCAGATTATGCTTAGATGCTCGTAAGTTAAATGAGCGATTAAACGATGATTATGAGGCTCCTCCTGGTATTGAAGAGGTTTTTCAAAGATGCATTGATAGCAAATGCATGACAAGCCTCAACCTTACCAATAGCTATTGGCAGATCGAGCTTGCAGAAGAAAGTAAAAAATTTATAGCTTTCAAATGCGACAATCTCGTTTACAAATTAACGTCGCAGCTTTAGGTATAAACACGAGCAGTGCTGCTTTAATACGTGATCTAGATGAAGCTATTTCAAGCTTAGATGATTTTTTACTAGTAAAATCAACAAATTTTGACGAACACTTGGTGTACTTGAGAACGCTATTCCAGCGGTTACTCAAGCACAACTTGCGCTTAAATTTTAAAAAATCTAAATTTATAAGCGTTCAAGTTGAGTTTCTCGGGCATATAATATCCGCTGAAGGATTAAGGCCTGATCCAAACAAAATAAAATCAATAAAAAACTTTCGTAAACCGCGAAACATTAAAGAATTACAAAGCTTTCTCGGTTTCGTGAATTTTATACGAAACTCGTAAAGAATTTTTCCGAAAGCGCTAAGCCTTTAATAGATTTATTAAAAAAGGGCAAAGTTATATAAGCATTCTTAAATATAAAGAATCTATTCGATGAGAATATAATCTTAAAATTTGAAGATCCTAAGCGTCCTTATATCTTAACTAAAGACGCGAGCGATTATGCTATATCAGGCGTACTTTCACAATTTAACAATGACGACGAAGAACAAATAATTTGCTCCATAAGTCGCACGTTAAAGGGTAGTGAATGCTTTTATTTCACTACAGAAAAAGAGCTTTTAGTGATAGTGTGATCTCTAGAAAAACTTGATTTTTATTTTCGAGGAGCTTTAGAAATTATCGTGAGAACTGATCACGAAGCACTCGCATTTTTGCGTAGTAGCAAGTATAATAATGCTCGACTACGTAGATGGATATTAGCAATTCAAGACTTTAATATTTATCCTGAGTACCTACCAGGAAAGAAAAATGCAGTCGCTATTTAAGTCGCGTAGTTGATCCTGATTATATAAAAAATGACTCTGAAATAATAAAACAATGAAATTAAGTAAAGAATTAGTAAATGATCTAAAAGCTTTACAAAATTTACAATTAAGAGGAAGTCACGTATCTCTGTCCTTTTCTAATCAAAGAAATGATTTTTTTACAAAAACTACTAACTTTAGCAAAAAATGAAGAGACAGCTGCATCTTGTATCAAAAAAGCAATATTTTCTTTGATGAGAAAGAATTAATTTTATTGCTTCGTTTTCAAGGAAACCTTGAAAAACGAAATTGTCCACCCTAACCTCTATGATTTAAGTTTTTCAAGGTTTTCTTGAAAACGAAGCTATAAAATTAATTCTTTCTTATCAAAGAAAATATTGCTTTTTTGATATGAGATGCGGCTTTCTCTTCATTTTTTGCTAAAGCTATTAGTTTCTGTGAAAAACTCAATTCTTTGATTAGAAAAAGACAAAGATACTCGACCTGCTGTTAATAATTATTCTACATATTCTACATACATATGGCTAGAGGAGATAGCAACATTAAAAGTTTATTATTGTCTCAGAAAGTTTATTATTGTCTTTTGGCTTGTTTCTTAAAGCCAAAATTAATAAAACTTTTTTTAAACCGATAACAATTGGGACATATAAGCGAGTAAGCTTAACGCCCTTTGTTATTTAAGGTTTTTATTAAAAAAGAAATTTAAAATCGAGCTCTATTGACTCTGGGGACATAAAAGCACTCTAGGCTTAACCCCCCAGGTTAATATCAAGAGCTATAAAATAAAATAAAATAAATTTCATTGAGCTTACGTCTCTATAGAGCTTCTCTTTTTCTCTCACCTGAGAGTTTTCATTTTGTTTGTTATTATATATATATATATATATATATATATATATATATATATATATATATATATATATATATATATTTCTCTCTGTACTATAAAAGATTTTCGCCGCTGCCGCTGTCAGCCTCTTAACTTCCTACCTTAACTCTTCCTTTTTACTGATAAATTTAGCTAAATTATGGTAAATTTTACCTAATTTATCGTAAATTTTAGCTGATTTATTGTGAATTTTAGCTAAAACATTAATATTTTAGCTGAGTTTAGCTAATTTATTGAGAATTTTAGCTAATTTATATTAATTTTAGCTGAAATTTTAATTTTTTACTTAAAATTTGATAAATCAGGTCAATTTGATTTTAATTATTATAAAATTTTTTTTTAGCTAATTACAGCTGATTTATTGAGAATTTTAGCTGAAAATTTAATTTTTTAGCTAAGTTTAGCTAATTTATTGTGAATTTTATTTAAAATTTTAATCTTTTCACTCAAAATCTGATAAATCAGGTCAATTTGATTTAAATTATCATAAGATTTATTTTTCTTTTTATATTATAAAAGATTTTAGAAATTTACAAAAATGAAAATATTTGTTTATGACAGATGAATGAAATAAGAATTGAGCCTTTAGAAGTTGGGAGGTGATTCTCGGAGCATAATGCGAAATAAAGATCGGTTGAAGATGGTGACCATAACAGCGTCTAATATGCGCTGTATAAATAAATATTTATATCATATGTTATATTTTATATTATGTGTACATTATTAATTATTCAAATATAAAAAATGTATAAATGTATATAAGTACATAAATGTAAAATTATCACAAGGGATTATATACATTATGAAATCTATGTATTAAATTCAAAAGGGGGATTGGCGAGCGAAGCGAGCAGGGGGTATATATTATAAAAAGATTTCGCCACCGCCGCTGTTGCTGTCACTGCTGCTGTGTATAAGAATTCGATTTGTCTTTGGTTAGCTAGAATTCAGCTAAAATCTAGCTAAAATTAAGCTTAAAGTTAGCTGAAAATTAGCTAAAAGTTACCTAGAAGTTGACTAAAAATTAGCTAAAATTTATGTTAATTTTAAGCAATTTTAGGTAAATTTTGGTTTGATTTCAGCTGAATTTCAGCTGCATTTTAGATCTATTTATATTATATTCTCTCTATACTATTGAAAGTATATCGCCGCTGTCGTCGCTGTCATCGTCAGAAATGTGCCCCTCATTTTTGGACTTACATTACAGCATTAAATTTAGAATCTTTTTACTACTAGACTGACATTTGATAAAACATTTATAAATCAATTACTGACTTTATTCTTTATTTAATATTATAATAAAACATATACACGTAGCCCTCATAACACACAACATTTAATTATTAATTCTGTCCTGGTATAAAGCTAGGACTTCACAGATGATTAGATTCATTAAAAGATCATTAAATAAGTTGACAAATATTTCCATCGGTCTTACAGTCAATTTAAAATCTATATAATAGAATAATAAAATAAATATGGACAGTCAGACTGCCCTTGTCTATAATCACCCCCGTAGAATAACCTGAAATAAAAACTTACAAATTAAGTGGGAAGAAAGCTGAAAATAAATAAAATTAGTAAAGCACAATCTGACTGTCCCCCACCACCAAAAAACCTTTCTTCGATTGTGATCTTCAAAAATGTCCAACGTTTCAAGCACGCTACTGCTCATCCTCAAGGATTGAACTCCTCTCGCCGCACGACTCCCAATTTATACCTTAAAAATTATTTGAATATCCTATCCACCATCAAAAACACCAATATAAGTTAATATACCTCCACCACTTTAATTCTATATTATGTTAGAAAAGGATGATAAATACTATTTAATTTACTTGATTCTAACATTAAATTTACATTATTTTTATTCTGAAAAATGTAAATATTCTCAAAACTCTCCCTTTTAAATTTATTTTTAATATTATTTTCTAAAATTTCAACATTCACAAAATCAAAAGAATGAACGGAATTCAAACAATGTTGCTTCAAACCCGACACAACATTTAAAAAGATCATTAAAGATTCACCTCAAGAAAACTTTTGAATAATTAATATTATTTAGTATTTTAAATAAAAGTTATTAAAAAATTGCAAATTCTTAAATTTTTTTAAAGTTATAAAAGCAAGATGGGAGTTGCCGCGCTTGCGAGCAGGGGGCTTGTCCCTAGTATTGATTTAAAATAAGATCATTTAATATAATTTATATAAATATATATATATATATATATATATATATATATATATATATATATATATATATATATTTCCTTTTATTATTTTAATAAATATATTAAATACTAACAAAGTAAACGCCTAGCTTTATTAATAAGCCGGCATTTCACTAATAAAATATTTAACAGCTACCCTCCAATTTGGCCTATTGCCCAAACGGAGCTTGTGTAGTTTGTTAAAAAAGGGACTTAACAGCTACACTCCAATCCAGCCTACTGCCCGAACGGAGCTTTTTGTAGTTTGCTAGTAAAGTATTTAATAGCTACTCTCCAATCTGGCCTACTGCCCGAACGGAACTTGAATAGTTTATTAAATACATTAAAAAAATTATACAAATCGCATACGTAAAATAAAAAATATATGTAAGATTAGCATCGCGTTTATATTATATGGTGATTAATCCAGCATCGAATTTGGACCATAATTTATTTTTTTTGAAAAGTAACTATTACCCACTTGGGTACCTTACAACTGAAAAATAAAATTTTCTTCAAAATAAAAAATTGTTTGAATCCTTTTGAAATGGTTATCCTTTTAGAGGTTAAAATAATTTTTTATTAATAACTTGAAAAAACGGAATTTTGAAAGAAGTATATAAACAAATAGTTGTAGAGAAAAAGAAAATACATCTTTTTAACCTTTTAAGGACGGGGATTTTGACGTTGAAATTCGACTTTTTTTTTAAACAATATTTGTGCATAAAATGAAAAAATATATCACGTGGAGTGCCTGATAAAATTGGTGGTCGATATATCGACCAGTCCCGTCCTTAAAGGTTAATATCATATTTTTATGAAAGTAATATTTATCAAATTATCATTAAAAAGCGTTCAATTTCAATATTTTCAAGAGCAGGTGGAGTATATCTGTTCTTTCCTAATCAAAGAATTGATTTTTTTACAAAAACTAATAATTTCAGCAAAAAATGAAGAGAAAGCCCCATCTCGTTTCAGGAAAAGCAAAATTTTCTTTGATAAGGAAGAATTAGTTTTATTGCTTCGTTTTCAAGAAAACCTTGAAAAACTTAAAACATAGAGGTAAGGTAAACAATTTGGTTTTTCAAGGTTTTCTTGAAAACGAAGCAATAAAACTAATTCTTCCTTATCAAAGAAAATTTTGCTTTTCCTGAAACGAGATGGGGCTTTCTCTTCATTTTTTGCTAAAATTATTAGTTTTTGTAAAAAAATCAATTTTTTTATTAGAAAAGAACAGATATACTCGACCTGCTCTTAATGAATAATTTAAAAAATATAAACTTTAGAAAAAAATTCATGATATAAAAAGATTTATTTTTTTATATCTTATATACTCTTTTTAAAAAAGTCGTTTTTTTTAATCTTTTGCCTTAAAATATCGTATGATACCATAATTAAAAAAGTATATATAAGAAGAATTATCGAAAGTGAGAGAGTGATTAGGAAATAGGAAAAGGAGAAAAGTGGAATAGAGTAAAAGTGAGGATCAATCTAAGATAGAAAGACAGAGAAGAAGTCAGGACGTAAGAAAAAAGTTAGTGAAACCGTTGAATCAGAATTCAAAATAAATGATTAAAGAGCTTTTTTAAAAAAATTATTTTTTTAAAAGCTTGTTTTATAAAGACAGTACACTGAGAGAAAATTCATGCTAATAGAGCATGCGAACTGCCATCTATGCGAGCATATAAAACATTGATACAAATATTACAGGCCGTGAGAAGCTCTATTAGTATTGGATTACCTTATACTAAAAAAGATGGTATGGAGAGTAACTAAAGCATGAACGGCATTCACTGATGACTCGCGTGGTATACTTCGATGACTCCCCACTCTCATATCCTTTGTTTGCTTGAGTCGCCTCCTCTTTTGGGTGGCGACGCGAGCAAACACGGCTGGTCTATACCCGAAATTATGTTGCAAATTTCTTTAACGTATTTTCGTAGCGTGAATCTTTTATTTCTTTTCTTTTCTTTTTTATGAAGGAGATACGTTATAAATATAACCTGTTAAACTTTTTAACTTTAAATAATCAATTTTAACTTAAAATTTAATTATTTTAAACCGCTGGGGGGCAGATGAGCATGTACGATTTTACGCCAGAAATATTTCGGAGCAGCGTTGGTCTAGTGCGTAACGTTCACGCTTTTCCTTTTGAGTACGCGAGTTCAACTCTCGGCTAGGGTCACTTTTTTTTTAATTTTTTTTTATTGTTTTAATATTTTTTATTCCTTTTTATATTTATTTTTTTTTAGATTTTGTATTTTTTTAATAATTTTAAAATTTAATTTTTCACAAGTACGCTTGTTTTTTTCAATGAAAATTTTTTAAAAATAAATTATTCTTTATAGGTAGTAATTACAAATATTGATAAATAAATAATAGTGATGTTTATTTTATAATAGTGATTTTTATTTTATAATAGTATAGTTTATTTTATTTATAATTTAGTTTATAAAATTTACAATAAATTACAATAAATAAATAAAACTGAGTTATTATTATTTATGTTATAATATATATTGTATATTGAAATATGTTTATAAAGACAAAGTTGAACTATAGTATTGTAAATATCACTATTATTTATTTATTAATATTTTAAATTATTTTCTATATGAAATAATTTATTTAAAAATATTAATAAAAAAAACGAGCATATTTTAAGTAACTTGTGAAAAAATAGATTTTAAAATAATTAAAAAAATAGAAAATAAAAAAAATATAAATAAAAAAAAGCAATAAAAACTATTGAAATAATAAAAAAAAAATTAAAAAAAAAGACCCTAGCCGAGAGTTGAACTCGCCTACTCAAAAGGAAAAGCGCGAACGTTACGCACTAGACCAACGTTACTTCGAAATAACTCTGGCGTAAAATCGTACATGCTCATCTGCCCCCCAGCGGTTTAAAATAATTAAATTTTAAGTTAAAAATTAATTATTTAAAGTTAAAAAGTTTAACAGGTTATATTTATAACGTATCTCCCTTCATAAAAAAAGAAAAGAAAAGAAATAAAAGATTCACGCTACGAAAATACGTTAACGAAATTTGCAACATGATTTTGGATATAGACCAGCCGTGTTTGCTCGCGTCGCCACCCAAAAGAGGAGGCGACTTGAGCAATAGAAGAATGCCATAGTTAGCAGTAAAGAAAGAATAGTGGACAAGCCACGTTTACTTCCTTCACGCCCCATGAGAGGATACAGCGCTAGCTATCGAAGGATATTAGAGTGGGGAGCTACTAAAGCATGTAAACAAACAGTTTTTGGATAGCTCAAACCTCGTAAGAGTAGATGGCGCTGTTATTAAAGCATAGGATATTACTTACTAACTTTGGATACGTAGACTACATGCTCTATTGGCATGAATTTTCTCTCAGTGTAGCAAATAACTTGTATACAAATTTTAGAACAGATTTATCGAGTAGTTTACGTAAAATAGATAAAAAATAAAAAAATAAAATTTTTTTCAAAATTTATAAAAATTTTTTAAAATTAAAACTATGCTAAGAAAATCGTTTTTTAAAAGTCATACTTCTTCGACAGATGCAAATAATTCTCATGCAAATTTCAAAGCAAATTCATCAAGTAATTTACGTTAAATAAAAAAAAATGAATAATCGAAATTTAAAAAAAATTTTTCAAATGACTAAAATGAAAACTACACTAAGAAAACCAATTTTCAATAGCTTGACGCTTAGTTAGACAAAAAAATAAATTGTATACAAAATTTGAAGCAAATCAATCAAGCGGTTTTCGAGATCTGATTGGCTAAATAAATACAATTTTCTTTTTAAAATTTCTTTTTTAAAATTTTCAAAATTAAGATTAAAACTACGCTAAGAAAATCAATTTTAGAAAATTTCCCTTCTTTTTATTGCTTTTGATAAGCGTGTGCAGATGGCACTGTGTTTCTGCCGCTTGTGAAGTCGCCTTCCTATAAAAGTTGACTGACCTTAGGAATCGACGTAGCTCGTCTACCGTTCGGGGTTTCGCAGATTTGTTTATAGATTCCACTAGTTTAGGATCAGGCTTAAGAGGAGGTCACGTATCTCTGTCCTTTTCTAATCAAAGAAATGATTTTTTTACAAAAACTAATAACTTTATCAAAAAATGAAGAGAAAGCCGCATCTTGTATCAAAAAAAGCCATATTTTCTTTGATAAGAAAAAATTAATTTTATTGTTTCGTTTTCAAGAAAACCTTAAAAAACTTAAATCATAGAGGTTAGGGTGGACAATTTGGTTTTTCAAGGTTTTCTTGAGAACGAAGCAATAAAATTAATTTTTTCTTATTAAAGAAAATATTGCTTTTTTTGATACAAGATGCGGCTTTCTCTTCATTTTTTGATAAAGTTATTAGTTTTTGTAAAAAAATCATTTCTTTGATTAGAAAAGGACAGAGATACGCGACCTCCTCTTAAGGCCATCTTTATCAATAGTATGACCAAGAAAAACTAATTGTTCTTCCTTTAGAATTCATTTTTTTGAATTCAAGTCCTGCAACCTTTCGAGCACTATGTTTAAGTGCTTTTCATGTTCCTCAGGTACGGCGGATGTCACAAGTATATCGTCGATGTATGTAAATTTGTGACGTATTCCATTCGCACGTATTCCATTTTGGAATTAACTAGAAAAATTCGTAAGTCAAGAACTGCCCTGTTAAAACCAAAAATAATTTCATTTGTGTTGGCGTTAATTGTTTTTTTATTCAAATCAGGCAAAAGATGAAAATTATTCAAGATGTCTCCATCCATTATAAGATAAAATATATCTGTAATAATAAACGACCAAGGCAGTTCCTGCGCATACCCAAGATTAAGGTTGTATGGGCTATACAGTCTGTGTCAAATGTTAGTTTTTTAGAAAATCGTCTATATTTTTCGGTAGAAAGTAATTATTCCATTTTCAGCTTAGTAACTTATTAGATAATATTAAAACAATCATTTTAAACTTTGTTTCATTTAAATATATTATTAAAGAGTTATAACATTTTAAAGTTTATAAATTTTACACAAATCTAATGCAATTATAAATAATAATGCCAAACTTTCAAAAATGATTTTATTTGACTGCAACAAAGTTTATTTTGTTCAGTTTAAAATTTAGAATCTATTGACGAGGATGGAATTTCGATTTTTATTTTTTATTAAAATTCATTGCTAATTTTCTGCGAAAAAATGTATATTCCTCAGACGGTACTTACTGTTATATCATAGTAAAATAGCAATAAATTTTAATAAAAAATTAAAATTAAAATTCCATCCTCGTCAATAGATTCTAAATTTTAAACTGAACAAAATAAACTTTGTTGCAGTCAAATAAAATCATTTTTGAAAGTTTGGCATTATTATTTATAATTGCATTAGATTTGTGTAAAATTTATAAACTTTAAAATGTTATAACTCTTTAATAATTCATTATATTTAAATGAAACAAAGTTTAAAATGATTGTTTTGATATTATCTAATAAGTTACTAAGCTAAAAATTAGATTATTACTTTCTACCGAAAAATATAGACAATTTTCTAAGAAACTAACTTTTGACACAGAATGTATAGCCCATACAATCTTAAGTTAGCTTAGTTAAGTATGCTCCGTTGTAATACGCATTGAAACTACGTATCATCAATATCAAATACGTATCTCATAATACGTAACAAATTCGAACGCTTTGTTACGTGTGGATTACGTAATTATGTTACTACTACTTACGTATCTGTGATATGTAACAAAGATACGTATTTATTTTCAATAATGGCGTTGTGTGTTTTAACTACACAAAATATTTATAGTTTATTTACATACATTTTGTGTATTCATTACAATTTTTCATTCTGTAATTATTCTATAAATCATGTAATTATTTAGGAAATCACGTAATTATTCTAGAAATTACGTAATTATTCTAGAAATCACGTAATTATTTTGAAAATTGCGTAATTATTCTAAAATACATAATTATTGTAGAAATCATGTAATTATATTGGAATTTACGTAAGTATTTTGAAAAGCATGTAATTACTTTGAAAATCATGTAACTATCCTAAAAATCATATAATCATTCTAGAAAATATGTGTAATGTACGTGTTTAGTGCCTGGGTTTATGTGCTGTTTTTGTATGCATGCGTCTATGTGACCGTGTCTGAGCGTTTGGGTCCGTGTGTTTGTGTCTATGAATCTGTTTTGGTGGACCCGCATATCTTCGTGTATGTCTTTGTACGTTATTTGTGCGTCTGTGTCTCTGTGACTGTCTATGTGTCCTCCCATCTGTGAGCCTATGATAGTTGTAATTATTATCTTAGAAAAAAAAATTATTCTAAATATTACTATTCAAGATATGAAGTAACTATTCTAGAAATAACGTAATTTTTCTTCAAATCACGTAATTATTCTGGAAATTACGTAATTATTCTAGGAATCTCGTAGTGATTTCAAAAATTATGTATTTATTCTAGAAATCTCGTAATTATTCAAGCAACCACGTAAATATCCTAAAAATCACGTAATTATTCTAAAAAATATGTGTAATATAAGTGTTTGGTGCCTGGGTGTGTGAGCTGTTTCTGTGGGCATGCGTTCATGTGACTGTGCCCGTGTCTCTGTATCTCTGAACTTGTTTCGATGGGTTCGCATGTCTCCGTGAATTTCTTTGTCTATGTTTCTATGTCTGTATATTTGTACGTAATTTGTGCATCTGTGTCTTTATGTCTGTTTGTCTGTGTATGTGTGTCCATGTCCGTGAGTCTATGATGGTTCTAATTAATAACGTTACAAAAAAAACATAATTATTCTGAATATCATGTAATTATTCTATAAATTACGTAATTATTCTATAAATTACGTAATTATTCTATAAATTACGTAATTACTCTATAAATTACGTAATTATTCTATAAATTTCGTAATTATTCTAGAAATCACATAATTATTCCAGAAATTGCATAAACATACTAAAATATACGTAATTTTTTTGAAAATGATGTAATTATTCTAGAATTCATGTAATTATTCTAAAAAACATGTAATTATTCTATAAATTACGTAAATGATGTAGAAATTCAGTAATAGTCCTAGAAATCAAAAAATTATTTTATTAATCACGTAATTATTCTAGTAATAACATTATTCTAGAAATCACGTAATTATTTTAGCAATCACGTAACTATCCTAAAAAGTACGAGAATGATCTAGAAAATATGTGTAATAGACGTGTTCGAGGCCTGGGTTTGTGTGCTGTTTCTGTGTACATGCATTTATGTGACCTAGTCCGTGTCTCTGTGTTTGTAAATCTGTTTCGGTGGGCTTGCATGCCTTCATCTATGTTTCGATGTCTGTGTACATGTATGTTATTTATGCGTCTGTGTCTCTGTGTCTGAATGTTTGTGTATGTTAGTCTATAATAATTCTCATTAATAACGTTATAAAAAAAACATTATTATAAATATCACGTTATTATTCTATAAATTACAAAATTATTTTAGGAATCACGTAATTATTCTACATACTACTTAATTATTCTACATACTACTTAATTATTCTACATATCATGTAATTATTCTGTAAATCACGTAAATATAATGAAATTCACGTGTTTATTCTGGAAATCATGTAATTATTCTAGAAATCACGTGATTATTTTGTAAATCAGATAATTATTCTATAAATCACGTAATCATTTTAGAAATCACGTGATTAATCTTTAAATCACGTAGTTATTTTATAAATACCGTTATTATTCTAAAAATTACGTAATTATTTATGAAATTACGTAATTATTCTTGAAAATATATGTGATGCATGTATTTGGTCCCTGGGTTTGTGTATAATTTCTGTTTGCATGCGTCTATGTGACTGTGTCCGTGAGTCTGTCAATGATGAATTAAGAGGAGGTCGCGTATCTCTGTCCTTTTCTAATCAAAGAAATGATTTTTTTACAAAAACTAATAACTTTAGTAAAAAATGAAGAGAAAGCCGCACCTTGTTTGGAAAAAAGCAATGTTTTCTTTGATAAGAAAAAATTAATTTTATTGCTTCGTTCTCAAGAAAACCTTGAAAAACCGAATTGTCCATCCTAACCTCTATGATTTAAGTTTTTCAAGGTTTTCTTGAAAACAAAGCAATAAAATTAATTCTTTCTTATCAAAGAAAATATTGCTTTTTTTGATACGAGATGCGGCTTTCTCTTTATTTTTTGCTAAAGTTATTAGTTTCTGTAAAAAACTCAATTTTTTATTTGAGAAGGACAGAGATACGTGACCTCCTCTTAAACATTTTTTAAATAAAATGCATTTTCTTTCAAACGGGATACTAATTAATTGTTAGTAATTGTTTCTAATTTGAAAACCCGTTTTTATTGTTTTTATAGCTTATAAATTTAAGAGGATATCGTAGTTATCCCCTCCTAATAATATTTTTATTCAAAGTTCATGAGTAAACGGTGCGTCAAATCATATTCATTTACTACAGAAAGAAAATTTATAAGATTAATCCTGAGTGCGGACAACTCAAGAAATTTATTAAAATACTAAAAATAAAAAGTTATGAACAAACTTTATATGTATAGTATTTTGAGGTTAGGTTTATCGAGCTCGATATCCAATTTTCATTCAAAGTTCATGAAAAAATAACAAGTTCAAAATTAAAAATGATTTTTTTAACAAAAATGATTGGATTCATTTAGTTTTAGCGCGGACAAGTCATTATATTTGTCTAAATAGTCAATTTAAAGAGAATATCAATCAAATAAAAAAATCAAAAATCGGTTCCAACAACTCCGACATCCCGTTAAGAGCAGGCCGAAGCAGATTCAATACCGACCGAGAATCAAAAATCCGTTGTTTAATTTTCTCCTACTATACCTAATGGAATGCGTTAAAATTTTAAATACATTCACGAAATTTATTTCTCTATTGCGCTCACCAAAAATAATTGAAGAAAATTTTTTTTAATTAAAAATTTTATACTATAGCTGTTTATTAAACTCTAACTAGGAGAGTGTCAGACCTCCGGATCACGGATTTTGCTTAAACGTTGGAATAAGTTTTCAGATGTCAGAATATGAAAGGAAACAAAATTTTAGATCCCAACGCTCAATATTTCCCCAGTTACCGGCAATTAAAGAAAATCACTAAAAAAGTTACTAGATTTTCAAACGCATATGGTTTCTTAGCATTGATAGCTAGGAGCTTGAAATTTTTTTGAAATGAAAGCTGAGCTCAAATACTTTTGAATTAGTAGTTATAGCATGTCAAAATATTATTTTTTCCCAAAGTTATAGCGTAATTAACCCCAATTTCAGCTTTTGTTATTAATTAATGTTTTAAAAAGAAAAATCAGGTCCAATGTTTATCACGCTATAACTTTGGGAAAAAATAATATTTTGACATGCCATAACTACTATTTCAAAAGGATTTGAGCTCAGCTTTCATTTAAAAAAAGTTTTAAGCTCCTAGCTATCAATGCTAAGGAACCATATGCGTTTGAAAATCTAGTAATTTTTTTAGTGATTTTCTTTAATTGCCGGTAACTGGGGAAATATTGAGCGTTGGGATCTAAAATTTTGTTTCCTTTCATATTCTGACATCTGAAAACTTATTCCAACGTTTAAGCAAAATCCGTGATCCGGAGGTCTGATACTCTCCTAGTAAGTACGATTACTTACTTTTCGTTTAAAATATGGTGAATTTTATGAAAAAAAATCTATTAAACAATCATGTATGTATGAAAAATGGCGCTTAATAACAATTTCTTTTGAAAACAATATAATCATTTTTTTATACAAAAATAACATTTTCACTTCTCGGACGGTCTTTAAAACTGCTCCGGCCTACTCTTAAAGAGTTATAACAATTTTACTAAATAAAGAGGATTTCATCATCTTTTTTCAATAATTTTGTTATAATATTAGAAAATAAATTAGCACTAAGAAAGCAGTTAAATTTGTTAAAGAAATGTTTAAAATATATGCTGGTATTTTTTTATAGCTGAAAAGCTATTTTTTTATTGCATTGCAAAGTTGCTCGGGTATACCGTGCCCCGTGTGACCGTTATGTCATTATTCAGAGGTGTGACGGGGGTTAAAAATGCAAGTTTGATTTTACATTACACATTAATAAATATTTTGAAATAACCTTTTCAAATAGCATATCACTTTCATTTGATTCAATAATACCATACTCAGGCTCAAATGGAGATGTCAAAAAATGATATATTTCATCACTATGTTGCTTTTCTGCGGAATGAAACGATGAATATGATTGAGTCTCATTACTTGTAGTGTTAGTCTACTTCTTCTTTAAAAATATTACGATCATCAAAATAAACATTAGAAGCAAAAGTGGTACTTGAAATATCAACTCCTTCTAAAGGTAATAATACATTATCAGTTTGCGTAATTGTAGAACTTGTTTCATCACTTTCTTTGAATTCCATGTAAGCCAATGAATTATCGTCTGACTCTGTACTTGTTTTTTGGAAATCGTGTGGGTGAGAATGAGAGTGGCATAAGTCACATATTTTCAATTTAGAGATTTTCGATGTTAAAGTTATAAGGCAATAAAAAAATCAGGAAAAAGTTTTTTTAAATTATAGTGCATTAGATTGATACGTTGCAACGTTTTCTTTTATAATTCACCCAAACATGAAAGCATTGTTTCGATTTTTTTTATTATAATAAAAAACATTTCACCATTTGTGACTTATGCCATTTTCATTCTATTTAGAAGTTTCAAAGTTGTAAGTGTTTATGGTCTTATGCCAATATTATTTTTAATAATAAAAAAAAAAATAATTCAATTGTCGATTTAGAATCACATTTTTTATTTAAACAAATATTATTTCACAAATGTTCTTAATAATTAACATTAATTGATTATCTGTATTAAAATAACACATTTTTACTATAAGACAGTAATAACACAAAATGTTTATTCCATATCAAATTTATTAGAAATTAAGATATTACGATTATTTTTACTAGTTGTAAGATTTTAAAAAAATTATGATATACCAGTGGAATGAATTGAAGTAAGTGTAACATATATTTTTTGTTGAATATAATTTTCAGGATTCCTTTTTTCTTTCTCTAGTTTTTTTAGCAACTTGTCGTTTTTTTAAACCAATATTTGCTTTATTACTTTGTGATTCTGAATCACTAATCAGAGCTATTATCCAACGAAATAATTTATTTAAATACTTATGTCATTTGGAAATACTTTAAACATACTGCTTTATATCAAATACAACGAGTAGCTACGGCTGAATTGATTACTACTAACCGTACTATAAGGTCAATGTCCCAACTGCGGATAATTTAAGGTTACGTTTGCAATAAAATAATAAAAAAATACACTTTATCTCATGCAATTTTCATAAAAGTAGATTAATATTGTAATTGAACATTTAAATGTTCAAATAATTACAATATTGTATCATTTTAATCAATCAATCATTAATTTTCATTAATTATATACCGCATTAAAAATGTCCCTATTGCGGATAATCCATTCTTTCACGTGAATAAGGACGTCATTTTGAATTGTGTGAGTTGAACCAAAACTGCTGCTTCAATATTTTTTTTAACTTGTGCTGTTTTTTTCTGCTCAACAATAGTGCAGAATCGCGCCAAAATATTTTAATTAATAAAATAATTTTTTTTTTTTCTGTATATTCTAAATATTGCATTTTTCGTTATATAAATAATACAAAATTATCCGCAGTTGGGACATTGACCTTACATAGCAAACTTATTTATGAATATAAACATGTTTCTCCTGTCCAGGAATGCGGAACGGCATATTTATTGCATGTGTCCTCTATTAAAGGCTATGAGATAATGTATACGAAAACTTAAAATTTATTTAGAACAGCTTCAAACAATAAATGTGATTTAACATTAAAATTCCATTAAAATGTGACTTATGCCATAATTAACCCTTTTACATTCCTGTTAAATGCCATTTTTACAGTGCTCATAATATTAAAGAAAAAATAAAAAAAGACATTTTGTTTCTGAAAATAAGTTGTCTCAATGCTGAAAAAACAAAATGTATCAGTGATTAAATTTTTTTTTAAATGTGACTTATACCACTCTCATTCTCACCCACACAATTATTGGTCGTCTATCCAGATCTTGAATATTGTTGCTAATTAAAAGCAAAGTCATTATTTTAAGAGCAGATCGTATATTTCTATCTTTTTCTAACCAAAAAATTCATTTTTCTGCAAAACCTAATAATTGTAGCAAAAAAGAAGAAGAAAGCTCCATTTCGTATAATAAAAAGCAATATTTTCTTTTATGAGGAAAAATTATTTTTATCGCTTCGTTTTTGAGAGCATCAAAGAAAATATTGCTTTTTATAATACAAGATGAGGCTATCTCCTTATTTTTTCTACAATTATTAGTTATGTAAAAAAAATCTACTCTTTGATTAGAAAGGACAGATATACTGGACCTCCTCTTAAAGGGATTATAAGTTGGTGATGATTATAATGAAATTATGATTAATAAATCAACAAACTACTCATAACAATTGCAAGAATTTTAATAAATTTGTACCTACCATAGTGTATTTTCCTCATCACTCAGACTGTTAGCGTTGTTCTATGTATTTTAACATCTTTTTAGATATGATTCTTGTATTGACGTATTTTTCAGATGATTGTAAAACAATAGTGATTTTATAAGTTATGAAAAATAGAACTATTTGATATTTAATAGCAGTTTGAAGTACGTATAAAGTCTGTTACGCTAAAAGAAATAAGGCTACAGTTGCAGTGACAGATTTGCACAAGTAAGGATCTGTTATCAAGAATCTTTAATATTCAATAACCTTTTACTTCAGCGTTCCTTACTTTTTTCAAAAAGAAATCGGTAGAATTTTTTGTTATTGTACATAAATATTCATTATAATAATATCTATTGGGTTCAACCCTGAATTTATAGATACACCGATTAATACTCAAGAGGAGGTCATGTATCTCTGTCCTTTTCTAATCAAAGAATTGAGTTTTTCATAAAAACTAATAACTTTAGCAAAAAATGAAGAGAAAGCCGCATCTTGTATCAAAAATAGCAATATTTTTTTTTATAAAAAAAAATTGATTTTATTGCTTTATTCTCAAGAAAACCTTAAAAAACCAAATTGTCCACTCTAACCTCTATGATTTAAGTTTTTTAAGATTTTCTTGAAAACGAAGCAATAAAATTAATTCTTTCTTATCAAAGAAAATATTGCTTTTTTGATACGAGATGCGGCTTTCTCTTCATTTTTAGCTAAAGTTATTAGTTTCTGTAAAGAACTCAATTCTTTGATTAGAAAAGGACAGAGATACGTGACCTCCTCTTAAGTAAATAACAAAAACTCAATTAGACAAGGACAAAGAATCCGGCCTGCTCTAAATGTTATTTAACAATATTGGCCCATGATTTAGCTAGGCAACCCATTTGCGTTTTATCAATGTGCGGATTATCTAACATATAATCTTTGTCATTATCAAATAAAAGATAAGGGTACATATTTCTTATATTGTATTTTAGACCATCAATTAGCTGCCGAGAGCGGGATTCGAACTCGGAACTCCGAGATTACGAATCCAACGCTCTACCGAATGAGCCATAGACCGACTCTAATGTTTCTAATTAATTATAAAATATGATTTTAATTTTTTCTTACTTAGAAATCAAAAAATTACAAGAGACAACAAATGTTAAAAAAATTAATAAATTCATGAGATTAAAAGAAAATGATTTGAATTCTGAAATGCTGCAGCCAGAGAAACCTATTGAAAAAAAATATTAAAGAAAAAAGTTGTTAAACGCACAAAAATAAACTATTACGAAAACATAAGAAAAAAAGGAAAAGAATTTGTTACATTTAGTTTTTTAAATTTATTATGAAATTATTAAATCCAATAATATTGGTTAATTTTCATTTATTAATTTTAGAAATAAAAAAAAATTAAAGAGTAAATCTTTGAACATCAGTCATAAAGACATTATAAAAGAAAAATTAAGAAGTTTAAAAAATGATGATATGAATTTCAAGTTGCGGCAAGAAGAAAGTATTGTTTCAACCAATTTCGTCAAACAAAAAACAATAAAATTTCAAAATAACGAGTTACCAGTGTCGCCATCAATGGTATATTACTTTTAGTTTTTTTTTAAACTTTCATTATACACTGTTAAAACTATTCTTAAATTTAATACACATTTAAGAAAAAAATGTATCTTAAATTTAAGAATAAAGTTACTTAACGGCAGGCCGGAGTAGAACCTGATACCGACCGAGTAACAATTGAGTTGTTTGTTATTTACTCAAGTATTAATCGGTGTATCTTCAAAATAAAGGTTGATCGCAATAGATATTATTATTATGAATATCTATGCACAAGAAAAAAAAATCTACCGATTTGTTTTTGAGAAAAGTAAGGAACGCCGAAGTAAAAGATTATGTTTATAATATTTTCGCGTTCCTTACTTTTCTCAAAAACACAGCGATAGATTTTTTTTTTCTTGTGCATAAATATTTGTAATAATAATATCTATTGCGCTTAACCTTCAATTTCTTCTTCTTCTTCTTAATTATTAATTGGCCTCTTGGCTTGCTCATATGAGCGTTACGTCTTAGGCCATTACCAAGTGATTATTATATTTTTGTTTTTTGTTGCCCAGTGGGACTTTTTATTATAATTCAAATTTTGCCCAGAGGAACTTTATATATATATGTTTTTGTGTTCTTCGGGTTTATTCCCTCGGAAAAACTTCGAAAACTATTTTTTCTAATTTTTCCCAGGGAGTCAAACCCCGATCCACTGGGACGCAAGGTCAGTTGATTTTTACAACTGCACTTTTTCATCCCTTAGCGACGGAGCTCGTAAGTGTGTACTGAGTACAAAGCACATATAACAGAGGTGCTCGTTCGAAAAACAGCCGAGAGCGAGATTCGATCCCGGTTCCCCAAGCATACGAATCCAACGCTCCTACCGACTGTGCCACAGACCGGCTCAACCTTCAATTTGCAGATACACCGATTAATACTTGAGTAATTAACAAAAATGCCAATTAGACAAGGACAGCGAATCCGGTCTGCTCTTAAACAAATTTAGTATAAAAAATTATTGAAATTGATAAGTTCAAGATAATGGTTACTGAAGTTTAGCCATACGTTTATTAAAATTCAATATTATAATTGAAAACGTGCTAACATTCCTTGTTAATGAAAATGTTACTAACATAAGTTCTTAAGTTACTCGTATTAAATCTAATGTATTGATAAAGATTCATGTAACTGAAATTTATCAAAACCTTAATAAACTATTTTGAAATTTAATATAGAATCTTAAAATTTTTTGATGTTTTGAAAATTAATAAACTTAAGTTAAAATTTAAGATTCAAAATACTTAAATTTAAGATAACGGTTACTGAAGTTTAGCAATACGCTTACTTGTATTAAATCTAATGATATGATTAAGATACATGTAACTGAATCTCATCAAGACCTTAATAAATTATTATGAAATTCAATATAAATTCTTAAAATATTTCCATGTATTAAAATTTTATAATAATTAATAAACTGAAGTTGAACCTTAAGATTAAAAATACTTAAGCTTAATAAATACTACTATTAAACGTGGTAGTACCAAGCCCGGCCGCTAGGCGCACATCTCCACAAAGCAGGAAAAGGGGAGTTCACATATAAAGAGCTCGCTCTCCAAGTTTTGGAGAGCCGTGCTTGGTCTCTCTCGCATTAGACAATATGCCCAGTAAGCATACTGGCTTACTATCTCTTTGCGTACGCTGGATATAGCAGTTGTTATAATAGTATGCACTTTATCTTAATTTTAATCATTCATATTAAAAATATATGTACAGTAAAATTTCTAAATTTTAATTATATTATATTAAATTTAATAAACTTACAATCAAATTTGTAATTATTAATCTGAAATTTTTTTATTAATATTAATAAAAGAATGCATTGAAATATAAGAAAATATTCAATTTTAAAAAAGCATTTATAAATAATGTTGAATAGAATTACTTAAACTTAATATTTAGTTTATTAAATTCAAGAAAATTATATTGGAATTTTTAATTATTATTTTGACAATTTTTGTATTACTTTTTATACATGAATGTATTATAACTTAAAATAATATTGAAATTTAAATAATTATCATTAAATACCATTTAATAAAGTTTATGAAATGAGCTTCCGTCACTTTTATCTTAATTTTAATAATATATTTTCAACAGTATATAACTATATTTTTTTTTAAATCACAAAGATTAATAATTTTCAGGAATTGAAACAATCAGTTAAAACTAAAAACAATCTTGAAGAAAAAAGCTACACAAACAAAAAAATATCAAGAAAATTAAAAAGAAAAGTGAAATGATGTTTTTATACTATTTAATTTTCTTAATTTATTATGGAATACAATTTTAATTTTGTTCAATTTAGGGAAAATAGAACAAAATAATAAAGTGAAAAAAATGAAGTTTAAGAGCAGGTCGTATATTTCTATCCTTTTTTAACCAAAAAATTCATTTTTCTGCGAAAACTAATAATTGTAGCAAAAAATAAGAAGAAAGTCCCATCTCGTATAATAAAAAGCAATATTTTCTTTTATGAGGAAAATTATTTTTATTGCTTCGTTATTAAGATAACTTTGAAAAACTGAATTGGTAATCCTAATCTCTATTTTTAAAATTTTTCAAGGTTTTCTTCAAAACGAAACGATAAAAATAATTTTTCCTCATCAAAGAAAATATTGCTTTTTATGATACAAAATAGGGCTATCTCCTTATTTTTTGCTACATAGCATGAAATATTTATGAAAGCTTTCAGAAATATTTGCAAGGAAAGAATGAAAGATTTCAAACATCTTTAGATGAAAGATTGTTGGAAGCCCGCTATGTCCGCCTGAGGGATTGCAAATAAATATTTCAATGAAAGTTTTCTAAAAAATTTCAACAAGATTTTCTAAAATATTTCAAATAAATATTTAGAAAATATTTATGCAATATTTCGAAGCAATATTCAAACAATTAAATAAATCTTTCATGAAAGATTTATGAAAGATTTCAGCAATATCAACAGTAATATTTCGGGAAAATATTTCTGAAATATTTCTACAATCTTTCATTGCAAGATTATCATAGTTTTCAAAATCTTTCATGAAAGATTTATGAAATATTTCAACAATATTTACGAAAATATTTCAAGGAAATCTTTCTGAAAGATTGTTGCAATATTTTATTACAAGATTATCACCAGTATAGAAATCTTTCATGAAAAATTTATGAAATGTTTCTCCTTTCTTTCAGAAATATATTTACTGTACATATCGATGAAATCTTTCATTAGCCTTTTGTGAAAAGTTTTAAACAGAAATGTTGTTGAAAGCCCGCTATGTCCGACTGAGGGATTGCAAATAAATATTTCAATAAAAGTTTTCTGAAAAATTTCAACAAGATTTTCTAAAATATTTCAAATAAATATTTAGAAAATATTATGCAATATTTCGAAGCAATATTCAAACAATTGAATAAATCTTTCATGAAAGATTTATGAAAGATTTCAACAATATTTAAAGTAATATTTCAAAAAAATCTTTTTGAAAGATTTCTACAATCTTTCATTGCAAGATTATTAACGTCATAGAAATCTTTCATGAAAGATTTATGAATAATTTCAGCAATATTTACCATAAAATATTTCGAAAAAATATTTCTGTGATATCGATATATCATACCCACACACGCGCGCGCGCTCGCACGCACACACACATCTATATTCACAATAATTATAATTTTTATTTACATAATAGTATATTATATTTTAACACATTATACTTCTACATGAAATACATATCCGCATACATAATTTTACATTCACTTATAAAGTCGCATTTATATTCGATAAGATAAGCGCTGCGCATGTATGCACTAATCAGAGCTTTTGCCTTATATGGTAAGTGAGATATCCTCTTACCACTTGGGGATAAAACGCGCATTGAACGCGCGTCCTCCTATTGGCATGATTAGGAAACTCAATCGTTGAAGAAAAATAACTCCTAAAAATATTTCATTGAAAGATTTCTGAAATATTTTAACAAGATTTCCAAATCATTTCGAATAACTATTTACCCAATATTTCAAGGCCAGATTTAAGTAATCAAATAAATCTTTCATTGCAATATTGTAACTGTCATAGAAATCTTTCATGAAAGATTTATGAAAGATTTCAGCAATATTTACGGTGATATTTCAAGAAAATATTTATTAAAGATTTTCACAATCTTTCATTGCAAGATTATCACTGTTTTAAAAATCTTTCATGAAAGATTTATGAAAGGTTTCAGCAATATTTATGGTAATATTTCAAGAAAATATTCATTAAAGATTTCTATAATTTTTCATTGCAAGATTATCACAGTTTAATAAATCTTTCATGAAAGATTTATGAAAGATTTTAGCAATATTTACAGTAATATTTTAAGAAAATATTTATGAAATATTTCTGCAATCTTTCATTGCAAGATTATCAGAGTTACAAAAATCGTTCATGAAAGATTTATGAAACATCTTAGCAATATTGACGGTAATATTTCAAGAAAATATTTATAAAAGACTTCTACAATCTTTCATTGCAAGATTATCACAGTTTCAAAAATCTTTCATGTAGGATTTATGAAAGATGGTGAAGGTTTTTGGCTAAAGCATGGAGCACACTGGGGAGAAATCTTTCATAAATCTTTCAAACAGGTTTCCTGAAAAATTTCTATGAAAGCTTCCAGCAATCTTTGATTGTAGTCTAAGTAAACCATAAATCTCGCAGAAAAATATTGTTGAAAGATTTCATGAAATATTCCATGAAGCCTTCTTTGAAAGATTACTACTATATTTCCTTGCAATATTACATGAAAGATTTATGAAATATTGCGTCAAGATTTTTGGGAACAGCATGAAGAACGCTCAGGAGTAATCTTTTATAATTCTTTCAATCATGTTGTAACATGGCAAAATTGCTATGTTACTTGAATCCCGCTTTTATAATACAATAGTATATGCGGCAGAAGGAAGACCTTAAATTTGCGCGCGGGTAAGAGAGAGACAACGCCGGTCAAGCTAAAGCCGACCCCAAGCCACTAACTATATCCGCGTGCACAGCACATCACGAAGCCATTGATATACAGTAAAGCTTAACCAACGTGCCTAGTCTACGCATAGCCTGACTCCAGCAGTCAAGTAGACGGAAAAGGCAAGAGTATAAGATGGCGCGCATAGCGTGCCGCATGAAGAAGGAAAAGCATCCATCTTGAGATGCTCATTCCTTATGCCGTTCGTCTACAGGTCGGTCGACGTGAAGTCTTTTTTTTTGTACTAGCGCAGCTAAGTGTATCGAACGAAACCCCTTTTCAATAACTCTCGGATTGCGATCTTCATCGCAACTAGTTTTGCACAATATGAATAAAAAAAATGACATTAGAAAATGATAAATCACCTGCTTTATCATCCATGGTTGTATAATTTATAGACTTTTAAAATTAAAACGAACTCAAAATTAATGATTGTAAATTTTATTTTAAATAACAATTATATTGTCAGAATATAAAAAATACTACATGTGATAAAGATAATTCAAAACAACATGAGATCTTCGACAAAAATTTAAACTATATCTCTAAAGAATACATACAAACGAATGAAAAAGGACAGAATAATGATTTAAAAAATAATGATCCAGCCAACGCTGGTTCCTCAAAAAAAATCCCTTTATTAATGTAATTGATAGTTACTTAATTATAAATAGAAGTCCAAAAAGTTCTATTATAATTGAAAAAGATAGAGAGGGTCAGAAAGTTCACGTCATAAAAGTAAATATTGTTTTTTGTAAAAACATAAAAACTTTCGAGCATATGATAATATTTTATTTTCTCTTACAGGATAGTGTTGAAGAACCATCTCCAAAAGCCAGATGACAACTCTTCAAAGAAAAATCAAACGATGAGAAAAAAAATGATAAGATAACAACTATTTTAATCTATGCACCTGAAAAATTCAGTAAGTTCGCATCCTATCAAAAAATGACCTCTATAAAAGTTGTAGGATACAAAGGGGGTCAAACAATCGTGACCTTGAATTTGACCTTCAAGCTGACCTTTAAGGTCAAATCAAGGTCAACTTGAGTTTTTTAAATGGAAACCCCTATTTTTTACACCGGAATCGGGAAGGGCGGGAAATTTTACGTCCGAATATGCTTTCAGGTCATCTGACCTCGATGACCTCAAAGGTCAGGTGAAGGTCATAAATATGAAATAATTGGGTAGCTGTCAACATTCTTATGTACGGTGTTGTCGAAAAAATGAAGATCATAATTTGAGTAATTTTTAACGAGAAATTCAGTGTTGACCTTCACTTTTTCGGCAATACCCTACCTAAGATTTTTCATAGCCATCCGATTATTTCGTATTCATGACCTTCATCTGACCTTTGAGGTCATCGAGGTCAAATGACCTGAGAGCATATTCGGACGTAAAATTTCCCGCCCTTTCCGATTCCGGTGTAAAAAATAGGGGTTTGCATTTAAAAAACTCAAGTTGACCTTGATTTGACCTTGAAGGTCAGCTTGAAGGTCAAATTCAAGGTCACTATTGTTTGACCCCCTTTGTATCCTACAACTTTTATAAAGGTCATTTTTTGATAGGATGCGAACTTACTGAGTTTTTCAGGTGCATAGATTAAAATGGCCCACCGTGTATATATATAATTACGTTCTTCACTTCCATAATAATTTTAATATACTTTTAATTAAACATAAAACTCTTAGGTTTAGTTATTCAAGGTTTCAGATCATTCTATCTAATGCTGCATTTGATTTAAATGAATTATATTGTTTTAATACTTACACGGATAGATATCTTAGCGAACTACCAACCAAGAGGGGAGGTATACAGTCCGCTCATACTCAGCGGCGAACAGTAATACATATGTTGGCGTTTTGAATGCCAAAAGTTACTTATGAGTTGCGCGCGCACGGCTGGCTGATATCGGTTGGCTTTTAAAACGCCAACATTTGTTTTTCTGTCTCCCGTAAACTTGTAGTATACTGCGCCCTCACGCTTTGGCATATAGCATACGAAAAGTTCTTTCAGTGTACAAGTTCGATTTTTTTAAATTTGAATGATAACTTTTATGTAAAAATATTTTTTATTAAATACTTGAATGATTATTCAAAATTATAATCGAAAATTCATTTGTATATCCCAATCTCGAGACATGCATATCAATTCCCATCACGTTTTTTATCTTTTCAAATTGATGTTTGAACAAAGCTATGGATGTTTTGGAGAATCTAATTTAAAAAGTTCTAACAGTGTTGATTCTAATGTAGCTTCTCAATTATTTGATCTGTTTACATCGCTATGCGACAAATCATCTGAAGTAGGAATTGAAGAATCTTTGGAAATGAATGAAGAAGATTCCGAATTTATTGATCATGAACATTTGAAAGAAAATGATACCCACAAACTTGAAGATTCTTTTTCACAAAAGTTCAATTCTGAAATAAGTTTCACTGATTCTTCATATTCGCCATCTGTTTCTGAACCTACAACAAAAAACAAAATCTAAAGTGGATGACAAAGCTTCAAAACCAAATTCGAAATAAAGAAAAATTCAAGCGGACGGTTACGACTTTTTTCTGGAAATGGGAACTTCTCTCAAAGGTGAATCATTTTCTTTCGAAAGTATGGAAAAGATTGTTGAAATGAAAAATGTGAAAAGGCGAAAATTTTCCTTTACTCAAACATTATATCCTCGTTAACATCTAACGCATATAAGTAGGTTTCGAAAATATTTAGAAAATAAAGGGGCTTTTTCATTTAAGATGTACGAAATAGAAAAATATATAGAAAATAAATTTACCAACGCAAGACAAAAATGTTTACCTATTCATGATGTTGATCTCCGTCGCTGGGCTATTGAAGAAGCGAGAAGAATCAGATTAAACAAATTCAAAGCCAGTCCTACTTTTATTAGGAATCTGAAACTCCGACTTAATATCTGTTCAAGAAAAGTAACTAAACTGATAACTAAAAAACACTCAAATGAAACAATTAAACATTATTTACGATTTACGAACTCTAAAATACCGCAATACAATTTAGATTTTATAATAAATTCTGATAAATCTGAATTTTCAAAAGAATATTTTTCAACAAGTACTTTAAATTTCCAAGGTGAGAAAAATACATTGCAATTGGTAAGCAGTGTTTCCAATACCACTCATTTTTACACAATTCAACCAATAATCACAGCATCTGGTAAATTTTTATCTCCTATGTTGATTTGCTCACAAGAAACTATTGGTAATGAGTTTAGGCCCCGGGTTAGTTTAAAAATAATGCAAAATACACCCAATAATTTAGTAGTTGTTTGTAGCAAATCTGGAAAACTGATGATGGAACACCTCGTAAAATGGCTAGATGATTGTTTAATACCTCATATTACAGAAAAAAACTTTACTACTAATAGATAGTTTATCCAGATAAACTGAAGAGTTTTTGATGGCTTCATTAACATCTGAAAAATAAGATTCTGTTAAAACAATAACAATACCTGCTGGTACAACAGGACTTTGTCAGCCATTTATCTGCATTTATGAGATGCACGCATTGTAATAAACTTTTGTACTTGAAACACTTTTTAGAAAATATATACTAGTACAAAATGAATTTCAAATAACAATTTTGTAAAAACGATTTCAAAGAAGCAAATATTATTTACTCTATCTTTTACTTTATTCACACCTATTATCTCACTCGTGAAATTTACATTATTTAACTTTTAGAGAGTAACCAATCCGAATATTTAAATCTAAATGCTCTTAAGTAACATAATAAAATATCAATAAAAAAATTTTTTTTTTTTAAATTTAAAAAAAAAATTTGAAAAAAAAATGGAGACATTACTCTAAGTCCCCGCCATTGGCTCTGGGTTATGCTAAAGGAGAGACATATAGAAGCTTGTAAATTTTATTTCCACTTCTGTAATATCCCACGAAAAAATATAAAGGAAAAGTCATTCAAGATTATATTAGAAATATCATTAAAGTTAGATTTATCAATTATAGCAAAATTCACACAATGACCAATTGAAACGGCAAATTCTTCATGAAAACGACATTACAATAAAAAAGTAACATCGAAATTATGTAGAGAATCCTCGAAAACTTGAATAATAATATATAAATGCAATATTCGATAAGATTTTGCAACAAGGAGAAACGAAGGTTGAAAAAATTTGCTGTAAGTGCTTATGAAAAACATTATAAAAATTGTTAAGAGCAGGCCGGATTCGCTGTCCTTGTCTAATTGAGATTTTTTTTATTTACTCAAGTATTAATCGGTGTACCTGCAAATTAAAGGTTAAGCGCAATAGATATTATTATTACAAATATGTATGCACAAGAAAAAAAAATCTACCGCTTTGTTTTTGAGAAAAGTAAGGAACGCGAAAATATTATAAACATAAACTTTTACTTCGGCGTTCCTTACTTTTCTCAAAAACGAAGCGGTAGAATTTTTTTTTCTTATGCATAGATGTTCATAATAATAATATCTATTGCACTCAACCTTTAATTTTAATATACACCGATTAATACTTGAGTAAATAACAAAAAACTCAATTGTTACTCGGTCGGTATCAGATTCTATTCGGGCCTGGTCATAAAATTAAAAACTTTGCAGAGTTGGGGTTGGAAAATAGTTAAAAGTGAGAGGTTAGGATGGGCTGAACTTTGTTTTGGGTACCTTCAGAAATCTTTTTGACCAGTTATAACCCTCTTGGCACTGAACATCTGAAAACCTTCCCTCGTCAGACACAACAACAAAAAAAGTAGACACACAGACATGAAGACACAGTAAAAGATACACAGACGAGGAAACAGACACATGAAATAAAATTAAATAGTTTGTAAAAATACGTAAATTTTATATTTAAACAAATATGATATAAAAAGTTACAAAACTTATAAAGATACTCACATAATTTTTATTGACATGATTAATAAAAATTACATAATTATAAAAACCATACGTAATTTTGGAGAAAACTTCGAGATTTTCAAAAGAATAGCGTATTTTTTTAATAATGTTCCAAGAATAACCATAGTCTCATAGACATGGGAACACAAACAAAAACAAACAGACATACAAATACAAACAAATACACAAACACAGACACAGATACACAGACGGAGACACAGAGACACACAGACACGGACTTTCAGATACAGACACACAGAAACTGACACACAAACACAGGCACCCAGACGCAGATACGCAGAAACTGACACACAGACACAGCCACTCAGACGCAGACACACAGACAGAAGTACAAGAATGCAGACATTGACATATGGATACACCGGCACAGACACACAGACATAGTGACACAGACACACAGACACAGAGACACTGAGACTCAAACACATAGATAGAGACACACAAACACAAACATACAGACAATTTTATATCTCTGTCGCTGATTAGCATTACAAAATAGCATAAATATAGCGACGTTAAAGAAAAATAAAAAAAAATATAATGTTCTATGCAATTCCTTTGAATAAAATAATATCTGTCATCCAAAATAATTATAAAAAATTTGTTTTTATTTACCAAATTACCCTCTTTCCCTTAATATCGCTTCAAGAATTTTTCAAAACTATGAAATCTGCATTAACAAATAACTTAATCTGTATGTTCTTAAACAGTCATTTCATTTTCGGTACTTTTAAGATCAGCTTACTTATGTCTAGCACTTCGACCAGGGGCTTCAAAGTGCTTAAAAAAAATTAGGAAAAATTAATTATATTGCATTAATTATTCTAGTATAAGGACGAATCGCTCTATTGCTGACTTGATTATTTATTTAAATAAACAAATAAAAACGTAAAGGATATACTAGGAGAGTCTATTTTAGCGTGGGCTAAAAAACCAATGACACGTAAATTTATTTCATTTCCAAAAATAATTACGTATATTTTAAAATTTATGTAATTTTGGAAATTAAGAAATTTTAGAAATCACGTAATTTCAGAAATAACGTTATTTTAGAGATTACATCTTACTGTTATATAAAAGGACAGCGTTTTTTAATGTTCTCAATTATCTCAAAAACTACTGAACCGATCGTTTTCAAATTTTAAATTTAAATTCTTTATAATGTGACGAGTGTCATAGGCTATATGAATAATTACTTTTTTAATCAATAATTTCAATAAAATAATTATAGACCTAGATCTTAACGCGTAGGGAATAGGGACTACTTTTTTCGGCATTCTGCGGTCAACATGCTTTATCCTTGCTACTTTCCTTGGTTGCCCAATAGGTGGCGACCGATTTTGTCTTTCACTTTATTAAACTGGTACGGTAGCAATACTTATACACCTATGATATTCCGTAACTTCAACACAATAAATTTTTATTGCATATTCTCTAATCACAGAGTAATATTACCTCGGATTATTTAATGAAATATTTTCCTATTCCATTAAGCAGAATCAAAAATTAGACAAATTTTTTAAGGGGTATCCGCATACCGGCATAGAATTCTACCTTATCTACATTTGAATTTTGCATTTTAATACAAATTTAACTATTTACGACTGAAATTCATAGAAGAGGCACATTCTTAACATTCTAAAGAATTGATTGCAATGTTAAGAGACAGTATAAAAGTGAAAATGAAGACGAAAACTGCAAAATACGATTATTCATAACTACATTGGAAAGTTAATTGTATTAAGCAGTTTTCGTCTTCATTTTCACTTTTATACTGTCGTTTAACATTGCAATCAATTCTTTAGAATGTTAAGAATGTGCCTCTTCTATCAATTTCAGTCATTAATAGTTAAATATTTATTAAAATGCATAATTGAAATGTAGATAAAGTAGAACTCTATGTCGGTATGCTGATTCCCCTTAACTTTAGAAAAAATTTTATATCTTATTCAAGGAAATTTTTTATTCCTCAAATATTTATTGGCTCATACATGAGAATTTAACCCTTCATAGTTAATAAAATAATTTTAAAAATAACAAATAATCATGTATGATTTGCGATTTTTTCTAAAAATTTTATTCCAAATATATTAACAAAAAATATAAGATATTTGACCCGCTTTCAAATCACGTTAATTTTATTCAAAATACAATTTCTCATAGATTTTTCAAGAAATTTGATGTTTACAAAACTTAACCATTTTTATACAAATAAATTTTTTTTTTCATTTATTAACACAATCGCAAATAACGTTGATTTTATCATCCTGTGATATTTTCAAACAAATATTTCAGCAAATTTTCGGAAAAAATACATTTTTTCAATATTATATATATTTACCGATTTTATTCAAGAAAAAAGGTTAAATTGTCATTTTTCGTGTGAACAAAAATTTACATATTCAAGAAAAAAAATTTTTTTCAATGAAATCATTTTTTCAAAAATTTTTTTATTTTAATTTCATATTTTTGCCATTTTTCAATAAATAAGTGCTAAAGGTTGAATTGTCATTTTTAGTTTGTTTACTACAATTGACATAATTATGGAAAAAAAAAAATTTTTTTAATGTCATTATTTTTTAAAAATTTTTTATTCTCCTTTCAGATTTTTGTCATTTTTAAATAAATAAGTGCTGAAGGTTTAATTGTCATTTTTAGTTTATGTTTACTAAAATCGACATAATTATGGAAAAAAAAAAATTATTTATTAATGTAATTATTTTTCAAAAATTTTTTAATTGATTTCATTTTTGGTCATTTTTAAAGATAAAAATTAAATTATTTTGTACTTTTTTCATGTCATTTTAATTTTAATAACTTGCAATTTTTTTATTAAAAATGACACTTCGTTCACTTCTTAATAGGTGGCGACCTGTTTTGCCGCTCACTCTACTAGATTAGCACCCCACACAGCATGAAAGAATTTTGAAATAATTTCATGAAATATTACAAGTAATAATACGTTGAAAGCATTTAAAAAGAACTTAAAAAGATAACTATATTCTTTTGAAAAGAATTTATGAAATAATACACAGGAAGATTACAAAGTCTTTACAAAAATATTACCAAAAAGGAAACGAAAGTTAAGACATGAAATATTACACGATTCCTTACTAAAAGGACTTTGAAAAGACTTTTTGAAAGGAAACAAGAAAGAATTCAGAAATCTTCCAACGATTAAAATCAGAAAATAATTTAGAAAGATTTTCGGAATGATCTAAGGTATTCTTTCACCGAATCATTTCAAGATTCATTCAAAAAGCTTTCATGAAATGATTCATGCAATATTTTGGTAAAGTCTTAAGAAATCTTACATGAAATAATTTTGAAATCTTTTTGAAATATTTCATGAAATAACTTATGATAAGAATAAAAGTTACTACATGAATCCTTACTGAAAGGACTTTGAAAAGACTTCTTGAAAGGAAACAAGAAAGAACTCAGAAATCTTTCGAAGGTTTCAGTCGTAAAATAATTTAGAAAGATTTTTGGAATAATGTAAGTTATTCTTTCACCGAATAATTTCAAAATTCTTCCAAAAAGCTTTTATGAAATAATTCATGTAATATTTTGGTAAAGTCTCAAGAAATCATACATGAAATAATTTTGAAATCTTTTTGAAATATTTCATGAAATAACTTATGATGGGAATAAAAGTTATAACATAAATCCTTACTGAAAGGACTTTGAAAAGACTTCTTGAAAGAAAACAAGAAAGAACTCAGAAATCTTCCAACAATTAAAATCAGAAAATAATTTAGAAAGATTTTCGGAATGATCTAAGGTATTTTGTCACCAAATCATTTCAAGATTCGTTCAAAAAGCTGTCATGAAATAATTCATGCAATGTTTTGGTAAAGTCTCAAGAAATCTTACATGAAATAATTTTGAAATCTTTTGAAATATTTCATGAAATAACTTATGATAAGAATAAAAGTTATTACATGAATCCTTACTGAAAGGATTTTGAAAAGACTACTCGAAAGGAAACAAGAAAGAACTCAGAAATCTTTCGAAGGTTTCAGTCGCAAAATAATTTAGAAAGATTTTTGAGATAATTTAAGTTATTCTTTCACCGAATAATTTCAAGATTCTTCCATGAAGCTCTTATGAAATAATTCATGTAACATTTTGGTAAAGTCTCAAGAAATCATACATGAAATAATTTTGAAATCTTTTTGAGATATTTCATGAAATAACTTATGACGAGAATAAAAGTTATTACATAAATCCTTACTGAATTGACTTTGAAAGGACTTTATGAAAGAAAACGTGAAAGATAACAGAATCATTTAGAAATATTTTCGGGATTAGTTTATAATTTATCCGCTTGATGGCGGTATCTCTTACTCTCGCAAGCGGTAAGAGTGCTTCCCGTTTCATATATAAGGAAAATAAGAATCTTAAATTGAAACTATAAATTGTTATGCGTGCGATGTCTGTGTTATGATAACTTCGATTTTAACCGCTGTAAAACTATTCGTAATCCTATGAATAATTATATCATCATACATCCGTTATGTGTGTGTGTGTGTGTGCGTGTGCGTGTGCGTGTGTGTGTGTATTAATTCTAAATTGATTCTTAAATAATACAGGAAAGAATAAAATTTCTAGAACTTTACACGTCTCTCAAATAAAGATAGATGAAAAGATTAATGCATTGTTACTAAAAGAATTCATGGATCTTTACAGAATTCTTTCATTGAAAGGATTCTGTAATAATTCTATGTCCGAGGTATATTTCTTTCAGAAATAATACAATGAAATATTTTTAAAATATTTTATATCATTCTTACAGAATACTTTCAATGAAAGATGTATGAAAAGATTTAAGAATTATTACCAAAAGAATTCATGGATCCTTACAGAATTCTTTTATTAAAAGGATTCTGTAATAATTCTATGTCCGAGGTATATTCCTTTTAGAAATAATACAATGAAATATTTTAAAAATATTTCATATTATTCTTACAGAATCCTTTCAATGGAAGATGTATGAAAAGATTTACGAATTATTACCAAAAGAATTCATGGATCCTTACAGAATTCTTCCATTGAAAGGATTTTGAAATGACTTGTGAATTCTTTATGAAATATTTTTATGTATTATTTTTAAAAGAATAATACCTCGGACATAGAATTATTTCAGAATCCTTTCAGTGAAATATTTCTGAAAGATTGTAGTCCTTTCATGAATCCTTTCAGAATCCTTTCAAAGTCCTTTCATGCTGTATGGGACGGTATAGGTACTTAAGAGGCGGTCGGAACCAAATCGGTGACTTGCGGTATATATCAAGTCAGCATTTTTCGCTTTACGATAATATTTTGTATATTTTTATGGCTTAAACTATTTCAAATTATTCTTTATATACATGACTAGAGGAAATGACTATATTTTTACCATATGAATAAGTAAATAAATTATTATAAGCATTTATTACAAATATCAAACTGACTTGACATATACCGCATGCAAAAAACTGTTGTGTCGATTGTTAGGTGGCATTTTTCGCATTATAACAATATTTTGTATATTTTTGTGGCTTTAACTATTTTAAATTATTCTTTATATACATGACTAGAGGAAATGACTATATTTTTACCATATTAATAAATGAATAAATTATTATAAGCATTTATTACAAGCACTGAACTAAGTCACCGATTTGGTTCCGACCGCCACTTAAATCGCGAGGATAATGCGTACAACTTATCGGCAATAAATTTTTATTGCACTTAATCCCTATCATTGTTGAACATTCATATTTATTAATGAATATCTCTTTCACGATTTTGATTTGCTAAAAAAATTTTCTATCGTCAATTTAAATATATTTTTTGACTTATTGGTACTCAATTGAACATATATCGAAAAATAAAAAAAAAATTCAATGCTCATTTTTTCTACAAAAAAAAATTATTTTAAATGAAAATTCATTCTATCATCACATGGTTCACAAACAAAAAATGTTGTGTATTCCGAAGTTTTGTAAGAGTACGATTTAATAAATAATAGTTTTTGAGATTCTATTTTTATACCTACCGACTTCTGCCCAACTATTGCGCGGGCGAAGCCGAGTCGGGGGATGCTAGTAATTTTATAAATTACTTAATTTTTAAAAATACGTAATTTTGCAATTTACGTAAATATGAAAAACGTATAGTAATTTTTTCGAATCACGTAATTTTTTATTGAAAAATTTGCATATAGTTTGTGAAATTACGTAATTTTTGTGAAATAAAATGACCATATTTGTAAAATTACGTAATTTTGGTTCTCAAAGTCTTACGATCTGTGTAATTACGTAATTTATATTATCGAAATTGTGTAATATAAGAAATGACGTAATTTAAAAACAATAAAATAAGTACAAAAAATTACGAAATTAAAAAAATAATTACGTCATTCTAAAAATAATTACGTGATTCTCATTATAAATACTTAATTTCCAAATTAATTTCGAAATTTATTTAAAATTACATTATTTCGTTTTAAAAATCCTCTAGCTTGCAAAATTACGTAATTTTTCTTAAATCCCGTCTCGCATTGGAACATTCCGTTACACAATAAAAATACGTAATCAAAATACGTAATAACAATACGTAATGAAAATATTTAAATTAATTACGTATTTTAATGACGTACTTTTTCAGTACACGGTAAATATAAAAATATATATCAAAATATATTATGTATCAAAACATATTATATATCAAAATATATAATAAGTTTCGTTTATAATTTATCTCGTCCTACATATCTTATTTCTTATACTATGGAACAGTAGCAAAATTTTTTGTAGATCATACTATGGTCCAAATCTACTATTTTTTCATTAAACAAAGCATTATTTTCACAATTTTTAACTAGGTTTGAATGAAATACTCCTCAAATAAAGTAACTTACCAGCATCAACATTTGGTGGCAAACAAAATTCTTTGAATGTATCTCTTATCTTAGTTCTTAATTCTCGATCTAATTTTGGGCTATCAAACAAGGGATATAAACTTGGTAAAACTCGTTTCTCCAATATTTGTCTAAGAGAGGAAAATATTCCACTTTTAACCTTATCTTCCAAAGGTGGACAAAAGTTTGGTATTATCTGTAATATATTATTTAACAAATTAGAAAATCAATATTATAATAAATTAGTTTTACAAAATTTAAGGGCATGTAACAGGGTAAATGATTTATACACAGTTACCGACATTGCAGTTTTCCAAACTTTTTATCTTTATTCAAAAATTTTTCAAAATATCTCTATATTAGGCTTTTTATTGGTAAAAATGGAAGGCTGTAATATAGAGATATTTTTAAAACTTTTGTATTAAGAATAAAAAATTTGGAAAACTGTAATGTCAGTATTTTACATTCCCTTAAAAAAAAAAAAATAAATAAATATTTCGAGAGGATGAAGAAGCTTTTTTCTGAGAATACTATATAAATTATCTGTGAATATAATGTATTTAAATGAATAATATATTAAAAAAACTTCATTTTTTACAGTAAGTTTTAATTTGACAAGTAAATTTAATTTTATGTTAACAGAATAAGTACAATATATTTCTTATATGACTTGAATAATTAATCTGATATTACTTTAATGCAAATCACACATATTTTTCCAATTTAAAGATTTAAAAAAATATTAAAAAATATTAAGACATGTCCTGACATCTCCGATACCTCATTAATGTTAATATAAAATTTTAATGATTTTATTCTTACCCTACATAAAAAATCTAAAAGAGTAGCAGTGACAGCTGGATGTGATCTCATTGAATTATGCATGACTAAAATGGCAGGTTCTATGTTCATAATATTATCTTTGTCTGGTTCAAAAAATAACCAATCATAGAATAATGCTAATTTTGCATTACTTGCAGCTACTGGCAATGTACATGTGGTAAAAAGCCATCCAATAACAGCCCATCTAGGTATAATATCAGAGCATAGCAGTTCATTTGTAGGATGTATGACACCAACTATAAATCTGATTAAATCACATCTTAATGTTTGTGATTCTGGAGTTGCAAGATATTGTCTTTGAAACCATTCCTGATAACGTTTATGATTTCCAAATCTTACTTGACTAGTTAAAAAAACTAATTTCTTTTCCATATCTGGAGTTAACCTTGATTGTAAAAATCTTCGAGAAGTTCTTGCCTGTAATAGCTGTAATATTCCAATAAAATTAGAACTTAGAGATTTTGGATATAATAACAAGTCTTTCCATAATAATTCAAATTCTGGTATTCGAGCAACATTTTGTAATAATCTAACCAAATCTCTACAAATTAAATATGAATGGATAAAATATAATTTTTGATATTTTATAGAAAATTTATGAACAAAGTTATTACAATTAATATTACCTTCCAATAACTAAGCAATCAGTCATTTTTTCTCTTATTAATGAAACTATAAAAATAATTTCTCTTTGTCTAAGGTTAGTTAAATGTGCTGCACCATGATCTTCTATCAATCTAAGATATGTGTAAACAACGGATGCCACTAGAAATGGAAATCTGTCTAACCAGGATCTATTCTCTTGAAAAATATCTAAGAGTGAATCAATAAGAAACACATTTCGTTGAGAAATATCTCCACCAGCAGCATGTCTTAGTAAACTTAAGCACAGATTATCAACATTACTTACATTAGTTCTTATCATCTCACGAATCAACCAAAGAAGTTGACTTCTGGCTACATCATTCAATTTTAAATATTTCTCAAGAACCATCTGATTAAGATGAACCAAAACAATACTTAAGCCATCACGAGTTACCAAAGTTAAATCTCTATAACTCCTTGCTGCTTCCTGAGGATTTGTAAGAATTACTACCAAAAGACCTAAACATACTTCTTCATAAATTTTATCTTTGCAGACAGCATTATTAAGACTATCATGAAATTCTTTTTCTGACAATCCACTACTTAAATTTTGTAATGCTATGTAACAATGTTCCAATTTCTATGAAGCAAAGAAAAACTTATTTTATATAAAATAAAAATTATTTAATGTAGAGTATTAAGGTATGAGACGCTCTCAATCAATATTAATAAAAGTTAAATTTATATTGTATCTACTAAATAATTTGAGAGTCTATTACTATGTATTAATGAGCGCTCAAAAAAATATAATATTTCTACTTAAAACCATTAGCAAAACAACCTTACCTCTTCTAACTCATCTTTACTTTCAATACAAGATACAAACATTAGCCGTGTGGCTGATAGTGACTTTATCTGTTCCATGGATTAAATTATCTATATATATATTGTTTGAACTTTGACGTGTGACACTAACAACAGAAATGTACTTGGTGATGGCTTAATAACAGTATGACGGCCTTAGCAGAGTAAAAGAATAACGGGAGGTAAGGGCGATTCCACATGCTCCCTTTCCCCTGGGTATTCCCCGTACCTCTTCCCCCTCCGAATTTCTCATCGAGTTTCCTATCTTGATTATTACGCGTTCATTCGAGAGTTCGATATTCAACAGAAGAATAGCATCTATATAATTTTTAGATAAAAGGTTTTTATCGTATTAAGATTTAAAATTATTAAAATTGTTGACATGTTGCAAATGTAATTGAAAAAGCAGCATTATAAGTTATTATTAATTTCCTTCATTTTGGAGCAACACAAAACGCAAAATTGGAGCAATGAACATTGATCTATGTAGATGCGATTTTTCTGTTGAATATCGAACTCTTGAATGAACGCGTAATAATCAAGATAGGAAACTCGATGAAGAATTCGGAGGGGGAAGAGGTACGAGGAATACCCAGGGGAAGGGGAGCATGTGGAATCGCCCTAATATGCCCCAAGCACAATAGTCCGTAATTTGTTCGGCGGACACGCCAATTCACTAGATCGTGCCTAGGGAATTTTTAGAGCCAACTGTAAGAAAATAAATTCAATTTCAGGCATTATGCCCTAAGAAAAATATTCCGCAATTTATTGTCTTACAGTTGGCTCTAAAAATTCCCTAGGTACGATCTAGTAAATTGGCGTGTCTGCCGAACAAATTGCGGACTATTGTGCTTGTGTCAATAGCAATGAATAAAGACGCTTATAGAAGCGTACTTTTAAATGGGGAATTTCGTCAAAAAATGAGTTAGTTCTATTACCCAGCTACTTAGGAGCGCGGTGGCGTAACGGATAGAGCTCTTGCCTTCAACGCGGTGGGCACGGGTTCGAATCCTGGCCAGGCACCTCTGACTTATTTTCGAAAGAAAATTAGTGTATGTGCTACACATATCGCGACTCTTAAAAAATCCGACCTCATTGAGTATCGGCTGATTGTTGGTCACAAAAGTGGCTGACCATCCATCGGTAGTCAAAGTTTTCGGTATGGTGGGTCTGACAGTCTAGCCTGATGTAATGTGTTAAACGGGTACCGGGCTGGACTCCCTCGACTTCACCATATAAAAAGGTTAATCATATAGAGGACAAAATCCTTTATATATTAATCTTTTTTCTAAAAAAAAAAAAAAAAAAAAAATTACCCAGCTACTTGGGGATGCCACCAAATCCCATGTATTTATATATATATATATATATATATATATATATATATTTAGCACATTTTTCATATGTATTCGGATGTCCAAGTCCCGTTTGGCGGCGCCACAACTGTGATTGAAACGTATAATAAGGTCAGGTGATATGTGGTGGCAAGTTCAAACTTGCCTATTTTAATTGAAAAATGTTAAATAGAAATTAACAAAAACCAAAATGGCTTTAATTACAGTAAACTTTCAATAATATTTCTTATTCTAATTAAATTTGTTTAGGGTAACTAATATTTTAACCTTTTGTTTACTTGTCTACGTCTGCCGTGTGCTGTCTGCTTATTATACGTTTCACAGCTTCGCTAAGCTGTCGCTACGGGTGCCACTTTTGCTTGGACATCCCAATAGATATACGAATAATGTTAAAGTGTAACCCAGGGGGCTGCTCTAGAAAATTGCACAACTCTGTATCACAGAGACAGAAGATATGTAATCAATGTGCTGATAGCATATATCGATACACTAAGTTTATCGCTCTAGAGCAACCACTCTGATTACTCGGAAAAAGTTCTAAATTTATTTTATTTTTAATAATTCCACAAGTTAATAACTTGGAAATTATTTTCTCCTAGGAGAAGATCCAAAAATATGATAAGCGTCGGCTCTCCGTAAATCGAAGAGCTTCTACAAACAAACGCGAAATATTAAAACCTCTTATACTTTTTATATTTCTGTAAAAAATAACCAGCTGGATATCCAGGTGGATTATCTATTTGGATATCCAGGTGGATATCACTCTGATCGAGTTGGATATCACTCTGATCGAGTTGGATATCACTCTGATCGAATTGGATATCACTCTAATCGATTTGGATATCACTCTGATCTTCATTCACCTGGATGCAGCTAAAATCCATTTGGATATTTTTTACGAAAACTTATAATTAGGCATTATAAGCATCTGTATAACATAACAGTTGGATTAATAAAATCGAAAAATTAAGAAGTAATTTTATCAAATAATTTACTGAAAAGCATACTTTATAATTTTTCGATTTTATTAATCCAACTGGATATCCAAGAGGATAATCCTCCTAAATAATTTTGATTTGGGTAAAATTTTCAATTTTCTTTTATTAGTAGTATTATTATGTTATACAGATGCTTATAATACCTAATTATAAGTTTTCGTAAAAAATCTCCAAATGGATTTTAGCTGCATCCAGGTGAATAAAGATCAGAGTGATATCCACCTGAATATCCAAGTAGATAATCTACCTGGATATCCAGCTGGTTATTTTTAACAGGTATCTGGGAGGTTGCTCTAGAAAAATACACAACTCTGTATCACAGAGACAGAAGATGTGAAATCAATGTGCTGAACAAAGGTAGCATATGTCGATACACTAAGTTCATCCCTCCAGAGCAACCCCCCTGTGTCTCCGAAATTTGGATAAGGGATCGAAAAATGAAGAAAAACGTCACCTAACAGTTAAAAACGTAAGTACTGAAAGAATGATTCGAATCGAAAATTGCTTTAATTTATCTTATAAGAGAGTTCACAATAGGATTCTGACTAAAGATTTTTTTAAGATGATAACTTAAAATTTCTATCGAATTTCTAAAAAAATGTTTATTTTATTGATATTTTTGAAGATGTCGCAATAGAATTTTTAGAAAAGATTTCTTAAAGATTACTTTTGTAAAGATTTCTTTTAAAAAATGCTAAAAGATATATAATACTTTTAGATAATTCCTAAAGAAATCTAAAATAAGATTTCTTTAGGGATAACTTCAAAAACACTGTGTTTATTGGGTAACCACATAAGTGTTGTGCTGTGCCATTAATTTCAAAACGATTCACCGTTTCTAAATTGAGATACAGAACTATAAAATTACAATTTTAAACAAATTCACGTCCTAATTTCAATGTTAAAGTTTCCCATATCTCAATTGAGAAATAGTGAATCGTATTGAAATTTACGGCGTGACCAGGGTTGGTTTAGCGTTAATGTACGATCACAGTTTATGGCTGTAACAGCGCCACCGCGACTTGATTTTTAACTAACACACGAGTTCGAAATTAAAATTCGGATACTTTTATTGTAATTTAATATTGCAAAATAAAATATTTCTTTGATTTTTCCTAATACATAACTTTATTTGTTGAAAAAAATTTATTTTTCATCAATATAACGTTAAAATGATTTGGATTTAAATTTCGAACTCGTGTGTTAGTTAAAAATCAAGTCGCGGTGGCGCTGTTACTCGCTGTTACAGTCATGAACTGTGATCGTACATTAACGCTAAACCAACCCTGGGCGTGACTCGGCAAAGCACGGCACTTATTTGACTAGTCCCTAAGGCTTGAATTAATAGTCGACACTTAACACTCAGTTCTCAACCCTCAGATCTTTAAGGTAGCTCGTACCAAAAATGAAAAATTTACGAATGAAACCAAAATGTAGGAGGTTGTTCTTTAAGTTAAAATGCATGCAAAAAATCAGACCTGGTTTCCAGGGAAAATTTCAAGAAAAAGTCTTTTGAAAATGCTGCGTTCACTGACATTTTAACATTGTTCATATGGTAGATACTCGATTTTCCTACAGTTACAATCGAACATTTGCATCTAAAGATTTACTACCGCTCTAAAAAACTAAATATAAATACTTTATTTAACAAGCTTTCCAATGGTATATTGAATGGTATGTGTATCCAGGGATTTTTCAGAAATATTACGAAAAAAATCTAAAAATTTATTGATTTTCTTAGGAGAAATTTTCTTGAAACAAAAGTCTGTTTTTGGAGGTTAGCTCACGCGAAATTCAAAATATTGAAATGACGATTTGTTATTAAAATCTTTTAAATATTTACAGAATATAAATTTTTAAAACATTCATATAAATATTTATATAAAAAATAAAAATAAAGTAAATAAAATAATAAAGATTATTTCTTTTTAGGTATTATAATTAATAAATAACATCTGCTAGTAATATATATGTATATACGCGCGATATTTTCTGCAGTCGCAACAACAAAAGTCAATAGAGTTTCACTTATACTCATTTGACTTTAGTTGCGCGGTGCGAGCTACCTTAAGTTTCATTGTTCCGTGTTTCTTACGAAGGTAGATACATGTTTATAGGGAATACGGAACAATGAAACTTTAAGATTTGAGAACTGAGTACTGACTAGGAGAGTATCAGAACTCTGGATCACGAATTTTGCTCAAACTTTGGAAATTTCCAAATGTCAAAATATGAAAGAAAATAGAATTTTAGACACTAACACTCAATATTTCCCTAGTTATAGGCAATTAAAGAAAATCACTAAAAAAGTTACTAGATTTTTAAACTCATATAGTCCCTTAGCATTGATAGCTAGAAGCTTGAAACTTTTTTTAAATGAAAGCTGAGCTCAAATCCTTTCGAGATAGTAGTTATAGCATGCCAAGATATTATTTTTTCCCAAAGTTATAGCGTGATGAACATTGGACCTGATTTTTCTTTTTAAAACATTAATTAATAACAAAAGTTGAAATTGGGTCTAATGTTTATTACGTTATAACTTTGGGAAAAAATAATATTTTGACATGCTATAACTACTAATTCAAAAGTATTTGAGCTCAGCTTTCATTTCAAAAAAATTTCAAGCTTCTAACTATCAATGCTAAGGAACTATATGCGTTTAAAAATCTAGTAACTTTTTTAGTGGTTTTCTTTAATTGCCTATAACTAGGGAAATATCTAGCGTTGGTGTCTAAAATTCTGTTTCCTTTCATATTTTGACATTTGGAAACTTATTCCAAAGTTTGAGCAAAATCCGTGATCCGGAGTTGTGATACTCTCCTAGTGAGTGTTGAGTGTCGACTATAAATTCGAGCCTAAGGTGAATATAAAGGTGTTTATGCTCTTGTTATGAACCACGGTCGTACACGGAAAAAACTTTGGTTGATTCTTTTGAGTGACAGTAGCGCCATAGTTCAATGATATGTAGGGTTTATGTTGTAGGTTGTAGGATTTATGTGTTGGACCAAAAAGGTTTTTTTGACACTCCGTGCGAGAAGCTCGATTTCACGCACGCTGTACAAAGTGACACGTGCGAAAATGGAGCTTCTCACACGTCGTGTCAAAAAATAGTGTTTGATTCTCGTGCGAGAAAGTGATTTCTTACTCGTGTGACCTTTTCACGCTCGCTTCGCTCGGGTGCAAACCGCCACACGAGTAAAAAATCACTTTATCGCACTAGTACCGAAATATACTATTATATTATCCCAATAAGGCCAGGCTCGGATGCTCTGGCATATAATAAATCTGACTCCAAATTCCAATCTTAACCCAAATCAAACGTGTCCCCAGGAAGCCAAATAAACTACAACGGAAATTTTGAATTATCAGTATTTATTTAATACTTATCGCCAGCCAACCGCTAACACGCTGTGTACTCTACAAGAGACAGTACACCACTGATCGTGATGACTTCGTCAGTTCGTCTCTCTACATGAGACTGATTTTGCGCTTGCACATTTATATCTATACACAGTTACATGAGCACCGCAACTTAGCTATGCTAACGCCATATAGCTCCCCCTCAAATGTTGACTAGGGAATTTTTACAATGTTTACAAGTCTTTAACATTTTTTTTTTATAATATACTTTTTTACATGTTGGAACTAATAAAATTATCTGGTCAACATTGACCTTATTATAATATGTTATATTACATTGTTTTTACATTGTTTTTCTTTTTAAATTGTTGCATATTAATACATTTAATACATTTTATATTGAAAAAATTATTTCTACTTGATAACAGCGTGATAGCTTTTACAATTGGCTCGTCTTTTAATACATTTTTTTAACATTTAAAAATTCTTTTAATACATTTTTTATCGCTTTTACATTTCAAAAACGCAATACAATTTTTGTCCGCTTTTACATTTCAAAAACGCAATACAATTTTTTTAATCGTAGTACAATCTTTATTCGCAGTACAATCTTTAATCGCAGTACAATTCTCATTCGCTTTTACATTTCAAAAACGTAATTTTAACATCCTCTTTTTTACTTAAACGCAGTTATTCTTACATTTTTTTTATTTCTTTACATTTATTCGTTTTTTCTTTTTTTATTATTACTTTTAATTTAATACTTTTTTGTATAACTACGTTATTTAATATTTGCGTGTGCGAAATTTTATTTACTTTTAAAGATTTACGAGAATAAAATTCTACGATACAACATTGCTCTGAAATACGATTTTTCATTTTAAGATTTGTATATAATCTCAAGTTCGTTACCCATTTGGGTCCATGTTACTCTATTTGATCTAAATATCTTGTTCTGTCTGTACTGCTGCAATACATTGCATTTAACTAATTTAATATACACTTCACTGGTCAATGCAAATATTCTTATCAAAAAATCCAATACTAAAACTTTTGTTTTCTTTTTACCTAATAAATTATTTACTATTAATTCTTTTAATTTTTCAGTTTGCATTGATTCTAACGTGGCATTAAGTGAAGTATTGTAATTTATGTGTAAAATTTCTAGATTTATGCAATTATGTAAATTAATCATGTCTCTAGTTATGACATTTGTTAAATTTAGTTGTTTAACATTTGGCATACAAGCCACCAAAGCGTTAGCTATCTCATCTATGTTTCCATTATTGAGAAAACTTTTTTTTTCTAATGTATTTGCTATCTGCAGTGGAGGTCTGTATGCGAAAGGTACACATTTTTCAGTTCGCACTGTATATACGAAATTAAATTCTTTCAGGGTGTTTTCACCACTGAATACAGCCTCTAATATCATACTGACCCATGCATCTTGGTCAATGCAATTAAAGTCTTTTACTGTCAGTGTAGCTAATACTTTATTTTCCCCGTCAAAAACGTTTAGCTAAAAAAATTAGTTAAAAATATAGCTGAAAATACAGCTAAAAATATAGCTATATTTAGCAGGAATATAGCTATATTCATCTCGATTTTTTAGGTAAAAATCCAGTTATTTTTTAGGTAAAAATCCAGTTAATATTTTGAGTTTCTTGTAACAGCGGAAAATATAACTGTATTTTCAACTGTATTTTTAGCTGTATTTTTAATTGTATTTTTAGCTAATTTTTTGAGCTAATCGTTTTCGACGAGGATAACAATAGCTGATAATATAGCTAAATTTTCAGCTATATTTTGAGCTGTATTTTTAGCTTAAATTATTTTATAATTTCACGGGATAATAACTCGTTAGTTATATTCCTGTAAAAGAAAGTTCCAAAAGTATCTTGCTCTTTTATACCTATGGCCTCAAAATTTGTTAATGGAATCGTAAAATTTAGAGATCCGCCACCTAGCGACGTGAAGTGAACTTCCCTGTCTTTAATTATTGATTAATGCTACGTCGCAAGGTGGCGTTTCTCTAAATTTTACGATTCCATCGACAAATTTTGAGGACACAGGTATAAAAGAGCAAGATACTTTGTGCCAAAACGTAGAAGCTCTTCGATCTTCGGAGAGCTGACACTAAGAGGATCACCTCATTTTTGGAACTTTCTTTTACAGGAAAATAACTAACAAGTTATTATTCCGTGAAATTATAAAATAATTTAAGCTAAAAATACAGCTAAAAATATAACTGAAAATTTAGCTATATTATCAGCTATTGTTATCCTCGTCGAAAATGATTAGCTCAAAAAATTAGCTAAAAATACAGTTAAAAATACAGCTAAAAATACAGCTGAAAATACAGTTATATTTTCCGCTGTTACAAGAGACTCAAAATATTAACTGGATTTTTACCTAAAAAATAACTGGATTTTTACCTAAAAAATCGAGATGAATATAGCTATATTCCAGCTAAATATAGCTGTATTTTTAGCTGTATTTTTAGCTATATTTGTAGCTAATTTTTTTAGCTAAACGTTTTTGACGGGGTTGTTTTACATAATTGCTTAAGGCCACTACTAGTATCTTTTTACACCTACTTATCACTAATTCTGTAATATTTACAAACGCTTCACAGCGCAACGCTCTAAATCTAATAAAAGAGTTACTATGTACACTAAATCGCTCGAGACCCCCGACCCAGAGGTCATCGTCGATTCTATCGAAAGTTTCGCCTAACCTAAGCTCCTTCACATCGAATCTCCTAGCTACTAAGTCAAGTGTTCGTCTGCATGGTATAACCTTGGTCAAATCCAGCTTACCAATTTGAATCTTCCTATTATCTGGCCATACTTTACCTTGAATGTAGATTACTTTATTTACTGTAGGGGTACTTGTCCCGCTGAAAGTCATGTTTTTAAACTTAAAATCGCCTGCATCTCTGCACATTAGTTGTTCACCATTCACAGTTTGATATCTGGAGATACTAGAGTCGAAATCAGTTGTTAGTCCATAAAAACGTGTGTTGTAATACGTTGCCTTAAAGAAGTTAAACAAATCTTCGGGTGCTAAATGTTGTCCAATGTTCCAAACCAATAACTGGCTGTTGATTACTTCAAAAACGTTTTTCTCAAAAAATTCTATTTTAGGCTTGTTGTTCTTTAAAACTGACCCGGTTTGTTGACCTGTTTCTTCTGGTTTTACTCTGATTCGACTCCTTGATCCACCGTTGTATGTCCAGATTAGCTGGTTTCTGGCCGACTTGATCTGAAATTTACATTGTAACGTTTTTATTTCCCGCGGGTGGGAAATATTACGTCTTTACCTCCTGTTGCCAGACGCTTCAGTGAGTGACCAGGGTTCGAGGCAGGAGGTCGGTTAGAACGGACGGTGGAAAGATGAAGGATAGTAAACGGGTTGACACGTTTGTTTATACTAGGGAGTACCAGGGCTTTATTGTACTCTGAAACTCATATACTACAACGACGTATAACAATAATAATGAAAGGTAATAAATTAACCTAAATTATATAAACCAAAAATAACTAACCTAATATGTGTACGCAAGATACAAAGAAATAAAGATTGAATTTAATATGTGCCACTTGACGGCTTTATGCGCCTCTTGTTGGCGACGGAAATAAATGGAATCAAAAATAATTGAAATTAACTTTATATTTAATAATAGTCGAATTAGACTAACGGCGGTTAACGGCCTGGACGGTTTTAATGAACAAACAAAATCATAACAATTATAATGTTAATAAACTAATATAGTAACGGTGGGTGGATGATACCCTTAATGCGGTAGCGCGGAATATGGCTGAAGGCCTGTGATTCTCTAATACGCGACAACCCCACGTGGTTAGAGAAATCTTAGCTTGCCTCTTTCCGGCGGCGGCAATAGGTGGGAAACACCCTTAATGCTGACTTAATACTACAGTTATAATAGGTGGAAAAACACCTTAAAGTTATTATGAACTAATCTTAGACAGAATGTCTTGTATACGGATCAGCGCGGCGGCTCGGTAGTAATGTAACGGTTCGGTGGAAATCACCCTTAATATCAAATATTAGTTAATAATGAATTAATAAGAATTACTATTTACAAAAGGCCGGTACGGCGGCTCGGCGGTATAAACTAATATGATCTTATATTAAGTTAAACTAAACTAATATTTACAGGACGGGCGGTACGGCGGTACAGCGGTACGGCGGTGCGGAAGTGCATCGGCGGTTCTCTCGGTCGCATTTTATCTAAGCCAGCGAGCACACTCGGCAAAGATTAATTGCGTCTCGACTTGCTTCTAATGGTTTGATACATTAGAGCGAGCGAGAGAGAGTGGCTTTTCTTATAAGGCATAGGAGCCTCCTATAAGAAAGCCAGTACTGTATACTGCTTTCTCTCTCTAGGCCAGCGAGCGCACTCGGCTAAGAGAGAGGGAGAGCACAGTACCCAATGCCTCGACTCTTCGTTGAGGCTTAGCTCTTATATCTACCCGAGCTCGCTGTTCCTCTTGCGGGAGCAGCAAAAACTGACAGCACCTGGCGGTTGAACCTGTTACTATCGTGCCTCGCGGGAGATTTGAATAACCTGTCTGCACGATTATGAATAATCGTTGCAACATGAACTGGCCAGTGTCTGACGCTTGATAATTGCGAACCATTGATCTTTCCTTTTTAAAATTCTTTCGATGTAAAAGTCACTCAGGCCATTCTCTTCGAAAAACGTTTCGATCTGATTTACTGTGGGTTCAAAGTAGAGGTTGTACATAAACAACCTTAATACTGGAACTCCTCCTTTAAACAATACAGGTAGTTGCGGTTTATATGTGTGTATTTCATTATTGAAGGTGTTACTAGCACGCATGGTTAATCTTAACCCTTTTGATTCATTTTTGCTTTGTGTTTCATTCTGAAACTCCTCCAATAGCAAGTCTGTCATAAAGCAGTCATGTTTAGCTGAATCGCTACATGCTGCTACCTTATATTCGTTAACTTGCTTCCGCAACTCCTGAATTTCCTCCATCCTAAAATAGAATATTTACAACTATTTACTACTATTTACACTTGCAGAATTCACTTAATTCTAAGTCTTTTACTCTTATTTATTAACTATTTACAAGGGTCTCTTATTATTTTAATACTGCGCAGTTCAGATCTATTTATTTGACTAGTCTTTCTTATATTCTTTTTATATAATTTACATTTTATCACTCTTCTCCGTCAGAGATCGCGCAAGCAAGCCGATCCCTGCTCAAAGAGGGTGGAGGACTAATATACCTCAAGCCTGAGTCGACACACAATCACGAGTCTGCTCACAGGTTCGAGTGAAGTCATAGTCCATGATAGGTATACGGTTAATTTCCGCACCTGTCTTATAAAATATATTCTGTACTTCATGGTACTGTGGTGTGTCGGTGACTTTCATCATCAAATTCCATAAAGTACTTAATGAACTCGGGTACCTCCCTGCCTTCAAAGCAGTTTGTCAAGAATTGCTTAGGTTTATTAAAGGCTTCTAGTTTGCTAGCCATAACTGCAATCTTGAGGTTAAACTTTTGCCAAGGCAGTACGCCGCCCAAACAAGTTATGACGACGTATAGCAGGCTTTCAATATCGTCCCTGGATGAAGCTACATGTGCATATCTATCACGGCTTGAGTAATTTTGCCTCTCTTTATTTTGTTCTATGAATTCAGCCTGTTTCCCATTAATAGGAGATAACAGACCTAATCCTGCCAAATATACTTGGTAGCTGTTTTTATTGTTCATAATTACTTTACTAGGCCTTATATCTGTGTGTGCAAATCCAGCGTCGTGGATATACTCTATATTGCACAACATCTGCCATGCTAATTAGCATGTATCTGCAATACCAATATTTGCATTATTTCTTATTAAGATTTTACTCAAGTCTTCACCCAGTTGTTCATATATGGCGAATCTATATTTATTTCTTTTAAATTGGTACAAACCAGTACCTATTAATGCAGGCAATCCAATATAGAGTACTTCTTTGTCTCTCATATATTGATCCCTATACTCAGTGGTGGCGTAGCGTAACAAGAACTCAATTTCCGTACGCAATGTATTGTCTGCCTCAGGTTTGACTTTAACAATAGCCTCACGATCCTTTATCGTCTCTGAGTGACTTAAAATTGCTTTATAGACATGGTGGGAATTATGACTGTGTATTTCCTCGCCAATGTACCATTTATCACCACCACGAGCCGTAACAACCCTGTTTATTGGCACAGGTGCTACTTCTTTGTGTTTAACTTGATCAGGTGTAGGTCGTTCGTAAGTTTGTATTTCGACCTCTTCATTGAACCTGATTTGTCTCTGGTTACTGGTCGTATTTGGTGGTACATCCTCTGAGGCTTCACTTACTTCCTCATGATGGTGTACATCAGCTGCGGTTTGAATTTCATTTCCAGCTGTCAATTTACCTGGAGCATTACTTGCAGTTTGGCTATTGTCGTTATTATCAAGATTAGTTTCGATTTCGTCTGCTACATAATGCCAACGAAGATAGACGCTTATAGAAGCGTACTTCTGGGTTAACTTTGGGGGCCCAGCTTTTGGAGGACATTTAACATTACGTGTATATCTATATATATGAAAACATCGGTATATATAGATATAGAAATACATGGCATTTTAGTAGCGCCACCATGCGGCTGGAGGACATAAGCTTTAGATTTGAGCCCCTGTCCGCCCATTTAAAGTACGCTTCTATAAGCGTCTATCTTCGTTGATAATGCGCTGGTTTGAGTAATTCTATATTTACGAGCTTTTGCTCCCCGTTTATGTCAATTAAGACGTCTTTACCGTTTTGCTTTCTTTCTAAAATTTTATGAGGTCCAGTGAATGGCCTGTCTAACCCTATTTTAAGTGCCTTTCGCCTGTAAAAGACGTGTGTGCACGTTTCCAGGTCCTTAAAAACAAAAGGTTTGATGTTATTATGGTGTGAAACTGGGATAGGTTTTAAGTCTCTCATGTATTCTTTAAACTCTTCTAAAAAGAATCTTTTATTAGGTTCTGTCTCGCCATATGCACAAAACTCGCCTGATATCCTTAAATAAGTACCATATACTAAGTCTGCTGGACATGCGTGAACATTGCTTTTAATGCTAGTACGCAGCCCAAGCAATACACTGGGTAATTTATTAGCCCAGTCGGCGGTCTGAGTCTGACATTTAATGGCGTTTTTATTGCGAGTTCGATGTCATCTCAATCATGCCGTTCGATTGAGGATGGTATGGCGCAGTCCGGATTCTTTTACACCCAATTAAATCCATCAAGGCGTCGAATATCTGAGATTCGAATTGTACACCCTGATCTGATGTTATATACAATGGTGCGCCAAAACGAGAGATCCAATTATTAAAGAAAGCCTTAGCTATAGTTGGTGCTGTGGTCTCACTTAGTGGAACTGCTTCTGGCCATCGAGTATAACGATCTATCATCGTTAGTATATATTTACATTTATTACTCTCTGGCAATGGGCCTACAATGTCTATGTGAACATGTGTGAATCTACCTTCAGTAGCTTTAAATTGCTCTGGAATCAGTTTATTATGACGGGTAATTTTTGATTGCTGACAAGCAATACAAGACTTACACCATTTGGTGATGTCTCTTCTCATATTAGGCCATACAAATTTTCTTCTGACCAAGCTCTCTGTGATTCTAGCACTAGGGTGGGCTGAATGATGGAATAGTTCAAAAACTTCTTTTCTTAGTTTACTTGGTATATATGGTCTAATCATTTGACCTTGTAAATCACAGAATAGAGCTGCATCAGTTTGATTTTGCGAGAATTTCAATTTCTGCAAGTGCAACGGATGATGTGGATCTGCTGCTATTTCAGTCAGTTGATCATCATCATTCTGTGCCTGTGCCAGTCTTTCAAGGTCTATGGCAGTGGGTACGCTGAATGCGTCCATCTTCATTAACATCTGAGCAAAGTCAGGGTGATACATGAGCTCTGGATCATTCCAGTCAAATATCGTTGGCGAGCAAATACTGTCTATGCGTGACAGAGCATCTGCAACAGGGTTCTCAACACCTGCTACATGACAGATTTCGCAATCGAATTCTGAAATGTACGCAAGCTGCCTAATGCGCCTTGAGCTCGCTTTGTCAGCACTCTGTGTTAAAACATAGACAAGTGGTTTGTAATCAGTATAGACCTTGAATTTCCTGGCATCGAGATAGTAATGGAAATATCTTATTGCCTCATATATTGCTGTCAGTTCCCGATCGTTTGTGTGGTAATTTAATTGCGCTGGCGAGAACTTTTTAGAGAAAAAGGCCAACGGCTGCCATTCTCCCTCTTTAAGTTGTTCTAAGGCTGCGCCCATAGCATAATCTGAAGCGTCTGTGCTGATGCGTATTTCTGCAGTTTCGTCAGGAAACGCCAAATATGACGCATCGGCTAACTCTTTCTTTGCTTTATCAAAGGCTTTTTCGGCTTCAGTCGTCCATTCGATTGGACGTTTATCTTTCTTTTTTGCATCCTTGATGTAGCTATTTAGCAGTCTATGGTTTTGAGCAGCCTTTGGTAAACTTTTTCGGTAAAAGTTAATCATTCCGAGAAACCTTCGCATTTCATCCACATTTTTAGGTTTCGGATACTCTTTAATAGCTTTGACCTTCTCGGGTATAGGTCTAAATCCTTTTTCAGTTATTAAATAACCGAGAAAGGTCAGTTCTCTTACGCCAAAAACGCATTCATCTATGTTTAAATGTAAATTAAATTTCTTTAATCTGTCAAGCACTTGTTTCAGATGTGCCTCATGTTCTTCTTCATTGGCAGAAGCTATTTATATGTCATCGATGTAACAAAATACATTCTTAAGGTCTCCTAGAGCTCCATTCACATAACGCTGGAAGGATTGTGCAGCATTTCTTAGGCCAAACGTCATGTAATTGTATTCGAACAAACCGAATGGTGTAATTACGGACGTTTTTTGAATGCTATCTTTCTCCACTGGAATCTGATGGTATGCCTTTTGTAAATCTAATGATGTAAATACCTTCATACCATTTAGTCCTGTGGGGAAATCCTGAATATTCGGTACTGGGTACCTGTCGGGAACTGTGACATTATTTAATTGTCTATAGTCACCGCAGATACGCCATCCGCCATTTTTCTTTTTTACCATGTGGATGGGACTAGCCCAAGGACTTTCTGAAGGTTTGCAGATTCCAGCTTCACATAGCGCTTTAAATTCTTTCTTGGCTGCATCTAGTTTCTCTGGAGATAACCTTCTAACTTTCTGAGCCAATGGTGGTCCATTCGTTCTGATGTAATGTTCCGCACCATCATTCACACGTGTTTGGTTTTGAGTAACACCTACAACGCTTGGATACTGAGATAATAAATATGAATATTTGTGTGACGGGTCGATAAAATATAACTGTATTTCTTTGTATTTTCTTGGTTTCAAAGGTGTTGAGAGAGCTGTTTCGCCATCTATTAATTTTCTCTTCTTGAGATCTGGTAATAGATGGTATTTTTCTAAAATATCCGCGCCTATAATTGTGTATGGTACGTCTGCCATTAAAAAATTCTATATTGTAGGTCGTCGTAGACCAATGTTCAGCTCCCGCCTTGATAATCCATAGGTGTTAATGGGAGTGTTATTTGAAGCGTATAACTTCAATGCTTGAGGCTCTTCTTTGCTCAACCTTGGTTTAGGTATCACTGAGACCTCTGCTCCCGAATCCACCAAGAAATACTTTCTGCTGTTATTATCATAAATAAAGAGGCGTTTCGTAGGTGTTCCCTGAATATGCGCCTCTGTCCATTCAGGGTTGATTAGTTTCCCGTCTCATTACAATCCATACGTTGATTTTTTCTGGGTGTTACATGTGAGTTTTGTGTTCTTTCTTTATCTTTTTCTAAATGAGAGTCTCTTGTTCTCTTATTGGTGTCTCCATTGAAGTTTCTCCAACCGCATGGTTGTTGACACCTATACGAGTTGTTTCTATATTTTTGGTGAAATTTGCACCATGGCGTTCTCCTAGGTTCTTTATTATTAAACAAGTTCTTTCTCTTTAAATTTTCTCTATTAGGGCTCGTAGAACGATTCCGAACGTCTTTGTTGTTTCTATTGACTGATTTACTACGACTTCGGTTATCACTGTTGTGTGTTGTGTATGCATCCAGTCTCGCTGTTACTTGCGCCAACTCACTGGTCAACTTGGTTAGCATTTCGCCACTGTGATCTGTTACCTTTTTAAATTCGTTTTGCTGTTCATGAGCATACAGTTTTGCTATGTGGTCAGCTTTTTCTATATTACTCTTCTCGTTGACTTCAGTAAGTTCCTTATCTAATTGGACTTTAATGTAAGTTGGCAATCTATCTTGCCAGAGCTTTAAAACTGTAAGTCTAGGGACTTGATTGTCAGCGAGATGAAATAAATCATTAAAAAATTCTGATGGCTTTTTCTTATTAGATTCTTTTCTATCAAACAGTAGCCTTAGTTTATCTTCTTTAGTGAGCGCGAAGCGATCTAGTAAAATCTTTTTCAACTCTTCATATTTATTTGTTTCAGACAGGCATCTGGTAGCTTCTGACACGTTCCGAATGACTTCAGGACCCAGGTTTTGTATTAAATTATAGTATTTACTTTCATCAGTAACAATCCTTTTAAATTGCAACTGATTTTCAAAAATTCTGAACCAAGCCTCTGGTTCTTTAGTCCAAAAATTTTGGAACTTGACCTCTTTTGTATATAGTCCAACTACAGCCTGGGCTGGAAGTGCAGCTACTTCATCTGCATCTTCAGACACTCTGACGGTGTCGTTCAGATTTCTATTTTGAACTGTGGCGAGTCTGGCTTCTTCTAACCGAATTGTCAAGTCTCTAGCTTCCTGCTGAGCACTTGCAGCCTGCGCTTTATATTCTTTTAATTGCTGTTCCATTCTTTTTTTCATAAGCGCTAACTCCTCGTCTTTTTTTCCTGTATCCGGCATTTTTCGTTTTTAAATCGAATTCAATTTGCTACCTAATGTGATATCTATTTATGCCCTATCTGAATATCCTAAATTCTAATTGCTTTTTGTAGTACTTGGGGTGTTAATTTTCTTCCGTGTACACACATCAACAGTATAGTTTTTCCCTAGGAGTACACACAGGTACCCTCACAATCGCTTTTAGCTAAACAACTCACACACCTCATTTGGTAACATGCACGGCACAACACATTCGCATACACGAAGGACTAAGACAGCCGCGTGAACGATCTTATTACTATACTCCAAACAATTTATTTTAGTTAAATTTACTTAATTATCGCTGAACGGCACTCTGTTTACCATTTCTTGCTTAGAGTCGCTCTACCAGCGTGGTGTCCCACTGAATGCAACCCTATTAAGTACTGCTTATAGCTGATGGCAGTTAGAATTACCGTGAGGCGATGCAAGCTTATCTGGATAACTACCTACTATATTTTTTATCAGATCGCTCGGCGTTCTGTCCCCCTATTCTGACTAAAATATTTTAATAGAAAGCGCAGCAAAACCTGTCTACCCTACTGACTCTCTAGGTCGGGGGTGTACGCATATTTTATCTTAAAATCATAAGAGAATCTCCGCCCGTCATTAATTCATGACGCTCGTTGCATCTTTCCGATTTCACTAATAAAACATTAGAATTTACATATATATTTAATATGTGTGCAGAGGTTCTCCCATGGTTGAGATTGGTTATAAAAGTCTACTTAAGAGCAGGCCGGATTCGCTGTCCTTGTCTAATTGGCATTTTTGTTATTTACTCAAGTATTAATCGGTGTATCTGCAAATTGAAGGTTATGCGCAATAGATATTATTATTACAAATATTTATGCACAAGAAAAAAAAAATCTACCGATTTGTTTTTGAGAAAAGTAAGGAACGCCGAAGTAAAAGATTATGTTTATAATATTTTCGCGTTCCTTACTTTTCTCAAAAACAAAGCGATAGATTTTTTTTTTCTTGTGCATAAATATTTGTAATAATAATATCTATTGCGCATAACCTTCAATTCGCAGATACACCGATTAATACTTGAGTAAATAACAAACAACTCAATTGTTACTCGGTCGGTATCAGGTTCTACTCCGGCCTGCCGTTAAGAAGTTATTTGAGTCGTGCCCGAATCGTGGCGACGGCAAAGGCGTTTCAATGTTTACAAGCTAAAAAAAAATTTTATGTACTACTTCAAACATTGTCATTAAGAAAAAGGTTTTAACGCCGCACAGTCGCCCCGCTTCGCGCAAGAGACAGCACTATAAAGCATGCACATTAAAATTTATCGGCATCGACACGTGCGCGACCTCACATTTACTTCCATAAAATGTTTAAATTTAATTTTTATCAAACTTTTAACTGCGACTGATAGCACACGTGGCAACACCAATTTTTATATAAAAATCTTTCAATTTAATTTTAAACGACAAAAACTTTTATAATATTCACATAAACGAATAGGATTCTCGATATTTTTTTAGTCAAACTTAATAATAAAATTTATCAATATCTTTCAATTTACTTTAGCAAAAAATAAAAACTTTCAATATGTTTCAATTCATTTAAACACGAAAAATCCTTCAAAATCACTTAATTTAACTATTTCGCATAATTATCGCCGATAACCAATCTCATTATACGCACTAAATGGCTTTCACTAAACACGCGAAATGGCTTTCACTAACGCGCGAGTTAAGGTTTTTAAGCTGACGTCATATCCGCACTAGAAATTTTGTTACGAAAATTACTATTTATTATCTTTTTATTTCTTTTTCTTTTTCAAAATAATTACTTTAGTGTATGGTGTACCGAGTTTCGTTAGTTAAACTTTATTATTTTTACTTTTCTTTTTTAGTACAAATTAATGTTGAGGAAGTTGTGTACTCTTAAATTTTTGTCGACGCTTCTAGCCATCCGTATGCCAATTGAGTTTCAAAATGGCGGGCTTTTTGTATCGCGTCGCAAAAATGGCGATTCACTAAGAATTCGCGTTATAATGGCGCACTTCCTCACTTCCGGCCGAATTTTTATTGATTTTCACTTTAGATATTATTTTTTTTCTTTAAATAAAAAAAATTCACTCACGTATATCGATTATTGCATGCACGCACTATTTTCACTTTATTTCTCTTTATACTTTTGTTCTAGATTCTTCGTATGTATATTTGATTTTGTTTTAGCTTTTCTCTTATCAAAATTTGTTATTATTCAAAATTTCGCACTTACGCAATTTCCTTTATTCAATTTTTCTTTCGTTCGATTATTTTTCTTTTATTCAATTCTTTTTTTCGTTCTATTATTTTTCTTTTATTCAATTCTTTTTTTCTTTTCAATATTTTACCATTACTCGTGTTTCTTTTCTTATAACTTTCTTTTCATTTATATCAACGTACTTTCTTTTTTCTTATGTTAAAAAATTTTTATCTTTTATGTATCAATATAATTTTTTTACTACTATTCTTTTTCTACTTTGCTTTTTCTCAATTATTTTGATTTGTTTGTATATAGAAAATTTTACTTTAATTTATTTTCTTTCTTACTATTTTTCTATTATTTAAAAAAAATTTACTTTCATTTATTTTCTTTCTTAACTAAATACCTTGCTGAGAACTTGTGAAGTTGCGTGTTGCGTGGAATGGCAGCCGGAAGTAACTTTTAGTGTAGCGTGGTTGACGATGGCTGTGGCGTCGATTTTCTTGTTGCTTTCTTTTAAAGGCTCCTGTCGTTGTCACCACTGTAGGGTTTATGTTGTAGGTTGTAGGATTTATGTTGTAGGTTGTAGGATTTATGTGTTGGGCCAAAAAGGTTTTTGTATTATCCCAATAAGGCCAGGCTCAGATCCTCTGGCATATAATAAATCTGACTCCAAATTCCAATCTTAACCCAAATCAAACGTGTCCCCAGGAAGCCAAATAAACTACGACGGAAATTTTGAATTATCAGTATTTATTTAATACTTATCGCCAGCCAATTGCTAGCACGCTGTGTACTCTACAAGAGATAGTACACCACTGATCGTGATGACTTCGTCAGTTCGTCTCTCTACATGAGACTGATTTTGCGCTTGCGCATTTACATCTATACGCAGTTACATGAGCGCTGCAACTTAGCTATGCTAACGCCATAGATATGTTCAAATACGCCATAGTCAATGACAAAGTTCCAATACGACCACTGGATTCGAAGTTAACTAGAATAATTTTGTCAAACGTCTGCCCCAGTATTCCTCATTACGTCTTAGAAGACTACTTAGACAATAACAACATAAAGAGAGGTTCTCCGATCATAACTTTAAAAGCAGCCATAACCGAAGAAGAATACAAGCATGTGTTGAGTGATCGAAGGCAAGTGTATGTAGAGCCTTCCGATATATCTAAGTTTCCCGTGATGCTTAAAATAAAATATGAAGGGGAAACATTCTTTATATTTCCCAGCACAGACACAATCAAATGTTTCCTCTGCAAACAAGAGGGACATATAGCAAAGACCTGCCAACTTAACAGTCAAGCCTCGGCCTCTTAAATTACAAACAATGAAATAACCACAGAAAGAGACATATCTCAAACAAACAATTCCACGGACCAAGCAAACGAAAAATCTAACCTGCTTAACACCATAGACGCTCCCGACTACACAGAAACAATAGCTAACGAAACCAACAACGAGAATGCAGTAAGTAATAGAGAACAAAGTGTAAAAAAAATTAATAACTCAATAGAAATCTTACACCTAAAATCACCGACAACAACATGCAAATAGATAACGTGGCTTTCAAAAGACTATATCCCGAGTCTCTAGCATCCTCTCAAACACAAAGCACCACAGAAGTAATAGCAACGTCAGAAATAGACTCATATTCGGATGCATCTCTCGAAGAGGAAGAGTTATCGGACAAAGCCACAAATAAATCTTTAAATATATCAAAATAATTTTTAAAAAACTCAAAATTTCCAACTCTTTAATCACCCCGCCTAACTTAAACAAATACCTTCTACCACTCGGAAAAATAGTAAATGATCAACAACAGGAATTTCCAATAAGTTTTTTAAACTTCAAGAGCTTCATCGCAAAACCTACACCAGCCAACACACCATCGAGATTGCTAAGGAACGCACAACGAACCTAGTCGACTTAAAAAATATGCTCAGAACTCTTTACCCCTATATCGAAACTGAAAGAATGAAAATCAGATTCACCAAGATTATGAAAAAATTAGATCAAGAAATAGCTAAAGAACATCCTTCAAACCAATAATGAATCAACAACACAATGAAAATAATAAAACAGAAAAAATAATTCTTCAATGGAATATCAACGGATACTGTAGATATTTGGAAAATCTACAGAAATTAATATACGAAAGAAACCCAGATTTATTATGCCTTTAGCAGATCCATTTTAAACTTGACAATCATGCCAATCTCAGAAGCTATAAATGCTTCCACACTAACAGACTTTCTAGCCATGCAAGTGGAGAAGTGGCAACCTATATAAAAAGCCATATCTACAGTAAAGAAATCCTTCAAAATACAAACTTGGAAGCAGTTGCTATCGAATATTACCTTCCTAACAGAATCACTATATGCAATGTTTATCTACCCAACAGCAAACAGCTACCATCAGATAGCTTAGCAAAGTTGAAATTACAACTACCATCACCGTATATAGTTATAGGAGACTTTAATGCCCACAATACAAATTAGGGCTCAGGAAACACAGACAGATGAGGTAAAATAGTGGAAGAGTGGATTGAAGAAGCAAACCTAAACATAGTAAATCTGGAACTTCCCACCCACTTCAACTCCTCGAATGGTACTGAAAATATCATAGATTTAGCAATAGCCACCGCAGACATTACGGAGAATCTTGACTGGGAAGTTTGTGACGACCTTCACAATAGCGACCATTATCCTATATTGTTACACGCTTGCTGAAGTACGACTAGCAGTCATCAAGAAAATAATTCATCATACGATCCATGAAATTTCAGGAAGGCGGATTGGAATCTATACAAATCAGAAGTTGATAATGACATCCAAAAGTTGAATGATCTATCTCAACTCACCAACCCAAATATAGACTTATTAATCGACACTTTAATAGACGAAGACAACCAAATAATCCATGAAACAACAGACATCGCCAACAAGTTCGCTTCCACCTTTTAAAAAAACTCCAGCAATAGCAACTATAACAAAGAATTTTTAGACTTCAAAAATAATTACAACTCCACTCAAGAAAAATACGATGACATTCCGGATACCCCTCTACTAAACGCTTCAATAGATGTAAATGAAATAACTCAAACACTCAACAACTGCAAAAACTCTAGTGCTGGTCCCGATGCTATTCACAATATCTTACTAAAAAACCTTTCCTTTTCGGCCATTCAATACATCCACAAAATATTTAACATTATCTGGTTACACAACATATTTCTGATTCAGTGGAGACTAGCCACAATAATACCGATCAACAAACCTGGCAAAGACTCTTTATCTCTTAAAAACTACAGACCTATATCCCTGACTTATCTGCAAATTCATAGGAAAAATAGTAAACAAAAGTTTAAAAACCTACCTCGAATCTAAAAATTACTTCTCTTAACTTCAAAGCGGCTTCAGACAAAATAAATCCACCATCAACCACATTATTTTGTTAGAATCCGAAATTTGCAACGCATTCAGAAAGAACCTACACTTGGCAGCAGTAGCACTGGATTTAGAAAAGGCCTATGAAACCATATGGAAAGATCGAGTGATCCACTTTCTCAAAAAACAAATAAGCGGCCATATACTCGCATTCATAGAAAACTTCCTAAAGGACAGGCTCATCCACGTAAAAGTAAACAATGTACTCTCAGACAGATTACCTCAAGAAAACGGAGTTCCACAGGGATCGGTAATCAGTGTCACTCTTTTCCTAATAGCTATAAATGAGCTTACAACTTGCATCGAAACCCCAACTAGATTCTGCTTATTTGCCGATGATCTGACAATATACACTACAGGAAAAGACTCTCAAATATATTCTGCAGAATACTCTAAATAATATCTTTTCATGATCTGCAACTACCGACTTCAAATTCTCCCCAACTTAAACCAACTATATTATTTTCTCAACTAAACAAGATGACTTCAAGATAACTCTCAATTTAAACAATCAACAGATACAAAAGGTCGAAGAAATTAATCTACTAGGGCTCACCTTTGATAGAAAACTAACATGGAAAAACCACATCAAACGTCTGAAATACAATGCCCACAACAGACTAAAAATAATAAAAACCTTAGCAGCTGAAACCTGGGGAGCGGACCAATCCATTCTACTAAACACATACAAAGTCACAGTGTTATCAAAAATAGATTACGGATGTATCATTTACGGCTCTTTAAAACACGCAAACTCCCTGGAACCTATCCACAATAAAGGTATCAAGATCGCACTAGGAGCTTATCATACCAGCCCTACTGCCAGCTTACTGGTGGAAAGTGACATGACTCCACTAAACTACTAAATAATAATAATTTACTGTTATTTATAGTTATTTACAAATATTTGTAATTTTTCACATTTATTCACATTTATTCACATTTATTCACATTTATTCACATTTATTAACAGTTATTAACACTTTTTCACACTTTTAAAAATTTTCACACGTATAATCGTTTTTTTTATATATACGCGAAAAATTTTGTAAATGTGAAAAACTGTTAATAACTGTTAATAAATGTGAAAAACTGTAAATATCTGTAATTCACTGTAAGTAATTGCAAATAAATATAAATAATTATAAATAAGTATAAATAATAATAAATTATTCACCAATTCTAAAATTTTGGAAAATGTGAGTAACTGTTAATAAATGTGTATAAATGTGTATAAATGTGAATAAATGTGAATAACTATAAATAATTATTAATATACATGACTTTCAGTTAATAATTGTTATTTAGCGTTCATAACTATTATTAACTATTATTAATTGTTATTAACTATTTTTTACTGTTATTAATTCTTATTAATGTCTCAATTGCGGTAGTTTATTACAATTATTAACAGTTATTCACAATTTCTCAAAAAAATTATTTTCATATGGGCATATGCCAAATTATTTATTATTTCTTGCATTTCCTTTTATGTTTTTCTAGCTTAAATTTTAGTTAAAATAATCGACAAACGCTCGACATTTAATCCGTGGATAAACAATAAGAGCAACGAGTTTCTGCGCCATGCTTCCCCCCTTGAGATTTACAATAAAGAAATTCGAAAAACTCTCTACCTTTATTTTTGTTCCTGTTTTGATATCCGCTTCCCCACAACGTCAGCCTTTTTCTCTGGTTAGTACGGTTGTCTCTGGAACTCGTGCGTTAGAAAAAACTTCTTCTTTCTTTTAATTTAATTTGCGTCTCCTATGCTGCTGACTTGCAGATGGGTGGTGGCTGGCTGCTGCTGGATCTGGTGACGTTCCGACTGCTTGGCAAAATCAGCATGGCCAGCAAGATTTTGGTCGGGAAAAAGAGGTTAGCTCCATTTCCATCCGATCTGGAAGAGAGCTGTGGCTCCGATGGGTGTTCGATCGGAAGAGAGGGCTTCGCCTACAAGCTCAAAGCTTTTATACTATAATCTTCCTATGGGTTTCTCATACTTACTTCGAGAACCTTCACTTGCTGCTAACGGCAGCATCTTTTTTTTGCACGTTCGTATGAGTTTGAGTCATACGATTAGTTGCCAGTCGGACCTCCCTGTATGATTCTTTTCTGGAAATCATACTTTCAGTTGAATAGAAAGAAGTCAGCTTGAAGTTTATTGGTAATGAATTTCTGCCGTTATCGTTTCGGCTTTCTGTTTTTGGGACTCCGTCAAAGCTTTTATTTCCAATTTTAGCACTAACTTCGGATAATTGCTCCACATAAACTGGATTTAATGTCTCTCCACTCTGTATTTTTTTCAGGGACGTCCTGATCTATTTTTATTCTTCACTTTATTCCCCTACCGCTTCGCTAAATTCTTTTTACACTCCCCTATGTTAACTTCACGCTTTTCTGTGAAGCGGTTCATCGTTGTCAGGCTTATTGCTTTTTCTAAAGTTGCCGCCTGCCCGCATCTTTTTTCAGCATCCCATTCAGCTTGTACTTCTCCTTGCTTTCCTGATTCATTCGGCCGCCGAGCCTTGATCTTCATTGAGGTCAACTGAATTTGTTTGCTATTTGTCTCTCGCGTTTGTTCATTTATTATTTTATTGCAATTATTTTTACATTTTTTATTATTACTATTGTTATTTTTATTTATTTTTCGTTTGAAAAATTTATTGGTATTGAATTCGGTTCCTGTAGCGTACTTTTCTTTAGAAGAATTAATAGTCAATTCGAATAATTATTTCAGTACTTATGTTTTTAATTATTAGGTGCCGTTTTTCTAAATTTTGCAATATTATGTGTGTATTCACAGTTGAAAATCAGTACATACACTGCCGCCGAGCTACTTTTGTCCCCTTCGTCTAAAATCGACTTATCTGAAAAGTTTTATAATTCTGGAAAAATGGTCGTAGCTTAAAAATTCCAACGGGATTCGAAAGATTATTAAAAATTCTTCCAAAAATAATTGGTTTGATATAAAAAAAACATTGTTTTCGTATCTCTTATTCTTGTTTAAAAAGAAATTTTTTTTAACATTGTTTTGACTTTGTAAAATAGTGTTCAATTTTAGTACGTATCGTTACATTAATACAAAACTAAATAAATTTTAAAGCTTATATTTCAATGATAAAAATGCAATGTCGAACGTCTCGATTAGACCTATTAAACCGGAGTTATAAGATTTTATATTAAAAATAAGGCTTTTTTCGATGTATGAATATCTTCGAATTTAAGAGGCGGTCGGAACCAAATCGGTGGCTTAGTTCGGTGCTTGTAATAAATGCTTATAATAATTCATTCATTTATTAATATGGTAAAAATAGAGTCATTTTCTCTAGTCATGTATATAAAGAATAATTTAAAATAGTTAAAGCCACAAAAATATACAAAATATTGTTATAAAGCGAAAAATGCCACCTAACAATCGACACGACAGTTTTTTGCATGCGGTATATGTCAAGTCAGTTTGATATTTGTAATAAATGCTTATAATAATTTATTTACTTATTTATATGGTAAAAATATAGTCATTTTCTCTAGTCATGTATACAAAGAATAATTTGAAATAGTTTAAGCCATAAAAATATACAAAATATTATCGTAAAGCGAAAAATGCTGACTTGATATATACCGCAAGTCACCGATTTGGTTCCGACCGCCTCTTGAGAAGAATAGAAAAATTTGTCAGAGAAAAAAATGTTTCTTCTTGGTCAAATAATAATATATAATAAAAAATTCATTTAAAAAAAAAAATTTTTTTTTGCCTTTTTTACCCACGTTGTTCAATATTTTAAGGGGAATCCTCATACCGACATAGAGTTCTACCTTATCTACATTTAAATTATGAGTTTTAATAAAAATTTAACTATTCATGACTGAAATTCGTGGGAGAGGCACATTCTTAACATGCCAAAGAATTTATTGCAACGTTAAAAGACAGTATAAAGGTAAAAATAAAGGCGAAAACTGCTTAATACGATTAACTTTTCAATGTAGTTATGAATAATCGTATTATGCAGTTTTTGTCTTCATTTTCACTTTCATTTTGTCTTTTAACGTTGCAATAAATTCTTTAGAATGTTAAGAATGAGCCTCTTCTTTGAATTTTAATCAAAAATAGTTAAATTATATTAAAATGCATAATTCAAATGTAGATAAGGTAGATCTCTGTGCCGGTATGAGGACACCCCTTAAAGATATCAAAATCTGATTACATTCCAACAAAAAAAAATTTTTTTTTCGAAATGAATTTTTTCAAGAATAAGAGATACGAAAAAAATGTTTTTTTTTATATCAAACCAATAGTTTTTGGAAGAATTTTTAATAATCTTTCGAATCCCGTTGGAATTTTTAAGCTACGACCATTTTTCCAGAATTATAAAACTTTTTAGATAAGTCGATTTTAGACGAAGGGGGGCAAAAGTAGCTCGGCGGCAGTGTACTTCAATTACGTGCTTCAAGCATATACACTTTAGCTTAAATACGTTCTTTTTTAAATATTTTAGTAGTTATTTTTTTTTTGGAACATTTTATTAGGTACTTTTTTGAAAATCTTGATATAAAAGACGTCTTCAAAAGACGTTTTTTTTTTGTTCCAAATCCTGATACGTCCAATGACGTCTTTTGAAGACGTCTTTTAAAGACGTGTGAATAATTATTTTAATGTCAGTATAATTGAATAAAATAATCATAGATAATTACTTTATTTAATTAATGAAAAATTCATTAAATTAATAACAAAGTATTTTTAAAAATTTTTTTATAGTTTAATGATGCGTAGATTATACAAAAAAACAATTTTTTTTAAATATGTATACAACTTTACTAGAATTTGTATGTAAGAATTATCTTACATACAAATTCTAGTTAAATTATCTTTTTTGTTTGAATATATATACACATAATATTACTATTAAAAAAGTTAATTATTATTTTTATAAAAATGTATTTACCTAAAAAAAAGAGTGAATTTTCTTGAGCAAGAAAATTAATTTGAAATGCATTTATTCCTTATTTATATTAAATAAATAAATAACTTATTATTAACCGATTATTTATTGTAAATTCATTTAATTTTATTAACATTGGAATTAATTTCTAAAAAAATTCTTTAAATAATAAAAGATTAAGTTAATGAAAAAAATAATATTTGTGAATGATCACCAATCTTTCTTCTCCAAATAGTTAACACACCTGGACTATTAATTTGTTAAAAATAGGAGCTCCAACAAACCAAACTTCCCCAGCGCCACCTAAAGATTGTTGACGCACGCAGTTTAATCGAGCCCCTCATTACCTATACTGCCTGCCACTTTTTCTTTCTGACGTCGCCTGCCGCGCCCGATGGAGCTGGCTTATTACATGCAATTTAGATTGTTTCGAGTTCTGTTTATTATTAGATCGTCAATAGTTTTTCTCTATTTGAGCTTGTTTTGTATATTAATAAAGTCGTTTGTTATTTTATAAATATAAAATAACATTTGTTTGAGTTTTGGCTCCTAGATCCAACAGGTTATAAGCCCAGATTCACGCTTCACTGCGCATGGTATGTTGTCTTCGTTTGTGTAAGTATGGTGCGAGAAAAAAAAAGAAAAGTGTTGTTCACAGTGCACCTCGTGTTTGATGCGAAATAAAAAATAAGTTGTGTGATATTGTGAGTGCACGTATGATAAAATTATTGCGTAAATACAAAAACAAAAGAGGGTGTAGAAGTTGTGTTTTTTAGAAGTAAAAATCTTCGTCATTCACGCACGTTTTCTTCCCCCATCAGAAAACATGTAATAAGTGTTAATAAAATTTTTATTAATTCTAAAAGTGAATTAAGCAGTTAGTCTAGAAGTTAAATTTTTGTACTATTCAATGTTATATAGATGTTAAGAGGAGGTCACGTATCTCTGTCCTTTTCTAATCAAAGAATTGAGTTTTTTACAGAAACTAATAGCTTCAGCAAAAAATGAAGAGAGAGCCGCATCTCGTATTAAAAAAAGCAATATTTTCTTTGATAAGAAAAAATTAATTTCATTGCTTCGTTTTCAAGAAAACCTTGAAAAATTTAAATCATAGAGGTTAGGGTGGACAATTTGGTTTTTCAAGGTTTTCTTGAGAACGAAGCAATAAAATAAATTTTTTCTTATCAAAGAAAATATTGCTTATTTTGATACAAGATGCGGCTTTTTCTTCATTTTTTGCTAAAGTTATTAGATTTTGTAAAAAAATCATTTCTTTGATTAGAAAAGGACAGAGATAAGTGAACTTCTCTTAAAATTTAAAAAAAAGTAAAAAAAAACGGGTGGAGGATGTTTGTTGAATAGACGGCATGCACTCGATGAATTTCGTTGTTAGGTTTCAACCGGCAACTGTCATTTTCTTGGAAGCGATACGAAGTTCGTGGAGCTACCATTTTATATTGCATTTTCTTACTTTTTTAAGAAATGAAGCATCCGTGAATGTATATATTAAACATATATGTACATGCGTGATCAATAGATGTCTTTTATAGAAATATAAAACGTGCATAAGCGCATATGTACACTTGGCGGAAAGGATATTTTTCCGAATGTGTATCTCAAATTGCAGCGCTGCATATTTTACCACAGACGTAAGAGAACTTCGAATCATGCATTGAGTTTCGCATCATGATTATTTTGTTTTTTCATATAGGTTATTTATGCAAAATTCAAATGATAACTACTAAAATTTTATTGTTTATATAATTTTAATTAACAATATTTGATTCTATATGATTATTGAACTGAGAAATAAAAATTTTATTTCATAAAATTATAATTCGGATCATGAAAAAAGAAAGTAAATTTGTTTGTTTACTAAAATTATGTCATTAAGTAATAAGTAACGATGATGCGAAATGACTCCATAATTTGGAATTGTCTTATGTCTGTGGTAAAATATGCGATGTTGCCATTTGAGGTTAACATTCGGAAAAATATCCTTTCCGCCAATATATATATATATATATATTGTAACATGGCAAAATTGCTATGTTACCTAAACCCCGCTTTTATCATACGATAGTATATGCGGCAGAAGGAAGACCTTAAATTCGCGCGCGGGTAAGAGAGAAACGCCGGTCAAGCTAAAGCCAACCCCAAGCCACTAACTATACCCGCGTGCACACCACATCTCGAAGCCTTTAATATACAATAAAGCTTAACCAATGTGCCTAGTCTACGCATAGCCTGACTCTAGCAGTCAAGTAGACGGAAAAGGCAAGAGTATAAGGTGGCGCGCATAGCGTGCCGCATGAAGAAGGAAAAGCATCCATCTTGAGATGCTCATTCCTTCTGCCGTTCGTCTATAGGTCGGTCGACGTGAAGTCTTTTTTTTGTACTAGCGCAGCTAAGTGTATCGAACGAAACCCCTTTTCAATAACTCTCGGATTGCGATCTTTGAGAGAACAAGATAGTAGTTCTAGCGTGAGTGTGTGAAAGCATAAATGCTCTATTCTAGCCTTGATTTGTATTAAGAGCAGGTCGTATATCTCTATCCTTTTCTAATCAAAGAATTTATTTTTTTGCAAAAACTAATAATTGTAGCAAAAAATAAGGAGATAGCCCCATCTCGTATAATAAAAAGGAAGATTTTCTTTGATGAGAAAAAATTATTTTTATCGATTCGTTTTGAAGAAAACCTTGAAAAACTTAAAAAATAAAGGTTAGGATGGACGATTCAGTTTTTCAAGGTTTTCTTAAAAACGAAGCGATAAAAATAATTTTTCCTCATAAAAGAAAATCTTCCTTTTTATTATACGAGATGGGGCTTTCTTTTTATTTTTTGCTACAATTATTAATTTTTGTGAAAAAATCAATTCTTTGATTAGAAAAGGACAGATATACTCGACCTCCTCTTAAGCTTTACGAGTAAGATACTTCGTGATTTTTCCTTATTCTGTGCGCGTGTGTGCTGGTGACCACGTGCGCGGTATTAGTTAGTGCGCCCGTTTTTCTTTCTAGCTTCCGTCAAGCTAATGTGTTATGTAATTTTCCAGCAAACTACCCCATATTAATTTATGACGCGCATCGTTGGCTCTCATTTCGCCGCGTTGCTGTAATAGTAGCACAATTAAAATAACGTACGGAGTCGTGTCCGTTAACGCGACTGGCGCCCTTTTTAGTGTATAGCTAGCAGTTGTGAATTAATAAAATACATAAATTTCTGATATTTCAGCTGATTTCTTTTTTTTTATGTTATGTGAATATTTTTTGTGTAATAACCAAGTATACCTCTAGCTATACATTTAGCTAATCTTGTACGGTCACCTGATCCCCATGGCCGTTACAATATATATATGGGAATTAATGGTGTCAGTGAAGATGTTAAGTTCTTTGTATATCGTAGGGAATGGTCTCACCAATGTAGAGGGAAAAAAACATTTTCGTATCGTTACTGAAGTATTCTCTAACTAGGAGAGTGTCACACCTCCGGATCACGGATTTTGCTTGAACTTTGGGATAAGTTTTCAGATGATAAATTATGGAAAAAGCTGAAGTTATAATCACAAATACTCAATATTTCTAATTAATATCTAATATTGTGTGGATTATTTAATAATCAAGTGAAATAGTTAATTATATTGCAAACTCCTACTTTTTTTCTGTTAAGGCAGTTCCGTCGTCAGCTATAGTTTGTTGTTCATAAAAATTGAAAAGAGGTATAATCTTTCGAAACTTTCAACAAAATAAGTTTTTATTTCATATATCATTCCTGTAAAATTTCAGTTAGCTTTACCGATCATTTCTTTAAAATAATCTTATTCAAAGTTCGATCATTTTAAATCTAATAGTAATAAAAATATAAAGTTTAAGGCGACTACGGAAGTTTGGTTCGATTTCATTTTGTAGCTTACAAATTATTCTTTCAGTTTCTAAAATTTTTTGAATTTTTGAATTTTCCACCATTTATTATAATCCGTAGAATGGTGGGAAATTAAAAAATCTGAAAAATTTTACATATTGAAAGAGTAATTTGTAAACTCAAAAATAAAATCTAACCTAAAATCCGAAGTCGCCTTAAGTAGATATATTGTAGAAAAACAGTCGGCAAAGCAATCCGAAATTTTAAGAAGATGCTATTTGAAATAAAAACTAACATTGTTAAAAGTTTCAAAACATTATACGTATTTTTAATTTTTATGATTAACAAACTATAGCTGACGACGGTACTACCTGAAATGGGTATGAAATCTATTGTTTAGGTACTTGAGTCATAAGTGAGATGTATAACTCTCTTTTTTTTGGAAGGAAAAAAAAATTTTTTATGGTTAACGCAAAGGTAAATTGTGTCTATCCGATTAGCGAGTAGAAAAATAAAAAAAAGAATATCAACTCGACAGGGGGTGGAGACGCCTATCAGTCACACCTTATAAACTTAGTACACTTGTACTACCTTGTATGAGTAAGAAATGCAAGGAAATGCAGATATATATATATATATATATATATATATATATATATATATATATATATATATAAATATAAATATATATATGTATATATACATACGAAAAATTTTACATCAATTTACACGGCTAAATAATAAAAATCAATAAGTCTGAGAATATGTTTCATTAGGTTTCAAAAATAAAAATAAAAAATTTTGTTGTTAAAAATTCCAAGTAATGGAATATTTTTATTTACTCAAATTTTTTGGTTAAATTAATGTTTTAATAAATTTTTTATTAAAAAGTATCAAACTATTATGAAAACTAAATAGAACAATTTTTGTTGAAAATAACATGTACAATATAATTGAATTTTTAAAAATGACAATATGTAGACTTTTTAACTTACCCGTTAGGTGAAAAATCACTATTGAATATACACAAAAACTGCTTAACTTGATTTGGTATTTAATGAATTGACTTAATATTTTTTTATAAAGAATGAATAAATTTCAGCGATAACGAGTAAAATTTCTAAAAACACCTGAATTTGCGGAAAAGTATTTAAAACAGTCATTTTTAATCAATCATAAGATTTTCTTTCTTTAAACGCACTTTGTTTTGAAGAAAACGTACAAGAACATTTTTATCAGATATCATGTGTAAATATGTAGTGAAGATATTACCAATAAATCTTAGTTCTACCAGGTTTTAAGTATTTTTTACTTGGAAATATTCATTAATTATTTATTATGTACCTGAATTAATTAAGAATTTCAAATAGAATAAAAATCATCTGTAAATATTTTCAATTTAGAGGAAAGTGAATACAACTTGCGTATGAAATTTATAACAATATAATTAAGGTAATCTAATGTTTAGTAATAAATTCATAAATTTTATTATCAATAATAACATAAATTATTTGTTAAAAAAAGTTATTTTCTTTCTTAATTTTTTATTTATTTTATTTTTAGATTTGTTAATAGTTTTATTTGTTATTGATTTATTTTATTAGTATGGTTTTTTAACTATTTAACGGTAGACCGGAGTAGAACCTGATACCGACCGAGTAACAATTGAGTTGTTTGTTATTTATTTAAGTTTTAATTTTTTTATCTTCAAATTTAATTTCTAGCGCAATAGATATTATTATTATGAACATCCATGCACAAGAAAAAAAATATCTATCGGTTTGTTTTTGAGAAAAGTAAGTAACGCGAAAATATTATAAACATAAACTTTTACTTTGGCGTTACTTACTTTTCTCAAAAACAAACCGGTAGATATTTTTTTTCTTATGCATAGATGTTCATAATAATAATATCTATTGCGCTCGACCTTTAATTTGAAGATACACCGATTAAAACTTGAGTAAATAACAAAAATGCCAATTAGACAAGGACAGCAAATCCGGCCTGCTCTTAACTTTAAATATGTCCTAATAAATCTAAAAATAAAAAAAAATAATCAAAGATATTAAAGCATTAATAGCTGTACTTATAAATTATAAATTTTTAAAAATAGTTCAAAATGATGAATTCACATAATTACATAAACATTAAAAAAAATATAAAAGGAAGTAAAAATTATCATTTTTTTAATGTTATTTATTAATTAAGCAAGCGTGTTCAAAGCGTTGTCGCAATGCTTGAGATCGGCATTCAAAGCGAGCGACCGCGCAATAAATCGCTGTGTTCGGATTCAGCTTTCTGTGCCGTAGGCTACGGAGAGCCGTAACGAGCAACAAAGCAGTTTAGTCGCTGGGCTTGGATTCAACTTTCTGTGCCGTAGACTACGGAGAGCCGTAGCGAGCCACAACGCAGCTCAGTCGCAGCGCTCTGCTCCGATCAATGTAATCTTTTATACAGAAAGTTGGAATGATTGGCTGCGATATTGTTACGCACTCTTATATTGCGATTTTCCTTTATTAATAGCTGCGAATGTTGTCTGAATCATTCACAACAATCAACTTCGCAGCGTGTGACATCGGCTTTTTTTTTAGTTCAAAAAAACATTGATTTTTACGAACCCGAATGGAAATTTTTCGGTGTATCAAAATGTATAAAAGTGTATGAAAGTGTATTGAAGCATACAAAAATGTATCAAAGTGTATGAAAATGTATCTAAGAGCGATTTTTCAGACCTTATTCTCGATCCATTTTGATACACTCTGATACACTTAGATACACTTTGGTACACTTTGGTACATTTCTTAAAAAGTGAGCTGAAATTAAATTTCCTCAATTTTTTTGATGTTATACACTTTGACACATTTTGATACACTTTGACACATTTTGATACACTTTTACACACTTTGATACACTTTTACACACTTTAATATACTATGGTACATGTTGATACACTTCTGAGTATTAGCCTAAATTGTTTTTCCTGTTTTATTTTGCACACGTTTGTACACTTTGATACACTTTTACACACTTTGATACACTTTAATATACTATGGTACATCTTGATACACTTCTGAGTATTAACCTTTTCCTGTTTTATTTTGCACACGTTTGTACACGTTGATACACTTTTACACACTTTGACACACTTTAATATACTATGGTACATCTTGATACACTTCTGAGTATTATCCTTTTCCTGTTTTATTTTGCACACGTTTGTACACTTTGATACATTTTTTTTTCTTTTTTTTTTTTTTTTTTAAGATTAATATATAAAGGATATTGTCCTCTATATGATTAATCTTTTTTCTATGGTGAGGTCGAGGGAGTCCCCGCCCGGTATCTGTTTATCACATTACATCAGGCTAGACTGTCAGACCCACCATACCGAAAACTTTGACTACCGATGGATGGTCAGCCACTTTTGGTGACCAACAATCAACCGATACCCAATGAGATCGGATTTTTGAGAGTCGCGATATAAAATGGCACGTACACTAATTTTCTTTCGAAAAAAAAGTTTAGAGGTACCTGGCCAGGATTCGAACCCATGCCCTCCGCGTTGAAGGCAAGAGCTCTATCCGTTACGCCACCGCGCTCTCTTTATGTAATATAATACATTTTAATAAAACACGATACACTTCGATACATTTCTAAGTAAGAAATTAAAAAATGGTTTTACCATGCACACTTTGATACACATGCGTACATTTTTTATACATTTTAATAGTGTTTAATACACTTTTTAGGCATGAAACGGTGTATTAAAATAAGCCGTTTTCATTTTAGATATTTTCATAAATTTTAATGTATTAATGCCCTTGGGATAAATGTAAGGTTAATAAAACGACAATATTGAAAAAATTGAAAAATATTTTTATAAATTATAAAAGTAAAATATAAAAAGTAATTTAAAACATAAGAATTAGCAATATATATTTGAAATATAATTTGTAATGAAAAACTTACATTCTATATTAGCATTAAATATTTAAACATTAATATTATTAGAAATTTATAAATAATAAAAGTTTAATAGAGACAACTTCAAAAAAATAATTATTCTTTTGTAATACATATCAAGTAATGAGATAAGATAAATAATTTATACTAATAAACACATTTTTAATTTAATAACATTATTAAATATAAATATTTAAACATTGTTGTTTCTAAGATAGTTTTTTTTTTATAAATTTTCATTTGTATTGTCTATTGAGACTAAGTTATTTTTTGTAGTCTTTGCAGTCGCATCTTCATTATTATTAGTATTATTGCTGTTTCCATTTTGCACAGTCAATATGTTACAGGGATCTTGTTGATTATTTAAGGAAGAGGCTTCATTTAATGGAAATTTATTTTAGTTAAAATTTTTAAAATGTATCAAAGTGTGCAAAAGTGTATCAAAGTATGCAAAAGTGTATCCAATAAAAACGACATTTTTCCTTTATTGGAAAAATGTATGAAAGTGTATTAAAGTGTGCAAAAGTATATCAAAGTGTATCAAAGTGTGCAAAAGTGTATCAAAGTGTGTAACACATAGCAAATGTAGAAATTAATTTTAGTCAACATTTTCGAAAAGTGTATCAAAGTGTATCAAAGTGTGCAAAAGTGTATCAATGTATGCAAAAGTGTATCCAAGAAAATCAACATTTTTCCTTTATTAAAAAAATGTATGAAAGTGTATCAAAGTGTATGAAAGTGTCCAAAAAATATATGAAAATGTGCAAAAGTGTATTAAAGTGTATCAAAGTGTATATCATTAACGAATATAAAAAATTGATACCAAGAAACTTTTTTTTGGAAGTGTATAAAAATGTATGAAAGTGTATCAAAGTGTACCAAAGTGTATTAACATTTGGTCCGAAATATCGCTCTTAGATACACTTTGATACACTTTGATACACTTTCGTATGATTTGGATACATTTACCATTTTCACTGGGGAATTTTGCACCTTAAATCATTGTTTACAAATTCCTGACGGCTCAAATTTTTAGGGTAATTCCAGAGTTTCATTTCTAATCATCCAACAAAGCCATTTTTGGTGGTCTGCACCCGTTTCTAATTACATTAAATTTTAGCTCTTTTTTCGCTCATTCTACTGAGTAAAGCTAGAGGAGAGACCATAGTCTACACTGCTCTGCTCTGGTTAGCTTCTCGGCCTCTTATATACTCCGGCCTCATTTTTCCCGATGTGTGCAATGATGTTCGAGGTTTCCACCTAGCGGCTGAGCTCAGAACTACTGTTCTATAGTAGATTGGCCGTTAGGCAGTAGATTTGAAATGCGCGGGTATGTATACTCGTCGCAACATATATAAATACTTATATACAATCATTTTTTCACCATCTCTCTCTTTCTTTTAATAAAAGATTACAACGTTAATCATTCATAAACATATGCGCCTAGTTGTTGAACAACTATAATCATAATTATTTTTTTATTATTATGTATATACTCTTATAAATCCCATACATCGTTATTTTAAAATAATCAAACTTACTGTCCTTCTGTTTTACTATATAATATAACTATAAAAATTTTACTTTAACCTTTCGCAAGGCGAATGAGCCCTTTCTTTTTCTTTTTTCATTAATTCAACGATAAAATTACTAAATAAAAGAAGCATAAAACACAACTTATGTAAGGAAATCTTCGAAGATACAAAACTCTCTTTCTCGTACGACCAGGTATATGCACAAGATATATATATATATATATATATATATATATATATATATATATATATATATATATACTACAAATTCTATAGATTTAATATCCCTACTAAAAAAAATCAGGTGATTTATCACCTGATAAATCACCTGACAAATCACCTGATTTCTCATGCCAAAAAATCATGTAACTATTTTAATAAGTCTTTTTACATGATATTATACATGAGATTATGTTTAAAAATTCTATATATCAAAAAATCATGTTTATAAAGTTATATTATAATCGCTAAATGTGGTGAAACTATATCCATGATTATAGTATATTATACGTCCTGACTAAGGTTAATTATATTGTTTCCGTGCTACTACAATCGAGGACTATATAGATCTTAATTTTTACTTTCTATGGGTATCTAGTTAATCGCATTCAAATATCTAAGATTTATGGGTCTATGGTTTATGATTTATGAGTTTCTGGATTATGGGCTGATGAATCATGGAGTTACGAGATTATAGGTTTATAGATTATGGTTAATAGGTACATGAATTATGGGTTAATGGTTTATGACTTTAAGGTTAATAGGTTTGTGGTAAGTAAGTTTATGGTCTCTAAGTTTATGATTTCTGGGCTTATGCTTTATAGTTTATGATTTATGATTCATAAGCTTATGGTTAAAAAATTTATGGTTTACGATGAGTTCATAGTTCTAGGTTTATAGTGAATGTGTTAAAGGTTCATAAGTTTATACTTTATGGGTTTATAGGTCTATGGTTCATGAATTTATAGATTATGGGTTCATGGATTTATAGGTTTATGGTATTAGGGTTCACGGTTTATGGGTTTATGGATTATGGGTTTATGGTTTGTAAGTTGTTGGTTTATGGGTTTATGATGTATAGGTTTATGGTTTATGATTCATGGGTTTTTGTTTAATAAATTTATGGTTTATAAGCTTATGGTTCAAGGTTTATAGTAAAAGTGTTTATGGGTTTATCGTCAATGGATCTATGGTTTATGGGTTTATGATTTATGGGATTATGTTTTATAGGTCTAGGGTTCATGGGTTTATAAATCATAGTTTATTAGTACATGATTTATGGGTTCATGATTTATGACTATATGGTTTATGGGTTTACAATTTCTAAGCTTATGGATTATGAGTTTATGCTTCGTAAGTTGTTGGTTGATGGGTTTATGATTAATAAGTTTCTGGTTTATAATTTATAAGTTTATAATTTATAAGTTAATGGCTCAAGTGTTTATAGTTCATGGTTTATGATTTTATGGTTTATGAGTTTATTGTTTAAGCGTTTATAACTTATAGGTTTATGGTTTATAATTTATAAGTTTATAATTTATAATTTTATGGCTTGAGCGTTTATAGTTTATAGTTTATAATTTTATGGTTTATAAGTTTATTGTTTGAGCGTCTATGGTTTATGGGTTAATGGTTTATGGGATCATAATTTATGGGTTTATGGTTTATGGTTTATAGGTTTATATGTTTATATGTTTATGGGTAATGGTTTATGGGATCATGATTTAGTGGTTTATGGTTTATGGTTTATAGGTTTATGGGTTTATGGGTTAATGGTTTATGGGATCATGATTTATGGGTTTGTGGTTTATGGTTTATAGGTTTATGGGTTCTTAGTTTATAGGTTCATAATTTACAGGTTTATGGTTTATGGATTTATGGTTTATGGGTTTATGGGTTTATGGTTTATGGAATTATGGTTTCTGAATTTTATGGTTTATGAGTAAATGGATTATGGGTTCATGGTTTATGTGTTTATGGTTTATGGGATTATGGTTTATGGGTTTATGGGTTTATGGGTTTATTGTTTGTGGGTTTATGGTTTGTAGGTTTATGGTTTGTGGGTTTATGGTTCGTGGGATTATGGTTCGTGGGGTTATGGTTTGTGGGTTTATGGTTTGTGGGTTTATGGTTTGTGGGTTTATAGTTTATGGGTTTATGGTTTATGGGTATATGGCTTATGGGTTTATGGTTTATGAGTTTATGGTTTATGGGTTTATGGTTTATGGGTTTGTGGTTTATGTGTTTATGGTTTATAAGTTTATAATTCATAAGTTTATGGTTTGATCGTCTTTGGTTCATGGGTTTATGGTTTATAATTTATAACTTTATAATTTATAATTTTGTGGCTTGAGCGTTTATGGTATATAGTTTATAATTTTATAATTCATAAGTTTATCGTTAAATCGTTTATGGTTTATGGATTAATGGTTTATAGGATCATGATTTATGGGTGAATTTTTTATGGTTTATAGGTTTATAAGTTTATGGATTACTGGTTTATGGGATCATGATTTATGTGTTTATGGTTTATAGGTTTATGGGTTTATGGGTTCTTAGTTTATAGGTTCAAAATTTCTGGGTTCATGGTTTATGGGTATATGGGTTTATGGTTTATGGGTTTATGGTTTATAATTTATAAGTTTATAATTTATGAGTTAATAGCTTAAGTGTTTATAGTTCATGGTTTATAATTTAATAGTTTATGAGTTTACTGTTTGAGCGTTTATGGTTTATGGGTTAATGGTTGATGGGATCATGATTTATGGGTTTATGGTTTATGGGTTAATGGTTTATGGGATTATGATTTATGGGTTTATGGTTTATGGTTTATAGCTTTATATGTTTATGGGTTAATGGTTTATGGGATCATGATTTATGGGTTTACGGTTTATGGTTCGTGGTTCATAGGTTTATATGTTTATGGGTTAATGGTTTATGGGATCATGATTTATGGGTTTATGGTTTATGGTTTATGGTTTATAGGTTTATATGTTTATGGGTTAATGGTTTATGGGATCATGATTTATGGGTTTATGGTTTATGGTTCATAGGTTTATATGTTCATGGGTTAATGGTTGATGGGATCATGATTTATGGGTTTATGGTTTATGGTTTATAGGTTTATGGGTTTATGGGTTCTTAGTTTATGGGTTCAAAATTTCTGGGTTCATGGTTTATGGGTATATGGGTTTATGGTTTATGGGTTTATGGTTTATAATTTATAAGTTTATAATTTATGAGTTAATAGCTTAAGTGTTTATAGTTCATGGTTTATAATTTAATAGTTTATGAGTTTACTGTTTGAGCGTTTATGGTTTATGGTTTATAATTTATAAGTTTATGGTTTAAGCGTTTATGACTTATAGGTTTACGGTTTATAATTTATAAGTTTATAATTTATAATTTTATGGCTTGAGCGTTTATGGTTTATAGTTTATAATATTATGGTTTATGAGTTTATTGTTTGAGCGTTTATGGTTTATGGGTTAATGGTTGATGGGATCATGATTTATGGGTTCATGGTTTATGGGTTAATGGTTTATGGGATTATGATTTATGGGTTTATGGTTTATGGTTTATAGCTTTATATGTTTATGGGTTAATGGTTTATGGGTTAATGGTTTATGGGATCATGATTTATGGGTTTACGGTTTATGGTTCGTGGTTCATAGGTTTATATGTTTATGGGTTAATGGTTTATGGGATCATGATTTATGGGTTTATGGTTTATGGTTTATGGTTTATAGGTTTATATGTTTATGGGTTAATGGTTTATGGGATCATGATTTATGGGTTTATGGTTTATGGTTCATAGGTTTATATGTTCATGGGTTAATGGTTGATGGGATCATGATTTATGGGTTTATGGTTTATGGTTTATAGGTTTATGGGATTATGGGTTAATGGTTTATGGGATCATGATTTATGGGTTTATGTTTATGGTTTATAGGTTCATGGGATTATGGGTTAATGGTTTATGGGATCATGATTTATGGGTTTATGGTTTATGGTTTATAGGTTTATGGGTTCTTAGTTTATAGGTTCATAATTTACGGGTTTATGGTTTATGGGTTTATGGGTTTACGGTTTATGGGTTTATGGTTCATGGGTTTATGGTTTATGGGTTTATGGATTAGGGGTTTATGGTTTATGGGTTCATGGTTTATGGGTTTATAGTTAGAGGGGTTATGAGTTTGATGGTTTATGAGTAAATGGATTATGGGTTTATGGTTTAAGTGTTTATGGTTTATGGGTTTATGGGTTTATTGTTTGTGGGTTTATGGTTTGTATGTTTATGGTTTGTGGATTTATGGTTCGTGGGTTTATGGTTTGTGGGGTTATGGTTTGTGGGTTTATGGTTTATGGGTTTATGGGTTTATGGTTTATAGGTTTATGGTTTATGGGTTCATGGTTTATAAGTTTATAATCTATAAGCTTATGGTTTGATCGTCTATGGTTAATGGATTTTTGGTTTATAATTCATAAGTTTAAAATTTATGAGTTTATAGCTTAAGTGTTTATAGTTCATGGTTTATAATTTTATGGTATATGAGTTTACTGTTTGAGCGTTTATGGTTTATGGGTTTATGGTTTATAATTTATAAGTTCATGGTTTAAGCGTTTATGATTTATGGGTTTATATTTTATAATTTATAGGTTTATAATATATAATTCTGTGGCTTGAGCGTTCATGGTTTATAGTTTATAATTTTATGGTTAGTAAGTTTATTGTTTGATCGTTTATGGTTTATAAGTTAATGGTTCATGGAATCATGATTTATGGATTACTTGTTTACGATTCATAGGTCTATAGATTATGGATAAATGGTTTATGGGATCATGATTTATGGGTTTATGATTTGTGGTTTATGGGTTTAGGGGTTCTTAGTTTATAGGTTCATAATTTACGGGTACATGGATTATGGGTTTATGGGTTCTTAGTTTATAGGTTCATAATTTACGGGTACATGGATTATGGGTTTATAGTTTACGGGTTCATGGTTTATGGGTTTATGGTTTATGGGTTTATGGCTTATGGGTTTATGGTTTATGGGTTTATGGTTTATGGGTTTATTGTTTATGGGTTTATGGTTTATGGGTTCATGGTTTATGGGTTTGTGGTTTATGTGTTTATGGTTTATAAGTTTATAATTCATAAGTTTATGGTTTGATCGTCTATGGTTTATGGGTTTATGGTTTATAATTTATAACTTTATAATCTATAATTTTGTGGCTTGAGCGTTTATGGTATATAGTTTATAATTTTATGGTTCATAAGTTTATCGTTAAATCGTTTATGGTTTATGGATTAATGGTTTATAGGATCATGATTTATGGGTGAATTGTTTATATTTTATAGGTTTATAAGTTTATGGATTACTGGTTTATGGGATCATGATTTATGTGTTTATGGTTTATGGTTTATAGGTTTATGGGTTTATGGGTTCTTAGTTTATAGGTTCAAAATTTCCGGGTTTATGGTTTATGAATTTATGGTTTATAATTTATAAGTTTAAAATTTATGAGTTAATAGCTTAAGTGTTTATAGTTCATGGTTTATAATTTAATGGTTTATGAGTTTACTGTTTGAGCGTTTATGGTTTATGGTTTTTAAGTTTATAATTTATAATTTTATGGCTTGAGCGTTTATGGTTTATAGTTTATAATATTATGGTTTATGAGTTTATTGTTTGAGCGTTTATGGTTTATGGGTTAATGGTTGATGGGATCATGATTTATGGGTTTATGGTTTATGGGTTAATGGTTTATGGGATTATGATTTATGGGTTTATGGTTTATGGTTTATAGCTTTATATGTTTATGGGTTAATGGTTTATGGGTTAATGGTTTGTAGGTTTATGGTTTGTGGGTTTATGGTTCGTGGGTTTATGGTTCGTGGGTTTATGGTTTGTGGGGTTATGGTTTGTGGGTTTATGGTTTATGGGTTTATGGGTTTATGGTTTATAGGTTTATGGTTTATGGGTTCATGGTTTATAAGTTTATAATTTATAAGCTTATGGTTTGATCGTCTATGGTTAATGGGTTTTTGGTTTATAATTCATAAGTTTAAAATTTATGAGTTTATAGCTTAAGTGTTTATAGTTCATGGTTTATAATTTTATGGTATATGAGTTTACTGTTTGAGCGTTTATGGTTTATGGGTTTATGGTTTATAATTTATAAGTTCATGGTTTAAGCGTTTATGATTTATGGGTTTACGGTTTATAATTTATAAGTTTATAATTTATAATTTTATGGCTTGAGCGTTTATGGTTTATAGTTTATAATATTATGGTTTATGAGTTTATTGTTTGAGCGTTTATGGTTTATGGGTTAATGGTTGATGGGATCATGATTTATGGGTTTATGGTTTATGGGTTAATGGTTTATGGGATTATGATTTATGGGTTTATGGTTTATGGTTTATAGCTTTATATGTTTATGGGTTAATGGTTTATGGGTTAATGGTTTGTAGGTTTATGGTTTGTGGGTTTATGGTTCGTGGGTTTATGGTTCGTGGGTTTATGGTTTGTGGGGTTATGGTTTGTGGGTTTATGGTTTATGGGTTTATGGGTTTATGGTTTATAGGTTTATGGTTTATGGGTTCATGGTTTATAAGTTTATAATTTATAAGCTTATGGTTTGATCGTCTATGGTTAATGGGTTTTTGGTTTATAATTCATAAGTTTAAAATTTATGAGTTTATAGCTTAAGTGTTTATAGTTCATGGTTTATAATTTTATGGTATATGAGTTTACTGTTTGAGCGTTTATGGTTTATGGGTTTATGGTTTATAATTTATAAGTTCATGGTTTAAGCGTTTATGATTTATGGGTTTACGGTTTATAATTTATAAGTTTATAATTTATAATTTTATGGCTTGAGCGTTTATGGTTTATAGTTTATAATATTATGGTTTATGAGTTTATTGTTTGAGCGTTTATGGTTTATGGGTTAATGGTTGATGGGATCATGATTTATGGGTTTATGGTTTATGGGTTAATGGTTTATGGGATTATGATTTATGGGTTTATGGTTTATGGTTTATAGCTTTATATGTTTATGGGTTAATGGTTTATGGGTTAATGGTTTGTAGGTTTATGGTTTGTGGGTTTATGGTTCGTGGGTTTATGGTTCGTGGGTTTATGGTTTGTGGGGTTATGGTTTGTGGGTTTATGGTTTATGGGTTTATGGGTTTATGGTTTATAGGTTTATGGTTTATGGGTTCATGGTTTATAAGTTTATAATTTATAAGCTTATGGTTTGATCGTCTATGGTTAATGGGTTTTTGGTTTATAATTCATAAGTTTAAAATTTATGAGTTTATAGCTTAAGTGTTTATAGTTCATGGTTTATAATTTTATGGTATATGAGTTTACTGTTTGAGCGTTTATGGTTTATGGGTTTATGGTTTATAATTTATAAGTTCATGGTTTAAGCGTTTATGATTTATGGGTTTATATTTTATAATTTATAGGTTTATAATATATAATTCTGTGGCTTGATCGTTTATGGTTTATATGTTAATGGTTCATGGAATCATGATTTATGGATTACTTGTTTACGATTCATAGGTCTATAGATTATGGATAAATGGTTTATGGGATCATGATTTATGGGTTTATGATTTGTGGTTTATAGGTTTATGGGTTTATGGGTTCTTAGTTTATAGGTTCATAATTTACGGGTACATGGATTATGGGTTTATAGTTTACGGGTTCATGACCAAGGCCCGCTGTCGTCACTACCGATAAGACCTTCGCGCATTACTTGCGTAAGGTTTCCGCGAAATGTTTGTTCATAAACACTCATCAAAATCCAATGAAACCGAATACCGAGAAAATAAATAAGAACAAACTGACCAAAGGCCGTTATATTTAAGATTTGAAAATGAATTCGTTGTCGGTGTCACATATGTAATATCACTCGAAAGTAAACAAAGAGCGGGAAAATGATGAATGACCTTGAGTCAAACACTATTGAAAATAGTTTAATTTTTCAAAAAAGAACGTTAGGACACATTCACATTCTTTCACAGTATATTCCACCGTACACTTTAACAGAAAACTTTTTCACTTGAATCCTGGAGAGATCCACACCTCGTCATCCTTTAATTGTATAGTTAGATGCGAATCTCTGTTCCTAGAGATTCTCTACAAGTTGATTTTATGACCCTTCTTGTATTACGGGTCAGAAATAATAATGTTTGCGTCGCTCGTTGCGCAAATTAAAAACTTCAATAACAAGAATAAAATGATCCAAATCTCTACGAATCGAGAGTCAGAAATCTAAGATTGCACTGTTATGGCAATCGCCATAACGATCTTGTATAAAAGAAAGAAAAACACCTGATCAACGATCAGGAACACGTAAAAAGAGATAAAAAAAAACTCAATAAACACTTGATCAAAGATCAGAGACACGAAAAAGAAAAAAGAAATCACTTAATAGATAAAAATAAAACCCCGAACAAATTTAAATGGGGCGAGATGGACTCAATCCGCCAACTCCGAACCGAGCAGGGAAATAGGAAGAGAAGAGAGACACCCTATTGAAAATAATGACGTCTTTTAAAGACGTCTTTGGACGTGTCTGGATTTGGAACAAAAAAAGACGTCTTTAAAAGACGTCTTTTGAAGACGTCTTTTAAAGACGTCTTTTTTATCAATATTTTTAAAATAATACCTACTAAAATGTTTCAAAAAAGAACGTACTTAAGCTAAAGTGTATATACTTGAAGTACGTAATTGAAGTATGTATACTGATTTTCAACTGTGAATAAACACGCAAAATTATAACCTCATATACCTGCATCTCCGAAATTCGGATAAGGGATTGCAAAGTTAAGAAAAACGGCACCTCACAGTTAAAAATGTAACTACTGAAAAAATTATTCGAATCGACTATTAATTCTGTTTTTAATTGTTAGGTGGCGTTTTTCTTAATACGCAAACTCCTACGAAAATTTTAGTGACTCGGGTATATAAGGTTATAACATTTCCAGTTTGTTCGCTCAAGCTTTTCGGTCTGCAGAGAGCTGATACTTATTTTGTTTCTATATTCCTAAAGAAAGACCCTATTAAAAATAATAACCTAATAAAATAATACTTTTTTGGAACATCTTAGTAAGTACTTTTTTAAAAATTTTGATAAAAAAGACGTCTTTTAAAGACGTCTTTTTTTGTTCCAAATCCAGACACGTCCAAAGAGGTCTTTTGAAGACGTCTTTTAAAGACGTCCTCTAAAGACGTCTTTAAAAGACGTCATTATTTTCAATAGGGCAGGACAGAGACAGAGCCGGCAACACGTCCGCTCCACTCGAAGTCCGCGCACGGAATCAGAAGGATTCTTCTGGATTGAATTTTTCGTCCGAAACGCTGGATAACACTTTAACATTGTTTGTATATCAATACATATTAAAAATTTGATATATATATAGATATAAAAATACATGGGATCTAGTGGCGCCCTCAGTAGGTGGGTAACTCATTTTTGGCAGAAATTTTCCATTTAAGAGTACGCTTCTATAAGCGTCTATATTCGTTGGTATGAGTCACACAAACGCGAAGTTGTATCTCCTGGTTTCTCGCTGTGCTCTATTCCTTTTTAGCTGTCTTGGCCCTTACGCATGTTTTTTTTCTGCCATGAATCATGAATCCATTAGGCTTTGGACAACAAAATTTTAAAATGTGTAACGGGTAAAATCATTGAAGAGAAGCGTAAGCACCCTTATACGGAAGCGCCTAAGTGTCATATGTAGTATATGTTTGTGCGCGTCACCTATTTCAGTAGTTGCAGTTACTCACTTTCCAATGATCATGCTTCTAATGGCCAAAACGGCAGGAAGGTAGTCTGCCTGCCTTCCGATTTGGCACTTAGAAGCATGAACATTGGAAAGCAAGTGACTGCAACTAGCAGAAATAGGTGGTGCGCACAAACAGATGCTAATCTGCCTTCCTGCCGTTTTGGCCCTTAAGGCCGTTACACTCAAAAAGATACAAGATACAGATACAGTGACAGATATAAAATTACATTGGCTAGTATATCTATATATGTGAAAAACAAATGCTTTATTTCTTGTATTTTTTTATATATAGATATACTAGCCAATGTAATTTTGTATTTGTCACTGTATCTGTATCTTGTATCTTTTTGAGTGTAAGGGAGTAGCCACAAATAGACCGTGTCGTGTCGCGTCGACGAAAAATGAGTTTGAAATCTATTAAATTGAGACTCTATGCTCATTGACCATTAATTCAAAAGGCATTCATAGAGTCTCAATTTAATAGATATATCAAACACATTTTTCGTCGTCACGACACGACACGGTCTATTTGTGGCTATTCCCTTAGGCGCTTCCGTACCAGGGTTGGTTTAGCGTTAATGTACGATCACAGTTCATGACTGTAACAGCGCCACCGCGACTTGATTTTTAACTAACACACGAGTTCGAAATTAAAATTCGGATACTTTTACTGTAATTTAATATTGCAAAATGAAATATTTCTTTGATTTTTCCTAATACATATCTTTATTTGTTGAAAAAAATTTATTTTTCATTAATATAACGTTGAAATGATTTGGATTTAAATTTCGAACTCGTGTGTTAGTTAAAAATCAAGTCGCGGTAGCGCTGTTACTCGCTGTTACAGTCATGAACTGTGATCGTACATTAACGCTAAACCAACCCTGTTCCGTACCCTTAGGTCTACCTTATTCCCTCTTTTTTTATTCTTTTAGTCTGCATAGGCCTTTACAAAAACTTAATCCAGATAAATCCGAAAAGTTTAATCCCTTAAATAAGCGTCGATCTTCTTCGGTTGGATAGATTTGATTCGCAAAAAAATGCGTATTTATTAAAACAACTTGCTTATTACTTGCTTATTGTTCGCTTTCTTGAAAAAAATATAAAATTATAAAAATTCAAGTAAATTTTTTTTTCATTCTTTTGTGTTTTATAATAAAATAAGATATATATATAAGAATTAGAAATGTTAATTTCTAAAATCATTTCACTAAAATTTCTTCAGTGTTTTCATCATAATATCAAATTAAATAACGATTTTATGAATTCTGTCATAAAATTTAGATCTTATAATTCTACTATTAAACCAATGATTTTTAAAAATAAATGGTTAGATAAAAATAATCTGTATTTAGAACCAAGACAAGTATGGATAAAGAATTTGGATACAATTAAGGAAAAAAAACTTGGTTTGATGACCCTACATCCTGAAATATTTGGAACTCAACCACGTATTGATATAATTCATGAAAATATCATTTGGCAGAAACTTTATCGTTTTGTTGTAAGTATCAATATTTTTGCCATTATTATCAAAATTTTAATGCTTTACTTTATTTTAGTCTTATGCTAGTTCAAAAGTGAGATCAGAAGTTAGAGGAGGAGGTCGCAAACCGTGGAGTCAGAAAGGATTAGGCAAAGCTAGACATGGAAGTATCAGATCACCACTTTGGCGTAAAGGCGGGGTTGCTCATGGTCCTCGTTCTCCAACCCCTCATTTTTACATGCTTCCATTATACAGTCGAATTTTGGGTCTTACAAGTACTCTTTCAATAAAACTTTCCCAAGATGATTTACATATAGTTTCAAAACTTGATCTTTCAACTAGCAAACAGTCTTTTATGTTAGATTTAATGAAGGAAAGAAACTGGGGACCTTCTGTGCTTTTAATTGATAACAATGATTTTGTGTCCAAAAATATTGCAATAGCAACTCAGTCAATACAACATATTAATTTATTACCAATATATGGTATGTATTATTTTTTAAATATATTTCTTATAAATAAAAATAAATTATAAATATGAAATTTACTTTTCAGGTTTAAATGTGTACAGTTTATTGAAACATGATACAATTGTTATGACAGTAAATGCTGCAAAATTCATAGAAGATAGATTGTTTTGTCATATGAATCAAATGGATATCAATAAAATTCACAAAAATAAACATCAATTCTGAAATATTGATTTATTTATAATAAAAAAAGAAACAAATATTTTTTTTGCATATTTACATGATAAAATATGATAATGAATTCAGATTATTTATTTATTAGACTTTTATACTATGTTAATAAAATTAAACAATAGAAATTCATATTAAAATAATGCTTGTATATTTTGTTCATTTTATAATTATATTTTTAAAATTGAATTAGAACTAAATACAGTTTTATGAGTTGAAAATCTTAATCTTGTACGAGTATCTTCTCCTGGCAAGGATAATTTCTTCCAAACATTTTTATATTTGTTGTATAATGTTACTGGATCGTGGAATTTTTTCATGTTTAGTGTGTTAGACTGCATACTGATAAATTTATTTTTGGTAACTGAAAAAATTTTATATAAATTAAATGAATATTAAAAATTGAATATATAGTCATGGTAATATCTTACATGATTTATTGTTGAATATATAACATGATTTATCACAAACTTTTTCTTTTGTGTTATAAGTATTCAAATTATTTATATTTTGAAAGGATGAAATTTCTACTTTTAGTTTTTTATTAGAAGACATTCTCAAGCATTTACAAAATGGTTCTTCATTTTTCTTCTTAATTAAATTATCAGAATGTTTCACAGGAGATGAATTGAATTTACTACATTTTTTATTAATTTTAATATTAGTTTGTTTGTCGATCTGAGTTAAAGTTATCTTTTCCGAATTTCCTGTCCTAATTTCAGTGCTTTCACGTTTTTGATTCCATATTAACATGTCATTTAAAGTATTAACTAGACTGTTATTAATTTCATCTTTAATAAAATCTTGTTTTTTTATAATCTTTGCATTCATTTCTTTCCATTTTTGACATTTTCTATCTTTTAATTTTCTTAATAATTTCAATTCTGAGAAAAAAATTAATTTTGAATTAATAACAATTTGTAATATATACTATTGATAGTTAATATTGATAAGTGAAAAAAATTTTGTTTATACCATTCTAACTTCAAAATTGTAAATTTAATATGATTATTTGGCTCTCATGGTATAAAATACAGTCTGCAACTGTTGTGTAAAGGCTGTTTTATGAAACTTGCTATATCTCTCAGCTTGAATTGTAAATATCTCGTTATGTAATTAAAGCTTTTCCACATACTTTGCAAAATGTATTGCTTTTGACAATTATAAATTATCAAAATTGGGATTTAAAATTGAAAGATGGTGGAAGGTGCAAAAGCAATATGGCAACAGCCAGTGCACGTTTTTACAATAGGTTATGTGTGAGTTTAGATGTTTTTACATAAAAAGTATTTAAAAAATGTTAAATTAATACAATATTCTGGATGATGCTGGAAAAAATAGCAAACAAAGAAATTTCATTTAAGTTGAAAGAATTCTACAAGCTAAATATATGATGTTATGTGGTAAAATCATTTTAAAGCTTTGTGCTTGCAATCTTTGAACTTCAGAGACAAACCTTATGAAATTGCAGGAAACATTTCAAAAGATGGAATCGTAAATAATTTTAAATGTTCTTGTAAAGCCAAGTTATCTGAAAAATGTAAACATACTGTGACTACTCTTTTGCACTGTTATTTGTAAGTATAAAATTTATTATATATATATATATTTTATTCAGTTATGTAAAGTATTTTTTATCTTTGTTTAAATGGAATTTCTAGAACAAAAAATACTTTACACAGTAATATGTTTCAATCTATTTTTGGTAGTATTACATTTTCTTTTTTTTGTAAAATAAAACATGCATGATTTTCTATGGTACCAGATCATACATTTTTACAGTATCACTATGAACTCTTTTTCATGGATAAGTATCATATGTGCAAGATCTATTTTTTAAAGTATTCCCTGCTCTTGAAATTCCATTTAAGTAAAGTTAAAAAATATTTTACAAGGCTGAATAAAATATATATAATAAATTTTATACTTACAAATAACAGTGTAAAGAAGTTATGCCATAGTATGTTTACATTTTCCAAATAACCTATCTTTACAGGAACATTTAAAATCATCTATACTTCCATCTTTTAAAATATTTTCTGTGATTTCTCTCAAGTTTAAGGTTTCAAGCCCAAAGCTTTAGTACTGCTTTGATCATTAATCAATTTACCACATAGAATTATGTATTTAGCTTGGAAGTTCTTTCACCTTCTACAAAATTTTTTTAACCAATATTTTTTTCATCATAATCCAGAATATTACAAAAATTTAACATTTTTCAAAAACTGTTTAGTAGAAAAACACATAACCTATTGTAAAATATTTGGCACTCTTAACTATCTTTCCATTTTTAATCCAAATAGTAAATGTAAAAAATTTTAACTTAAGCTCCTAATAATTTTTACACAGTTACATTTGCTTATTTAGTTGAAAATGACCAGATAAAATTTGGTTAATTTAGTTAGATTTTTTAAATATAATCTATTTTTATGTTCATGTGTTAAATACCAAATTTTGCTAGACTTACAAGAACTTCTTAACAAATTATTAATTAAAAATTTTTAAAATTAAAAATCTAATTTTATGATTATCAATAATTATTTAAATATTTTTAATTACAATAAAAAAAATATAATTATATATTTTATAAATAAATTGAATAACTTTTTGACTTTTATAAATGACAATACTTGAATAAAAGCATGTAACTTATCTGCATTGAATAATGTTTGTATAATGATTTTTATATTATAAAAAAAAAAATATAAACTATGAGTTACAAAAATAAATAACAAATATATTGATATAAATACAAATATTTATTATCAAGTAAGGGGTTAACAACTCTAAGAATAAGTGCTTGAATGATTTCAAATTTAGACGATTTTATTATGATTTTAAATTGATTTCAAGTGTAGTCACTTTACTAAAAAATAAAGCGATTTCAAGTGGATTCATGTAATTTCACGAAGTTTATGTTATTACTGGGTATTTGATTTCATTAATTAAAAATAAAACATAAAAATTATAAATAAAAAAGTCTAAATTTAAAAATTTTAAATTTATTTAAATTTTAAATTTTTATTGATTATATTTAAGCTTAAAATTAAACTTTTATTCTCTTTAATCGGAGGTGAAATTGTAGTTATATGATTTTTTACATTGATATACCCATGGGTGCCGACTTCAAAATAGCGCTATTTTTTATTACAACATATACCATGAACAAAAAACTCCATCTTTTATATTTTCTTCAACTTTTGAAAAATTACTAAAAATTTTCAAAATATTACAATTTTAAGATTTCGTTTTTAATAGACTGATTTCATAACAGATTGAAATCGATTCTAAATTGGGTGCTTCAATGATTTCAAGAGTTATTAACCCCTTGTTATCAAGTTATTTATTTTAGAAACAATTGATGTCCTAAAAAATATTTTTTTGAGCTCAAAATAAGTAGTATACTAAGTAAATAAAATAAATTACTCAATTTCTAATAGTCATTTTATTCTACCAATATTTGAGCAATTGTTAAATATTATTAAGTTGTTTACCTACAAATAATAAATAATATATTTTGTTATGAAATTTTAGATGAAATTCTATTTACTTTTAAAAGCAGTAATTAATTAAAGTATTTTTAGTAGTTTTAAGTTATTAATAATTACATTTGTGTATTTAAAAACAAAGGCCATGTTCACAAATATCGAATCTTAATCATTACAAAAATAATCAATTACTTATTCTATATAAAAATTCTCAAATTTTCAATTTAAATTGGTTTTGTATTGAGATATATATTTGCCAACTTATTTATAAATGTGCTTCTTATATAAATTTATTATAATTTTTTAAATTTACCTTTTATAAATAGTTTTAATTCCAGTGTTTGAACACCAACAATATCCAAAGAATTTAAAATTGTCAAGATTTGTCTAGCATCATCAAATAATTCATCCATTTTCTTATAGATTATACAAAGAAAAGACGGTATTTTGTTAATTACTTTTTTTTTTAATAATAATTATATTAAAAAATTGAAGATCTACCTTATGAAAATTAGTATTTTAATAATAATGAGCTGAACGGTCCTTCAAGCTGAAATTATATGAATTTCAAATAAACATACCATGCTGACTTTATTAATTAACAGTTCATCAAAAGTTAACCCAAAATTATCACAGTTTAAATGAGATTATCTTGAAGAAATGATCAACGAGGCTATCTGAAATTTTACAAAAATAATATATAGTATAAAAACTCACTAAGTTTCAAAAGATTATCCGCCTTTTTAATGTTTATGAACAACAAATTATAGCTGATCAAGAAGCTTTACAGTATGAGAAACTTTACTTGCTTTTTTAAAATTTCTTTTTCCGATGATTTTCGTAAGGTTATGAGGCTTTAAAGTTAGTGATCCAACTTATAGAACTTTTTAAGTTGACATATATATCGAAGATAGCTTTAATTTTTCGTTATTAAAAATTTGTTTTCACTATTCAACGTAAAATAGTGAAATCTTGATTATCTAATTTGGCTTCAATTCTAACAAAACGTCGGAGAATATAAAATATATTTTCGAGCAGACTCGGACACGAAAAAAAAAAATTTTTATGATAGAAAATAAATTTTTTTTTAGTTATTAACTATATTTTTTGGGATATAGTCAGTGTTGGGCAGAGAATCCATTCTCTGCCCAACACTGGATATAGTATGTCCATTACCAACGAAGATATTTCTTAATAGAAGCGCAGAACCCCAAGGCGCTTTGAAGCTATAAATATGTAATTGTTACCCCGACCAAGCGCGGCGTTAACGTTGCTTTCAGTATGAGCGACAATTATCATTGCTATTTATTCCGAGTATATTTGGAAACTATAATAAAGTTAGAAAATATGATCAAACCCTATATAATTGTTTAAAAAAAATTAAGAAAGTGAAATAATCAAAAACAATTTAAGTTAAACTTAAACTGTTATTCTTAAACCCCAAAGAGAGCGTAAGGGTGAAATCAGATGGAGCGGAAAATAGACGACGGAACGTCACAAAACATTCATTCCGTCGCCTTGTTTTCCGTCAAATTTTTTCCCTATATTCACATGGCGCGGAATGTAGCTGAAAAATTGTTAAAAATAGCATACAAATGTATCCGCGAATTTTAAATTAACAACAAAAATGTTAAAAAAGTTGGAAATAATCACCTATTGTTATTGTAATGAGATTCTTTTTTTATAAAAATAAAATATAGTTTGTTATTATAACCAAATATTTCAATTAACATCATTATTTTTTAATTATAAAATTGCTAATCAACGTCACAGAACTTCTATTCCGCTCCATGTGAATATAGGGAAACAAATTTGACGGGATAATAGAAGCGTCACAGACTTTTTGAAATTGTTTAAGAGGCGGCCGTATAGTTCTGTCCTTGTCTAATCTAAATTTTCTTTATTATTAATAAATTAAATATTTTCATAGAAAAGTAAGACAACCACCCAATAGAGCAAAAGACAAGCAAACGATTCTTTTTTATGAAAAAATACGAAATTTTGATTATTTTTCGAGTGAAGTCTGAAACGGAAAAGCAGTTGAATCAACTCAATCAAGTTCGATTGTTTTTCCGTTTCAGACATCACTCGAAAAATAATCAAAATTTCATATTTTTCCATAAAAAAGAATCGTTTGCTTGTCTTTTGCTCTATTGGGCGGTTGTCTTACTTTTCTACGAAAATATTTAATTTATTAATAATAAAGAAAATTTAGATTAGACAAGGACAGAATGATACGGCCTCCTCTTAAACAAATAGTTAACCAAAATAGAATTTAAAAGTTTGATTGAAATTAAAAGTACAGCTGTGGAAAGCAAATTAAAAATATTACGTGAGGTTATTGAAGCACTAATAATTTTTTTAAACAAAATAAAAATTGATGTCGTCTATTACGTCGTCTTTACTCCGTTGGCGGAATACAAAGATGCGGAATTGAGGTTCTGTGACGTTCCGTCGCCTATTTTCCGCTCCATCTGATTTCACCCTAACGGATAGAGCTCTTGCTTTCAACGCGAAGGGTATGGGTTCGAATCCTGGCCAGGTACCACTAAACTTTTTTTCGAAAGAAAATTAGTATGGCTTGAATTTATAGTCGACACTCAACACTCAGCACTCAGTTTACATGTATTAAACATTATCCTATCCTTGTTTTTCTTATGGAAGTAGAGTAAGATAAAATGATGTTTGATACATATAAACTGAGTGCTGAGTGTTGAGTGTTGACTATGAATTCGAGCCTATATGTGCCATTTATATCGCGACTCTTGAAAAATCCGACCAGATTGGGTATCGGTTGATTGTTAGTCACGAAAGTGGCTGACCATCCATCGGTAGTCAAAGCTTTCGGTATTAGTCCAGTCAAATTAGTTCATTTTAATCGATTTTCTATTGTCTTTAAGGCCGTTACACTCAAAAAGATACAAGATACAGATACAGTGATAGATACAAAATTACATTGGCTAGTATATCTATATATAAAATAATACAAGAGACAAGGCATTTGTTTTTCACATATATAGGTATACTAGCCAATGTAATTTTGTATCTGTCACTGTATCTGTATCTTGTATCTTTTTGAGTGTAACGGCCTTAATCTTCCTCCAAGCCGATCTGTTTCGGCCCGTAAGAAGAGCAACAATTAATTTGTTTATTAAAAAAAAAGTCGAAAATTCAAATAAATGCCAAGTCAACAATAATTATTGCAAATATGTCAAACTTCTTGAGCATGTGATGGTAGGATACCTTTATCATAAACGATTATAAAAATTTCAATTTTTTATTTTTTTGCACTATATTTTAGCATTTTTCCGATTTTACAATTTTAATTCTTATAAATAAATTCATATATTTCAGCCAATTTTTTATATATATTAATTTTATAAAATAGAAAAGAAAGGTCTCTTCAAGACCTTTAATTTGAATTTTTTACAAGTTTTCTATCGTGAAAATGAAAATAGTAAAATGGCTTTGACTTTGACTAACAATTGCGCTATTGTTTTTAAACATTTTAACGTTTCAAAGTTTAATAGCCAGTTTATGATATAAATTATTTATTGGTAAAACGCCATTAATGTATACAAAGTGGTTTATATATATATATATATATATATATATATATATATATATATATATATATATATATATATATCGTTTCTAAATTTTTTTACGCATTACATTGAGTGCGAATATAAGGTAACAGAGTATGGGTGCGTTCTACATATCTCTCGGGATTGCGCACCAGTAATGCGCGGTGGATTTCTGTATACAAAAATCTCCAAATACCTCTCGGGATTACGCACTAGTAATGCGCGGTGGATTTCTGTATACAAAAATTTCTAAATTCATTGAGCATTACTGGTGTGCAATCCCGAGAGGTATGTGGAACGCACCCTATATAAATGGCCAGCGCGCATGCGCACGGTGGTATCTTTTTCTTCACGCAAGAACAGAAAAAAATTTTCAAAAGTTAAAATTCATATTGCATATGAAAATTAACAATATCTCTGGTAATTATGGTCCGATTTACATGTTCCTTTTTTTAATCTAGGGTAGCGCATGAAAATAATAATAACTTTGATATCAGTTTTGGAAAGTTTTGTATACATTTGTTATAAATAATGATTGTAAATGGAAAATCTTTTTGAATTATTTGCAAAATTATAAGTTTAGGTAAAGAAATTTAAAAAGAATTTTGTTTTTATTAAAAAAAACGATCCATATTTATTAAATAGGTTTTTTAATAAAACCGAAATTATATTGTCAAAGTTTTTATAATATAATATTAATAGTTTTTTTATCAAATCTAGAATTGTAAGTTTAATTAAACATATGTATAATAAACCTTACAATGTATTTTATTGTAAATTATATCTTTTAGGGTAACTTTTCATTATTTGAAATTTTTCATAAATTATAAACGTACAAAAGTAAAACATTCTTTTGTTACAAACCAATATTAATTTTATAAAATAAGGTACCTAATATTTACAAACGTATACAAATTTTTAAAATACTACTATATTTATCGTTTCTTTTATTTTTATAAATTTCCTTATCCTAAAAATACATCTTATAAAATAAATTATCAAAATCAATGACATATTATGATAATTATATTTTCACACTTACTTAATATTTAGATTGATGAATCAATGATTATAATATATTAATAAATCTCAACTTCTTTTATTATTACAGATTAGGTATTTGATCTTATGAACTTAATGCTGGTTTGTTTAAAACAGAAGAATGTTTTACAATTAAAAGTAACCCTAAAAGATATAATTTATAATAAAATACATTGTAAGGTTCATTATAGATATGCTTAATTAAACTTACAATTCTAGATTTGATAAAAAAACTAATCATATTATATTATAAATATTTTGACAATATAATTTCGTTTTTATTAAAAAACCTATTTAATAAAAATTGGTCGTTTTTCTTTAATAAAAACAAAATTCTTCTTCAAATTTCTTTACCTAAACTTATAATTTTGAAAATAATTCAAAAAGATTTTTCATTTACAATCATCATTATTTATAAGAAACCCTAGTGGAAATCGAATCTGTGAATAACTGTGAATAACTGAAAATAACTGTGAATAACTGGAAATAACTGGAAATAACTGTTATAAAATATTCAGATTGAGACAGGAATAACAGTTATTCTCAGTTATTCCCAGTTATTTCTAGTTATTTACAGATATTCCCAGTTATTCACAGTTGAGTTGAGAAATAATTTGAAAAACTACAGATACTATAACAGTTATTCATAGTTATTTCCAGTTATTTCCAGTTATTTCCAGTTATTCACAGATATTCCCAGTTATTTCCAGTTAAGTTGAGAAATAATTTGAAAAATAAAAGGTACTAAAAGAATGATAAAAGTTATAATATAGCGAAACTGGAAATAAATGTTAATAACTGTAAATAACTAGAAATAACTGGGAATAACTGTGAATAACTGTTATGCATCTTTGATTTTTCTCTGATTTTTCAAATTATTTGTCAAGTCAAATGGAAATAACTGGGAATATCTGTAAGTAACTAGAAATAACTGGGAATAACTGGTGCTAACCCACATAGCACGAAAGATTTGGGAAGCTTCCATCGAAAGATTCGAGAAAGATTCCATTGTAAGCTTCTAGCAAGCTTCCCGGAAGCTCAATGAAAGTTTCGAGAAGCTTCCATTGGAATCTTTCATGTAAGCTTTACGGAAGGTTCAGGAAAGCTGACATGCCCTGGTGAAAAAAATCAGGTGACAAGTCACCTGATTTATCAGGTGATTTATCATGCCAAAATATCATGTATCGATTTTGTTGGTTTTTACACGTTTTAAACTATGCTTAGTCAATTTAGAACAATTTTTGAAAAATTTTGAAATTTTTGACCTTAGAAATTTTTTTGTGATTTAGTCAAAATTTTTTCCAAGACCAAACTATCTAAAAAATTTTCTAAGTTCAAAATTTTCCAAAATTTTCAATAATTGTTTTGAATTAACTAAGCATGGTTTGAAACGTATGAAAACCAAAAAAATCGTTACATGATGTTTTGGCATGATGAATCACCTGATAAATCAGGTGATTTATCACCTGATTTTTTTTAATAGGGTGTAATATTCCATGAGGACTAAATGGAACATTACAAAATAGCTTCCAGTAAGCTTCCGAAAAGATTACATGCAATATTACAAAAACGTTATTTGGAAGATTCCAATATATCTTGCAGGAAGATTCCAGTAATATTTTGTGGAAGATTCCATTCAAACTTCCTGCAGCTTTTCACGAAATGTTACAGGAAGAATATTTCAATGTTCACGGAAGGTTACCAGTAACTTGTCAGGAAGATTCCTTGTAAGCTTCCCGGAAGCTAAATGGAAGTTTCGAGAAGCTTCCATTGGAATCTTTCATGTAAACTTTACGGAAGGTTCAGGGAAGCTAACATGTAATATTCCAGGAGGGCTAAATGGAACATTACAAAATAGCTTCCAGTAAGCTTCCGGAAAGATTACATGCAATATTACAGAAACGTTATTCGGAAGATTACATTATAATTTTGTAGGAAGCTTCCAGTAATATTTTGTGGAAGATTCCATTCAAACTTCCTGCAGCCTTCCACAGCATGTTACAAAAAAAATATTTCAATGTTAACGGAAGGTTACCAGTAACTTGTCAGGAAGATTCCCTGTAAGCTTCCCGAAAGCTAAATGAAAGTTTCGGGAAGCTTCCATTGGAATCTTTTATGTAAGCTTTACGGAAGGTTCAGAGAAGCTAACATGTAATATTCCATGAGGGCTAAATGAAACATTACAAAATAGCTTCCAGTAAGCTTTCGGAAAGATTACATGCAATATTACAGAAACGTTATTCGGAAGATCACATTATATCTCGCAGGAAGCGTCCAGTAATATTTTGTGAAGGATTCCGGTCAAACTTCCTGCAGCCTTCAGTGGAATGTTATAGGAAAAATATTTTATTGTTTACGGAAGGTTACTAACTTATCAGGAAGATTTCCTGTAAGCTTTCCGGAAGCTAAGTAAAAGTTTCAGGAAGATTCCATTGGAATCTTTTATGTAAGTCTTACGGAAGGTTCAGGGAAGCTTAGATGTAATATTCCATAAGAGCCAAATGGAATATTACAAAATAACTTCCAGTAAGCTTCCGAAAAGTTATATCCGAATGTTATTTGGAAAATTACTTTACATCTTGCAGGAAGCTTGCAGTAACATTTTGCAGAAGATTCTATTCAAACTTCCTGCAGCCTTTCACAGAATATTACAGAAATGATATATTAATGTTCACAGACAGTTATTGCAAAGTTTCAGAAAAAAAACATAAGTTTGAAGTAAATATCATGAAAATTATTTAGTTAAATTTTTAAATAAATCTATTCCTTTGTTTATAAGAATTCTGTATTCCTGGTACAGAATCGAATAAATTTAATATACATCATTGGACTCTAACATTTTAAATAACTGATAAATGAATTTATTTAAAAATTTCATAGAATAATCTTCATGGTACATACTATAGGCTAATGCATTTTTTTTCTAAAATTTTACAATAAAATGAAAATTTAGACAATATTTATGAGTACAGGTGTAGTGTCTGCCTTACATTAGTTTAATTTTATAGATTAAAAATATTGTTTTTTGTCCTCAGGCCGCAAAATGAATTTTTGTGTCCTGTATACGGAGCACAAAATAGTTTATTCTTGTCCTAGGTCGCAAAAGAAAGATGTGTATATCCAATGTCTTATTTTAATAAAAGTTCGCAGAAAAATGTTCTCGACGTCGCGATTCTTGGAATTGAACTTAATGAACTGCTCGCTTTCCTTAATATCGTTATCCTTTTCTCACATATACTATACTGGGTATACGTTAACGAATAACTTAGACTCAATATATGTGTATTATGAAAGAAAAGGAAAGAGCGAGAAGAAAGACATAGTTACCAGTTTCGCGTGTTAAAACTTTTTTTTTCTTTTTTAAATATTTTTGAATTATAATTTTTATAGTTTAGCTTTGTTTTATTTTTTGTTTAATTTTAATATTATATTTTAACAATTGTTAGTTGTTTTTATAATCGATTTTTTTTTATTCTATTTTTTTAAAACTTTTTCTTTCTTTTCTTAAATATTTTTAGTTATAATATTTATAGTTTAGCTTTATTTTATATTTTATTGTATTTTTGTTTAATTTTAATTTAATATTTTAACAATTATTAGTGGTTTTTATAATCGAATTTTTTTTATTATATTTTTTTATTGTGTTTTAAGAATTATTAGTTATTTATTATTTATAATTGAATTTTTTATTAAATATATAATAAAAAAAATTCATATTATACATATAAAATTCTTTTATATTTTAAGAATTATGAATTATTTTTTTTATAGGCGGGGGGCTCCGCCCCAGCTTCCGCTTAGCGGCCTTTGGACAAAAAAAAGTATATGCAGTCACGGCCACAAACATATCATTCTTGCTCGTGCAGCTGGAGCGGCCTCGCTTTCGCTCGGCCCCTCAGCATGCACTCGCCAAGAATGATACGTTTTGCGGCCTTGACGCATAATATACTATTTTTTTTTCTATTAAATTAATGTCTTATACTCTTTTTAATTTACAAAATTTATGGCAGATTATTTAAATATAAAGTAAAACATATTACATTTTAAATGATTAAAAATTTGTTATAATTGTGTATAACTTTCGATAAAGAATTTTTTTTTATTATTGATTTTAATTAATAAAAAAGAACACAAAATAATATGTTTTTTTTTAAAGAGAAAGTCGTTTATATAAATTAATTACAAAGTCTAAATATCTTTACAATGTTTTGAATATATGAATTTTATCAAATAAAAGATTTTTCCTGAAAAAAGCATGATATTTTTTGTTCTTTTACTAACTAAAAATTAATAGTAATAAAAAATTTTTACCCAAAGTTACATAATTATATAAATTAATTCATTCAATTTGTAATCTGCTTTTTCCGTATTTATATAATAATCCCTCATTAATTCTATGAATTAAAAATATATTCTTTTTTGTTAAATTAATGTATTAAGATATTCTTTTTAATATTAAAAATTAATATCGGATTATTATATGAATACGAATAAAACAGATTACAAATTAAATGATTAAAAGTTTCTGTAATTGTATATCTTAAGATAAAAAATTTCTTTTAATATTAATTTAAGCTAGTAAATAAGCACAAAAAATATTTTGTTGCTTTTTTAAAGAAAAGTCTTTAATTGAATAAAGTTTTAAGAAAAAGTATTGTAATATTTATTTAAGTATTTTAAATAAATTTATTTTAAAATCTATATAAAATTAATTTTTCGACTTCACATAGCATGAGAATGTTTGTGTGTGAATAATACGTAGGTATACATTTATCTGTATACATAAAAAATATTTAAATTAAAAAAAATAGTGAAATATATGCGTGTGCAACATAATTTATAAAAAAAAATTATGTTTAGTCGGGAATTGAACTACCGACAGATATCATACAAGTCCGTCACCTTCGATTTGCAGTTACACCTACAGGGGGATGTTGAATGGGCGTTTTGTCCCTAAGTGGTGAGATGATACCACACTTACTATATAAGTTGAACTTGGTGGTTTTGAGTATGTACCCACAGCGCCTGCCCTAAAAATGTAAGTGCGTCTATATAATTATACGTAAATCCTAATATATGTGAATATGTATTGACGTATAAATATGATATAATAGTATATAAAATAGTATGTTGTAAATAAATATGTGTTTTGCACAGCAAATATTTGTAAAATATAAAATAAAAAATAGAATGTTGAACAGAATCGAAACACAATACCTTCCGAACGGTGAAAAAGGATAAAATTAACCAAATGATAATTGAATTGTTGACCTCCCCAAAGCCTGCGGGAAACTTACACTGGAATCTTCCTGGAAGCTTTTTGCATTCTTTTATGGAAGCTTCCATGATGTATTTTTAGAACCTTGCGACAATATTCCTTGCAAGCTTTTTGTAAGATTCAAAAGGCTTTTATACTAGCCTCCATGGAAGCTTACTGATTTCTTCCATGGAAGCTTTCTGGAATCTTTCATTAAATCTTTCTGAAAGAAAAGTGCGCGGGACATTTCACGCTTCCAGGAAGCTTTAATTGAAGCTTTCACGCAAGCTTGCATGTAAGCTTCTTGCATTATTCCGTGGAAGCTTCCATGGAGTACTTTTGGAACCTTGCGGCAATCTTCCTTGGAAACTTCTTGTAAGATTCAAAAAGACCTTTATGCTAGCTTCCATGGAAGCTTACTGATTTCTTCCACGGAAGCTTCCTGGAAGCTTTCATTGAATCTTTATAAATGAAAAGTGCGCGGGACATTTGACGCTTCCAGGAAGCTTACATGGAAGCTTCCGGGAATCTTCCGAACCTTTTATGGAAGCTTCCTGAAAGCTTCCTGGAAGCTTCGGTGCTATGTGGGAACTGTTATTCCTGTCTCAATCTGAACATTTTATAACAGTTATTTCCAGTTATTCCCAGTTATTCACAGTTGTTCACAGATTCGATTTCCAATAGGGAATGTATACAAAACTTTCCAAAACTGATATGAAAGTTATTATTATTTTCACGCGCTACCCTAGATTAAAAAAAGAAACGTGTGAATCGGACCATAATTACCAGAGATATTGTTAATTTTCATATGCAATATGAATTTTACTTTTGAAAATTGTTTTCTGTTCTTGCGTGAAGAAAAAGATACCACCGTGCGCATGCGCGCAGGCCGTTTATATACTCTGTTACCTGATATTCGCACTCAATGTAATGCGCAAAAAAATTTAGAAACGATGATATGTATGGGGATATCCGTGGAACTTTTTAATTTTGAAAGGTCGCCTTCACAACAATTCAAAAGTCCATAATACAAGTTTCTGGAGTGGCACACACTTTAATAAGGGCTTAAATTACTCGTTTCTGTGAATAGAATATGTAATTAAATTTTGGTATTGATTGAAAAATCGGTCATCACGGTACATAATTTTATACGTCAAAAATGATACTTTTTTTTATATTTTTCTACATGTGTTTCTTGAGCTATGAAAAAATGACCGTACTTTCGATCATTCTTAAATTTTCTGAGCATAATGAATATAGTAAAAACAACAGTTTAAGCCTACCCTGGTACATGTGCTCCTCTTTAGGAAGCTCTTTGACTATTTTTAATGTAAGTGAGATTTCCAAGTTAAGTATTCATTCTTCGCTTCTCAGATATTTTGTAACGACGACCAGAGTTGTAATAAAAAATCTTGTAATTGTACTTTCAGCGTTACTCCTTTATTTCATCTCTTCGATCCAGTAAGCTTTTCCGTGGCCCAGAAGTCCACAGTGGTGACCCCGACAACTGTTCGGGAAGTAGAAAGCAGCGCAGTGCAGCTAGCAGCGAAGATCCGGTGCAGAAAGCCGAGGAAGGCCAGCACGGCATTGCGAGCAAAGGCGGCCATTTTGTCAACGCGAGGATCTCATCAAAAGGTTAGATTTAAAATTTCTCGCGTCGCGCTGTAGTAAATACTTAGCTTTAAAAAAAAATTTTTTTTTTTATAAATAAATTACACAGGCCCACAAAAAAAAGTTGATGGTTCTGGGATGAAAACTATACTTTTCTTTCGTATTTTTTCCCGCTGAATCCGAATCCGCCATCAAAAACAGGGGGTTAGCCGCATATTTTGAACATAACCTCAAAAAACTGCCAAAAAACCGCGTTTCTGTCGAAAAAAATGAGAAGAAAAAATGAAAATTGTTTATTTTTATGCATTTTGGCCTGTTGAATCCGAATTTATTATAAAAAAAAGAGTCTACCGCCTAATTTTGAACATTACCTAAAAATACTACTCAAAAGTCAATTTGCGCAAGAGCTAAATTGACTTACGCTTGCGTATACGCTTGTCTTCGAACGACCTATGCAAAGGATTCCTACGTCTCTTTTTCTTATTAGGTTGCACTTCTCTTTTTAGCATCCAGCAAAAGTCCGCCATCATGTTTACGCTACATTTTCCTTGCCATCTATGCTCAAATTCCTTCATATCCTGATGACATCTTTCACCATGCTCTTCACTGTAGTCACCTAGGACTGGTGGAAATTCATCAATGTGCGAATCGAGAAAGTGGAGTTTCAAATTCATTATACAACCTAATTTTTTAAAATTTTGTACCATATTTTCTACGATGCTCTTGTAGTTCTCATCTTTATTGTTACCAAGAAATTTTGTTGCAACATCTTTGAAACTCAACCAGGCTGCCTTCTTGGTATCATTCATACTTGTGACGAATTCTTCGTCCCTGAACATTTTGCGAATTTGAGGTCCATCAAAGATACCTTCCTTCAATTTAACCAGAGTTATATTCGTAAAGATGGTTTATAAGTATTTGAAGCATCGAGAGCTTTAACAAAGTGTTTCATCAGCCCTAATTTAATATGTATATGCGGTAAAAGGATTTTGCTAGGATTTACAAGAGGACGATTGATGACATTTCTGGAACCTGGAGTAAGTGATGGTCTCGCTGGCCACACTTTTGTATTATAGTGTTTTGCTCTATCTCGACTGTCGAACATGCATAAATAGCATGGGTATTTGGTAAAATCTAATTGTTGACCTAGTATCATTGACAATATTTTCAGGTCTCCGCAAATTATTCATTCATGCTCACTATACTTTATTTTATTTAAAACGTTTTCGATGTTACAGTATTCTTCTTTGAGTACAGTTCAATGAGCCAATGGTAACGGAGCATACTCGTTCGTATTATGAAGAAGAGCTGCCTTCAAGCTTCGCTTAGATGAATCGATGAATAACCTCCACTCTTCTGGCTTGTATAAATTTGGTTTAAATTCATTAATAAGTCCTCGTAAATCGGTGCAATACACTAGATCAGATTTGCTAGTGAAGTGTGATCGAAACGCTTCTTCTCGGTTTCGATAAAATGTAACTTTTACGTCCTTTTCTAATACATTAAAAGACTTTAATTGAGAAGTCATTAATTTAGCTGCATCTTTTGCTAATCCAGCATTCCTAAATATGTCATTAAGTTGAGCTTGAGAGATCTTTTTAGGCTTTTCTCTTTACCAATGGGAACATATTCCTCATCACTGTCCGAAGGCAGTTTTTCTTCACTTTCTGCTTTTTTCTACGATTCATTTTCGTCAGTATCGTCGTCTGTGTGGTCGTTAAGATTTTCTACGTCTTCTTCTGTACCACCATCAACTAGCATACTATCCATACTATCCATTCGACCGACGAACAACACTAGAAACTGTCGCATACAATATTTTATCTGGTCGCACTTTATTTACCCCACTTACATTTGTCACGTAAGTGTAGCAATCACTTTTACCTAATGGCTTTTTCCAAATAGCTGGTTTCAGAAACTTTATTTTACTTTTATCTCCAGTTTTATCGAATTTATGTAACATTTTGTAACATTTAGCACATATAATATGCGGAACCCAGGTTGAATTTTGCTGAGAAATTTCTACCTCAAAGCATGCTCTAAATAAATCTCTTATTCTTTCAGTTACATGCTTCTTATGTTTTTTCCACACATATTCCGTACAAACATAGCAGTAACTATCGAAATCACCTCCACAGTCGTGATCAACTTGTTCGCAAGATCTCAAAGCAATATCAATATTATTAAAATTATTTTTAGTATCCATAGATTTATTGAAAAACCTGCACGCTAGAATTCCTGTTCCGATCACAGGTGAGTCAGCCGTCCTAGGGGTGATAACCCTCGTACCTCCCCAGGCCTAAGTACGAGGGCTTTCCGACTTTGACGAGGACAATGTCAACTCGACGTCGGACACACTACGGCATCATTCTCACGTTCTAGCGTTCCCCTGCAGGACAGCGCGCCTCGCTGGCTTCGTTACAACGGAAGATTGGAAGCGAATCATTCTACACATCCCTTTCGGGCAGTTGCCATCGCTCCAGTGTCTTCCGTGGCAGCAGGATTAAAAGGACTACATAAAAAATCCAGTTAGTAAAAGTTTAAGTTACTCAGCGAGGTAAATAATTTACACGAGATGATACTAAAAATAGGTAAAATTCGAATACTGCCAGTTTTCTTCTTTTTAAGATATAGCAATCGTGAGATTTGTCTTCAGACTAATGTTGTTTCAAGTTATTTCTATAGTCTATATTACCAAGAATATATTTTTTGCAAAATGTTACATAAATTCGATAAAATTGGAGATAAAAGTAAAATAAAGTTTCTGAAACCAGCTATTTGGAAAAAGCCCTCGTACTTAGGCCTGGGGAGGTACGAGGGTTATCACCCCTAGGACGGTTGACTCACCTGTGATCGGAACAGGAATTCTAGCGTGCAGGTTTTTCAATAAATCTATGGATACTAAAAATAATTTTAATAATATTGATATTGCTTTGAGATCTTGCGAACAAGTTGATCACGACTGTGGAGGTGATTTCGATAGTTACTGCTATGTTTGTACGGAATATGTGTGGAAAAAACATAAGAAGCATGTAACTGAAAGAATAAGAGATTTATTTAAAGCATGCTTTGAAGTAGAAATTTCTCAGCAAAATTCAACCTGGGTTCCGCATATTATATGTGCTAAATGTTACAAAATGTTATATAAATTCAATAAAACTGGAGATAAAAGTAAAATAAAGTTTCTGAAACCAGCTATTTGGAAAAAACCATTAGGTAAAAGTGATTGCTACACTTACGTGACAAATGTAAGTGGGGTAAATAAAGTGCGACCAGATAAAATATTGTATGCAACAGTTTCTAGTGTCGTTCGTCCGCAGAAGCAAATAGTCGAAAGTTTGATAGACGAGGCTTCACGAGAGAGCTTTATATAAGGAATGGATAGTATGCTAGTTGATGGTGGTACAGAAGAAGACGTAGAAATCTCAACGACCATACAGACGACGATACTGACGAAAATGAATCGTTGAGGAAAGCAGAAAGTGAATCCGTCGAAAGTGAAGAAGAACTGTCTTCGGACAGTGATAAGGAATATGTTCCCATTGGTAAAGAGAAAAGCCAAAAAAGATCTCTCAAGCTCAACTTAATGACATGTTTAGGAATGCTGGATTAGCAAAAGATGCAGCTAAATTAATGGCTTCTCAATTAACGGTAGGCAGGAGTAGAACCTGATACCGACCGAGTAACAATTGAGTTATTTGTTATTTACGCAAGTATTAATCGGCGTATCTTCAAATTAAAGGTTGAGCGCAATAGATATTACTATTATGAACATCTATGCACAAGAAAAAAAAATCTACCGCTTTGTTTTTGAGAAAAGTAAGTAACGCCAAAGTAAAAGTTTATGTTTATAATATTTTCGCGTTACTTACTTTTCTCAAAAACAAAGCGATAGATTTTTTTCTTCTTGTGCATAAATATTTGTAATAATATGTGTTGCGCTTAACCTTCAATTTGCAGATACACCGATCAATACCTGAGTAAATAACAAAAATCTCAAATAGACAAGGACAGCGAATCCGGCCTGCTCTTAAAGTCTTTCAATGTATTAGAAAAGGACGTAAAAGTTACATTTTATCGAAACCGAGAAGAAGCGTTTCGATCACACTTCACTAGCGAATCTGATCTAGTGCAGGGTTGCGAAAAAAGTAATTAAAAATTATTTGAATCACGAATCATTTTTGAATTTGTAATTAAAGTTTTATTTAATTAACAATTCCTTTTAAATTAATAATTGAAAATATTTTAATTAACAAATCAAAATCTAATCGTGAATTGAAAAGGCTTTAATTAAAAAATCAAAAGGAATTCTCAATTAAATAAATTTCAATTAAGAAATCAAAATGTAATCGTGAATTGAAAGGGCTTTAATTACAAAATCAAAAGGAATTCTTAATTAAATAAATTTCAATTAAGAAATTAAAATTTAATCGTGGATTGAAAGGGCTTTAATTCCAAAATCAAAAGGAATCCTTAATTAAATAAATTTCAATTAAGAAATCAAAATATAATCGTGAATTGAAAGGGCTTTAATTCCAAAATCAAAAGGAATTCTTAATTAAATAAATTTCAATTAAGAAATCAAAATTTAATCGTGAATTGAAAGGGCTTTAATTCCAAAATCAAAAGGAATCCTTAATTAAATAAATTTCAATTAAGAAATCAAAATGTAATCGTGAATTGAAAGAGCGTCAGTTATGATTATGATTTGTGAATTCGAGGGCTTTAATTAAAAATTCCACCATTCCTTTTTAATTAAACGTACTAAGGAATTTGTATCATATATATGTATATAGAAAAACATATGTGGACGCGCACATACATATGCACCTAGGCTCATATATATGCAACATTTCATGTCGACCCACACGCACACATACGGACAAGTTGATATATATATATATATATATATATATATATATATATATATATATATATATATATATACAGGTCCTTTTCATGTCAACTTGCACCCGTTGACCCGTATATATTTTGGTTTATATATATGTATATATATATATACATACATACATACATACATACATGGGATATTTCATGTCGGTTAGCACGTACTCATAAGTACAGGTTTTCTTTATATGTGGTACATTTCATGACAACACGCACACACCCATTCGTGTACCCTTAGATTTACATATATGCGACATTTCATGTCGATTCGCATGCATGCACACGCACGTTAATAAACATAGGATTTTTCACGTCAATTCGAAAGCACACACACAGGTTTATATATATGGGACATTTCATGTCTATTCGCATGCATGCACACAGACTTTAATAAACATGGGATTTTTCACGTCAATTGGAACGCACGCACTTACAGGTTTAGATATATGGGACATTTCATGCCAATGCGCACGCACACACACACACACAGAGGATTATATATGGGACATTTCATGTCAACTCGTACATACTCATAATGACAGGCTTTTTTATATATGTGGGACATTTTATGACAACACGCACACACCCATCCTAGTAACCTTAGGTTTATATATATATATATATGGGACATTTCATGTCGATTCGCATGCATGCACACGCACGTTAATATATATAGGATTTTTCACGTCAATTCGAACGCACACACACAGGTTTACATATATATGGGACATTTCATGTCAATTCGCATGCATGCACACAAACTTTAATAAATATTGGATTTTTCACGTCAATTGGAACGTACGCACATACAGGTATATATATATATGAGATATTTCATGTCGTTTACAGGTTTATATATATATATATATATATATATATGGGACAGTACATGTCGTTGCGCATGCATACACACACACTCATTAATATACATGGGATTTTCAATGTCAATTCAAACGCATACAAACACACAGGTTTATATATATTGGACATTTCATGTCGATTCGCATGCATGCACACGTACGTTAATATACATGGGATTTTCCATGTCAATTCTAACGCACGCACACACACACAGGTTTATACATATGGTACATTTCATATCGATTTGCATGCATGCACACACGTTAATATACATAGGATTTTTCACGTCAATTATTACCCACGCCTATACAGGTTTATATATATGGGACATTTCATGACAACTCTAACACACCTATCCAAGCGCCCTTAGGTTCACATATATGGGACGTATCATGTCAACACGCACGCACCGGTTTTCATATATTTGACATATCTTGTCAACTCGAACACGCAAACACATCTAAACATGTATTTGAAATTTGTATTTATATATATGGGACCGTTTCTGTCAATTCGCATGTACGCACACACATGGGCTTATGAATATATATATATATATATGGGGCTGTTCCTGTCAAGCAGCGATGCCGAAAGTGGCAGAGTCAGAGAGGGAAATTCAAAAATGTATAAAAAAAAAGTATTAAAATAAATAGTTTTCAAAATTTGATAATTAATAAATAATTCTAAAAAATAAAGTTACTATAACAAAATAATTTTTTTTCTATTTTTTACATTTTTTTGGGTTAAACAAAATTTTGTTAAACTCAAAAAAATGTAATAAATTGAAAAAAAAATTATTTTCTTATAGTAACTTTGTTTTTTAGAATTATTTATTAATTATCAAATTTTGAAAACTATTTATTTTAATACTTTTTTTTACACATTTTTGAATTTCCCTCTCTGACTCTGCCACTTTCGGCATCGCTGCTGTCAAGGCACATGCACGCACACACATGGGCTTATGAATATATGTATATACATATACATGGGAGATTTTATGTCAATTCACATGCGCGCACACACACACACACACAGGTATATATATGAGTGCCACCAGATTTTTTTTAAACAAGTGAGCAGTTTTTAATCAGTTACACAAACAGGTTATTTTTTCTATGTTACTTAAAATAAAAAAAATTCTAATTTAGGAAAAATTGCTAATATTAATACTGATAAAAATCTTAAAGATTTTTAAGGAATAGTTTTACTTTTTGATGGATAATTTGATTATATGATTTTATTTTCAGAAAAGTTTTTCTCATAATAGTTATCTGTAATAAAAAAATTCTTTTACAATGTTAATTACTTTTTCCTGACATTCGTTTTGAAAGTTTATGCTTAGCAATTTTAAAATTTGGTTGTGACACTGATGATGCTGCTATAAATTATTTTGGATGTGTTATAATTAGTGTGCTGCCTCATTTTTCAACTGAAGGATTATAAATTAAGGATATTTTGGATTGAATTGCGGAAATAAAATAAATGATTAAAGAATTACAATCAACAAATCAATAAATTCAATTATTAATAGTTAAAAAAAAATGTTACCATGTCAGTGAGTTTTTTCAACAGGGTTATACATAAATTAAATTAATTAAAATTAATATTTTCAATCAATCACATACCTATTTTTTTATTAAAAGATATATTTTTACAAAATATGTAACAGTAAAAGAGTAGTTCACAGAAAAAATTGTACTTCGTTAAAAAATTTTATAAATTATAAAAACACAAGTTTTTTAAACTTCATAAAATAATGAATAGCGTACTGTACATATTGTTTTTGTAGCAAAAATTCTACATGTAAAAAATGTAATAAGATTAAAATGCAAATAACGATTAATTAAACGTATTTATAAATTATAACATAAACTTAGCTAATGAAATAAAATTTTAGGAAATCCTATTCTAATCTCTGCTGCACTGTAACAATAGTCTCATTCTAATATGAAAAATTGAAAAAAATTATAAAACTTATTCTTTTTTATAACTTTGGCATGAAAATTGCATGAAATAAGCGACAAAATGTTTTTTATTTGAAAAATAGACTTTTCAAATTTTTGGAAATTATATCATACAAATTTTCCTGGACATTTTCCGACTTCACCCCCTTTAAATTAATGTTTAGTGACAAAATATATAAAAAAAATTTTTGGAACCGTGGACTTTAATGTTACTATAGCAATCTCCCCTATTTTCCGACCTGACTTTTTCATGTGAGCACCGTTGCGCGGTACTTTCTGAATAAGCGGTTCAATTATTCGTGAAAAATTAAAGGAAGACCGCAACCAGCCTAAACCATTCTTTTTTTATCAACAGTTGGTGGATTAAAGAATAATTTTAGCTAATTAAAATGTAAAAATTCTTAATTATATTGGTCACCAATGATTAGTGCAATAAAATAAAAAAAATCATTAAAAATGGCAAAATGAGTTTTTTTTATATTTATGATGTTTTTACAGAGAAATGGTGCAATGTACGGCAAAATTGATAAGAATATTTTCGACTCAATATTTGATGAAAAACACGAAAAATTATGTTTTTCTGCGAAGAATTAACAACAAGAAAATTTACTTTAGAGATTTTCCTAACTATTTTCCAGCTATCCACCCTCGAAATTCGTGTTCAAGGCACCAAAATACATAGGAAAAACTTTGGTGGAGCCGTGGATCACCATCGGCTACGGAAACTCTCCTAGCTACCTATATTAGTTATGAATGTCCTCCGTATTCAGGTGAAATACCCCGGTGAACATGTACATTAAGGTTTGGAAAGATTCTGATGTAAAAGAACCTTTCTAATTTTTTGCGGTTTTTGGTACCAGTCCATAATACAACTTTGTGAACTCTTATGAAAAAAATTGTCATGATTTTCGTTGATACCTTCTGAACTTTTTTGATTCATTAAGTTTTACTAAGGAATAGTAACCTTAATTTTATCGTATTCACAATTAATGAACAATTAAGATCGCTTTAGAATTGAACAGCACTGTAAAGTTTTCAGGAGAATCCTTCTAGATTGTATTTTAAAAAATTCTTCAGAAATATTTTTCACGTTTTATCATCGTATAAATATATTTATTAAATTATTAGTAAATAAATGATTATAAATCTATGAGATCATTTTTTTTTTTTTTTTTAACGTCGCTATATTTATGCTATGCTATTATTGCTATGCTAATCAGCGACGGAGCTCGTAAGTGTGTTTGTGAACAAAGCACATGTAACGTACAGTGGTGCTTGTATCAATCGGCCGAGAGCGGGATTCGAACTCGGAACTTCGAGATTACGAATCCAACGCTCTACCGAATGAGCCACAGACCGACTCCTATGAGATCATTTAAGAATACGGATGAATCTTTATATTTTCTGTATATTGATTGAAAGGTTAATGAAACTTCACGAACTCTGTGGAAGTAAATCGAGATGAATTATTACAATCTTGTAAAGAGTTTAATAGCTATTAAAGATCCTTAAGAGGAGGTCGAGTATATATGTCCTATTGTAATCAAAAAATTGATTTTTTTACAAAAACTAATAATTTTAGCAAAAATAAAGAGAAAGCCCCATCTTGTATCATAAAAGCAATATTTTCTTTGATTAGAAAAAAATTTTTTATCGATTCCTTTTGAAAAAAACCTTGAAAAACATAAAATATCGAGGTTTGGATGGACAATTCAGTTTTTCAAAGTTTTCTTTGAAACGAAGCGATAAAAATAATTTTTTCTCATAAGAGAAAATATTGCTTTTAGTATACGAGATGGGGCTTTCTTCTTATTTTTTGCTACAATCATAAGGTTTTGCAGAAAATTGAATTTTTTTATTATAAAAGGATAGAGATGTACGACCTGCTATTAATAAAATACCGTGAAAATTATTTATGATTCTCAGTAACGATCTTGAAGTTATAAAAAAATATACATATTATTAAATTTTTTTAACTCTTGAAATAGTTAAGCATACCATGGAATTGTTTGATAGTGGAAATAAAGCCATTTTACACGACTAAGCTATAAATTTTTTTTGTGAATAAATACAATAAATCGCACTAATTTATTAATACTAGGCAATTTTTCAGTGTATTAATAAGTTAATTTAATTAATACTATGATATGCCCTTCAAAAATCACTATTCAATATATTAGAAATTCATAAAGAATCTGAAGAAGTCATAATCATATTTTTTGATATATGGGGATATCCAAAAAACTTTTAATTGTCTAGTAACAGGTCATATTACAGCTGTTACTGGGTTACCGCATGATGCACATTGTTTAAACTAGGTTCAAATCTTTTGTGCTATCCTGTAACTCTATTTCTGATGTATTTTGTAAATGTTTAACAAACGGCGCAGTAGATATTTCTATGAAACATTCATTTTTACATATAAAAAATTACCGTAATTTATCTTATGTGTAAATTTACTTTTTATAGAATTATCTGCTGCGCCGTTTGTGTACATTTACAAAATACATCAGAAATAGAGTTACAGGATAGCACAAAAGATTATAACCTAGTTTAAATAATGACCTGTTACTAGAGAATTTAAAGTTGGATGGATATCCCCATATAATACCATAGTGGTACACATGAAATTGGAAAGGTTCTAAAAATATATAAATTACAATAACTTTTCTGATGAGGATATATTATTCAGATTAATATTATTTTTAAAATTAGATAACATTCTTTTTATTTTTAAGAGCATGACGAAGCTTCCAGTCTTCTAATAATATTTCCAATCCCAAGTTATGAATAAACAATGCGTTTAATAACATTTTTTTGCGACAAAGAAAAAATTTGTAAGATTCAACTCGAGTGCGGACAACTCAAGAAACCCACGAAAATACTACATAAAAAGTAATAATACAAACTTTCAATGTAACGTATTTTAAGATTAGGTTTGTCGAGCTTGATATAATTTCCAATCCAAGTTCATAAAAAATTTACAAGTTTAAATGATTTTTTATTTTAACAAAAATTATTGTATTAACATAGCTTTAGTGCGGACAAGTCATTATATTTGTTTTTCTCATCCGTGCTGAGTAAGCGGCCTATAGCGCATGCGTTTTCGGGGTAGTAAGTAGCTAATAGCGCGCGCTGCGTGTGTTGTTTTTTGAGGACGTGTGTTTCACAGCTATGTATAATATTATTTTGTATTAAATCACGTAAATACGTTACATTCTGTAAAATAATGTCACGCAAAAGCGTTAATTAATGTAAAATCGCAAAGGTTTATACAAACGCAGCGCCCTCATACTGTATCTCATCGACCATATGATGAATTTTATACTCTATCTCGCTTTAACCTCTGACAAAGTAAATCGTATCATCTATTCTTGTATTATTTTTACATTAACGAAATCGTAATTATTCCGTATAAACGTGAAATTGGTGAACTAAAAGTATGTAATTTAATTACAAATAATAGTACCAAAAAGTATTGAAATATACTATTGCGAGTCAGTCGTACGGCAGATATGAGAGAGAGAGAGAGTCTCGGGCAATGGCGCTATTCGCTACGCTCGTGCGCCAACTTGCCCTCGTGCGCAATAGTCAACTAAACCTTACTCGTTACACAATATACTATTAATTTACGAATTTAAAATGATATTAATGAAATAAAAAAAGCAAAACTTGATTACTGTAGCTCCAACATCAGATAAATATTACGGAAAGAAACAAAATGAATCACCCAAATTCACAATTTTATAAATTACAACTGAATCACTGGAAAAATAGTTGCATACAATAGACTTTTCCAAATTTTATGAGTAACGGCTTATAATTGAAATTTCAATGTCGGAACGATTCGGAAAACTAGAAACATTTATCAATTTTCATTTCATAATAGTTCTTAAACATTCTTTAAAGACTGGAAAAATATTTGTTCCGATTCTTTTAGAAATTTTCGGGTCATTTTAACGAGGATATAACTGATGATGATGTAACAAAATTCAACTGCAATAATCACAAATTTTCCAATCGAAAACGTTTCCATAAATAATTTCCATAACTTTATAATTTCCGCGAAAATAATCATAATCTTCATAATTCTGCAAAAATGACGATTTATATTGACTTTTTCATAAATTTAAGTAACTTATAGAAATTTTCTCAAATTCAATTTACTTGTTTTCGTCATAAAAAACGAAAGATAATTAGTCTCAAAGCAGACTTAACGTAGGTAAATATTATTTTTTTATATACGCTTTTCTTATATTCGCCTTCATGTCTGTTTGCATGTTCGTCTGTCTGTAATCAAATCTTGCGCGCTCGATTTCAGGCACTTTTTGACAGATATAAATTCTGACAATTGGCATAGACTTTGGTCTTGGATGACAATACAATAATCAGTTGTCATTTTGGTACCTGGACATCCAGGTCGATGATAATGGGTGTGAAAAGTCATCTCCGAGGAAGTATAAATGGGGAGGCTTTCTTTGGGTTGAGGTGGGTTCCCCGGGGGATTTCGGGGCTGCTAAAACCTAATTCAAGGTTTGAAAGTGAATCTATAATGCATAATAATGATTTAGGATGAAGAGGTCGAACTGGAGTACCAAGTCGCCGATAACGGATGTACTTGAGTGTAATCTTCGAAAAGTCTGGTTGCAATGTAACTCTAAATGATAATAAAAACAATTTTAACTTAAAAATAGAAAATACAAAATTTTAAAAACATGCTTTAAAAATAAAATACAATAATTGAATAAATAGACTAAAAAGTATAAAATAAATAAATTAACTTTTTTTAAATTTTTTAAATAATAGCGCTTATTACCTGTATATCGGAATGATGTTTGATGAAAAAATGTTAAAATTATTCACTAATTACAATAGTAATATGCTTTCTCGAAGTTAAATTTCGCTGGCATTATTCGAACGAAAAATTCATAAATTAGTAGGGATACTACCGCAAATTTATATGCGAGATGATTTGTATGAATGATCTTTATATATGGGTATCGACTACGAGTAAATCAACATATTTCATGGAACTTGCATGAATCTTAAACAATTGTTCTTTTAAAATCTTTTTATTTCCGAGTATTCTCCGACCTAATCAAACAACCTTAGAATCGAAATCTAAAAGAATCTCCAAGTTTCATTTGACATAGTCCCTGCAAATATCTGTAAACTTCATAATCGGTATGGAAAATTTTAAAATTCATTCATATAGACGATTTCCAGGTAGCCAGGATCACCTGGATATTGTGAGATGTCATCTCGGGAAACGTACATGTTATTAATAAATAATGGCTAAATTTCAAAAGATATTCTTGTAGACAATGTTTATCTTACTCGGAACATCCATGTTTGGCTAGATAACATTTGAAACAACTTCAAAGTAGTTATTAAACTATAAGTTGAATTTCAAAAGTTTTAGCTGTAGATGATGTTTAAGTTGTCATTAACACCTAGGTATCCAAAGACGGCGATCGTGGGTACCACAGCATAATAAATAACTATTTTTTAAATATTGTCTACATCGATAAGGTAAAGTATGTATATATATATATATATATATATATATATATATATATATATATATATAAAGTTAAATATAAGTTTGTATGTGTGAGCGTGTGCGTGTGCGTATGAGTTGAAATTAAATGTTCCATATAAACTTGAATAAACCTGTGTGTGTACGTGCGATTCTACATGAAATGTCCCTTATGTATATATATATATATATGTTTATATCATGCTTGTAAGTCGACATGAAAAGTCCCACGTACATGAACGCGTGTGTGCATGCATGCGAATTGACATGAAACGTCCCATGTATGAAAACCTGAGAACTCGGATAGGTGTGTGACAGTTGTCATGAAATGTTCCATATATATAGATAAGCCTGTGATTATGAGTATGTACAAGTTGACATGAAATGTCCCATATATATATATATATATATAATGCTGTGTGTGTGTATGTGTGCGTGCGCATTGGCATGAAATGTCCCATATATATAAACCTGTATGTGTGTGCGTTGAAATTTACATAAAAAATCCCATGTATATTAACGTGTGTGTGCATGAATGAAAATTGACATGAAACGTCCCATATATGCGAACCTGAAGGAACTCGGATAGGTATGTGAGAGTTGTCATGAAATGTTCCATATATATAGAGAAGCCTGTGATCATGAGTACGTACAGAGTTGACCCGAAATGTCCCATGTATATATATATATATATATATATATATATATATATATATATATATATATATATATATATACATATATAATCCTGTGTGTGTGCATGCGCATTGGCATGAAATGTCCCATATATATAAACCTGTCTGTGGTTGCGTTCTAATTGACGTGGAATGTCCCACATATGTATGTATGTATGTATATATACATATATATATATATATATATATATATATATATATATCAACTTGTCTGTATGTGTGCGTTTGGGTCGACACGAAATGTTGCATATATATGAGCCCAGGTGCGTATGTATGTGCGCGTCCACATCTGTTTTTCTATATACATATATATGATGAAAATTCCTTTAAAACGTTTAATTAAAAAGGAATTATGGAATTTTTAATTAAAGCCCTCGAATTCACAAATCATAATCATAACTGACGCTCTTTCAATTCACGATTACATTTTGATTTCTTAATTGAAATTTATTCAATTAAGGATTCCTTTTGATTTTGGAATTAAAGCCCTTTCAATTCACGATTAAATTTTGATTTCTTAATTGAAATTTATTTAATTAAGAATTCCTTTTGATTTTGTAATTAAAGCCCTTTCAATTCACGATTACATTTTGATTTCTTAATTGAAATTTATTTAATTAAGAATTCCTTTTGATTTTTTAATTAAAGCCTTTTCAATTCACGATTAGATTTTGATTTGTTAATTAGAATATTTTTAATTATTAATTTAAAAGGAATTGTTAATTAAATAAAACTCTTATTACGAATTCAAAAAGGATTTGTGAATTAAAATTTATTTAAAGCCCAAAATGATTTAAATATTTGCAACCCTGATCTAGTGTATTGCACCGATTTACGAGGACTTATTAATGAATTTAAACCAAATTTATACAAGCCAGAAGAGTGGAGGTTATTCATCGATTCATCTAAGCGAAGCTTGAAGGCAGTTCTTCTTCACAATACGAACGAGTATGCTCCGTTACCTTTGGCTCATTGAACTGTACTCAAAGAAGAATACTGTAACATCGAAAACGTTTTAAATAAAATAAAGTATAGTGAGCATGAATGAATAATTTGCGGAGACCTGAAAATATTGTCAATGATACTAGGTCAACAATTAGATTTTACCAAATACCCATGCTATTTATGCATGTTCGACAGTCGAGATAGAGCAAAACACTATAATACAAAAGTGTGGCCAGCGAGACCATCAATTACTCCAGGTTCCAGAAATGTCATCAATCGTCCTCTTGTAAATCCTAGCAAAATCCTTTTACCGCATTTACATATTAAATTAGGGCTGATGAAACACTTTGTTAAAGCTCTCGATGCTTCAAATACTTATAAACCATCTTTACGAATATAACTCTAGTTAAATTGAAGGAAGGTATCTTTGATGGACCTCAAATTCGCAAAATGTTCAGGGACGAAGAATTCGTCACAAGTATGAATGATACCAAGAAGGCAGCCTGGTTGAGTTTCAAAGATGTTGCAACAAAATTTCTTGGTAACAATAAAGATGAGAACTACAAGAGCATCGTAGAAAATATGGTACAAAATTTTAAAAAATTAGGTTGTATAATGAATTTGAAACTCCACTTTCTCGATTCGTACATTGATGAATTTCCACCAGTCCTAGGTGACTACAGTGAAGAGCATGGTGAAAGATGTCATCAGGATATGAAGGAATTTGAGCATAGATGGCAAGGAAAATGTAGTGTAAACATGATGGCGGACTTTTGCTGGATGCTAAAAAGAGAAGTGCAACCTAATAAGAAAAAGAGACGTAGGAATCCTTTGCATAGGTCGTTTGAAGACAAGCGTATACGCAAGCGTAAGTCAATTTAGCTCTTGCGCAAATTGACTTTTGAGTAGTATTTTTAGGTAATGTTCAAAATTAGGCGGTAGACTCTTTTTTTTATAATAAATTCGGATTCAACAGGCCAAAATGCATAAAAATAAACAATTTTCATTTTTTCTTCTCATTTTTTTCGACAGAAACGCGGTTTTTTGGCAGTTTTTTGAGGTTATGTTCAAAATATGCGGCTAACCCCCTATTTTTGACGGCGGATTCGGATTCAGCGGGAAAAAATACGAAAGAAAAGTATAGTTTTCATCCCAGAACCATCAACTTTTTTTTTGTGGGCCTGTGTTATTTATCGTTTAAATATAATTAAATTATATTTTCATTCTTTCTAGTGAGATACTCTGTGCGGGAGAGTAATTATTAACACTTGATGTATTAAGTAAAAATTAGGTAAAATCACCGAAAATAGTGTATATATATTTAATATTAACAAACATTATAAATTATAAACATTAAGACGCACAGTGAGTGAGAAGCTGGCTTCTCCCAGCTACACGTGCAAACATAATATTTCATTTTGTAAGTAAGGCAATTATGGGTTGGTGAGGTTAAGAGATGTGTATCCAAATCATTGAACTTGTTCATCTACTTGCCCTATTAAAAAAAACACGTGTAAAAAACACGTATTCCTTACACGTGTTTTTTTACATGTACTATCGGCGTGATTTTTCATGTATATTTTTTACGTGTTTTTTTCATGTGTATTTTTCAGGTGTATTTCTTACAGCTCTTCGACAATCGAAGAGCTTCTATTGTCTGGGTTCATATATCTGAAGCGTCTTCGAAATTGTTTATGGGATGACAAAACTTGAAGACACGCCACGTGATTTAAAATTAAACCGACGTAATCGATCATTAATAGCGATTTTAAATCACTAGATGGCGTGTCTTCAAGTTTTGTCATCCCTTAAACAAATTACGAAGACGCATCAAATATATGAGGCCAGACAATTAAAGCTCTTCGATTACCGAAAAGTTGTAACAAAATACACCTGAAAAATATACATGGAAAAACACGCAAATTTTACATGTAAAAAACACGTGTAAAAAATACGTGTTTTTTTTTTTAATAGGATGGGCACAAATCGAGACCTTATCAATTTCTGTAATTGAATGCCTTGTAATAATAATTATTTTTGTCGAATATACATAAAGCCATGTGCAGACTGGGGGGAGTATAGGAGAATTATCTCTCTTAGAAAAATTCTCTTTAAAAACATAGGTAAATAACCTAAAAACTGTGCGCAAAATACATACACATATGTACATACATATAAAAAGTTATAGTGTAAAAAGACGAAAAACCGAGACTAGATTGTGCGGGAACTCGCGAGAAAAATTTTATAAGCGCGTGGAATTTGCTAGAATCCGTAAGAAAAATAAACGATGCGACGGTGAAATTCAAAGTAGTCCCATATAGAAATAATTTTTGTGAATAACTGTAAATAATAGTAAATAATTGTAAATAACTGTTAAAAAATGTCAGAATTGAGATATAAATTATAGTTATTTACAGTTATTTACTGTTATTTACTATTAATTACTATTATTTATAGTTATTTACAGTTATTTACAGTTATTAACAGCTATTTACAATTATTTACAATTATTTACAATCATTTAAAATTATTCACAGTTTTTTTATAGTGATTTACAATCATTTATAATGATTTACGGTTATTTACATTTTTTTTAGAGATAGATAGATAGACATTGATTTATTTTGTAAAAAGAGCGAGTACAAAAAGGCGTGTATTACATGTAACAATAAGTAATAATTCTATATAAAGTATTGCGCATAATAAATTAAAACATAAATTACAATAAAAAACAGTCTTAAATATCTATCAGTCATAGAATTAAAATACATAATATAAAAGAGGAATCACTGTCATGACATCAATAAAAATAAAATTGGACAATACAATAACAAAGTAATAGTAAATAATTAAAAAATAAAATAATAATAACATTCAAAGAATAAAAACTTGATACCGAAGATGTCATGACTTCTAATAAAAACAGAACCACTTATTCTTTCTGCATTCATTCATCTATCATTCACGCTAATAAATACATTCACATCTTAAATCTATATATAGGACAAAACAAAATAAATTAACATAAAAATTGAAATTCTTAAAATTAAGTTCATTCGAGGTCGAGTAAATACCTCCTCAAAGCCGACTTAAACCTGCCGAGCGATGGAAGATTTTTTATATCAGCAGGCAAGGAGTTCCAAAAATGCACAACTTGAACTTGAAAGGAATTTCTTCCAGTCTCAGTACGCATCAAGGACAGATATAATGGTTTAAGAAAATATCTTATAGATACGTACGGTCAGTACCAGGGGGAGAGATTTAATAATTTATTCAGGAAATGCTGGGCGCAGGGAGAAAAACCGTCCGATTTTTTAAGAGAGATGCTTGACGTGGCTGGTGAAAATATAAAAAGAGAAAATATTTTAAAAGCGTGGAAATATAATCTTCCGCAAAGTATTAACTCGCATCTGGTAGGGGAAATGAATTTAGCAAACAAAGAAACCGTAGTAAAAAGTGCAGATGAAGTATATAAGACCAAGTTCGAGGAAGATGTCGGTAAAAGAGTTGACATTGGTATGATAAATCATGATACGGTAAATAGAATAGAATATGACAAACTGCGTGTAGGTAATGTAGAAATCTACGCACACATCGAGGCTATTGTTAAGAAGACACTCAGTAAAGTAGGAAATGGATCGAGAAGTGGGGGACGGTCGCGGTATAGTAAACATGAAAACGCGTATAGAAACAATGTAAATAGTAATAAATGTTATCGTGTATACCACACGAAATACGAAACAAGCGCGTATAGATGTCTTAAGCCATGCGATTGGATTAATTTTGAGAAAATACACGAATCAGTCCCACCCGCGGGAAACAAGAACAGACAAAGGTCTAAATCGCCAGCTCGAGGTATAGAAAGAAGCAACAGCGTTAGGAAAGAAGGCAATCAAACGAAGAATAACAGAAATCATAGCAAAGATACACGGAAAGAAGTGCGCAACGTCTATGACTCTGTCCACAGTGTTAAAGCCAATACGTAAAGCAGCGGACGCACGCTGCTGTAACTGGTACGCCAGTTATTGACGCTGCCTTACACCGATTTTTCAGTGCGAGCCGGTATGCGAGTCCTGCGATTGTTTGGCGCATTTTATAATATTTCTATATATTAAATGTGTACTTTCATCGAAGAAACATTGACAGAATGGGGAATATCTGAACTTTTATACTTTTTTATTAGTAAGTAACATTTAGAAATAATTAGTATTGAAAAAAGTGTATATATTTTAGGTTTCCATCAGTATGCTACTTTAGTAGTAGTATGTTAGGTAGTGAATATTATTAGCAATTGGGATGTTGCATGAAATTTTTTTTTTTTAATCCATTTCATCCGTTATTAAGAAAATGAAAAAATAAAGGACACGTATTTTTTCTTTTCTTATGAAAATGAAAATTTGAAGAGATAGAGGCAGTTGAAATTGGTGTGACGTCACGATTGTCATTTTGCCAATAGCAATCGTGACGTCATTTATCATAGCGCTATATCTATATATATCAAAATTGTAATAACTAATATCGGCTGTAACTTTTGCAATTCATCATATTTTGAAAAACAAAAAAAATGCGGGTCTTTTATTTTTTCGTAATATATCTGACGGATATAATACATTTTTTCATGCAAAATGCTAATTATTAGTATTAGAAATTTTTTAACCGACTTCAAAAAGGAAGAGGTTCTCAATTTGATTGAATTTTTTTTTTATGTCTGTTACTTTATAACTCCGTCATTTCTAAATCGATTCGAAAAAACTTTTTTTCATCTGATAGAGGATGTCTGCAGAAAGGTCCCATGCGTGTCCTATAATTATTGGGCGAATGTTCGGTTTGTATGAGCAAATTATCGAATTAAGAAAAATCAGGTGTTTCGTTTTCTCATTTACCTCCCTTATACTTCACCTGCTATACTCTCTCTGTGCTATAAACACGTGAAAAAGCATGTGATTAATCAGATGAAAAATCAGGTAATGAAATCAAATGAAAAATCAGGTGATTAATCAAGTAAAAAATGAAGTAATTAATCAGATGAAAAATCAGGTAATGAAATTAAATGAAAAATCAGGTAATGAAATCAAATGAAAAATCAGGTAATGAAATTAAATGAAAAATCAGGTAATGAAATCAAATGAAAAATCAGGTGAATAATCAAGTGAAAAATCAAGTGATTAATCAGATGAAAAATCAGGTGATTAATCAAGTAAAATATCAAGTGATTATTTAGGTATAAATAAAAACAATATTTATGCCGACTAAATTATAAATAAGATGACAAATATTTCCATCGGTCTTACAGTCAATTTAAAATCTATATAATAAAATAATAAAATAAATATGGACAGTCAGACTGTCCTTGTTTATAATCACCCCCGTAGAATAACTTGAAATAAAAACTTACAAATTTACTGGAAAGAAACCTGAAAATAAATAAGATTAGTAAAGCACAATCCGACTGCAGGCCCGGACTAACGGGGGGGGGGGGGGCTAGGGGGCTGAAGCCCCAGGCCCCACTGATTCAGGGGCTCCGCTGAAACAATTTTGATATTTAAAAAAAAATAATCTTTTTATCCTTTGTTAAATAAAAAATTTAATTATGATAAATATTTAATCTTAATCAAAGTATTGTTTTCTTATTATTTTTATTATTTTTTATGAACATCATCAAAATTATTTCTAAGCTGAATTATTAATATTATTATTATTATTATTATGATTATTATTATTATTGTTGTTGTTGTTGTTGTTGTTGTTGCTGCTGTTGCTGTTGTTGCTGTCGTTGTCGTTGTCGTTGTCGTTGTCATTGTCATTGACATTGTCATTGTCATTGTCATTGTTATTGTTATTGTCATTGTGATTGTTATTGTTATTGTTATTGTTATTCTTATTCTTATTCTTATTGTTATTCTTATTCTTATCCTTATTCTTATTCTTATTCTTATTATTATTGTTATTGTTATTGTTATTCTTATTGTTATTATTATTATTATTATTATTATTATTATTATTATTATTATTAATCCTCCGCCTGTTGCTGACCTTGTAAGTGTCCACCTACGATGTGGTTGCGGGGCGGAGGCTGAAGCACGATCCAGATATCGCTAGAAATCCTTAGTGATAGCTAAGGATATCTGGATGATCGCGTAGGCACTTCCGCTTTACGGAACTGCCAAGCATTTGAAATTTTGTGTTCGTATTTATGTGTACTAAGAAGCAACACAGTATGAATGGATGTATGAATGAACTGCGGCTGCCGACCAATGGATATTCCCGTCAGACTACGGGGGTTGTACGTTGATGGTGACTAGCTGACCTCTGTTTAGTAATAAGCGTAAAAGTAAGTCCTCTCGCGGCATAAGTCGAGTCAGGCAAAGGTCCCGTGAAACCACATGTTGGTTAGAAACTTTTGCGTACTTCTACAAACGTAACCAGAGCCAATGAAGGGGTTGAAGTTTGGAATGTGCAGGCGCAGGTGTGAAGGATTACCTGGTCAGTATTTTCTTATACCGAGTCCGCACAGGAGAACTGCGGAACGTCTTGCCTGAAGTTTAGGGTCAGGCGTGGATCGGATCCGACGTCACCCATTCAATAGGGATGACGTAAAACCTTTAGCATAAACATGGCGTTGGCCTAACCCGTAACACCTTTTTTTAAAATCACTCGGTGTCGCTAGGGTTGACCACCCGAAAACCGCTTCTCGGCTACGGCATCCTTAACTAGGGCACCTTACAGGCGGGGATAGTGGCTCCACTGCGCCTGGAGCTCTTATGATGGGCGAACCGTCTCAAACCAAAATATCGTTTTTATATGCATAATTCTACAACAAAAACCCAAAACAAAAACAAAGCAGATGCGGCTAGTAATAGCCAAAATAAAGAAGAACAGAGAACGCAGCCTGATCCCCCAAAGAAGACAGGGGTAGAGATCGCCTGCCTGACAGTCGAAGAAAGGTCTCACAGGATGAACGAGATCTTTATGATTATGAGGCGCGCCATTAAGTCGATGGCCGGTATGTTTCTGGATGTCAAAGACAATCTTCCAGAGCTGATCGAGCACGTGGATGCTCTTAAACTGGACTATTCCCGCTTGCTTGCGGCAAGTACAGTCACTGAACAGATGGAAGTGACTGAGACGCCTCAGGCAAGCACTACAGCTAAGCGACCTAGAGAAGAGGATTCGCTTGAATCAGGAAGCAATTCCGATTCGCGAACTCCTCTTAAGAAGGGCCGAGTTGTAGATAAGGATGAGCCCTTTCAGATTGTACAAAACCAAAAGGATGTTAGGGCTGCCAAAAAGCAAAAACAGCAGCAACAACGATCTCTGCAACAACAACAGCAGCGACCAAAGCAGCCGAACACCAAACCACCAACGGCCAGAACACCGGCCAACGACACAGAGCAGTCTGCACAGCAGCTGCCAAAAAAGAAGAAAAAGAGGAGGAGAAAGACAAAGAAGAGGTCTACCGTCGTCCTCATCAAGCCAGGAGAAGGAAAGTCCTACAGTGACATCCTGCAGAACATCCGGCAGGATCTTATTAATGAGAGCCCAACGAATAACATCAAAGGGATTAGAAAAACCAGGGCCGGTGATGTCCTGATTGAGTTGGGCTCATCTCAAGGACTGGAGACTTTCAGTGAATTCCTGAGAAAGACGGTTGGTGGAACGGGCAATGTCAAGGAGATGTGCCCCAAAGAAACGGTCGAGATCAGGGACATCGACTGTCTAGCTTCAGTAGAAGAAGTGAAGACTGCTGTAAAAGGTGTTTTTACTGAATCCCAACAGGAAGTAGGGGAGTTTAGTGTTTCGCTGACCAACCCCAACAGCAGAGAGCTCCGCTTGGCCATCGTAGAGATGCAACAAGACCAAGCGACGTTTTTGCTCGCAAGAACGAAAATAAAGATCGGCTACACCAACTGCCGTATCAGAAGTTGGCAACGGGTTCAGCGCTGTTTTAGGTGCCTGAACTACGGTCATCAGGCGCGTGACTGCCGAGGGCCTGACCGTAGCAAGATGTGCTACAAGTGTGGCAAAGATGGCCATAAGGGATCGGCCTGCAAAGCTACCGATACTCAGTGCATACTATGTACTGAGCGCGAAGTAGACCCAGCAGAGCGGAAACACATCCCCGGGTCAGGTCAGTGCAAAGTCTTTTGCGAGACTCTAGACCGATTCAAAAAACAACGTTAATGATGGGCCGCATAACGGTTCTTCAAGCCAACTTACACAGAAGTGACGTAGCCAACAGCCTTTTGACTCAAATCAAATTTGAGACAAATGCCGATGTGCTACTGATAAGCGAGCAGTACACAAACTGGACCGTTAAGACCTGGTTTAAAGACAAGCTTGGCACTGCAGCGATCTACGTAGACCCAAATAACATCAGAGTAGACGCAGATGGAGCTGGAGAAGGCTTCGTATCGGTCAAAAGCAGAAACGTTACATTTGTGAGCTGTTATTTTACACCAAACACAACAGCAGACACGTTCAGGTGACGTCTGGATCTGCTAGAAGACTCTGTCCTCAGAATGGAAGGCGACGTCGTCGTCGCAGGAGACTTTAACGCGAAAGCGTTGGAGTGGGGAATGCCACTGAAGGACAGCAGAGGAGAATACATCATGGAGATGGCAGACAGAATCGGCCTAACAGTGCTAAACATCGGAAGCACTACAACATTCAGACGAGGGGCTAGCGGTACGATTCCTGACGTATCTTTCGCATCAGAAAATCTTTCACGTAAGGTGTCATATTGGAAAGTGCTGGAGACATACAATGGCAGTGACCACCAGTACATCACATTTCAAATCCACGATAGATCCCAATCATCGAGGCGAAATGTGGCTACGCCAGTCAGATGGAACGTTGCCAAGCTGGACTCTGAGAAACTTGTCCAAGTACTGCAGCAAAGATTCGACAATCTACCGGATGCGACGATTGCCACTGAAAACGCCGACGCTGCGGAGGTTCTCGTGAAAGAGACGATGAGTCTCATTCACAGAGCCTGTGATGCATCTATGCCGCGCAAGGGATCGCAAAATCATAAGCGTCCAGCGTATTGGTGGAACGACGAAATTGCAAGAACCAGGTCAGAAGCTCTCAGCCTCAGAAGATCATCACAGAGAGCAAGAAAGAAGAACTCACCAGAAGCAGATCTTTTGTCTGTACAATACAGAGACGTGCATAGACAGCTTCGTAAGAAGATCAATCGAAGCAAAGCACAATGCTGGAAGGACCTGAGCGAAGACGTCAACAAAGAGGTATGAGGAATGGCTTATAAGATAGTAACGAAAAAGCTCTGCGCTTCCCCTACGTTGCCATTCGAAGAAGAGACCATGGCAAACATCGTTCACCATCTGTTCCCTACACATCCACCGCTCAAAGAACAGGAGAATGCAGAAGAACCTAAAGAGATCTCGCTTTTTACAAGCGGAGATTTACAGATCGCTGCAAGAATGATGAAGAACAAAAAGGCACCTGGTCCCGACGGAACACCATCCGAGGTCCTTAAATGCATAGCGGTGAAAGCGCCATCTCTCTTGTTGAACATGTACAACGCGTGCCTCCAGACGGGCGTGTTTAGCACCCCCTGGAAGGTTGCACGTCTTGTGCTGATCAACAAAGGAAGAAGAGGTGATCCCCGGCATCCATCGTCCTACAGGCCACTGTGCATGTTGGACGAAGCAGGGAAGCTATACGAGAGGCTGCTAAAACCGCGATTACAAGGAGCCGTGCAGGTGGCTGGCAACTTCGCCGACAGCCAGTACGGCTTTAGGAAAAAGCGGTCTACCGTTAATGCAGTAGAAGAAGTAGTGAATGTAGCGAGAGAAGCATGGACTGGAAACCATCATTCCCGTCTTATTGCGTTCCTCGTCATGTTAGATACGAAAAACGCTTTCAACTCGGCAGGATGGCCTGACATCTTTGCTACGTTGAAAGAGTTCAATGTACCAGAATACTTAATGCGAGTGATACGTGACTACCTAAAAAACCGTATCCTCCGCTATGAGACAGAAAAAGACTGGCGTGAAAAGGACCTCAGTGCAGGCGTTGAACAGGGGTCAATATTCGGCCCAGACTTGTGGAACATTCTGTTCGATGCATTGCTCAGACGTGCAATGCCGGATGGGGTGAAAATGTTCGCGTACGCCGATGATGTCGCTTTAGTCATCACCGCGAAAAACGCGAAAATTGCGCAGCACATACTGAATACGGTGATGAGAAGAATCTCCGAATGGATGGTAAAACGTGGTCTCAAATTAGCGATGGCCAAGACAGAAATAGTGCCTTTAACCTGGAGACACATTAACATCGAGTTTCCCATGACAGTAGGCACAAACGTGGTGCAGACAACGAGGGAGGTAACGCATCTCGGCATGAAGCTGGATGCAAAACTAACCTTTTTGTCGCACCTAAAATACGTCGCCAACAAAGCGATAAAGAAAACGTTGCAGTTAAGTCGTCTTATGGCCAACACCAGCGGCCCAAAATCAAGCAAACGACGACTTTTAATGTCAGTTACAACGTCCATCTTATTGTACGGCTCCGAAATATGGGCCGACTCAATAAGAAAAAAGACGCACCAGAAAACATTATCTTCTGTTCAAAGGAGAGGGGCTCTCAGAGTCACCAGCGCCTATCGCACTGTCTCGGGACCCGCGGTACTAGTTATCGCAGGAATCATCATCATCATCATCATCATCATCATCATCATCATCATCATCATCATCATCATCATCATCATCATCATCATCATCATCATCATCATCATCATCATCATCATCATCATCATCATCATCATCATCATCATCATCATCATCATCATCATCATCATCATCATCATCATCATCATCATCATCATCATCATCATCATCATCATCATCATCATCATCATCATCATCATCATCATCATCATCATCATCATCATCATCATCATCATCATCATCATCATCATCCTCATCATCATCATCATCATCATCATCATCATCATCATCATCATCATCATCATCATCATCATCATCATCATCATCATCATCATCATCATCATCATCATCATCATCATCATCATCATCATCATCATCATCATCATCATCATCATCATCATCATCATCATCATCATCATCATCATCATCATCATCATCATCATCATCATCATCATCATCATCATCATCATCATCATCATCATCATCATCATCATCATCATCATCATCATCATCATCATCATCATCATCATCATCATCATCATCATCATCATCATCATCATCATCATCATCATCATCATCATCATCATCATCATCATCATCATCATCATCATCATCATCATCATCATCATCATCATCATCATCATCATCATCATCATCATCATCATCATCATCATCATCATCATCATCATCATCATCATCATCATCATCATCATCATCATCATCATCATCATCATCATCCTCATCATCATCATCATCATCATCATCATCATCATCATCATCATCATCATCATCATCATCATCATCATCATCATCATCATCATCATCATCATCATCATCATCATCATCATCATCATCATCATCATCATCATCATCATCATCATCATCATCATCATCATCATCATCATCATCATCATCATCATCATCATCATCATCATCATCATCCTCATCATCATCATCATCATCATCATCATCATCATCATCATCATCATCATCATCATCATCATCATCATCATCATCATCATCATCATCATCATCATCATCATCATCATCATCATCATCATCATCATCATCATCATCATCATCATCATCATCATCATCATCATCATCATCATCATCATCATCATCATCATCATCATCATCATCATCATCATCATCATCATCATCATCATCATCATCATCATCATCATCATCATCATCATCATCATCATCATCATCATCATCATCATCATCATCATCATCATCATCATCATCATCATCATCATCATCATCATCATCATCATCATCATCATCATCATCATCATCATCATCATCATCATCATCATCATCATCATCATCATCATCATCATCATCATCATCATCATCATCATCATCATCATCATCATCATCATCATCATCATCATCATCATCATCATCATCATCATCATCATCATCATCATCATCATCATCATCATCATCATCATCATCATCATCATCATCATCATCATCATCATCATCATCATCATCATCATCATCATCATCATCATCATCATCATCATCATCATCATCATCATCATCATCATCATCATCATCATCATCATCATCATCATCATCATCATCATCATCATCATCATCATCATCATCATCATCATCATCATCATCATCATCATCATCATCATCATCATCATCATCATCATCATCATCATCATCATCATCATCATCATCATCATCATCATCATCATCATCATCATCATCATCATCATCATCATCATCATCATCATCATCATCATCATCATCATCATCATCATCATCATCATCATCATCATCATCATCATCATCATCATCATCATCATCATCATCATCATCATCATCATCATCATCATCATCATCATCATCATCATCATCATCATCATCATCATCATCATCATCATCATCATCATCATCATCATCATCATCATCATCATCATCATCATCATCATCATCATCATCATCATCATCATCATCATCATCATCATCATCATCATCATCATCATCATCATCATCATCATCATCATCATCATCATCATCATCATCATCATCATCATCATCATCCTCATCATCATCTCATCATCATCATCATCATCATCATCATCATCATCATCATCATCATCATCATCATCATCATCATCATCATCATCATCATCATCATCATCATCATCATCATCATCATCATCATCATCATCATCATCATCATCATCATCATCATCATCATCATCATCATCATCATCATCATCATCATCATCATCATCATCATCATCATCATCATCATCATCATCATCATCATCATCATCATCATCATCATCATCATCATCATCATCATCATCATCATCATCATCATCATCATCATCATCATCATCATCATCATCATCATCATCATCATCATCATCATCATCATCATCATCATCATATTGGTATAAATGCTGCACTTACTAGTACAGCAGAACTCTAAAACGCATGAATTGATTCGTCCTTTGATTTGGTGCTGCTGTTGTCCCGAAACAGTACAGCATTCGTCTTAGTCTTGCGCTTATGATATACAAAAAGCGCCTACGATATCTGAAAAGCGCCTCTGGTGGACGAAAAGAGAAACTCAGCTGATGTATATTAGTCGTTTTGGGACGGCTGGGCCCCCGAATCTTGTGGCGCTTCTGCACGAATCGACGATGCAGCGGCTGTACTTAGAGTTTCCAGCAGACGAGCCAATGTTCTCTCAGTGTACATCTAATTTTCAAGAATAAGTATTCCATTAAGTTTTAACGAAAAATTGATAGTTTTTGAGGAAAAAATTCATTAAAATATTTATTTAGCAAAAATTTGGAAAATTCGAAATATTCCATCACGTTTAAATCCTGACCCCTTTGACCTGGACCTCTAAAATTTTTTTTGTATATTTTGGGTATAAAATATAACATTTTCACAGATTTTCGACGAATTTTATTTTTTTGTTAGGTAAGTTGACGTGAATCGTCCCATATACATATAAAAAATTATAAAATTCTTTATGAGGAAATTCCCAGTTTTCCTAATTTATAATGAAATAGCACCCTTATTTCATGATCATGATGGGTTCTCATGATTTTGTAGCTCCGGGCCCCAGGTAGTGTTAGACCGGCCTTGTCTGACTGTCCCCTATCACCACAAAACCTTTTTTCGATTGTGATCTTTAAAAATGTCCAGCGTTTTGAGCACGCTACTGCTCATCCTCAAGGACTGTCATCCTGAGTCCTTGAGGATGAACAGTAGCGTGCTCGAAACGCTGGACTTTTTTTGAAGATCACAATGAAAAAAAGGTGTTTTGGTGGTGGGGGACAGTCAGATTGTGCTTTACTAATTTGATTTATTTTCAGGTTTCTTTCCAGTTAATTTTTAAGTTTTTATTTCAGGTTATTCTACGGGGGTGATTATAAACAAGGGCAGTCTGACTGTCCATATTTATTTTATTATTTTATTATATAGATTTTAAATTGACTGTAAGACCGATGGAAATATTTGTCATCTTGATTATTTAGGTATCATGATTCAGCCTATAGGTTTTATTCGTATCTATATTACATATTTATTAATTGACCAATATAACATAGTTTTAATAATCGAGGATTTCACTGGTAGAAACCAAAGATACAATCTTAAATGTTTTCAACATCTATTGAATTATAGAACATGCAAGAACAATACATAAGAATATATACAATGCCGATACATTTATCATATTCATATCACCAACTTTGCATTAATTTTAGGGAATGATTGGGTACATATATGGGAAATATAAGATGAATTGGTGATGATGGTAATAATGGTTATTATCTGACTCCAATTAATAATAAATCCTGGCCCCAATAAACCAGGAATGCGTGAAGGAAAGGAAGAAGAACTATAACAAAAGAAATATATGTTAATTCTTATTTATTCAACAAGCGACTGTGCTGAACCTTTCTCACAGTGAGTTCAAACGCTACTGACTACGCAACATGGATGCTTCGTCTTCTTTGGCTGTGTAGCCGGTTCGCGGAAGCGCAATACGGGAACACATACGTGTCCCCACACATATACACATGAAGAAAGCCAAAATTTCAGACTTCAATATTACCATGGTTCAAAAAGAAAATCAGATGCACATTCATTGTCGCGGATGTACCAGAGTTCTTAGTAATGACATTCGGACTTAAGAATGCTGCCCAGATATTTCAGCAATACATAAACCAGGTGGTGGGTGACCTGGACTCTCTGTTCGCATTCGTAGATGATATCTTGGTTGCGTCTTCATCAGACGAGGAGCACCAACAACATCTTAAGGTCGTCCTAGAGAGATTGGAGAAGTGCCATCTCAAATTGAACATCGAGAAATGTCAGTTTGGAGTTACTGAACTTATCTTCTTAGGCCATTTGATCGACAAAAACGGATTCAAACCAGATCCGTTTGAGCTAGCCGGTCGAGTATATTTGAATTTTTCTAATCAAAGAATTGATTTTTTTTTACAAAAACTAATAATTTTAGCAAAAAATGAAGAGAAGCCCCATCTCGTATCAGAAAAAAACAAAATTTTCTTTGATAAGAAAGAATTAATTTTATTGCTTCGTTTTCAAGAAAACCTTGAAAAACTTAAAACATAGAGGTTAGGGTAAACAATTTGGTTTTTCAAGGTTTTCTTGAAAACGAAGCAATAAAATTAATTCTATCTTATCAAAGAAAATTTTGCTTTTTATAATACGAGATGGGGCTTTCTCTTTATTTTTTGCTGAAATCATTAGTTTTTGTAAAAAAATCAATTCTTTGATTAGAAAAGGACAGATATACTCGACCTACTCTCAAGATCGAAGCCATAAAAGCCTTCAAGAGGCCTGAAGCTAAAGACGATATGCGTTGATTCTCGGGAATGGTAAACTTTTACAGAAAAAGCCTGTCAAAAGCCGTTGAGGTACAAAGACATCTAGTTGCTATGATCAAGGATATAAAAAAAAAGATAAGCGTCCCGTGGAATTGACCGAAGATGCAGAACGAGCCTTCAAGACTATTAAAGAAGAATTAGCGAATATTGCGTACCTCGCGTTTCCGTCTAAGAATTCAGAAGTTACGTTAGTTACGGACGCGTTAAATTTTGCTATGGGTACAGCGTTAGAACAGAAAGTAGATAACTCGTGGAAACCACTAGCGTTTTTTTTCTAAGAAATTCACCCCCGCACAATCAAGATACTCTACGTATGATCGCGAATTGATGGCCATTTATGAAGCCATCAGATATTTTAACTACTACTTGGAGGGTAGAACATTCAAAGTATATACTGACCATGAACCGTTGACTCATGCGTTAAATAAAAGTTTAGATAGCTGCACCGTATCAAAAGCAAAAAAGTTAGCATACATCGCGGAATTTAATGTAAAAATCTGTTACTTACCAGGCGAAAATAACCTAGTAGCAGACGCGCTATCAAGAGACGACGATTTCAGATTTTCGACAATATTTTCGCTAGATAACAGAAAAATAATCAACAGCTGCAGGAGATCATTAATAACCTGCAGCATCAATTGAGGCTGGTTAAGTAGCAGAATGGTGTAGAAAACACGCCATTTTATTATGAAATCGCATAAGGCATACTCAGGCCATATATACCAGAGGCGCTGAGAAACGTCATCTTTAAACTCTTTCACAATAAAGCGCATCCATCTGTTAGGTCAACTAGTAAGATGATTAGGAAGCAGTGTGTGTGGCCAAACATGAGCAGGCAGATAACATCTTGGTGTAGAGCATGCATGGAGTGCCAAATATCCAAGGTTACTAGGGAAAACAAGTTTTCACCTATGAAATTTAATGAGCCTGATGCGAGGTTCGCCCACGTTCATGTCGACTTGGTAGATCCGCTGTCACTTAGCGATGGTTACAAGTACCTAGTGACTGTGATAGATAGGTATACTAGGTGGTCTGAGGCGGTGCCCGTTTACGACGCATCGGCTCCCATTGTCGCACGCGCTTTTTATGATACGTGGGTGTCACACTTCGGTGCACCTGTGATCATAACAACGGATCAAGGCAGGCAATTTGAGTCCAACATGTTTCTCCAGCTATGATAACTTATAGGTTGTAAAAGGGTGCATACAATAGCGTATCACCCTGCTGCAAATGGTATGGTGGAGCGGTGGCACCGTGACCTTAAGGCGGCACTTATGTGTCACATAGGAGGACGCGAATGGACCAGAGTCCTTTCCACAGTTTTATTAGGATTGAAAACGCGCCTAAGGAAAGCCACGGAGGCCAGTTTAGCTGAGTTCTTGTATGTAACGACACTAGCCATACCATTTAAGAAATATATGAGAGAGGTAAGGACGGTGCCGGTAAGGCATAACCATGCACTGAAAGCATTCGTCTATAAAGACTTGCAAAACTGCACTCATGTATTAGAGAGAATAAAGGCAGTGAAACCACCTCTTGTTAAGCACACAATGTCAGTATTGAACCAAGTAGTAGTAATGAAGCAAATAACGAAAACAATAACCAACAGATTGACGATACTTACACAGTAAGTGAAGGAAATACAGTAACAGTTGAAGCACAAATTGATGATGAGGCTCCACCCGCAATTGCAGAAAATTATGATGCACTAGAGGAAGAGAATCATGCACAAAAGACAGTTAACGAGGTAGTGCATACGAACGACGAGTTAAGTAATAACGAGTATGATTTACCCCGCGAAAGGTATGATGACGATACGGGTAGCGTTAGCAATCCATCAAACGTGACGAATAGTAAGGAAACGGTGTTAAAAAACAATAGAATAGGCTTAAAATATGTACAAAATGATGATGAATGCATAGAAAAAAATAAAAAGAGAGAGAAATTCGTTCCAAATATTTTAAGGCGAAGGAATGTAAATAGCATCTTAATGCAAGAAAATGTAAGTAAAAATAACGAAAAGCGTAACGTAAAAGTAAAAAAAGTTAGATTTTGTAGACCAGTTTCTCACTATAAAATAAAATGTAATTAATTGTAAGTTTATTGTAGCGAATTTATATTAAGAGCAGGCCGGATTCGCTGTCCTTGTCTAATTGAGATTTTTGTTATTTATTCAAGTATCAATCGGTGTATCTGCAAATTGAAGGTTAAGCGCAATAGATATTATTATTATGAATATTTATGCATAATAAAAAAAAAATTCTACTGCTTTGTTTTTGAAAAAAGTAAGTAACGCTCAAGTGAAAGTTCATCTTCATAATATTTTTGCGTTCCTTCCTTTTCTCAAAAACAAAGCGGTTGATTTTTTTTTCTTGTGCATAGATGTTCATAATAATAATATCTATTGCGCTCAACCTTTAATTTGAAGATACACCGATTAATACTTTAGTAAATAACAAACAACTCAATGGTTACTCGGTCGGTATCAGGTTCTACTCCGGCCTGCCGTTAATAATGTATTTTTGTTTGTTAATGTATAGGTGAAGCTGATTGAGCTCTCCTCTGATACTTTTGTCGCTAAAGAGTTCCCGAGAGTTCCGTTAGCCTAACCAAGATGTTTTTTCCTGAAGAATTGACCAGAAGCCTTCTCTGTTAAAAAAAAAAAAAAATTTTGCCTAGAATAAAAATTGTAAATCGTAAAAAGGTCCGTAATTTAATATATAAAATTACTAAGAAGAAGAGAATAAAGTAAAGGATGCACATACATGATTGATGATGTTTTGATAATTATGTAAATAATGTATGGAAGTAAAAAAAAGAAAACTAGAATTGCGTATGTACAAAATACAATTATGTAAAGAGTGTGGCATGAGTGGCATTGAGTAATGAACATAATTACGTAAGTGAAAAGTATGTGAGAGATTGCATAAATAATAATTGCATATAGAATGTAAAAATAAAGTAATTGCATATGTGTGAGTGATCGCATAAATAATAATTGCATACAAAGTGTAAAAATTAAGTAATTGTATATGTGTGAGTGATCGCATAAATAATAATTGCATATAAAGTGTAAAAATAAGTAATCGCATATGTGTGAGTGATCGCATAAATAATAATTACATATAAAGTGTAAAAATAAGTAATTGCATGGGTGAGAATAATCGCATAAGTACAAGGTGCATATAATGTAAAAAAATAAAGTAATTACGTAAGTAATTGCATAGATAAAATAAGTTACAAAATATGTAAAAACAAAAAGAAAAATACATGTAAATAAAATAACCTCCCAATTATGTAATTAAAAGAAAAATATGTTTTTATGGTAAACAACCATAGGTGGTTATTTAGGGGGAAGTACTGTTGGCACACAGACATAAAGTATGTATGTATGACTGAGATATTTATGTAAGCGTCATGCGCAACCTGCGATGCGCAAGTAAGCTACTAGAAGCGAAAGCTATGTGCTACATGAAGCACAGACAGTGAGACAGAGCGTTCTCACATCCTGGCAAGTTAAGCATTTATTCTTCGCTTCTCAGGTATTTTGTAACGACGACCAGAGTTGTAATAAAAAGGCTTGTAATTGTACTTTCAGCGCAATACCTTTATTTCATCTCCTTAACCCAGTAAGCTTCTCCGTGGCCCAGGAGTCCACAAAGTCAATAGGTAGAAAGTGTGGTAGCCGCCTGGCAGTCAATTATTAATATTATTATATAAATGTGTATATTTATATTCGATAATTAGCCGCCAGGGGACTACCACGCTTTCTATCTATTGACTTAAGAGGCGGTTGGGACTATTAGCCACATGGGGGCGCTGCGGTCAGATGAGAGAAAAATGTAAAATAATTTTTACTCAGCGATTTACAATTTACTGAAACAATAATATACCTGTAATGTTGTCAATAACTCTAGCCATATATATGTAGAATAATTATTGATGCTAATCTTATTTGAAAAGTCTAAAATATTGTTTAAAAGCGAAAAATGCAGCGCGAGATAGAGCTGGCATGAGCATATGTATTCATCATTTTTTAGTATTACTTTCTCTGTCGCATTAAAGAAAAATACACATGTTTACATCGGCTCTATTACGAGCAGTATTTTTCGCTTTACAAAAATATTTTAAACTTTTCAAATAAGATTAGCATCGATAATTATTCTACATATATATGGCAAGAGTTATTGACAACATCAGAAGCATATTGTTGTCTCAAGGGGGCCAGATACTATTAGAAGCTGAAATATATTGCTGAGATATATTGATATGAATTGCTGATTTTAAAAAACTAATTTCATATGAAAATGCATTCAATTTCAAACATTTTTTGGTTTAAAACATTTTCTATATCTTGAGAATTGAAGTGGTGGTACTCGTTGAAAGTCAGGAAGAAAAAACCCTTTACCTCAAGGTTTCTTCATGAGTTTTCATTGGATTCACTTGAAATTTTATGAAGATATTCAAAATTATAGTAGAATCCATATAAGTGGAGCAGATTTTGAATTAATTTATTTCTATTTATTTATCAATTTATTATTTATAATAATAAATAAAAAAAATTTTTTTTTTTTCAAAAATTTTTTAATTTGAATTTTTTATGAATGTTTTACACTTATATGGATTCTACTATAATTTTGAATATCTCCATAAAATTTCAAGTAAATCCAATGAAAACTCATGAAGAAACCTTGCGGTAAAGGGTTTTTTGTTCCAGACTTTCAACGAGCACCACCACTTCAATTCTCAAGATATAGAAAATGTTTTGAACCAAAAAATGTTTGAAATTGAATGTATTTTTATATGAAATTAGTTATTTTTAAACATCAGCAATTTATATCAATATATCTCAGCAATATATTTCAGCTTCTAATAGTATCTGGCTCCCTTAATAAATTGTAAATCCGTGTATAAAAAATATTTTATATTCTTCTCTCACCTGCAGCGTCACCAAGCGGCAAATGGTTCCGACCGCCTCTTAAGGGGTGTCCTCATACCGGCGCAGAGATCTACCTTATCTACATTTGAATTATGCATCTTAATAAAAATTTAACTATTTTTGACTAAAATTCATAGAAGAGGCACATTCTTAACATTCTAAAGAATTTATTGCAACGTTAAAAGACAGAATAACAGTGAAAATGAAGACAAAAACTGCATGATATGATTATTCATAACTAAATTGAAAAGTTAATCGTATTAAGCAGTTTTCACCTTTATTTTTACCCTTATATTGTCTTTTAAGGTTGCAATAAATTCTTTGACATGTTAAGAATGTGCCTCTCCTACGAATTTCAGTCTTGAATAGTTAAATTTTTATAAAAATTCATAATTTAAATGTAGATAAGGTAGAACTCTATATCAGTATGAGGATTCCCCTTAAGAAATTTCTTATGGCAAGCGAATGCGCATGAAAAAAATAAAAGAGTTTAGAACTTATAAGCTGATAGTTTCATTTGGTCGAAAACGACGATCATTCGACTTGCTTTCTTACGTTCTATTTTACTCAATGAACAGAGATATTTTTATAAGTCGCAATGAAAACATAAATAAAATTTTATATGAAAAAAATTTTTCAATCGCTTAAAAATGTCCATAAGTTTACGTTGGATTTCTAAAATTCTCATTGGGATTCCATTATGAATTTTCTATTGAAATTCCATCATAGAATTCCAATATGAATTTCCAATTGGAATTCCATCATAGAATTCCATTATGAATTTCCAATTGGAATTCCATCATAGAATTCCATTATGAATTTCCCATTGGAATTCCATCATAGAATTCCATTATGAATTTCTAATTGGAATCCCATCATAGAATTCCAATTGGAATTCCAGTTGGAATTATAACATGGATTTCCAACAAAACCCAATTGGAATTTCAATTGGAACTTCCAATTGGAAATCAAATTGGATTTTTTCAATGGGGCTGCTTCTTTTATCGATATTTTAATGTCTTTTATTTAAAAATTTTTTTTATTGACGTTTCAATGTAAACAGTATTAAATTTTTTTGATATCTAGTTTTTCTATCACATAATACTTTTGCAACTCTATTTAAAAATTTGTATAAAGTTTATTTCTTATTTATTAAATTTTTATCATCTATTAAGATCCATAAAAAATCTCTGTACCTTTATTATAACCCTAAATACAAATCGTCGTTAATGCAATGAATGATTTTTCGGTGTACTCAAAAAAAAGGAATTAAATGCAACATGATTTAAAAATAACCAGGTACTTTTGCCCACCCTAGACTAAAATTATGAAAAATTTAAAGTTTTGTATCTCGATAAAAAATTATCGTACGGAGTTTTATAAGGTCTCATTTTCAAGATTTTGTAGAAACCTTTAAAATGGGAGAGGTAACATTAACATTTTTCCATTTCTTACGGGTTTTATAACGTCATAATAAAAAAAAAATTTTTCAATTTTTCTTTCAGAACTTTGATACAATTTCTTTTTATAGATGATTGTTGTATTAAAAAACTACAACCACCATTTGAAAGCTCTTTCGAAATACTACAAAATCCATGGTTGACAAATTTTTTTAAACATTTATTTCAAGAGCTATATGCGGTTTTACACAAAAATAATGGTTTTTGTAAAAGTAATTGTAGCTCTGTAGGTTTTGAGTTTACAGAAAAATTGTGATAAGAATAAATGTTGCATTTTGTAAAAACAATCAATGTGTTAGGTTCTAAAATGAAATTAAGAAAAAATTTTTTTTTTATTTTTTTTTATTATAAAAAAAATTTTCTGTTATAACATATACATATGACAAAAAGTTTTTTTTTTCTTATTTTTTCATTTTCTTTTATTCTGCCTGAATACATATTCGTTTTTTTTCATGAAATGAAAAAATTTTTTATGGTAAAAAAATTTTAAAAAATTTTGTTTATTATATTTTAGAACTGATAGTTTTCACAAAATGCAACATTTTTTCTTAATACAATTTTTCTGTAAACTCAAAATCTGCAGAGATAGATAGATGGATATATATTTATTTTGTAACATTTTACAAAAAGTGTGTAATACAAAAAATAATATATAATACATAATAAAATACAAAAATAAGATAATACTGTAATGTTGCGTATAAATATTGCACTCATGATATCACAGTCGATTTCCTAAAACGAATAATACTACATAAGTAAGTCACTTTTCAGAGTGATATCACGGATCATTATAATAATAAAATACATACTTAAACATTAATAAAAATAAAAATAAACAAATCTGTCGAATTAATATCTATCAGTCAAAACAATAAAAATTAAAATAAAATATAATAAAATAAAATAAAAATCTAACGAATCAAATCGAAAAGTAAAAAGTAACACATTCACTCTCAACCATGCGCTCATTAACCATACTATAAATACAAGCACATCTTAAAGCTATATACGGGACTACACATAATAAATTAACATAAAGAGAGTATATTTTATTCAAGGTCAAGCAAGTACTTCCTCACTGCAGTCTTAAACCTGCTGAGAGATGAAAGATATTTAATTTCAGCAGGTAGGGAATTCCAAAAATGCACACCTTGAACTTGGAAGGAATTCCTTCTAGTCTCAGTGCGCATAAAGGGCGCTGCTAGATCCATCGCATCTCCCCTAGTAGCCACCCTAAGTATACATTTAGTGAAGAGACTCACTAGATGCTCCAGAGTATACATGCGCACGATTTTATACATAAATACAGCCAAAAAATACTGTCTCCTCGAATCAGTGCGCAGCCAACCCAACGCGCTTCTATAAGGAGAAACATGATCACCTATTCTCAAACCCATTACATATCTCACACATGAATTTTGTAATCTCTGTATACGTCTTCTCAATCTCTGAGAAGCAGACCGACGCAACCAGAGTCGAAAGCCTCACGTACGTCATTAATATAAAGACAAAACAACAGAGGCCCCAATACCGACCCCTGTGGAACTCCTAGGTTGGTTGTCAGCCGACTCGATTCCTCATTTAAATGCGTGGAAACCATTTGTTTTCTTCCTGATATATAGAAGTTAATCCACAAGAGAGCCCCATTAATCTAAGCCTAGCAAGTAACTTGGAAGGAGAGACCGTGTCGAATGCCTTACTAAAGTCAAAAAGCAAAAGTAACGTTACGAGTTTTTTGTCTAGACCCGATCTTATATCATCAGTTAATTTAAGAATAGCTGTCTGCGTCGAGTTGTGCTTTCTAAAGGCAGTCTGCATGGGATCAAGTATCTTATTTGTAGTAATATATTCCTGCAATTGGTCGTGGGCGATCTTCTTAAGTACCTTCGAAAGAAAATACAAATTCTTATGTTTAAGTATTTTCACTGGTGCTAAGTTCTCTATGACAGAAGTAAAATTGTCACAAATGCAGTCAAGCGCAGACTCTGGGTCGACAGTACCAGCTGTTAATGGTGTCCAATCATAGTCGGCTAGTTTCTCTAGTAATTCATTTTGACAAATGCTTTTATAGTTTCTATATCTGATCGATTTGTGATCTATACTGCACGTATTATAAGCAATAGAAACATCAATTAAGTTATGCCGGCTATGAAAGGTCGCAGGTAAGTTACGTGCGTCAAGTACATTGTCATAATCCATGTGTGAGAAGATGGAGTTATATGCGTGGCACCATGCTGGACCAACTGAAGTGAAAGCTTCGCTGTCAGCTTACTAAGGAAGCTCGCATCACTGCTTTCTCGCAGGAGATCGGCATTCAGATCCCCTATTATAATTTTATGTGAAAAATCATGAGATGAATCTCTCAAAGAATTTAATAAATCGGAATTTTTTGTAAATGAAATGGCAGGAGGACGATAGATAACAGAAACCAGCACAGGTTTAGCGTTGCCATCCTTAATCGAACAAAAGATATATTCTGGCACTTCTGGTTTGCCACTGCTAGTACTGGTTGTCGTATTAGAACAAGCCAGTACTTCACATTTTAAATTATTTTTAACGTAGAGGGCAACTCCTCCATGAAGGTTTCTGTCCTGCCTGAATAACTTATAATCCTTAATCTGAATGACGTCATCCGAGACAGTCGGACCCAGCCAGGTCTCAGCCACTCCAAACAGATCATAAGAGAGACCATCACATGGGAGATCGTGCATCTGTCCAATGTGGGCTCTTAATGAGGTCAAATTCAGAAAGCCCGCTCGCAGTTTACCCTGTTTCCCCGTGCAATTCCTCGGGGAGATCCGGTGTAGTCATTGGGGAAACGACATTAACGTTATTATTATTATTTGATTTTTCCTTTTTAACATTACATTCTTTGCTAGTCATAACAATGTCGCCATTTTTAAGCATCCACTAATTACTTTGAAATTGTCGTTAGTAATAATATTTTTATCTAAAATTATGTTTTGAGAACTACATATTTTATCTATTTCATTTTTTCAAGCAAATGCAAATGCTCTCTCCCCCCTCCTACGTCTTGCCAGAAATCTGCCATTTCTATGCCATACAAAATTAATCCCCCTTTCCTTGACATATTTCTTAAAATCTTTGAAATTTTTATGTCTCTTTTTGGAGATATTCATTAATAAATATTTGAGAGTGATTGTTAATGGCAGAAAAACTAGCAAAACGAGTAAGGTCAATATCTGCAATTGAGAAACTAGTAATGTTTCTTTTTTGTATAAATACTTCTCGCACCAGACTCTCCTCCGATAATCTAACCAGCAGTGAGAATGGTCCCCCCAGACCGTCTCCGATCTCACCACTTTTAGTGCTAGGTGATGTCAACATAGCAACCGACAATATTTGCGACTTTGTTACAATCGGAAGTATAGCACCAAGGACAGCAGAAGCATAATCCTCCAGAGGAACATCAGCCGCTAAACAGTCCAGTCCGCTAGAGATTACCAAATAATCGACCAAGCTCGCCTAGAACTGATTCAAGCTTACGAGACAAAACGCCTTCTATCGTAGACAGAGCAGCATGAACAGGAGAAAAGTCAACATTATCATCAAAATTTTTACTGTTGTCTAACGAATTAATTATTTTATTATTTTTAAGAGAAATAATAGGGGCATCAGGCGCAGCGCCACCTCTATTCCGCATAACCTTAATAATACTAATACTTAAATTCCTATTTCTCTGCTCCACCGCAACCCCATCCTTCTGCGATGTCTTGGCCGTTAGTTGCCCCTGGATGGTATTGACCGTTGCTGCCTGCGTGTCAGTTTTAGAAGGAGTAGATGTACTTATAGGGGCAGCGCTAGAACTACATTTACAAAAACCATTATTTTTGTGTAAAACCGCATATAGCTCTTGTGTGATAACCGCAATCGAAGGTTTTAATTTCGATATTGGAACATCTAATTTTATAATAACTTTCGTAAACTACAAAACGATGTTATTTTTTAGGGTGGATAACTGGCGCAATGTTATCCTAGTTTTTGAGTCACTGCCTAGCAGTAAAACTCAGGTATTAAGTTCCCGTCAGTCAACGTATTCTATATTTTAATTATTTAGGAAGCATATAATAATTCCGTTTTTTATTTTCGGAAAAACTAATCAAATTTTATTATGAAATTTTTATTTTAGTTACTTTTATTTATTTATTCAGTTATTAAAGATTAATATATAAAAAGAAACGCAAAGGAAAAAATATTTTTAATATTTTGTAAATTGAAATTATGCGAATTTATTTTATGAGTGTTAGTTCCTTAACTTTCTTATTTAATTGATAAAATTACATTTCGTTCTAAAAGTCATTAATAACCGAGTCTCTCGTGAAGTGACCGGGCTATTTTAGAATGGCTTTCCTAATTAGATTTTTTTTTGTTTGCTACCTATCGCGTGTCACCAATTTTATTCGCAAAGGTCTCTCCTTAAGTGACCAGAGCAAACAAAAGTATAACAAGATTTATGAAAATGTATACAATTTCTTTTAAAAGGAAATTTTCCTTTTATCAATCAAAAATTCTTTGAATTTATTTTAGATAAATGAAAAGAAAAGTCTACGTCTTCTTTTTTATTTCTATTTTAAAGAAGAGAAAAATTTATAGCAACCAAACAAAAGTCTCTCCCGAAGTGACCAATGTTCAGCTGATATAAAGTTTTCTATAAAGTTAGAAAATACTCGGTCTCTCGTGAAGTGACCAAAAATATTTTTAAACTCTGTAATTCTTCCTTTTCAAGAAATCCAAAAGATAAAATAATATACGAAAACAAGTAAATAAAAATTTTATTTAAAGGTGTAAAAATATTATTTAGAAAAAGGTTCGAAACTATTAACTAATTTTGCCCTTTTGGCATAAAAAATTAGGTACTAACCAACAAGGAATATTATGGTCTCTTGTGAAGTGACCGTAATATTAACTCGTTTGGTTAGTTTATGTTTTCTTTTCTTAGATTTTATTATTTATAATACAACTATACTTTACAAAATTACTTACTCTTAAGGGAAATGAAGGGAACTCCTTTTTAAAAATAAAAAGATGTTATTTAAACTTGAATTTTATTTATTCAGAAAAAGAAATTGTGTTACAAAATTAACCAACTATTTTCGGATTTTATTTACTATTAAAATTATAACTCTAACTAGGAGAGTATCAGACCTCCGGATCACGGATTTTGCTCAAACTTTGGGATAAGTTTTAAGATGTCAAAATATGGAAGGAAACAGAATTTTAGACCCCAACGCTGAATATTTCCCTAGTTACAGGCAATTAAAGAAAATTACTAAAAAAGTTACTAGATTTTCAAACGCTTACAGTTCCTCAGCATTGATACTTAGGAGCATGAAACTTTTTTTAAATGAAAGATGAGCTTAAATCCTTTCGAAATAGTAGTTATAGCATGTCAAAATATTATTTTTTCCCAAACTCATAGCGTAATAAATATTAGACCCAATTTCAGCTTTTGTTATTAATTAATGTTTTAAAAAGAAAAATCAGGTCCAATATTTATCACGCTATAACTTTGAGAAAAAATAATATTTTGACATGCTGTAACCACTATTTCGAAAGGATTTGAGCTCAGCTTTCATTTAAAAAAAAGTTTCAAGCTCCTAGCTATCAATGCTAAGGAACTATATGCGTTTGAAAATCTAGTAACTTTTTTAGTGATTTTCTCTAATTGCCTGTAACTAGGGAAATATTGAGCGTTGGGATCTAAAATTCTGTTTCCTTTCATATTTTGACATCTGAAAACTTATCCCAACGTTTGAGCAAAATCCGTGATCTGGAGGTCTGATACTCTCCTAGTAAGTCGAATCGAGTAAGAGAGAAATAAATAAAAATTTAAAAAAAACCCTTCAAATTATAATAAGTAAAAATCTATTTTGAAAGAAAAATTCAAATAGTAAGTTGCGATAAAAAGTGAGAAAAATCTCTAAGTTATTTCGAGAAAAAAAATTATAATGAGTAAAAATTCTAAGTTGATTTTGAAAAGTAGAAAAATCTAAGTTTGATTCGAAATGTTAAGTTTTAGAACTAAAAATTTCTAAGTTTGATTTTGAAAAGTAGAATAATCTAAGTTTGATCTCGAGAAGTGAACTCGAGCAAGAAAAATTAAGGAGTGTGTGTACATCGGTCGGTCAGGCCCTTTTTATACCTAAACAACTAACACTGTAGTATGCTAATAGATAATCTACAAAACTATCTAACGATTTTCTCCAATTAGAGAAAATTGTTTTTCTAACGCTTTTTTACATAATTCCTATTGGCCTTTGCTTTTCTTAAGAGGTCAGAGAGGGACCTTAAACCCTCCCAAAATTTGAACTTTGGCCTTGAGTAATGTGTAAGACAAAGAGAGAAACTAGGGTATAGAAGTTTTTTTTGCAGCAGAGGGGGTATATCTGGAAAGATATGCCACCTCCCTTAGAGAAGCCCTATTTTGTCTCTTGATCTTTTACAATTTTTCTTAAATTGTTAAAAATCATTATAAATCGTTATTAACTAATTACGGTCTAAATTAAATATCTCTATAATATTGCAATTAAAATTCTCTTTGTAATGATATAAAATATGCCTATTTTTGCTAGAATTTAACGGTTTAAAAAAAGAGAAGTTGATATAATATTTCTTTTTTGACACTCCGTGCGAGAAGCTCGATTTCACGCACGCTGTACAAAGTGACACGTGCTAAAATGGAGCTTCTCACACGTCGTGTCAAAAAATAGTGTTCGATACTCGTGCGAGAAAGTGATTTCTTACTCGTGTGACCTTTTCACCCTCGCTTCGCTCGGGCGCAAACCGCTACACGAGTAAAAAATCACTTTATCGCACTAGTACCGAAATATACTATTGTTATTTAATTTTACTTGCAATATTATTCAACGTGTACGTAAAATTACAGTTTCTTACAAATCGCCATTGCTAATAATTTTTATTTTTAATTTTTTCTTCTTTTGTTTTCCTTCTTTGAATTCTCTCTTAAATTAATTGATTATTTCTTTTGCTATTTAAAAGAGGAACAATTATGACCGAATAATAATAAGATTGAAAAAATCGTTTTGTTTAAAAAGTTAAAATAAAATTTTGAAAATGAAAGAACGCTTGCAGGACCATACATCTAAAGAAGCGAGGTTTATAGCTTACAGATGTGTATGTTACAAGTGTGTGCATCCTTAAAGAAATCAAGGAAAGAAGTTAAAACAGAAATATTATTTGAGGCTAGAATTGTTTTCCTTTATTAACTTAATATTGTATATTTTTTTTCTTTTTCTTTATATAAAAATAATGATTAAAAACAAATAAAAATTATTTATCAAAAACCTTTTATGCATCTAATTTTTTTAATATTAATATTCGCTATAATGTGCGTATATTAATAATTAATCTTAATTACTATTAAATCTATTTCTTTATGATTGTGATTAAAAGTAAATTATTTTTGTAAATATTTGGAATTGAAATTATAAAATTTTCGTCGCATAGAAAAGAAAAGTTTGGTTTTCGTTTCTATGTGACATGTATATACATACATATATATATATATATATATATATATATATATATATATATATATATATATATATAGAAGACCGTTCAATATATATATATATATATATATATATATATATATATATATATATATATATATACTAGGGGTTCCTCCTTCTGCTTCTCCTGAACCCCCCATTGTCAATATCAATTATCAAATCAATATCAATTTCCAAGAGAACGTTCTTAAATTAGATAACAATTAATTAAATTAGCTAATAATTAACTACCTTTCAGCTATCTCTCAGCTAACTTTCAGCTGAATTTTATCTGAATTTCAGCCAACTTTAAGCTAACTTTCAGCTAAATTTTATCTGAATTTCAGCTATCTCTCAGCTAACTTTCAGCTAAATTTTATCTGAATTTCAGCTATCTCTCAGCTAACTTTCAGCTAAATTTTAGCTGAATTTCAGCTAACTGAGGGCACATAAAATTCTTATACACGGCGGCGGCGGCGGCGGCGGCGTAGGCGATATATCTTTATTATATAGAGAGATATATATATCTTGAACGGTCTTCGTATCTGTTCGGTTTAGGAATTTTTATAGCTTTCAGCTGTACCGATAACTAAGCGCATGTTCGTTTTTTCCTTCATCTTTGGAAAAATAAGATGAGAACTATGAGAAAATAATTTTTAAATGTTTTGTATTTTGATAGAATTAAAAATATTTTATTTAATAGAGACTTTTATTATTCCTTTTACGCATAAACAGATACAGTGATCGTTCGGTTTTTACTTTAGACAACCTGAGTACTTTCCTATTATTATTGGACTTGAATAATAAAAATTAAATTTCGCATGAATTTAAAGTATAAAAAAAATTTAATTGTTTAATCCGATTATGTATATAAATGTATGTATACTTTGTTTGCATAGTTGGATATATCCACCTATATATAGTTTGGGCCGTACATATATATATATATATATATATATATATATATATATATATATACGTGTGTGTATATAGGTCTTCGAGCATATACTACTGGAGGAAGCCTCCCAGCTAATAACTACGTTACAAGACGAAGAGAGAAAAAGCTTCTATTTTGGTACGTGCTATCTCTCTCTCACTTTCTTAGTGGGAAACAGAAGCAGCCAATCAAATCAGGCGAGAGAGAGACAGCACGTACCAAAATAGAGGCTTTCTCTCTCTTCGCCTTGTAACGCTTTCTGCCATTCGGAGGCTTCCTCCAGTAGTATATGCTCGAAGATATAGTTGCATATACACTTACCGAGCTGACCCGCCTACGGTGCATACACGCTCAAGAGCTTCGGCTCCTAAGTCTTTTATTGCCGTTTGCTTTCCTTTTTTGGGGTTTTCCCTTTTATTAGTATTACTAAAAATTTCTTAAATTATAAAATAATTTCAAAAATTTTCTCATTAAATGTGTTTGACATTACACTTGAAATAAATGTTTAAAAAAATTTGTCAACCATGGATTTTGTAGTTTTTTAAAAGAGCTTTCAAATGGTAGCTGTAGTTTTTTAATACAACAATCATCTATAAAAAGAAATCGCATCAAAGTTCTGAAAGAAAAATTGAAAAATTTTTTTTTTATTATGACGTCATAAAACCCGTAAAAAATGGAAAAATGTTAATGTTGCCTCTTTCATTTTAAAGTTTTCTACAAAACCTTCAAAATGAGACCTTGTAAAGCTCCTTACGATAATTTTTTATCGAGATACAAAACTTTAAATTTTTCATAATTTTAGTCTAGGGTGGGCAAAAGTACCTGGACTGCAGTGTATATAATATTTAATCAACTCATGTTATTTTCAAAATTTCTTTATAAAATTCATGTAAATCATTTTTTCTTGCAAAATTTATATCTTTCATTCAAACAATTAATTCGTTAGTTAATTCAAGCGAATTGTTGAATCTACTAACTAAAATAGAATCTTAAGAGGCGGTCGGATCTATTTCGCCGCTACATATAGGGTGGCGCTACGGTCAGGTGAGAGAAATCTATTAAATATTTTTTATACAGCTATTTACAATTTTCTGAGACAACAATATACTTTTAAAGTTGTCATTTCCTCTATCCATATATATGTAGAATAATTATTAATACTTATCTTGTTTGAAAAGTCTAAAATATTGTTATAAAGCGAAAAATGCGATGCAACGTAGGACCGATGTAAACATGCGTGCACCTTCCTTTAGTGCAACAGAGAGAGCAATACTAAAGAATGATGTATACTAATGTTTACGTCGGCTCTACCTCGCGCCGCATTTTTCGCTTTATAACAATATTTTAGACTTTTCAAACAAGATTAATATTAATAATTATTCTACATATATATGGATAGAGGAAATGACAACATTAAAAGTATATTGTCGTCTCAGAAAATTGTAAATAGCTGTATAAAAAATATTTAATAGATTTCTCTCACCTGACCGCAGCGCCACCCTATATGTAGCGGCGAAATAGACCCGACCGCCTCTTAATTTAAAATCTTAAAAAAATAAAATAGAATTAAATGAAAATACCTGACATAATTTTTTTCAACATTGTTAAAATTTTTAAAAGTAAAATAGCCTAACTATTTTTTTCACCCAAGTTGTATTTCATTATACATATGCATAAAATAAGAATTTTACATAATCTTGACAATAAATCATAAAAAAGAAATTTCTTCCTCACAAAATCGAAAGGCGTTAGAGGCTGAGGTAGGTGATAAAATAATTTCGATTTGAAGCTTACGTTTATATAATATAAATAGATCTAAAACTCAGCTAAAATTACGCTGAAGTCAAATCAGAATTTACCTAAAATTGCTTAAAATTAATTTAAATTTATCCAATGTTAAGGTAATTTTTAGCTAACTTTTAGCTATCTGTAAGCTAATTTTTAGTTAACTTTTAGCTAAATTTCAGCTTAATCCTATCTAACTGGGGACACATCCAATTCATATACACGGCGGCGGCATTGGCGGCGATGAAGTATTTTTATAATATATAATTAGCTTGTATAATTAGTTGTAATGAAAGTGTATTCAGAACAAGACATTTTAAAGCTTAAAGTTAGCTGAATTTAACTAAATGAGGGTCCATAAATAAGGGATTTATTTTTTACGGTGACAGTGGCGATATATTTTTAATAATATAGAAAGATTAATAGACTATAATTATTTTTCTTTAAATGCGTACAATTTGAAAAACAAACAAAATAAAATTTATAAAATTTTTTAAGATGATTAATCTGATTAATCCAAATTTTTGTCATTTAAAAATTTCAGTATATAAAATTATGAAAGATGCAACTCTCGATTTTTGCCAAGTTATCAGCAATTCCCTACTGAAAAAAATTACATGAGATCTCACGTGAGATCTCATATGAGAACTCATGAGATTTCACGTGATAAAATAAAAACCTTCTAGAATAAGTACTTCAAAAAATGTATAACTATAAAAAAGATGCAATTTTTTAAAAATTTAGACAAATCTGTTGATAACTCAGCTAAAATCGAGAGTTGCACCTTAGGAATAAGGCTTTTTTCATCATTTTATAAAAGAAAAAATTTTTTAGAAAAAAAAACCGACTTCAAAAAACGGAATTTAAAAATGTAATGCTATAAAAAGAGAAAATAATAGTTTTTAATCAATAAATTATTCAAATTCAATTTTTTTAAGTCAGCGCTAAAATTTTAATCAATTTATTGTTCTAATTTAATTTTTTGAAGTCGGCGCCGAAATTTTAATTAATTAATCAATCAATTGTTCGAAGAGTGTCTCAAAATTCTGGCAACTTGTAACTGAAGAATTGCGTTAATATCAAATAATTACTTATGTAGAACGCAGGTTAGTGTACGTATATATAACTATGTACGAATTTTTCATTTCTATATATGAGTTTTTATGATAAGTGAGCGTGAATTTCTATTTTGAGACTGCATATGTGAACACGCAGAGCAGGCATAAAAATAAATATTTATTTAATGGACAGTATTATAAATATTCGGCGCCGACTTCAAAAAATTAAATTAGATTAATAAATTGATTAAAATTTTAGCGCTGACTTAAAAAAATTGAATTTGAATAATTTATTGATTAAAATGTATTATTTTTCTCTTTTTATAGCATTTCATTTCTAAATTCCGTTTTTTGAAGTCGGTTTTTTTTTCTAAAAAAATTTTTTTCTCGAGTAATTTCTTTGTTAAGATAATTGGCACGTACTCACCGAATATTGGCCCAATACCTGTAGGACACGTATGGGACCTTTCTGAACACATCCTCTTTTAGATAAAAAAAAGTTTTTTGGAATTGGTCAATCCATTCAGGAGTTATGCGAGAACAAACATAAAAAAAACATACAGGTCGAATTGTATAACCTCCTCCTTTTTGAAGTCGGTTAAAAAATATCTCAAAGTTAGGAGAAAATCTGAGACTCAAATGTCATGGACTCTCCTTGTAAGTCCGAAAATTTGTATACTTTTTTTTCTTCTTTAACGTTGCTATATTTATGCTATTTGTGATGCTGATCAGCGTAGGAGCTCGTAACTATGTTTGTCAACAAAGCACATGTAACGCACAGTGGTGCTTCTATCAATCAGTTGCCGAGAGCGGGATTTGAACCCCGAGATTACGAATCCAATGCTCTACCGACTGAACCACTAACCGGGCCGATTTCTATGATATACTCATTTAAAAAAATGATCGACTCTTTTCGTAATCATTCGTTTACGTTCGCCTTTAAGAGCATGACGAAGCTGTCCGCCTTCTAATAATATTTCCAATCCTAACTTATGAATAAACGATGCGTTTAATCGACTTTTTTTGCTATAAAGAAAAAGTTTGTAAGATTAAACTCTAGTGTGGACAATTCAAGAAAACCACCAAATTATTATACATACAAAGTTATAATAAAAACTTTCAATATATCGTATTTTAAGGTTAGGTTTGTCGAGTTTGATATCTAATTTCCAATCCAAGCTCATAAAAAAATAACAAGTTTTTTATTTTAACAAAAATTATTGTATTAATATAACTTTAGTGCGGACAAGTCATTATATTTGTTTAATTTAACAATTTAAAAAGATATCGATAAAATAAAAAAAGCAAAACTCGATTGCTGCAGCTCCGACATGCCGTTAAACAACAATGTAATATTGTCAAATAAGTTTAGTTTGTTTATGATTTTATTGGTCCACGCCAACATCCATCATTTTATTCTTCTTCTTATATTTCTTTATCTCTCTCTTTTTAAAATATATTAACAGAAAGAAATACGAAAAAGTCATTATTTAATATCTAATCATCATTTCAATCATTATATTTTAACACAAATAAATTTGTAAAATTTACAAATTTTATTATTCAAAATTTTGAATTATTCATGGATTTTATGTTAAAATTTTAACTTCGAAAATGACAAAAAAAATTGTGAATTTTAACACGAAAAATCAGGTGTGGCAGTCGTGGGGACTAGCCGACAGAAGTTAATACTTCTTTTAATTTAGTGACAGTTTTGCTTCTCATAGAATGAACAATTTTCCGCCACACTTTGTTTAAAAATATATTTTATATAAAATAAATATGTATATGCACAACAAATTATCAACTCATGAAGTAGAATAATGGTAGTTCTGGGTAAAGAGAAGGCCCCCTAAATACATTTGCAACTTACTAAGCTACTTAGAAGCATACAGAAATTGTTTAAATAATAAGCATATAATGATAATAAATATAAAAACAATTAATTTATTAAAATTTTTTAATGATTTATGATAATTATTATATTCAATATGAGAATTGCATATTATGATAATCTTTTTTATGCAAATTTAAAACTTAAGAGCAGGCCGGATTCGCTGTCCTTGTCTAATTGGCATTTTTATTATTTACTCAAGTATTAATCGGTGTATCTGCAAATTGAAGGTTATGCGCAATAGATATTATTATTACAAATATTTATGCACAAGAAAAAAAAAATCTACCGATTTGTTTTTGAGAAAAGTAAGGAACGCCGAAGTAAAAGATTATGTTTATAATATTTTCGCGTTCCTTACTTTTCTCAAAAACAAAGCGATAGATTTTTTTTTTCTTGTGCATAAATATTTGTAATAATAATATCTATTGCGCATAACCTTCAATTTGCAGATACACCGATTAATACTTGAGTAAATAACAAACAACTCAATTGTTACTCGGTCGGTATCAGGTTCTACTCCGGCCTGCCGTTAACTCAATAATAGCCAAAAATATAATTAATATTTTTTTTCATAGTTTTTTAAAAATATTAAAAAAATGCACAGTGCGCATGTGAATTATAATTGCAGTTCTAAACTACAGTTTAGTCGATGTTTTTCTTGAAACATTAAATCGAGCACTAAATATAAACCATTTAAAAATTAATAATTTTACTGTAAGCGTGTTAAAATATTAGAATTCAGCTTTTTAGTATATCTATCAGCAATTTCAATAAATCAATGACGGCAAATATTCGTCAGACTATTCTACGCCTTAGGTCTAAGCAGCGTGATGACATGGTTTTTATTCGTAAACTTATTCGCGATTTGCCTGCGTTCCCCTACTGACAACTAACCTCAGACCGTCAGAAATTCACAAGAAAAAATTTAGATGAAAAGCGCTTATTCAAATAGTATTATCTCTGGTTCTACTTGTAAAACAAAAAAAATAAAAAAAGTAATTAAATTTTATTCTATTTTTATCCTCTCTTTTAAAATTTGTAAAAATTTTAAATTAAAAAAAATTTTTTTTAATGTAAATTTTTTAATAATTACTAAAAAATTTGAACGGAAATGAAGAGAATTTAAAAAAATAAGAAATTCAATTCTGATTTTTTTTGTTCTGATGCTTTTTAATAAAGTTATAAACAATTGAAACATCAAAAGTGAAAATTTGATTAACAATTACGTTTGACATATTACTATATATATTATCATCAATTTCTTAGAAATAAATTTTAGTTTTTTGAAGAAATTTGAAAAAAAATATTTGAATTATTTGAATAATTTTGATTCAAATTTGATTGTTTACATTCTTTAAAATATATACGATCACCTGTAACTTTATTGAAAAGTCTCGTAACAGAAAAAACATCTGTAATAAATATTAGATTTTTGAAAATTCTTTTGGTTACCGTTTGAATTTTTTCCTAATCCTTAATTTGAAAAAAAAATAAAATAAAAACAGTATTTTGTATCTAATTTAATTTGTTTTTATGATATTTGTTGTGCGACTATCAGAGACATTACTGTTTGAAGGAGTGCCATATACAGGGTGACCTATTTTAAATGCCCTACCCAAACATTTCAAATAGAAGGCATTTCTGAAAAAAACTTTCTAGACGAAAGTTGTGAGGTTTGGGAGGGATCATCTTTTGGTGACCATGACCATGACCATAATTATCATGGCCTGCATAGGTTAAGTTAATGTTTTCAAATGGGAACCCCTAACTTTGACTCCGGAAATAAAAATAACGGAAAATTTTACGTCCAAGTATGTCCTTAACCATGACCATGACCATAATCATCATGGTCAACATTGGTCAAATCGATTTTTTCAAATGAAAACCTGTAATTTCGACCCCAGGAATAGAAAGAGTGGAAAATTTTACGTCCAAGTATGTCCTTAACCATGACCATGACCATGATGGTTAGCATGGTACAAGATGATTTTTTAATATGGGAATATTGGCCTAATTGATGAAGCCAAGACCGGGAGAATTCTGACCGCTTAAGACAAGAATTCTAGCCCAGCTGGTTAAGGCAAAACCCGGAGTCTCTTGGCTCAGTTGATAATAGCATTACCAATTTTTTTTTATCTAATTAAATGTTCAAAAATACCGCCATTATTATTAACGTATAGTTCGACTCTTCTTTGAAAGCTTCAGACAGTAGATAAAAGTACATGCTTTGGTATATTTTGGCAAACATTAATGATTCCTTGAATCATATTTCCTCTAGTAGTCGGAGCTTCTTCATACACAGTATTTTTTAAAAATCTCCATAGATAGAAATCAGAGCTCGTGAGATCTGCATATCGGGCGGGACATTCAACATGATCGTCACTACGACCCATACCTATCGACTTATTGTGGTATGTTTGATTTACAAAATCCTGAATTATGTTACTTCTGTGAGCAGGTGCCCCATCATGTTGAAACCACATACGACCTCTTGTTTCAAGATCAACATTCTCTAATAGATTTGGTAATTCATTAGTCAGAAAATCAAGATAATTATTACCATTAACGATACCACACCAAACCGTGAGACTCCACCTATTTTGGTGATCAATTGACATACGCCAATGAGGATTGTGATTAGAATAATAGTGACAATTCTTTCGGTTAAGTTCACCTGTGTTATGAAAGGTTGCTTCTTCTGAAAACATGACGTGATGAAAAAATTGTGGAACGTTTTGCAATCTTTCCCTTGCCCATTCACAAAATCGTAGCCTTCTCTGAAAATCATGCTCCATTAACTCTTGGTGCAAAGTTATGTGGTATGGATGAAACCGATGCAGTTTTAAAATTCTTCTTACAGTTTCTCTTGAAATTCTAGATTGTACAGCAATCTTTTTAGTTAAAATATAGGGGTTTAAATCAACCAAAGCAAGTACTACCAGGACTCGAGGGTCATTCCTCTCGATTGTCATAGTTCTTCGACGTTGTCTCGCTCTTAGTGGTGCCTCCTGTTAACGCTGTTCAATTCTACGAATTGTTCTACGGTATGGATGATGATTTCTATCGGGGAACCGCTCCTGATATAATCGTGCAACCGTACGATAATTTATTCTGCATTCTCCTAAAATTAATAGGATTTTTACAATTTCGCTTCCTGTATAATCAGGCATTTTATTTGTAAACCGATTTACAAAGAGTCAATAAAATAAAAGAAAACGAATATTGTGAAGTATTTTCTGGAATAAAAATAATTGACGTTCTTGTCTTGCAATGTTATATCGCCACTGTCAGCGAAAACAATTATAGTAAAACATTCACCACAGAAAATGTTTTATTCTTATAACTGCGTCGAAATTATAATTTCCAGAGAACTGCGGGGAAAAAATGATAATTCAATAATGTAGAAAAACAATTATTTTCGCCGCATATACGAAGAACCTAATTATTTTCTTATTTAAATTTAAAACTTTTTTTTGCGGTAAATTTTATGGACTAATTTTTTTCGACGCTCCGTATTGTACATCTATTGGAATATTTTTCAGACATTTTTAATTTTGTTCCTAAAGAAAAAATAAAGAGAAAGTAAAAAAATTGAAAAAAATAGCGAAAAATTGAAACACGCTTAGTGTACGCGATTTTTAGTCTAATGAACTGAGATATTGAGGAAATTAGTTTTTCAGCCCTACTGAAAATATTATATGAGCTCTCAAGTGAGATCTCATATGCGATCTCATATGCGATCTCATATATGATCTCATATGAAATGTCACATGAGATTTCATATGATTTTTCGGTACGCAAACTCATATGAGATTTCACATGAGATCTCATATAAGATCGCATATATTTAGAAAAAAAATTTTAATTCAAATAAAATGTATGAGCGATTCCATGTGAGATCACATATGAGACTGCATATGAGATCGAATATGAGATCTCATATAAGATCGCCTATGAGATCGCATATGAGATCTCATATATATTCGTTGAATTTCAAAAATAAAATGAAATATATGCGAGATCTCACATGAGATCGTATATGAGATGCCATATACTTTTTTTTAATTTTAAAAATAAAATAAAATATATGTGAGAGCTCATATGTGATCTCATATGAGATCTCACATATATTTTATTTTATTTTAAAAATTAGAAAAAAGATATGAGATCTTATGTGCGATCTCACATGAGATCTCATATATTTTTTCTAATTTTGCTTTCTCATAGAGAAAGCATTGTATCGGTAAAAAAAATTTTTTTCTATTTTTTCATTAATTTGTACATATTTAGACTCAGGGAGTCGAAAAAAGTGGTTTCCAGAAAATGTCTGTATGTATGTGTGTGTGTGTGTGTGTGTGTGTGTGTGTGTGTGTGTGTGTATGTATGTATTCAGTACGCCAATATGATCTCGAGAACTACTCGATGGATTAGCTTCAAATTTTGCATGCAATTTATTTTTTTGTCTAACTGGGGGGGAAGCTATTGAAAATTGATCTTCTTAGCTCAGTTTTTTTTTAGAGCCATTTTAAGAATTTAAAACAAATTTTGATTTTTCATTTTTTTGTTATTTTACGTAAACTACTCGAAGAATTTTCTTGAAAATTTGTATGAACATTATTTGCGACTGCCAAAAGAAGAAAAACTTTTACCAACTGATTTTCTTACCGCACTTTTAATTTTAGAGCATTTTGAAAATTTAAAAAAAAATTTTTTTTTTTCATTTATTTTTTATTTTACGACAACCATTCGATAGATTTGCTTCTAAATTTGTATGCAAGTTATTCGCTATTGTCTAAAGAAAACAAGCTTTGGAACACTTATTTTCTTAGCGTAGTTTTAATTTTAGAGCTTTTTGAAAATTTTGGAAAAAATCTCCATTTTTCATTTTTTTTCTATTACACAAAAACCATTCGATAGATTTTCTCGAAAATTTTAATGGAAATCATTTGCAATGGCCCAAATAAAACAAGCTTTGAAAAACTTATTTTCTCAGTGCAGTTTTAATTTTAGAGCATTTTGAAAATTTTGAATAAAATTTTTCAAATTTTTTTTATATTTTACGTAAACTACTCAATGAAAGAGTTTCAAATTATGTATGGGAATTATTTATGATTGTCAAAATGAAATGAACTTTTGAAAACTAATTTTCTTAATTTCCTTAGCGCACATTTAATTTTAGAGCATTTTGAAAATTTAAAAAAAATTTTTTATTTTTAATTTCTTTTCTATTGCACAAAAATTACTCGATAAACTTGCTCAAAAATTTTTATGCAAATTATTCACTATTATCTGAATAAATCAAGCTTTGGAAAACTTATTTTCTTAGCGCAGTTTTAATTTTAGAGCATTTTGAAAATTTTGGAAAAAATGTTCATATTTCATTTTTTTTTTATTACGCAAAAGTCATTCGATAAATTTGCTCAAAAATTTTCATACAAATTATTTGTTATTGCTTAATTAAAGCAAGCTTGGAAAAACTTATTTTTTTAGCGCAGTTTTAATTTTAGAGCATTTTGTAAATTTTGAATAGAATTTCACTTATTTTTTGGTATTTTACGTAAACTACTCGATGAAGTAGCTTAAAATTATGTATAGAAATTATTTACGATTGCCTAAATAAAATGAATTTTTGAAAACTGGTTTTCTTAGCGTAGTTGTAACGTTAAAGCGTTTTGAAAATTTTAAAACAATGTTTATTTTTCAATTATTTGGTATTTTTTGTAAACTATTCGATGAAAATGTTCCAAAATTTGTATGCAATTTATTGGTTATAGTGTTAAGAAGACAAGCTTGGTAAAATTAATTTTATAAACGCATTTTTAATTTTAGAGCATTATTAAATCACATTATGCAAATGGCAAAATTAAGAAAGAGTAAAATTCATATAGTTTTCGTAGGTATTAAGACAGCCTTCAATACAGAGGATAGGGACATTTATATTAAAATCGTATTTAAAAAAATAAAATCAAATTACTCTAACTCAATGTGCTCTATGAGAAAGCATTGCGCCAAAGCACTTGGCAGCGTTTTTAAAATTCAACGAATATATATGAGATCGCATATGCGATCTTGTAGGCGATTTCATATGAGATCTCATATGCGATCTCATATGTGATCTCACATGGTATCTCTCATATATTTTATTTAAATTCAAAATTTTTTTTTAAAGATCTTATGTGAGATCTCATGTGAGATTTTATATCAGTTTGCGTTCCAAAAACTCATATGGAATCTCATGTGACATCCTATATGAGATTGCATATGAGATCTCACATGAGGGCTCGTATAATATTTTCAGTAGGGAGTTAGACAAACGAGTGTGCAAAGTTTGTCGTTGAAATATCGTAAAATAACCAAATATTAGTTTATACAAAAATTAACGAGAATAACTTTGCAGCCAATTAACATTTTTTATTTAAGTTTAGATTAACTTTAGTTTATTATCTTCCCATACAGCATGAAAGGACTTTGAAAGGATTCTGAAAGGATTCATAAAAGGACTACAATCTTTCAGAAATATTTCACTGAAAGGATTCTGAAATAATTCTATGTCCGAGGTATTATTCTTTTAAAAATAATACATAAAAATATTTCATAAAGAATTCACAAGTCATTTCAAAATCCTTTCAATGGAAGAATTCTGTAAGGATCCATGAATTCTTTTGGTAATAATTCGTAAATCTTTTCATACATCTTCCATTGAAAGGATTCTGTAAGAATAATATGAAATATTTTTAAAATATTTCATTGTATTATTTCTAAAAGGAATATACCTCGGACATAGAATCATTACAGAATCCTTTCAATGAAAGAATTCTGTAAGGATCCATGAATTCTTTTGGTAATAATTCGTAAATCTTTTCATACATCTTCCATTGAAAGGATTCTGTAAGAATAATATGAAATATTTTTAAAATATTTCATTGTATTATTTCTAAAAGGAATATACCTCGGACATAGAATTATTACAGAATCCTTTCAATAAAAGAATTCTGTAAGGATCCATGAATTCTTTTGGTAATAATTCTTAAATCTTTTCATACATCTTTTATTGAAAGTATTCTGTAAGAATGATATAAAATATTTTAAAAATATTTCATTGTATTATTTCTGGAAGAAATATACCTCGAACATAGAATTATTACAGAATCCTTTCAATGAAAGAATTCTGTAAGGATCCATGAATTCTTTTAGTAATAATGCATTAATCTTTTCATCTATCTTTAGTTGAGAGACGTGTAAAGTTCTAGAAATTTTATTCTTTCCTGTATTATTTAAGAATCAATTTAGAATCAATACACACACACACACACACACACACACACACACACACACACACACACAATATATATATATATATATATATATAACGAATATATGATGATATAATTATTCATAGGATTACGAATAGTTTTACAGCGGTTAAAATCGAAGTTATCATAACACAGACATCGCACGCATACCAATTTATAGTTTCCATTTAAGATTCTTATTTTCCTTATATATGAAACCGGAAGCACTCTTACCGCTTGCGAGAGTAAGAGATACCGCCATCAAGCGGATAAATTATAAACTAATCCCGAAAATATTTCTAAATGATTCTGTTATCTTTCACGTTTTCTTTCATAAAGTCCTTTCAAAATCCTTTCAGTAAGGATTCATGTAATAACTTTTGTTCTTATCATAAGTTATTTCATGAAATATTTCAAAAAGATTTCAAAATTATTTCATGTAAGATTTCTTGAGACTTTACCAAAATATTGCATGAATTATTTCATGAAAGCTTTTTGAATGAATCTTGAAATGATTCGGTGAAAGAATACCTTAGATCATTCCGAAAATCTTTCTAAATTATTTTCTGATTTTAATCGTTAGAAGATTTCTGAGTTCTTTCTTGTTTCCTTTCAAGAAGTCTTTTCAAAGTCCTTTCAGTAAGGATTTATTTAATAACTTTTATTCTCATCATAAGATATTTCATGAAATATTTCAAAAAGATTTCAAAATTATTTCATGTAAGATTTCTTGAGACTTTACCAAAATATTGCATGAATTATTTCATGAAAGCTTTTTGAATGAATCTTGAAATGATTCGGTGAAAGAATACCTTAGATCATTCCGAAAATCTTTCTAAGTTATTTTCTGATTTTAATCGTTGGAAGATTTCTGAGTTCTTTCTTGTTTCCTTTCAAGAAGTTCTCTCAAAGTCCTTTCAGTAAGGATTCATGTAATAACTTTTATCGTCATGATAAGTTCTTTCATGAATTATTTCAAAAAGGTTTTAAAATTATTTCATGTAAGATTACTTGAGATTTTACCAAAATATTGCATGAATTATTTCATGAAAGCTTTTTGAATGAATCTTGAAATGATTCGGTGAAAGAATACCTTAGATCATTCCGAAAATCTTTCTAAGTTATTTTCTGATTTTAATCGTTGGAAGATTTCTGAGTTCTTTCTTGTTTCCTTTCAAGAAGTTCTCTCAAAGTCCTTTCAGTAAGGATTCATGTAATAACTTTTATCGTCATGATAAGTTCTTTCATGAAATATTTCAAAAAGATTTCAAAATTATTTCATGTAAGATTTCTTGAGACTTTACCAAAATATTGCATGAATTATTTCATGAAAGCTTTTGAATGAATCTTGAAATGATTCGGTGAAAGAATACCTTAGATCATTCCGAAAATCTTTCTAAGTTATTTTCTGATTTTAATCGTTGGAAGATTTCTGAGTTCTTTCTTGTTTCCTTTCAAGAAGTTCTCTCAAAGTCCTTTCAGTAAGGATTCATGTAATAACTTTTATCGTCATGATAAGTTCTTTCATGAATTATTTCAAAAAGGTTTTAAAATTATTTCATGTAAGATTACTTGAGATTTTACCAAAACCCTGCTTGGAATTATTTCATGAAAGCTTTTTGAATGAATCTTGAAATGATTCGGTGAAAGAATACCTTAGATCATTCCGAAAATCTTTCTAAGTTATTTTCTGATTTTAATCGTTGGAAGATTTCTGAGTTCTTTCTTGTTTCCTTTCAAGAAGTTCTCTCAAAGTCCTTTCAGTAAGGATTCATGTAATAACTTTTATCGTCATGATAAGTTCTTTCATGAATTATTTCAAAAAGGTTTTAAAATTATTTCATGTAAGATTTCTTGAGACTTTACCAAAATATTGCATGAATTATTTCATGAAAGCTTTTTGAATGAATCTTGAAATGATTCGGTGAAAGAATACCTTAGATCATTCCGAAAATCTTTCTAAGTTATTTTCTGATTTTAATCGTTGGAAGATTTCTGAGTTCTTTCTTGTTTCCTTTCAAGAAGTTCTCTCAAAGTCCTTTCAGTAAGGATTCATGTGATAACTTTTATCGTCATGATAAGTTCTTTCATGAATTATTTCAAAAAGGTTTTAAAATTATTTCATGTAAGATTACTTGAGATTTTACCAAAATATTGCATGAATTATTTCATGAAAGCTTTTTGAATGAATCTTGAAATGATTCGGTGAAAGAATACCTTAGATCATTCCGAAAATCTTTCTAAGTTATTTTCTGATTTTAATCGTTGGAAGATTTCTGAGTTCTTTCTTGTTTCCTTTCAAGAAGTTCTCTCAAAGTCCTTTCAGTAAGGATTCATGTAATAACTTTTATTCTCATCATAAGATATTTCATGAAATATTTCAAAAAGATTTCAAAATTATTTCATGTAAGATTTCTTGAGACTTTACCAAAATATTGCATGAATTATTTCATGAAAGCTTTTTGAATGAATCTTGAAATGATTCGGTGAAAGAATACCTTAGATCATTCCGAAAATCTTTCTAAGTTATTTTCTGATTTTAATCGTTGGAAGATTTCTGAGTTCTTTCTTGTTTCCTTTCAAGAAGTTCTCTCAAAGTCCTTTCAGTAAGGATTCATGTAATAACTTTTATCGTCATGATAAGTTCTTTCATGAAATATTTCAAAAAGATTTCAAAATTATTTCATGTAAGATTTCTTGAGACTTTATCAAAATATTGCATGAATTATTTCATGAAAGCTTTTTGAATGAATCTTGAAATGATTCGGTGAAAGAATACCTTAGATCATTCCGAAAATCTTTCTAAGTTATTTTCTGATTTTAATCGTTGGAAGATTTCTGAGTTCTTTCTTGTTTCCTTTCAAGAAGTTCTCTCAAAGTCCTTTCAGTAAGGATTCATGTAATAACTTTTATCGTCATGATAAGTTCTTTCATGAATTATTTCAAAAGGTTTTAAAATTATTTCATGTAAGATTACTTGAGATTTTACCAAAACCCTGCTTGGAATTATTTCATGAAAGCTTTTTGAATGAATCTTGAAATGATTCGGTGAAAGAATACCTTAGATCATTCCGAAAATCTTTCTAAGTTATTTTCTGATTTTAATCGTTGGAAGATTTCTGAGTTCTTTCTTGTTTCCTTTCAAGAAGTTCTCTCAAAGTCCTTTCAGTAAGGATTCATGTAATAACTTTTATCGTCATGATAAGTTCTTTCATGAATTATTTCAAAAAGGTTTTAAAATTATTTCATGTAAGATTTCTTGAGACTTTACCAAAATATTGCATGAATTATTTCATGAAAGCTTTTTGAATGAATCTTAAAATGATTCGGTGAAAGAATACCTTAGATCATTCCGAAAATCTTTCTAAGTTATTTTCTGATTTTAATCGTTGGAAGATTTCTGAGTTCTTTCTTGTTTCCTTTCAAGAAGTTCTCTCAAAGTCCTTTCAGTAAGGATTCATGTAATAACTTTTATTCTCATCATAAGATATTTCATGAAATATTTCAAAAAGATTTCAAAATTATTTCATGTAAGATTACTTGATATTTTACCAAAACCCTGCTTGGAATTATTTCATGAAAGCTTTTTGAATGAATCTTGAAATGATTCGGTGAAAGAATACCTTAGATCATTCCGAAAATCTTTCTAAGTTATTTTCTGATTTTAATCGTTGGAAGATTTCTGAGTTCTTTCTTGTTTCCTTTCAAGAAGTTCTCTCAAAGTCCTTTCAGTAAGGATTCATGTAATAACTTTTATCGTCATGATAAGTTCTTTCATGAATTATTTCAAAAAGGTTTTAAAATTATTTCATGTAAGATTTCTTGAGACTTTACCAAAATATTGCATGAATTATTTCATGAAAGCTTTTTGAATGAATCTTGAAATGATTCGGTGAAAGAATACCTTAGATCATTCCGAAAATCTTTCTAAGTTATTTTCTGATTTTAATCGTTGGAAGATTTCTGAGTTCTTTCTTGTTTCCTTTCAGGAAGTTCTCTCAAAGTCCTTTCAGTAAGGATTCATGTAATAACTTTTATCGTCATGATAAGTTCTTTCATGAATTATTTCAAAAAGGTTTTAAAATTATTTCATGTAAGATTACTTGAGATTTTACCAAAATATTGCATGAATTATTTCATGAAAGCTTTTTGAATGAATCTTGAAATGATTCGGTGAAAGAATACCTTAGATCATTCCGAAAATCTTTCTAAGTTATTTTCTGATTTTAATCGTTGGAAGATTTCTGAGTTCTTTCTTGTTTCCTTTCAAGAAGTTCTCTCAAAGTCCTTTCAGTAAGGATTCATGTAATAACTTTTATTCTCATCATAAGATATTTCATGAAATATTTCAAAAAGATTTCAAAATTATTTCATGTAAGATTTCTTGAGACTTTATCAAAATATTGCATGAATTATTTCATGAAAGCTTTTGAATGAATCTTGAAATGATTCGGTGAAAGAATACCTTAGATCATTCCGAAAATCTTTCTAAGTTATTTTCTGATTTTAATCGTTGGAAGATTTCTGAGTTCTTTCTTGTTTCCTTTCAAGAAGTTCTCTCAAAGTCCTTTCAGTAAGGATTCATGTAATAACTTTTATCGTCATGATAAGTTCTTTCATGAATTATTTCAAAAAGGTTTTAAAATTATTTCATGTAAGATTACTTGAGATTTTACCAAAACCCTGCTTGGAATTATTTCATGAAAGCTTTTTGAATGAATCTTGAAATGATTCGGTGAAAGAATACCTTAGATCATTCCGAAAATCTTTCTAAGTTATTTTCTGATTTTAATCGTTGGAAGATTTCTGAGTTCTTTCTTGTTTCCTTTCAAGAAGTTCTCTCAAAGTCCTTTCAGTAAGGATTCATGTAATAACTTTTATCGTCATGATAAGTTCTTTCATGAATTATTTCAAAAAGGTTTTAAAATTATTTCATGTAAGATTTCTTGAGACTTTACCAAAATATTGCATGAATTATTTCATGAAAGCTTTTTGAATGAATCTTGAAATGATTCGGTGAAAGAATACCTTAGATCATTCCGAAAATCTTTCTAAGTTATTTTCTGATTTTAATCGTTGGAAGATTTCTGAGTTCTTTCTTGTTTCCTTTCAAGAAGTTCTCTCAAAGTCCTTTCAGTAAGGATTCATGTAATAACTTTTATCGTCATGATAAGTTCTTTCATGAATTATTTCAAAAAGATTTCAAAATTATTTCATGTAAGATTTCTTGAGACTTTACCAAAATATTACATGAATTATTTCATAAAAGCTTTTGAATGAATCTTGAAATGATTCGGTGAAAGAATACCTTAGATCATTCCGAAAATCTTTCTAAATTATTTTCTGATTTTAATCGTTGGAAGATTTCTGAGTTCTTTCTTGTTTCCTTTCAAGAAGTTCTCTCAAAGTCCTTTCAGTAAGGATTCATGTAATAACTTTTATCGTCATGATAAGTTCTTTCATGAATTATTTCAAAAGGTTTTAAAATTATTTCATGTAAGATTACTTGAGATTTTACCAAAACCTTGCTTGGAATTATTACATAAAAGCTTTTTGTAAGTATATTGAAATGATTCGTTGAAAGAATACCTTAGATTATTTTGATAATCTTTCTAAATTATTTTATGACTGGAATCTTTGGAAGATTTCTGAGTTATTTCTTGTTTCCTTTCAAGAAGTTCTCTCAAAGTCCTTTCAGTAAGGATTCATGTAATAACTTTTATCGTCATGATAAGTTCTTTCATGAATTATTTCAAAAAGGTTTTAAAATTATTTCATGTAAGATTTCTTGAGACTTTACCAAAATATTGCATGAATTATTTCATGAAAGCTTTTGAATGAATCTTGAAATGATTCGGTGAAAGAATACCTTAGATCATTCCGAAAATCTTTCTAAGTTATTTTCTGATTTTAATCGTTGGAAGATTTCTGAGTTCTTTCTTGTTTCCTTTCAAGAAGTTCTCTCAAAGTCCTTTCAGTAAGGATTCATGTAATAACTTTTATCGTCATGATAAGTTCTTTCATGAATTATTTCAAAAAGGTTTTAAAATTATTTCATGTAAGATTACTTGAGATTTTACCAAAATATTGCATGAATTATTTCATGAAAGCTTTTTGAATGAATCTTGAAATGATTCGGTGAAAGAATACCTTAGATCATTCCGAAAATCTTTCTAAGTTATTTTCTGATTTTAATCGTTGGAAGATTTCTGAGTTCTTTCTTGTTTCCTTTCAAGAAGTTCTCTCAAAGTCCTTTCAGTAAGGATTCATGTAATAACTTTTATTCTCATCATAAGATATTTCATGAAATATTTCAAAAAGATTTCAAAATTATTTCATGTAAGATTTCTTGAGACTTTACCAAAATATTGCATGAATTATTTCATGAAAGCTTTTGAATGAATCTTGAAATGATTCGGTGAAAGAATACCTTAGATCATTCCGAAAATCTTTCTAAGTTATTTTCTGATTTTAATCGTTGGAAGATTTCTGAGTTCTTTCTTGTTTCCTTTCAAGAAGTTCTCTCAAAGTCCTTTCAGTAAGGATTCATGTAATAACTTTTATCGTCATGATAAGTTCTTTCATGAAATATTTCAAAAGATTTCAAAATTATTTCATGTAAGATTTCTTGAGACTTTACCAAAATATTGCATGAATTATTTCATGAAAGCTTTTGAATGGATCTTGAAATGATTCGGTGAAAGAATACCTTAGATCATTCCGAAAATCTTTCTAAGTTATTTTCTGATTTTAATCGTTGGAAGATTTCTGAGTTCTTTCTTGTTTCCTTTCAAGAAGTTCTCTCAAAGTCCTTTCAGTAAGGATTCATGTAATAACTTTTATCGTCATGATAAGTTCTTTCATGAATTATTTCAAAAAGGTTTTAAAATTATTTCATGTAAGATTACTTGAGATTTTACCAAAACCCTGCTTGGAATTATTTCATGAAAGCTTTTTGAATGAATCTTGAAATGATTCGGTGAAAGAATACCTTAGATCATTCCGAAAATCTTTCTAAGTTATTTTCTGATTTTAATCGTTGGAAGATTTCTGAGTTCTTTCTTGTTTCCTTTCAAGAAGTTCTCTCAAAGTCCTTTCAGTAAGGATTCATGTAATAACTTTTATCGTCATGATAAGTTCTTTCATGAATTATTTCAAAAAGGTTTTAAAATTATTTCATGTAAGATTTCTTGAGACTTTACCAAAATATTGCATGAATTATTTCATGAAAGCTTTTTGAATGAATCTTGAAATGATTTGGTGAAAGAATACCTTAGATCATTCCGAAAATCTTTCTAAGTTATTTTCTGATTTTAATCGTTGGAAGATTTCTGAGTTCTTTCTTGTTTCCTTTCAAGAAGTTCTCTCAAAGTCCTTTCAGTAAGGATTCATGTAATAACTTTTATCGTCATGATAAGTTCTTTCATGAATTATTTCAAAAAGATTTCAAAATTATTTCATGTAAGATTTCTTGAGACTTTACCAAAATATTACATGAATTATTTCATAAAAGCTTTTTGAATGAATCTTGAAATGATTCGGTGAAAGAATACCTTAGATCATTCCGAAAATCTTTCTAAATTATTTTCTGATTTTAATCGTTGGAAGATTTCTGAGTTCTTTCTTGTTTCCTTTCAAGAAGTTCTCTCAAAGTCCTTTCAGTAAGGATTCATGTAATAACTTTTATCGTCATGATAAGTTCTTTCATGAATTATTTCAAAAAGGTTTTAAAATTATTTCATGTAAGATTACTTGAGATTTTACCAAAACCCTGCTTGGAATTATTTCATGAAAGCTTTTTGAATGAATCTTGAAATGATTCGGTGAAAGAATACCTTAGATCATTCCGAAAATCTTTCTAAGTTATTTTCTGATTTTAATCATTGGAAGATTTCTGAGTTCTTTCTTGTTTCCTTTCAAGAAGTTCTCTCAAAGTCCTTTCAGTAAGGATTCATGTAATAACTTTTATCGTCATGATAAGTTCTTTCATGAATTATTTCAAAAAGATTTCAAAATTATTTCATGTAAGATTTCTTGAGACTTTACCAAAATATTACATGAATTATTTCATAAAAGCTTTTTGAATGAATCTTGAAATGATTCGGTGAAAGAATACCTTAGATCATTCCGAAAATCTTTCTAAATTATTTTCTGATTTTAATCGTTGGAAGATTTCTGAGTTCTTTCTTGTTTCCTTTCAAGAAGTTCTCTCAAAGTCCTTTCAGTAAGGATTCATGTAATAACTTTTATCGTCATGATAAGTTCTTTCATGAATTATTTCAAAAAGGTTTTAAAATTATTTCATGTAAGATTACTTGAGATTTTACCAAAACCTTGCTTGGAATTATTACATAAAAGCTTTTTGTAAGTATATTGAAATGATTCGTTGAAAGAATACCTTAGATTATTTTGATAATCTTTCTAAATTATTTTATGACTGGAATCTTTGGAAGATTTCTGAGTTATTTCTTGTTTCCTTTCAAGAAGTTCTCTCAAAGTCCTTTCAGTAAGGATTCATGTAATAACTTTTATCGTCATGATAAGTTCTTTCATGAATTATTTCAAAAAGGTTTTAAAATTATTTCATGTAAGATTTCTTGAGACTTTACCAAAATATTGCATGAATTATTTCATGAAAGCTTTTTGAATGAATCTTGAAATGATTCGGTGAAAGAATACCTTAGATCATTCCGAAAATCTTTCTAAGTTATTTTCTGATTTTAATCGTTGGAAGATTTCTGAGTTCTTTCTTGTTTCCTTTCAAGAAGTTCTCTCAAAGTCCTTTCAGTAAGGATTCATGTAATAACTTTTATCGTCATGATAAGTTCTTCCATGAATTATTTCAAAAAGGTTTTAAAATTATTTCATGTAAGATTACTTGAGATTTTACCAAAATATTGCATGAATTATTTCATGAAAGCTTTTTGAATGAATCTTGAAATGATTCGGTGAAAGAATACCTTAGATCATTCCGAAAATCTTTCTAAGTTATTTTCTGATTTTAATCGTTGGAAGATTTCTGAGTTCTTTCTTGTTTCCTTTCAAGAAGTTCTCTCAAAGTCCTTTCAGTAAGGATTCATGTAATAACTTTTATTCTCATCATAAGATATTTCATGAAATATTTCAAAAGATTTCAAAATTATTTCATGTAAGATTTCTTGAGACTTTACCAAAATATTGCATGAATTATTTCATGAAAGCTTTTTGAATGAATCTTGAAATGATTCGGTGAAAGAATACCTTAGATCATTCCGAAAATCTTTCTAAGTTATTTTCTGATTTTAATCGTTGGAAGATTTCTGAGTTCTTTCTTGTTTCCTTTCAAGAAGTTCTCTCAAAGTCCTTTCAGTAAGGATTCATGTAATAACTTTTATCGTCATGATAAGTTCTTTCATGAAATATTTCAAAAAGATTTCAAAATTATTTCATGTAAGATTTCTTGAGACTTTACCAAAATATTGCATGAATTATTTCATGAAAGCTTTTGAATGGATCTTGAAATGATTCGGTGAAAGAATACCTTAGATCATTCCGAAAATCTTTCTAAGTTATTTTCTGATTTTAATCGTTGGAAGATTTCTGAGTTCTTTCTTGTTTCCTTTCAAGAAGTTCTCTCAAAGTCCTTTCAGTAAGGATTCATGTAATAACTTTTATCGTCATGATAAGTTCTTTCATGAATTATTTCAAAAGGTTTTAAAATTATTTCATGTAAGATTACTTGAGATTTTACCAAAACCCTGCTTGGAATTATTTCATGAAAGCTTTTTGAATGAATCTTGAAATGATTCGGTGAAAGAATACCTTAGATCATTCCGAAAATCTTTCTAAGTTATTTTCTGATTTTAATCGTTGGAAGATTTCTGAGTTCTTTCTTGTTTCCTTTCAAGAAGTTCTCTCAAAGTCCTTTCAGTAAGGATTCATGTAATAACTTTTATCGTCATGATAAGTTCTTTCATGAATTATTTCAAAAAGGTTTTAAAATTATTTCATGTAAGATTTCTTGAGACTTTACCAAAATATTACATGAATTATTTCATAAAAGCTTTTTGAATGAATCTTGAAATGATTCGGTGAAAGAATACCTTAGATCATTCCGAAAATCTTTCTAAATTATTTTCTGATTTTAATCGTTGGAAGATTTCTGAGTTCTTTCTTGTTTCCTTTCAAGAAGTTCTCTCAAAGTCCTTTCAGTAAGGATTCATGTAATAACTTTTATCGTCATGATAAGTTCTTTCATGAATTATTTCAAAAAGGTTTTAAAATTATTTCATGTAAGATTACTTGAGATTTTACCAAAACCTTGCTTGGAATTATTACATAAAAGCTTTTTGTAAGTATATTGAAATGATTCGTTGAAAGAATACCTTAGATTATTTTGATAATCTTTCTAAATTATTTTATGACTGGAATCTTTGGAAGATTTCTGAGTTATTTCTTGTTTCCTTTCAAGAAGTTCTCTCAAAGTCCTTTCAGTAAGGATTCATGTAATAACTTTTATCGTCATGATAAGTTCTTTCATGAATTATTTCAAAAAGGTTTTAAAATTATTTCATGTAAGATTTCTTGAGACTTTACCAAAATATTGCATGAATTATTTCATGAAAGCTTTTTGAATGAATCTTGAAATGATTCGGTGAAAGAATACCTTAGATCATT